>JAWNGG020000014.1:1200000-1922589 GCA_036937485.2 Tetragonisca angustula
AGTACCACAAAGGACAGGCCTACGGTTTCGCACACCAACGTGCAACTGATCGTGATTTTTCTATTGATCTTAGCGATGTTCAGCATTGTTTCTCGTTCGAATTTCGTCTCCGTTGTGGCCCAGTCTTCCGTTACGCACATTAGTAGAGACTTCAATGCTTGCAAGGGAAGAAAATGGCGGATAGAGTATGCCTCGAAAGAATATATTGCGCGTTATAGTAAAATTTCTTTTTTTTTTCTTTCTTTTTTTTTTTTGCTATTTGTAGGGACGAATTTTAATTTGCTAATCGCACTGTTGAAGAAATTGAGGGTTTCGCAAAATCTGGAAATCACATACGTTTCCTGGATTATTAAACTAAAAATATGCACGTAGCTTATGTGACATTCTATGTTTCCTCTTTCGATGTAGAGTATGGAACATTTTTCACCCGTATTGCAAATCAAGTCCCTATTACTTTTTGCGTTTCCTTTAATAAATTTCGAAATTTCTTCTTCGGTTGAAATCGACAATGAGCAGAATTCGCGTGGCTAAGTCATGAAATACTTACATTTGCCATTCATCCAGAAAATTATAGTCTTCAAGATCGAAATCGTGAAAGTCATGTTACCCATAGATAAATTCTCAACCACCAGATTTAAATCGTACGCGATGAGCGGTAGGTTTATGGTTTGTGGAACACACACGAAACACATCATCGTGAGAACCGGCCCCAGAACGATATAGTTCGATGGTCGGTTCCATTTCCTCTCTTCCGGCCAGATGCCCATGTACTTCATTAAATGACGATTCCAACTGAGCAGGTAGTTTAAATCTGTTACAAATTGCTATATAAACAATTATTGTGGATCGCAGAAGTTAAATATATTATTCTAGCTTTTCCTTTGTCTGTAATATTATTTAGAAAACATGATTTTCATTTTTATCTTTTTCTTGAAATATATTACTGTTACCAATTTTGAGACCCACCATTTCTTAATTGAATTCACGTCTATCGTAGACAGCTGTTTGAAAATAGTTCTGAATCTTGAAGTAAAATATAAGTTATTTGTTATATCGTTGTTGAAAAATATTTGTGAATGTATATCGTTGTTAAAAAATATTTAAATCTTCGTGTCTTGAATAGCTGCTGTCATTGGTCATTGTAAATGTAGATTTTTCATTGTTGATTTTTGTATTTATCGAATTGATTTAATCTTCCTCGAAGAATGTGTAAAATATAGGATAAAGTCAAATATCATTAATTTTGTGTACTATACTAAAAGTTATTATAGTCCTCCATGATATCATGACATTAGTTGAAAATTAAATGTAATTTTGAACTATAAACGGTTATTTTTCCTTTAATGTAGATTTTCTAAGTGTTGTATTTAAAATTGTAGAGATCGTCAGATCATAAGAGTTTTACTCAATGGCAGTAGAAAACTTGACACAAGAGAATGTAGAAAGTACAGAAAAATTCAACACTTGGCAATTTTCGAAATCTAATTTCTTATTATTAATTTGGTGTACACAATCTATTATTTATCAGATCACCGAATAAAACTTGCAATATCTCCGTTTTGTATAGATTGCTGCTTGAAAATTCAATTTCCATTTCTTTTTGCACTTTGTATTTATTTCACTCGTTGGTTTTTTGAACAATTATAATGAAGTTTTTATAGTATACAGAAGTTTTTACTCGTACCGCTATTATTTTATGAATATTTATTAGTTAATGCGCAAAGTTACCTCGTTGGACGTTCATGGCGGCTAGATTTCCCGTGACTGTCCTCCTGGTGATAGTTACCTCAACATTTTTTTCAGCGCATGCCCTTCAGTGCATTCAGAATGCGCATATGTCATCAATTATTCGTGAACAGAGTAGTTCTTAATTGCATGCTTCGCGAATAGGATAGTTCTTAATTATAGTTGAATGCCAAATACAGTTCAGTTATAGCAAGTTTGTAATTGTCTATGACTTTGTCCAAGGTACGAGAAATTAAAGATGGGACAAGAGACGCTCGCTCAAGTTTCTGTTCACAAACGTACACGACACTATGCACGTACGATGTTTCATCTCATGGAGAAAATAATTCATTCCTAGTTAGACGTATAATTATTACTTGTTATTAGTGTTTGTCAATGTTATGTTTGTATAAATGATACAAATAATATTTAGAAATATTGTGGAACCTATCGTAATTCATAAAATTTAGTTTAGAAATCAAATGATTTTTATGCTATATTTGTGTTGAATTTTTCAGATTCAGGTGTAAATTATATTGTAAAAACCGTAATTAAAAATTTAATTTATTTGTTTAATATGAAGCTTCAAACGTGTGATTGTATAGTGCAGTTAGTGATAGTATTGCTTTTGATGTGACAATAATAAATAGACCTATTAAACTTTACTTCATGACACTTTACGTATAGTTGAAATACGAAAGACGAGACGTATATTTTCAGTTTTTATGATTCCAAAATTTAACATCTGATTTTATGTTGTACTTTGTGTTTAAATATTAAAAGAACTTTCCCGCAAATTAACAATTTTTACTTATATACTTTCTTGCCCTTCTGTTAAAAAAATGATGCCGTATAAAAGTATATAAAAATGAAACGATGCCTTAAATTATATGAAATAAACGATTGTTCTTATGTGTTGGTATATTAACAATCCTGTTATAAAATGCACATACATTTTAAAAGTTTTATTATCCAGGAATATTAATAATAAAACATGTTTTTAGTCTTTTGAACAGTAGTATGTAAATACAATATATTACATGCTATTACATTTCTATATTGTTGTATATTGTGAAAGTCTGAATGTCTGTTACACTTCTGATATTAATATTATTATTTTCTTTCAGTGATATATGGTGATTCGAGGTGGACGATAAATTAATCAAAGAAACTGAAGAGATGAATAAATCAATAAAAGAAAAATCTTTGGGAATTTCTACGAAACGTGAGTGTTATACTTCGATTTCACTTATTCACTTATGCATTTCATTTTCCAATTCTCAATCTATTTCTCCTGTTTATTTAATTTTCCAATAATTTTCAAAATTCTGATATATTTTGATATTTTGCAAATGATTTTGTATGTCATACATAAACTTTTTTATATAAAGGTAACTATCTTTGATTGTCAGACTGAATCAGGCATAAAACTGAGTCTACAGTCAACAGATTTTCATATTCTTGACTTAAACAAAATAAAGGTTTTGTACATACCTTCACCGGGTCACGTGTGAGCGATTGTTCTGTAATCATAGCTTGACTTGACATTATCCGATGGTACTGCTACCGTTAGTATGAATCACACTTAAATACTCATCAATCGTTTGTAATGTTGGGTTAACACTGGGCAAAACTGTTCAGAAGCAGTTTGCAAAGTGCTGGCTATCAAAAACTGGTCGCGTCCAATTATTCTCGCGATTCTCCAACAGCAGTGTGATTCCGCCATAACAAAGTAAGGTCCTCAGTACAAGTTCACAAATCCTTCGAGTTCGTGAACATATTCTTTGATTGGCTCCACCGCTTGAACATTGTTCGCTGTTGCGAGCGAGCTTGCCCTAATCTGATTGTAGTTCATTAACGTGTCCATACTATTATTGGCGAATAGCGTTGGTATGGACGCGGCATAAGTAGACGAATATGAATAAACTTCAAGTCCCGAAAAAACTGTAAGATGTTGAGAAGCAAGGAAGGTGGAAATAATATTATTGAGGGTTCGCAGGAAATATTACTCTACATGAATCTCGTTCTAATAGATTTATTCTACAACATTGGATTCTTCGCCTCGTCCTTTCTTTTGTTTCTTCAGAAGCATAATTTATTACAGAGAAACAAATACTAATTTATTCCTTTCGCAGTATTTCCTCCTATGCGTAGTATTTGAAGCGATGAACAGTTGTAAAATTTAAGGAACTATAGAATTGCCTCTACTAACCCGTTGCGTACAATACTGAAATATACGAGATTGAGGTTTTCATAACCTGAAACAGATAAACAAAAAATTTATTCTATACAGTTTCTTATTCTACAATTATATTATATCTATATAAACCCATTTTTCTGAGTATATTTTATAAAATATTTCGTGATTTTATAATGATAATCGTCTGTCATGGTCATATGCTATTCAAGCATAAAATTAATACAAACTTATATATGAAAACTACTAAATATTTAATGCAAATGACATTTCAAAGAAGTAAAAGATTGCAGAAATGCTGAATTTAGCCATTTGAATTGAAATATGACCAACATAATCATGACACACGCGTTTCATTATAGTATTAATGAATTTACGAGATGTCTTACATAATGTACGCAACAAATAGATAAAGATTTACTGTGGTCTTCATTTTCGAATATTTTATACTCCAGATGTTTCAATATCCATTTCTGTTCAAATATTAATATATTTCTAATATTGCAAATTACAATTACCTCATAATTACATTGCAACTTATAAGCGAATATTGAAAGAAAAATTTTCTTCAAAATTCATTTTCACTTACCTGAGAATATAGCAATATGGTAAACCAACAAAATTTGCCTGCTGTAAGTTTCAGCGGTGATGAGACAGCACGGCACATGATAATTGTAAGTAATCTCGCGTTCTTAGGAGGTAAACTGTACCACTCGCAATTATACGCTGTGTCAGCTATACCTATACTCTGAAAAATCGCAGAATTTAATTATGTTTAAAACTAATAACCAAATTATCAGAAGAACAGTTACTAATTAATTTTTCTTTCATATATAATACAACGAACATAAGTCTTTCGCCGACGTAACAGTACAAGAACAACTGTATCATCACGAGAGCTAGATACATACATAAGACTTCAGTTTGAAAAGCAATGCATTGCTCTTGTACATTTCCAAATGACTATAAATAAAATTAATAACGTCAGAAAGGACGAATTATTTTGGGGCGTTTCATTTTGTTGCATGAACGTACATTTAGAGGAAAAAGAAAAATTTATATCGTACCATGATAGTTTGGAAGCTCATTTGAATCATGAAACATCACGTTGAAACAATTTTCTACAGTCATAATTTATTTGTTAATCTTTACCGATTAAAAGTCAAATTAATTAATTGAGTCTAAATACGTAAATTAACAAATTTTAGATAATAGTGAAGTAAGTAATAATGGTTTCAAAGTAATATTTTCAAATAATGGTTAGATACTAAATTTCGAATGAAAAATAATGAGTTTCAAATGTGAGAATACGTATTGTGATGAAATTATATCACTTGCATTCTTTGTTCAGATAATATAATTTGGGAAGGATATGTAGTATATACTATGAAATTAAATATTTAGAGGATAATACAGGATACGAAACATTTTAGTTTCTAAATATAACATATGTCAATATTGTAGATAATAATTTTCTTCTAATACGAATTAATATATTAATATAATTACCACTAATCTGCTATTAAGAGAATCATAACGGTAATAATTTCCGTTTAATACGAACCTACTGACATATTCGTGCTTTTGGACAATCTTTCTCAGTGTAAATTATTTTTATCGTGCAAATGAATCTTCATTAAGTCTTCCGTTAGATTGGAAAGCTGTCCACAAGCATGTAGAATCGGCATAACGATAAAAGTATCCACAGTTGAATAAACTGTATTCTATTCTGCAGTTGAAAATGTCACAGACATAGTTTGGCTGATGGTTAATGTCGTATGGGAAATAACTGCGAAAGAACAATTTATTTTCGGTGTATTTCAAGGAAAAAGGTCGTAGTACCATATAAGTGTACGGTATGGCAAAGTATTGAGGAGCCTATCTTCCTAGTGATCCTCTCCACTGTAGCCCAATCCTTGGTTATGCACCTCAGCAGAGACTTCAATGCTTGGAAGAGAAGAAAATGGCGTCTTAAAATCTTGTATCGTGTAGTAATAAAATTCTTTCTGCTATTTGTTACATTACTTCTAATTTGTCAATTATGCTGTTTACCAAAAAATGTTACACTGCTCACAAAGAGGTTTCATTAACCTGTAAGTCACATATGTTCTTTGGGATGCCATCATTTGGTGAATTTATGGGACTCCAATGATCTGAATTCTGCGTTTCTGCTTTTTGATTAAAAAGAAAAAAAAGAAAAGTGAAATATTCAAAATTTTATTCACGTGAATATCGAATAGGGTATAGATATTATTAATAAACAGACTAGACAGTATTAATTTCTGTGTTTTCGTCGTTAGTAAAATACAAAGTAGGAATACAATGTGGGAAATTTCATCTTCAACAAAAATTGAGTATAGTTTGTTAAAACATGACATTCTTACAATTGCCATGCTTCCAAAATACTATAGCCTTCGTGAGTGCAATCGTGACAGTCATGTTACCTATTGATAAATTCTCAGCCACCAAATTCAGATCGTGAGCGATGAGCGGCAGATTAATAGTTTGTGGGAACCACAAAAAACACAGCATTGCAAAGAACGGTATGAAAAAGACGTAACTCGAAGGTCGGTTCCATTTCCTTTCTTCCGGCCAGGTACCCACAATTTTCATGAAGAAAGGGTTCCAAGCGAACTGGTAATTCAAATCTATTTCAGGAATGAATTTAAAAAAATTATGAACGATTTCATATTTTTAGAATGAGCCAATAGATAATACAAATTACATGTTAGTCTTCCATACATATATACGGTGTATTTAAAAATATGATTCCATGAAATTTTGCACTTTATTCCTACTTCACGGAAATATATTTATTAGTTCATTTATTTTTAACAATTGCGGAACAAGTTTTTGCAAATATTGCCATTGTTTGTCTGAATATTTATTGATTGATACGTCAAGTTACTTCGCTGAACGTCCATGGTAACCAGTTTCTCCGTGACTGTTCTCATAATCTCCGTTATCTATTTAAGCAACTTTTTTTCTTGGCGCATATCCTTATCTGCGTGTGCATGGAAAACGTATGTAGATACGACATCAGTTATTCGTGAATAGGGTAGCGGTACCGTCCTCAGTTTTGCGCTTGGTTGGATGGTAAATAATAAAGTTCGGTTGCTATATATGCCCTTCTGTTATTATTTATGATCTCGTTCAGTAAGCATTAAGGGAGAACCAAGGGATACTTACGTCCTTTCAACACTGTTAGTCCACTTCACTTTTCAATGTGAATCAACATTTGCCAGCAAAAGACGTTTCATTTTATGGAGAAAATAATTCACTTCATCGGTTAGAAGTATAATCACCACCGAATGTTTGTGTCGACGTTAAAGGAATTTCTTTAAGTGATAAATGCAATATTTAGAAATTCTGTGAAATTTAACGTACGTTTAGCTTGTAAGATTTAGTTCATAAACTGACAATGAGTGATATTAATACTGTTTCAATTAGAGTTATGATATATAGTATGATGTATAGAAAATATTATGGAATAGTGGAATTAAAAATTTAATATTCTTTTTTTGAATAATTTTCAAATGTGTGATTATATACAGTGGTATTAATGTTTTTGACGTGTTAATAATAAATAGATGTGCCGGACTTTCTTCGTCTGCAAATTTTCCCTAAACAGCAAACAAAGTTGTAGTCCCGATGAAACAAGAAAATATCAAGAACCAAATGAAAAAAATGGTATTTTCGAGATTTCACGAGAAATCCTGTTAACATTTAATAGATTTGTTGCATTTTTAATTGTTTACGATACTTTATTTTGTTATTTCTGCATAGTATAGTTTACTATTTAGAGATAGGTGCTAAAATGTTTCTACTATGGTATTTGTTCTATCGACGCTACGAGCACTTATAGAATTGAAGAATCGTAAGGTTGCATTTCCTTTAACTAACCGCATACAGTTAACTTCTTACTGCATGCAGAACAGAAATATACGACACTGCGGTTTTCACGACCTGAAATATACGAAAAAATTTCTTTTGAAGCTATTCGACTTATAGGAGACTTTTATGAATAAATTACGTGTATTGTGTGGAAAATATTGAAATTTCATTAATTATCTAATGAGATAAAGTGTCATAAATTGCATTAATTCAGTATGAAACAAATATAAGAATTACTAGATATTTAATACAAATGTATATTTCATGGGGATTGTTGAGTTGGAATCGCTAGGATCTCGAGAGTTAATCTTAGAAGGGTTTAGAAGGAAGATTCTATACATGTATTGTATTAAAATTCGTTTCTACATACTTGGGAGTATAATAGTACAGTGAACACACAAAATTTCCCTGCTGTGAGATTCAACGGTGATGCTCTAGCTCGACATATAATAATAATAAGC
Organism: Tetragonisca angustula; assembly: GCA_036937485.2. Classification (NCBI taxonomy): domain Eukaryota; kingdom Metazoa; phylum Arthropoda; class Insecta; order Hymenoptera; family Apidae; genus Tetragonisca; species Tetragonisca angustula. The sequence continues at coordinate 1,208,278 of JAWNGG020000014.1, forward strand.
AGTCTTGCGATCTCAGGGGGTAGATTGTACCATTCGCATTGATATGCAGCTTCAGCTACGTCTGTACTCTGAAAAATTACAGACTTTATTTATTAATGTATATTTAAATTATTAATGATATCGAATATCGATAGTAGAATCGAAATTCTCATCAGAAAAATCAGTCAGAACATCTTCAATTGAATAATGTCTCTTTTATAAAACATACCTCGAACACAAGTCTTTCACCCACATAACAGTACAGGAGTAATTGCACCATCGCGCAAATTACATAGTAAATCAGGAATATAAGTTGAAAAATTGTAGATTGTCCATTGTTCCCTCTAGTGTTTTCTCCTGACTGTAAATTAAATTATATTGAAAGAGATTAATCGTTTCGTGATGTTCTTCAATTTTAGAAACGTAAATATTATAAGTTGTATGGTTTTTTTCATACCATGATAGCCTGGAAAGCCTGGAAGCATAGTTGAACGGTGCAACCAAGGATTTGAAGCAGGAGCATTATATTGAAATTGTTCTCTATTGTTTCAGCGAACCTTATAACGTAATTAACAAATATTAGAATTCACTTATGACTCTTTCTCTGTTAAAGATGAAATTGACCTTTAAGTAAGTTTGCATAGTTTAGATAATAATAAGTAAATAATAATGATTTGATGGCAACAGTTTTGCGTAATAATTACTAAATTTCAAATAAAAAATACGTATGAAATAGTTTGAAGTGGCAAAGTAATTATTCATTGTCCATTTTTGTATTACATTTAAATTCAAATGAGAAGATCATGTTAAAACAAAAAGATTTAAATTCTGCAAATTATGTTTCAGCTCTTTTAAAATTAGACTTATTATAATCTACCATTTTCGCTAAAAGTTTTCTGGTTCTCTCAAAAAAAAAAAAAAAATTCTCTCCATTACTATGAAATTTTTCTTTCCATACAAACCTAGCGATGTAATTGTGCTTCCGAACGATTTTCTTCAACTTCATCTGTAAATCAGTCTTTTTATATGAATGGATCTCCCTTAACTCGTCCTTCAGATTTGATATCTGTCCACAGGCATGTAAAACCAGCATGACGATAAATGTATCCACAGATGGGTATATGATGGTGCTGTATGTGGCAGCTACAACTTGACCCATCATAGTCAATTCATAATTTGGGCTTATGGTTGTATCGTACGGGTAATAGCCACGTACAAACAGTTTGTTATCGTCGTACTTCATCAAAATTAATCGTAGAATGACGTAAGAGGCGACTACTAGGTGACACATCATTGTAGATACTATCGTTGTTATTCTTGTGAGTCTCGCGTAGTTCACCATTGTTTCGCGTCCTGTTTTCGTGTCCACTGTAGCCCAATCCTTGGCTATGCACTTCAGCAGATACTTCAGCGCTTGCAAACGAATAGAAACGGTGGATAGAATATATCTTGAGCGTTTGTTTCGTGTAATCGTAAAGTTTTTCCTGCTATTTGTACAAATATATTTAGTTTGTTAATTAGGTTCTTTACTAAGAAACAATACGACGTTCATCTAAAAGTTGGGATTTCAGAAATCTGGAAATCACGTACGAGATACATTTCTTGTGACATTAAATTATGTTTAAAAAATGTAAATATATGAAATTGCAATGTTCAGTGATCTCTGTTAGACTCTCTTGATCGATTCTATCTTTAGATGAAATTGGATACGATAATATGTATGGATTGGATGTATATGATATTATATGATGATACGATGAGATCCTTACATTTGCCATTTTTCCAAAAGGCCACAGTCTTTATTAGCGACAACGTCAAAGTGACGTTGGCCGTTGATAAATTCTCGACCACCAAATTTAAGTCATGTCTGATGCGCGGCAGATTCATGGTTTGTGGACCACACACGAAACACAGCATCGAGAGAATCGGTAAGAGAACGATGTAACTCGACGATCGGTTCCATTTCCTCTCCTCCGGCCAGATACCTGCGTACTTCATTATAGTACGGTTCCATCCGTACTGGAAATTCAAATCTAATAGAAAATGTTTAAAAGATTGTTATAGACTGTAGCAATTGAATGTACGATATTTCCATTCTTATCTCCAATACTATTAAAATAATATGATTTCATTTTACACGAAACGTATTAGTATTGCTTGCCATTTTTAAATCGCTCATTTTACCTCAGATGTATTATTGATAATCGTTTGAAAGTAATTCTGCATCGTGAAGTAAAGTGCACGTTATTATTTGATTTTTCGTGTATTTATATTATTGTTAAAAAAATATAATTTGGATTTCTTGAATCATTGTTCAATTCCATTAGATATCGAGAATGATAGAAGCTCAGGTTGCTAAATTTTAGAATTATTACTTGAAGCTTTATTACAAATCTGTTTTGGTGAAAATGAAAAATTCCAAATAAAGTTAAATATCTTCCATTTATGTATTTATAAAATGAAAATTGCGGTCACTTTCGATTTTACAACACTACTTGAGGGCTGAATCTAATTTTATACTTCAAAAGAGAACTGATTATCTTATACAGAATACGACTACTTTTATTAGTCGAAAGTTTTATCGTCGAAAGTTTTATCTGAAACGTTAAATGTAAAGTGAAAACTGTTATTCTGACAATTTTGCAAAATTGTAATAAGAAATTTAATACCAGAAGGCGAAGAATTGTAAATGTATTAGAGAATTTGTCAATCTAATTTAAACTAATCGATCTCCCGCAATTAATTTTCTATTATAAAAAATTAACCACCAAATTAATTATATTAATTTATAGGGCCACGTGATAATTTATTTATTCCTTGAATATATATAATATTTGTTTAAAATCTAATTTTATTTCCGTTTTCACTATTTTTTTTCAATTCACTTATTCTTCTTCACTCATTTATTTACATTTAATCAATTCTCATTATGAAACAAACGTCTCTGGAGACACTGCTTTTTGTTTATCAGTAATACTTAATGCAAGAACTTACCTCGTTGAATGTCCATGATGGCCCGTGGCTCTTCTCATATTAAAAAGCAATTTCGCTGTTCTTCTCAGCGCACGCCCACATCCAGAGAGTCGCGCGAATGTCATGAATTATTCGTGGTAGAGTAGTTCGTACTTAATTATAGGTTTCGGTTGAATGCAAAAATATAATTTCTTTGCAAGAAGTTTGTAATTATACCTTTGTAATTATTTATGACCTCGACCAAATGGTACGTGAAGAGAAGGAGGGAGAGAATAAGGGATGCGTTGCGTATTTTGTCAGTCTATAGTTCTTTCTTTTCGTGAATGTATGCAGAAATAACTTCGTAAAGAGAGTTTCATCTCATGGAGAAAATAATTCATAATCAGAAGTGAATGTTAGTGTCGAAGTTTGTGTAAATTTTGTGAAATTTAACGCATGTAATTTATAAAATTTAGTTCATAAATCAGATGATCATTATGCTGTTTGAGTTGGATTTGTTATATGACGTAATCAAAAATGTCACTTCTTTCTATTTTGGCAAAACTTTTAAATATGTGGTTGTATAGTAATATCGATACTTTTGATTTTCTCTGTCATATCTTGCAATTAAGTAGTTCTAGAAATTTCTGTTATTTAAATTTTTTTATTCTGCGCTGTAGCTCAAAAATATTTGTCGAACCGGCACTACATATGTTTGTTTCAGAACTGGAAAACTCAGATCTCTGATATCCGGGCAAAATTGACCAAAATTCTTGACAGAATGTTACTTGATCGTCATCTACGAACAATCGAGACGCTTCCTCTTAAATATATTCAATCTTATTTACTTAGATGTTATTTGAAATAACTAGTAAGTAAAAACGATTCATTACTTTACATTATTGTTGATTGATCAAGGCACGCCTCATTGATTTCAATGATTTTTGAATATGTTGTCAAGCACTTGACTTTGAGTAACTCCCTCTTATGTATATGCAAACACCACTCGGCTTTTTCGAAATGGAAAAACATGAAAGAAATTTTAAAATTTTACCTTGACGTGAGCTTAAGTTTAGATTGACACTGTCTCTGCAAGCATATCTTGCACTTTAGTTTGCGAATGCGATAAAAAAGGAATCTGTTGTATCTATAGAAGACGCCCATGATCAGATTAAAGAAATGACCGAATGTAGATCAAGTTAACTAGCAATTAAGTAAGTTAGGACTGTAATTTCAAAAAGCGCCAGTTCAGAGGAGAGGAAGGGAGGATTCCAAATATAAAACTTTAGTTTCGAGTCTTTATTAATTTTCTAGATGTTAATAAAACAATTTTCGGCTTTTATTAACAATACATTAAATTCTACTTATACGTTCCCAAGTGTTGAACAGCTGATGATTTAATAACGACAGTAGTATTATAGTATTGCAATTAATCTTTGTTCCCAAGTATCACATACTTCTGTATTATTGTATATACATATATATATATATATAGAAAGCTTGGTGATTTATTACTAACATCAACATTATTGACTTTTAATTTGACTTATCTAATATTTTATATAAAATTGTTCTAATATTATATCTTTTTTCTTATCAGTGACGATGATGAAAATGATGAATTAATTAATAAAAGAAAGATGTCATTAGAAGTGGTGGAATTTCTACAAAATGTAAGTCTCATACTTCAATTTCATTTATTGTGTCATTTACTCAGTTCGGATATTCGTTACCAATACATTTCTTTAGTTTATTCATTTTCTTAGTTATTTTTATACTATTGGTATTATATATTTTCTTGATTTATTCTTTATTTCCACAAAATTTCACAGACGATTTCGTACAAATATGTATAAATTTTCTTAACCTGTTTTTAATTTCCTGTTTGCTTTGTCTAATATTTTTTCAATGTGAGCATAGTCAAATCTTTTTAATTCTTTCAATAAAAATTAATGTAAATTAGTGTTTAATTGGATCACGTATGAACAATATTGACTAATGCTTGACCTAACATGACAATAATCGCTAATATAAATCAGGCTACTCATCGATGGCGTGTCTACGAATTGTTCGTAAATAGTAATTGGTCGACAATAAATGAACTTAAAGTCTCGAAAGAAACGAGTGAATATTGAAATGCAAAAGGAGAAAAAAGATATTTTCAAGATTTCGAGAGAAATTATACATTTAATAGGTTTGTTTTCCACGATTTTAAATTCTTCACGACACTTTATCTTTTTATAGCTACGAAGTATAATTTACCATTTAAAGATGGATATTAAAATGTTTCTCCCATCGTAATTATTTTATCCAAGCGATGAACTGTTGTAAAATATCGAAGATCGTCTTCTTATTAACTTTTTATTGCGTACAGAACAGAAACATACGATACTGAGGTCTTCACGACCTGAAATATAAGAAAACATTTCCCTTGAAATTATTCGAACATTTCCAGGAGATGTTTATGAATATATTACGTGTATATAAAACATTTTAAAAATTTCATCAACTCTCTGATACGATGTCATGATTATGTAATATATTGATCGAGGATGAAACAAATATGACAATATAAAAATAAAAATTACTAAAATTATATATGTAATATGTATAAATATAAAAATTAAATAATAAAATTAAATGTAATATAAATATAAAAATTACTAGATATTTAATACGAATGCATATTTCATAGAGATCTTAAAAATATTTCAACAATTAAGCCTATCTTCAATTCTTACTAAATCCGTATACTAAGTAACGCTAAAATACCAAATGCGCGAATTCATCTATACATTTTCGTCCTGGTTTCAACATAATCATAAAATTTGTATTTCCCCGCAACGTTCTTAAAATTTCCAAATGTTTTATATGATATAGAATAACAACATGTGTATACGTATTTCTCTTTGATAAATGTTCGCATACTTTCGTGAGCTACTCCACGCTATACTATAATTTTAAAATATCCGAAGGAAATTGAATTGTTCGTGCGATCACAGTTATTGTGTAAAAATTTGTAGTATATTACAAATTAAAACCATTCGCCATTTAAATGAAATTCATTGGAATTTAGAATCAAACTTTTCGAATCGCGAGGATTATTCTTCGTGGGGTTAAAAGGAAGATTCTATTGAAAATTATGTCCATACATTGTATTGAAATTCGTTTTCACTTACTTGGGAGTATAACAATATAGTGAACGAACAAAATTTGCCTGCTGTAATCTTTAACGGTGATGCTCTAGCTTGACAAATAATAATAATAAGTAATCTTGCGATCTCAGGGGATAAATTGTACCATTCGCAGTGATATGCTGTTTCTGCAATATCCGTGCTCTGAAAAATTGTAAACTTTATATAATAAATAATTAGTATCGAGATCCAATATTCGTACTAATTTCCATAAAAAAAAGCATTAACTGATGAATTTATCTGTCGATACCTCGAACGTAAGTCTTTCGCCCACGTAGCAGTATAGGAGCATTTGCATCATCACGCAAACTACATAGCAACACATGAATGTAATTTGGAAAATCATGTATTGCTCGTTCTTTCCTCCATCTGACTACAAATTAAATTATGTCGAAGAAGATGAATTATTTTGTAATATTCTTCTTTCGTATGAACGTAAATTTAGAGAAAAATATGAATTCTTTCGTACCATAATTGTTTGGAAAGCCTGGAAGCATAGTTGAACGGTACAACCGAGCATTTGAATCAGCAGCATTATGTTGAAACAATTCTCCACCGTTTCAGCAAACCTTACAACGTAATTAATAAATATTAGAATTTATACATGGGCCTTCCTCAATTAAAGATAAAATTAACTTTCAAACGGATAAGTGTAAAAGTTGATATTGTTGCATAATAATTACTAAATTTCAAATGAAGAATAAACTTGAAATAGTAGGCGTAAAATAATTATTTATCTTTTACTTTCTCTATTGCAATTAAAATGAAATGAAGCAAGCAACGTACTAACATAAAAATATTTAAATTTCGCAAATTATTTTTTAGCTTCTTTACGATTAAGCTTATTATAATTAACATTTTGCGTCTTTTTCACGACCTTCGGCAAAAGCTTTCGGCTCTTCTTAAAAATATTCTCCTCGCAATTATTAATAATTTCCTTTCAATACGAACCTATTGATATAATTATGCTTTTCAACGATTTCCTTCAACCTCGTCTGTAAATCGATCTTATCGTTCGAATGGATCTCTCTTAAATTATTCTTCAGATTCGAGATCTGTCCACATGCATGTAGAATCAGCATAGCAACAAAACTGTCCACAGACGAGTATATGCTGGCGCTGTATGCACCAGCTATAGCTTGACCAATCATAGTCAGTTCATAATTTGGGCTTACGGTTGTATCGTACGGGTAATAGCCGCGTACGAACATTTTGTTATCGTCGTATTCCATGAAAATTAATCGTAGAATCACATAACAGGCGACCACTAGTTGACACATCATTGAACATCCTATCATGATCATTCTCGTGGCCCTCGCGATGTTCACCATTGTTTCTCGTTCGGTTTTCGTCTTCACTGTAGCCCAGTCCTTGGCTATGCACTTCAGTAGAGACTTCAATGCTTGCAGACAAAGAAAATGGCGGATATAATGTGTCTTGAGAAAATTTCTCCTACTATGTGCATTGAAATATATTTAGTTCAAGTATTACGTTGTTCATCAATATTATATTAGTATACGTTTTTTAATCATTTGATTAATATTATAAAAGTATAGGTTTCAGATTTGAAAAGTACATACGACATACGTTTTTTTATTACGTGACATTAACCTCTTGCGCTGGAATGACGTGCCACGCACGCCGAGAACTTTTTGTTCCAAAATTGCAATATTTTCTCAGTTTTAAGTATATTCAGGTATAACCCAGGCGAAACAAATAATAAACTTATTACTTCCCAGTAATTTCTATCCAGTGATATCATACTGACGAGGTCAAAAGAAAAACAAAGCGACGAATTATTGTACACGGATTTGGTCGCTCGTTATGGTCCGCAATCAGTTGCCAGCGCAAGTAGTTATAAATTTGTCGTTTAGAAAATGGTAATGTATAAAACTGTGATATACCGTGATCTCTGGTAGAGTCCCTTGGTAAATTCTATGTTTAGATAAAATTAGGTATAATTTATATGGTGTTATCATGAAATTCTTACGTTTGCCATTCATCCAAAAAACTACGGTTTTCATAAGCGAAAGCGTGAAAGTGACGTTATTCGATAAATTCTCGACCACCAGATTGAAGTCATGTATAATGAAGGGCAGATTAATAGTTTGTGGAGCACATGCGAAACACAGCATCGAGAGAAACGGTATCAGAACGACGTAACTCGACGGTCGGTTCCATTTCCTCTCTTCCGGCCAGATACCTGCGTACTTCATTATGCTACGATTCCATCCGTACTGATAATTCAAATCTAATAGAGATAAATGTTTAAAAAATTATTATAGTGTGTAATAATTTAATATTTTTATTAATGCACGGTATTTCCTTTCTTATCTCTATTATTTAATAATATGATTTCACGTGAAATATGTTAGCATCATCTATCAATTTTAAATCACTTTTACTTCAAATTTATACTTGATAGTAATTTAAAAAAATAATTCTCCATCGTGACGTAAAATGCACGTTATTTGAATTTTCGTGTACATATATTGTTGTTAAAAAAATATAAATTGGATTTCTTACTTTGAATCTGTATTCCTTGAATCATTGTTCAATTCACTCCATTAGATATCGGGAATGATAGAAGCTTAGGTTGTTAAATTTTAGAATTATTACTTGAAGTTTTATTACAAATCTGTATAAGTGAAAATGAAAAATTCAAAATAAAATTAAATATCTTTAATTAATAGAAAATAAAAATTACTGTGAGCTTTAACCCTATAACACTAGTTGAGGTTGAAGGTAATTTTATACTTTAAGAAATAACTCATCATCTTATACAGAGTGCAACTTCCTTCAAAGTTCTATTTAAAATAACGAAAACTGTTATTATAATAAATTTGCAACAGGAAACTTAACACCAGAAGTTAAGGAATTATAAACGTATAGGAGAATTTGTCGCTATACAATTTCCAGCACCTAAGTTTTTAGTATAAAAAATTAGTGAATAAAAAACCAATTTATGGGACCAAGCAACAAATTATTTATCCGTTGTATATAATATTAGTTTAAAATGCAATTTTTATTTCCTTTTGCGCTATCGTTTTTAATTCACTTACTTTTTTTTCACTTATTTATTTACTCTTAACGATTCCGATTTTGAAACAAAAGTTTCTGCAAACATCGCTTTGTTTGTATGAGTATTCTATTACATAAGGCGAGAAGTTACCTCGTTGAATGTCCATGATGGCCAGTTTCCCGATGACTGTTCTCATGTTGGAAAGCAACTTTACTGTTCTTCTCAGCGCATGTCGTTCTCGTGCGAATGTCATCAACTATTCATGACTAGGGTAGATCGGCGTCGTTTTCAATTGTATGCTTGGACTGAATGTTACAGTCGAAGTTTCGTTGGCAGAAGTTTTCGTTTGTAATTATTTATGACCTCGTTGGAGGTATGACTAATAAACGGGGATAAATGGAAGGGACATTTGCTTCTTCTTTATCTCGTTAATCTATAGTACCTCTCTTATGAATGTGCATCAAAGTTTGTCAGTAAAAGAAATTTCAGCTAATAGAGAAAACTCACTACCAGTTACAAGTATAATTGTTGCTGAATGTCAATGTTGCCTTGGGAATTTGTGTAAATGGTTAATACAATATTCAGAAATTTTATGCGATTTAACACCTGTAGTTTATGAATTACAGGTTGTGCTGTTTGATTTGAAATATAAAGTATATTATAAAATATTAAATGTATAATTTTGTATAAAATGTACAATTTATTACATGTACATTTTATTACTTCTCATAGAATGTTTTTGTATGCATGGTTATATAGTGGTACTAATAATTGTAACGTGATGTGCTGTGTTGTGATATTAACAATCTTGATGTATTAATAACATATGGATCGATCAGACTTTCTTCTTTCATATTTTGTAGTTGAAAAAGTTTATGTTGTAGCAGTCTTACTAATTACTTACTGATATATTACTAATTATTTATTACTTACTAGCAGTCTTACTTGCTGTTATATTACTAATAATAACATCATCGACTTTATTGTTCTAAAATTTAATATCCTATATTTTTTCCTTTCAGGGACATGAAGCAATGACACGAAGATGGTGTGAACGAAAGAAAGATGTCATTTGGAGTGGAATTTCTATAAAATGTAAGTGTTATACTCCAATTTCATTTATTGCATAAAATTTGTCGTTTACGCAATTCGTATATTCGTTATCAATTTACACCTTCAATTTATTCTGTCTTTATAGTTATTTTTATACTATTGGTATTAAACATTTGTTTAGGTTCCTCATGTGATATTCTTTACTTTTACGAAATTTCACAGACGATTTCATATAAATTTATCTAATCTGTTTCGAATTCTCCATTTCCTTCGTCTAAAATTTCCTTAAGGTACGCACTATCGGATCATATAAATTCCTTGAATAAAAATTAACATAAATAAATATTTTATTGTATCACGCGTGAACGATACTGACTAATGTTTGACTTTACGTGACATGATCGCTAATGTATTATAAATTAGTCTTACAATTAGATGCTCATCGATAGCGTGTATACAAATTGCTCCTGAACAGGAAACGAACTTAAAGTCTCAATGAAACGAGAAAATATCAAGATGCAAAAGATATTTTCGAGATTTCGCGAGAAATCATCATATAATAGGTTTGTTACTTTCTACGACTCTTAATTGTTCACGACACTTTATTTTTTTTTTATTTCTACGAAGTATAGTTTACCATTTAAAGATAGCTAGTAATATGGTTCTCCTATGTTATTTGTTCTATTGAAACGATGAGCAGTTGAAAGTTCTAAATATTGAAGTATCGAATTGTAGGATTCCCTTTCTGTTAACTTTTTAACGCGTATAAGACAGAAACATACGACACTGAGGTCTTCACAACCTGAAATATACAAGATTTCCCGTGAAACTGATTCAAACTATTTATAGAATATATTATGAATATATTACATGCATTATATGGAACATCTTGAAATTTCTCTTCATATCTTTCTAATGTGAAACTTTAATTTTTCCTTTATGCTTAAACTATCTAACACTTACACAATAAATGAGTATTTTTCATACTGGTACATATTTTCGTACTGGTTTCAATATAATCACGAAATTTGTCTTTTGACAATGGTATTGAAATTTCTAAATGTTTTATAATACAAAATAGCAATATATGTATACAGATTCGTTTCTGAGAAACGTTTACATGCTTTCGTGAGCTAGGAACCACATGTTTAGGAATACCATATTTTTACAATGTTTTAAGAAAATTGAACATTTTCATGTAACTATATCTCGTCCGTAAAAATTTGTATATTATAAATTAAAACCAGACAAATCAGGTATATTTTAATTTATGATCGAAATTTTCCTTGGATTAGAAGGACGATTCCATTGAAAATTCTGTCCGCATATATTGAATTGAAATTCATTTTTACTTACTTGGGAGTACAATAGTATAGTGAACCAACAAAATTTGCCTGCAGTAAGTTTCAATGGTGACGCTCTCGCTCGACACATAATAATTATAAGTAATCTTGCGATCTCAGGTGGTAGATTGTACCATTCGCAATCATATGCTGTTTCAGCTATATCTGTACTCTGGAAAATTGCAGACTTTAATGTACGTTATTAATGAATCGACATCTAATATCGATATAGTAAAACCGAAATTTTTATTAAAGAAGCATCAACTGATTAATTTCTCTTTTATAAACGGTACCTCGAACGTAAGTCTTTCACCCACGTAACAGTACAGCAGCATTTGCATCATCGCGCAAACTACATAGTAAAATATGAATGTAATTCGGCAAATCATGTATTGCTTATTCTTTCCTCCATCTGACTATAAATTAAATTGATGAATTTACACATAACACATAAATGAAAGAGATGAATTATTTTGTAAAATTCTTCTTTTGTGTAAACGTAAATAGAGAAAAATGTTTACCATAATTGCTTGGAAAGACTGGAAGCATAGTTGGACGGTGCAACCAAGCATTTGAATCAGGAGCATTATGTTGAAACAATTCTCTATCGTTTCAGCAAACCTTGTAATATAATTAATAAATATTTAGAATTTACATCGGAATCTTCCTGAATTAAACAAATTAACCTTTAGCTGCGTGAATGTATGAGTTAATAACTGGCGCAAAATGATTGTTTATTTTTCACGTTTCTTTATTGTAATCAAAATGAAATTAAGTTTGCAACATACGAGGATTTAAATTTTGAAAATCATTAACATAAGAGGATTTAAATTTTGAAAATCATTTTTTAGCTCTTTTATATTTGATTTTTTACAATCCACATTTTTATACTTATTATAATCTATATTTTGCATTTACCATCTTCGGCAAAAGCCTTTGGATCTTCTTCGAAAAAAATCGAAGAAACATTCACCTCGCAGCAATTAATAATTTTCTTTCAATACGAACCTATTGATGTAATTATGCTTTTTAACGATTTTCTTCAACTTCGTCCGTACATCAATTTTACCGTACAAATGAATTTCCTTTAAATCATTCTTTAGATTCGATATTTGTCCACATGCATGTAAAATCAGCATAGCGATAAAAGTGTCCACAGATGAGTATATGATGGAGCTATATGTACTAGCTATGGCTTGACCAATCAAGGTCAATTCATAATTTGGGCTTTCGGTTGTATTGTACGGATAATAACCACGTACGAACAGTTTATTATCGTCGTATTCCATGAAAATTAATCGTAGAATCACGTACAAGGTGACTACTAGTTGGCACATCATTGAACATCCTATCACGATCTTTCTCGTGATCTTCGCGATGTTGATCATTGTTTCTCGTCCGGTTTTCGTCTCCACTGTAGCCCAGTCCTTGGCTATGCACTTCAGCAGAGACTTCAATGCTTGCAAACAAAGAAAATGATGGACAGAATATGTCTTGAGAAAATTTTTCCATAAAATGGAATACTCTTTGTGTTATTTGTATAAAAATATGTTTGGTTTTTTAATTACGTTATTCAGCGAAGAATGTTATGAAAGATGATCGAAAAAGAGATCTAGATACATCATACTACATATTTGTTTCGCGATATTATACTTGTTAAGAAAATGTGTAGAATTACAGTATTCTATAATCTCTGTTAAACATTTATTTTTCAAAAATTCCATCTTCGAATAAAATTGCATATAGTTAGTAATATCATAATGTTCTTACATTTCCCATTCATCCAAAAGGCCACAATCTTCATAAGCGAAATCGTGAAAGTGATAGTAGCCATCGATAAGTTCTCGACCACGAGATTCAAGTCATGTATAATGAAGGGCAGATTAATAGTTTGTGGTACATACACAAAACACAGCATCGTGAGAAACGGTATCAGAACGACGTAACTCGAAGGTCGGTTCCATTTCCTTTCTTCTGGCCAAATACCTATGTACTTCATTATGGTACGGTTCCATCCGTACTGGTAATTCAAATCTAACAGATATAAACGTTTAAAAAATTGCTGTAGGCTGCAGTCATTGAATATACAGTATTTTCTTTCTGATTCTAACAGTATTATTTAAAAATGTAATTGTATTTTACATGAAATACATTATTTATCACCTGTTAAAACGCTCATTTTACTTTAAATTTATCATTAATAGCTATCTAAAAATAATTCTAAATCGTAAAGAAAAGTGCACATTATTTGTTCTTTTGTGTACATATATTATTCAAAAAATATGAATTTGGTTTTTAAAATTCACTTTTAAATCAACATTTCTTAAATGACTGTTCATTACTTTCTTTACTTTCTTAAATGATTGAACAATGAGGATGATAGAAGCTCAGGTTGCTAAATTATAGGTTTATGATTTGAAGCTTTATTAGTAAACTATATCAATGAAAATTTAAAATTGAAAATGAAATTAAATATTTTTAATTTATGTAGTTATAAAATAAAAATTACTATCACTTTCGATCTTATAATTCTATTTGGGATTGAGGGTAATTTCACACTTTAAGAAATACCTCATCATCTCACACAGAGTATAACTTGTTTGAAAATTCTATTTAAAATAATGAAAACTGTTATTATGACAAATTCGCAACATCGTAACTGGAAATTTGTCACCAAATGAAAAAGAATTATTTATGTAGAAGAGAATTTAAAAAATTAGTGAATAAAAATCAATTTATGGGACAAATTATTTATCCGTTGTATATAATATTAGTTTAAAATGTAATTTTATTTTTTTTTTTGCACTACCTTTCTTAACTCACTTATTTTTCCTTCACTTATTTATTTACTTTTAACAATTCCGATTTTGAAACAAAAGTTTCTGTAAATACCGCTTTATTTGTATGAGTATTCATTACTTAAGGCGGGAAGTTACCTCGTTGAATGTCCATGATGGCCAGTTTCCCGCTGACTGCTCTCATATTGGACAGCAACTTCACTGTTTTCTCGGCGCATGCCGTTGTCGTGCGAATGTCATCAACTATTCATGACTAGGGTAGATCGGCGTCGTTTTCAATTGTATGCTTGGACTGGATGTTACAGTCGAAGTTTCGTTGGTAGAAGTTTTCGTTTGTAATTATTTATGACCTCGTTGGAGGTATGACTAATAAGCGAGGATAAAAGTAAAGGACATTTGCTACTTCTTTATCTTGTTAATCTATAGTACCTCTCTTATGTGCATCAAAGTTTGTCAGTAAAAGAAATTTCAGCTAATAGAGAAAACTCACTACCAGTTACAAGTATAATTGTTGCTGAATGTCAATGTTGCCTTGGGAATTTGTGTAAATGGTTAATACAATATTCAGAAATTTTATGCGATTTAACACCTGTAGTTTATGAATTACAGGTTGTGCTGTTTGATTTGAAATATAAAGTATATTATAAAATATTAAATGTATAATTTTGTATAAAATGTACAATTTTATATAAAATGTTAAATTTTATTACTTCTCATAGAATGTTTTTGTATGCATGGTTATATAGTGGTACTAATAATTGTAACGTGATGTGCTGTGTTGTGATATTAACAATCTTGATGTATTAATAACATATGGATCGATCAGACTTTCTCCTTTCATATTTTGTAGTTGAAAAAGTTTATGTTGTAGCAATCTTTTACTTGCGTTGCAGATAGTATTCTTATATTTCTATGTTTTTTTTTGTATATGTAGAAAGTTTGATATATTACTAATATTAACATCATGAACTTTATTGTTCTAAAATTTAATATCCTATATTTTTTCCTTTCAGGGACATGAAGCAATGACACGAAGATGGTGTGAACGAAAGAAAGATGTCATTTGGAGTGGAATTTCTATAAAATGTAAGTGTTATACTCCAATTTCATTTATTGCATAAAATTTGTCGTTTACGCAATTCGTATATTCGTTATCAATTTACACCTTCAATTTATTCTGTCTTTATACTTATTTTTATACTATTGGTATTAAACATTTGTTTAGGTTCCTCATGTGATATTCTTTACTTTTACGAAATTTCACAGACGATTTCATATAAATTTATCTAATCTGTTTCGAATTCTCCGTTTCCTTCGTCTAAAATTTCCTTAAGGTACGCACTATCAGATCATATAAACTCCTTGAATAAAAATTAACATAAATAAATGTTTTATTGGATCACGCGTGAACGATACTGACTAATGTTTGACTTTACGTGACATGATCGCTAATGTATTATAAATTAGTCTTACAATTAGATGCTCATAGATAGCGTGTATACAAATTGCTCCTGAACAAGAAACGAACTTAAAGTCTCAATGAAACGAGAAAATATCAAGATGCAAAAGATATTTTCGAGATTTCGCGAGAAATCATCATTTAATAGGTTTGTTACTTTCTACGACTCTTAATTGTTCACGACACTTTATTTTTTTTTTATTTCTACGAAGTATAGTTTATCATTTAAAGATAGATAGTAATATGGTTCTCCTATGTTATTTGTTCTATTGAAACGATGAGCAGTTGAAAGTTCTAAATATTGAAGTATCGAGTTATAGGATTCCCTTTCTGTTAACTTTTTATTGCGTATAAGACAGAAACATACGATACTGAGGTCTTCACAACCTGAAATATACAAGATTTCCCGTGAAACTGATTTAAACTATTTATAGAATATATTATGAACATATTACGTGCATTATATGGAATATCTTGAAATTTTTCTTCATACTGTTTTTTCTAATGTAAAACTTTAATTCTCTCTTTATGTTTAAACTAAATAACACTTGCACAGTAAATGAGTAAATTCCTGTATATGTTTTCATACTGGTTTCAATATAATCACGAAATTTGCCTTTTTTTTACAATGATATTGAAATTTCTAAATGTTTTGTATAATACAAAATAGCAATATATGTATACAGATTCGTTTCTGAGAAACGTTTACATGCTTTCGTGAACTAGGAACCACATGATTAGGAGTACCATATTTTTAGAATGTTTTAGGAAAATTGAACATTTTCATCTAATTATATCTCGTCCGTAAAAATTTGTATATTATAAATTAAAACCAGACAAATCAGATATATTTTAATTTATGATCGAAATTTTCCTTGGATTAGAAGGAAGATTCCATTGAAAATTCTGTCCGCATATATTGTATTGAAATTCACTTTTACTTACTTGGGAGTACAATAGTATAGTGAACCAACAAAATTTGCCTGCAGTAAGTTTCAACGGTGATGCTCTCGCTCGACACATAATAATTATAAGTAACCTTGCGATCTCAGGTGGTAGATTGTACCATTCGCAATCATATGCTGTTTCAGCTATATCTGTACTCTGGAAAATTGCAGACTTTAATGTACGTTATTAATGAATCGACATCTAATATCGATATAGTAAAACCGAAATTTTTATTAAAGAAGCATCAACTGATTAATTTCTCTTTTATAAACGGTACCTCGAACGTAAGTCTTTCACCCACGTAACAGTACAGCAGCATTTGCATCATCGCGCAAACTACATAGTAAGATATAAATGTAATTCGGAAAATCATGTACTGCTCACTCTTTCCTCCATCTGACTATAAATTAAATTATATTGCTAAAGATGAATTATTTTGTAAAATTCTTCTTTTGTGTAAACGTAAATATAGAAAAAAATATTTACCATAATTGCTTGGAAAGACTGGAAGCATAGTTGAACGGTGCAACCGAGCATTTGAATCAGGAGCATTATGTTGAAACAATTCTCTATCGTTTCAGCAAACCTTGTAATATAAATAATAAATATTTAGGATTTACATCGGAATCTTCCTGAATTAAACATAAAATTAACCTTCAACTGCGTGAATGCATGAGTTAATATTGTTCAGATATTAATAAGTAAATAATAATGATAATTTGAAATAATTGGCGCAAAATGATGATTTATTTTTCACGTTTTCTTTATTGCAATTAAAATCGAATCAAGTTTGCAACATACGAACATAAGAGGATTTAAATTTTGAAAATTATTTTTTAGCTCTTTTACACTTGACTTATTACAATCCACATTTTTAAACTTATTATAATCTATATTTTGCATTTTTGTTACCATCTTCGGCAAAAACCGTCGGATCTTCTTCGAAAAAAATCGAGAAAACATTCACCTCGCAGCAATTAATAATTTTCTTTCAATACGAACCTATTGATATAATTATGCTTTTCAACGATTTTCATCAACTTCGTCCGTAAATCAATTTTATCGTACGAATGAATTTCCCTTAAATCATTCTTTAGATTCGATATTTGTCCACATGCATGTAAAATCAGCATAGCGATAAAAGTGTCCACAGATGAGTATATAATGGAGCTATATGTACCAGCTATGGCTTGACCAATCAAAGTCAACTCATAGTTTGGGCTTATGGTTGTATCGTACGGATAATAGCCACGTACGAACATTTTGTTATCGTCGTATTCCATGAAAATTAATCGTAGAATCACATACAAGGTGACTACTAGTTGACACATCATTGAACATCCTATCATGATCTTTCTCGTGATCCTCGCGATGTTGATCATTGTTTCTCGTCCGGTTTTCGTCTCCACTGTAGCCCAGTCCTTGGCTATGCACTTCAGCAGAGACCTCAATGCTTGCAAACAAAGAAAATGATGGACAGAATATGTCTTGAGAAAATTTTTCCATAAAATGGGTCACTCTTTGTGTTATTTGTATAAAAATATGTTTGGTTTTTTAATTACGTTATTCATCGAAGAATGTTATGAAAGATGATCGGAAAGTTAAGGTATCAGAGATCTAGATACATCATACAGCATATTTGTTTCGCGATATTATACTTGTTGTTAAGAAAATGTGTAGAATTACAGTATTCTATAACCTCTGTTAAACATTTATTTTTCAAAAATTCCATCTTCGAATGAAATTGCATATAGTTAGTAATATCATAATGTTCTTACATTTCCCATTCATCCAAAAGGCCACAATCTTCATAAGCGAAATTGTGAAAGTGATAGTAGCCATCGATAAGTTCTCGACGACGAGATTCAAGTCATGTATAATGAAGGGCAGATTAATAGTTTGTGGTGCATACACAAAACACATCATCGTGAGAAACGGTATCAGAACGACGTAACTCGAAGGTCGGTTCCATTTCCTTTCTTCTGGCCAAATACCTATGTATTTCATTATGGTACGGGTCCATCCGTACTGGTAATTCAAATCTAACAGAGATAAACGTTTAAAAAATCGCTGTAGACTGCAGTCATTGAATATACAATATTTCCTTTCTTATCTTAAGTATATTATTTCAAAATATAATTGTATTTTACATGAAATACATTATTTATCACCTGTTAAAACGCTCATTTTACTTTAAATATATCATTAATAGCTATCTAAAAGTAATTTTGAATCATAAAGTAAAGTAAAGTAAAGTGTACATTATTTATTCTTTTGTGTACATATATTATTGTTCAAAAAATATGAATTTGATATTTAAAATTGACTTTTAAATCCACATTTCTTAAATGATTGTTCATTACCTTTATTACTTTCTGAAATGATTGAACAATGAGGATGATAGAAGCTGAGGTTGCTAAATTTTAGGTTTATTATTTGAAGCTGTATTATTAAACTATATCAATGAAAATTTAAAATTTGAAATAAAATGAAATATTTTTAATTTATGTAGTTATAAAATAAAAATTACTATCACTTTCGACCTTATAATACTACTTGGGATTGAAGGTAATTTTGAAACTTCAAGAAATAACTCATCATCTCACACAGAGTATAACTTCCTTGAAAATTTTATTTAAAATAATATGAACTGTTATTTTGACAAATTTGCAACATTGTAACAGGAAACTTGAAGATAAAGAATTATTTATGTATAAGAGAATTTAAAAAAATAGTCAATAAAAAATCAATTTATGGGATCACGCAACAAATTATTTATCCGTTGTATATAATATTAGTTTAAAACGTAATTTTATTTCTTTTTGCACTACTTTTTTTAATTCACTTATTTATTTACTTTTAACAATTCCGATTTTGAAACAAAAGTTTCTGTAAATACCGCTTTATTTGTATGAGTATACATTACTTAAGGCGACAAGTTACCTCGTTGAATGTCCATGATGGCCAGTTTCCCGATGACTGTTCTCATATTGGAAAGCAACTTTTCTGTTCTTCTCGGCGCATGCCGTTATCGTGCGAATGTCATCAATTATTCATGAACAGGATAGATCGGCGTCGTTTCCAATTGTATGCTTGGACTGAATGTTACAGTCGAAGTTTCGTTGGCAGAAGTTTTCGTTTGTAATTATTTATGACCTCGTTGGAGGTATGACTAATAAGCGGGGATAAATGGAAGGGACATTTGCTTCTTCTTTATCTTGTTAATCTATAGTACCTCTCTTATGAATGTGCATCAAAGTTTGTCAGTAAAAGAAATTTCAGCTAATAGAGAAAACTCACTACCAGTTACAAGTATAATTGTTGCTGAATGTTAATGTCACCATGGTAATTTGTGTAAATGGTAAATGCAACATTTAGAAATGTTATGAGATTTGACGCCTGTAGTTTATGAATTACAGGTTGTGCTGTTTGAATTGAAGTACGAAATATATTATGAAATATTAAATATATACTTTTATATAAAATGTAGAGTTTTATTACTTTTCTGCTAATGTTTTTAAATGCGTGGTTACGTAGTGATATTAATACTTACGACGTGATATGTTACGTGGCGATGTTAATACTGTTAACATGTCAATAATATATCTATTCTTCTATCATACTTTGCAGTTAGGATGCATATGTTTCAGAAGCTTATGTTATGATAAACTTTCACTGTACGTTGCAGTATAACATATTACTATACTTCTGCGTTATTCTATATATATATATATATATATAGAAAGTTTGATCTATTATTGACATTAGCATCATTGACTTTTTATTGTTTTAATATTTGATATCCTATATCTAAATGTATGTCCGATTTCATTTATTGCATCAAATTTGTCGTTTAATTCGTATATTTGCTATCAATAAATTTCTTCAGTGTGTTTTTTTTAGTTATTTTTTTGATACTATTGGTATATTTGTCTAGATTTTTCATTTGGGAAATCTAAATTCCTATACTCCACTTCCACGGAACTTCATACAAACATGCATAAATTTTCCCATCTGTTTCGAATCTTTTGCTTCGTCTAAAATTTCTTCAAAGTATGCACAGTCAGGTCTCTTTAGTTCTTTTAATAAAAATTAATGTAAACAAGTGTTCGATTAGATCATGTGCGAATAATATACTCTGATAATTGACTCAGCGTGACATTATCACTAACATAAATTAGGCTTAGATACTTATCGATGGCGTGTTTGCAAATTTCCCCTAAACAACAAACGAAGTCTCGATGAAACGAGCAAATATCGAGGAGCAAAAGAAGAAAATGGTTTTTTCGAGATTTCACTAGAAATCCTGTTAACATTTAATAAGTTTATTAAATTTTTAATTGCTCACGATACTTCAGTTTTTCTATTTCTACGTAACATATTTTACTATTTAGAGGTAGATACTAAAATATTTCTCCTGTAGTATTTGTTTTATCAACGTCATGAGCAAATGTAAAATTGAAGAATCATTTCAATTAACTTTTTACTGTATATAGAACAGAAATATACGATACTGCGGTTCTCACGACCTGAAAATTTTCGAAAGATTTATGGTAGATTTTTATAAATATATTACGTGTATTATATGGAACACTTTGAAATTTCATTAACTATTTAATGAGATAAGATATCATGATTATATTGATTGAGATGAAGCAAATACGAAAACAATTAGATAATTAATGCGAATGTATCTTTTATGGAGATCTTAAAAATATTTCAAGAATCGTTCGTTATATTAATAAGTCTATCTTTAATTCTTATTAAATGCATAATTAACTAAATAACACTTGAACAACAAATGTGTAAATTCTCCTATACGTTTTCATATTGGTTTCAATATAATCACAAAATTTGTATTTCATTGCCATATTTTTAAAATTTCCAAATATTTTAATTATAATTAAATATAATACAGAATAACAATCTAATAAGTACTTTAATTTCATAATTTTTTGAGACAATTTAACATTTTTTATGTAATTCTAACTCTTGTGTAAAAATTGTGTATCATATTACAAATTAAAACTATTCGTTATTTAAATTATATGCATTGTAACTTATAATCGAATTTTTAGCCGTTATAGAATATTGGCCGTTGATTTTATTGAAAATTCTGTATCATATATTTTATCGAAATTCACTTTTACTTACCTGGGAGTATAATAGTATAGTGAACCAACAAAATTTGCCTGCAGTAAGTTTCAACGGTGATGCTCTCGCTCGACACATAATAATAATAAGCAATCTTGCGATCTCAGGGGACAGATTGTACCATTCGCAATGATATGCTGTTTCAGCAATATCCGTACTCTGAAAAATTACACATTTTAAGTTATTAATAAACCGATCGATCCAATATCGATAGTAAAATTCAAATTTTTATTAGAAAAGCATCAACTGAACAAGTTCTCTTTTATAAAACATACCTCGAACGTAAGTTTTTCGCCCACGTAACAGTACAAGAATAATTGCGTCGACATGCACATTACATAGCAACACAGGAATATAATTTGAAAAGTCATATACTGTTCATTCTTCTCTTCAAGTGACTATAAATTCAATCATATTGGAAAAAATGAATTGTTCCGTTATGTAATACAATATAATACTCTATCATAATATACATATAATTTCCTATGCAATGTTTTGTTTTTTTACAATATTCTCTTTTTGTATTCATGTAAATTTTATAAACTGTAAGATTTTTCATACCATGAGAGCTTGGAAAGTCTGGAAGCATAGTTGAACAATGCAACCAAGCATTTGAATCAGGAGCATCCTATTGAAATTATTCTCTATCGTTTCAACGAACCTTATAACGTAATTAGTAAACATTAGAATTTACTTACGAATCTTCCTCCGTTATAGATAAAAGTAACCTTAAGTGTGTAAGTTAATATACTTTGGATTATAATAAGAAAGTATGATTTGATGCTAACAACTTCGCATAATAATTACTAAATTTCAAATGAAATACAAGTTCGAAATAATTTGAAATGGTAAAATAATTATTCACTATTTAGTTTTCTTTATTATGTTCAAATTGAAGTGAAAAGAATATCATATTGACATGAAAAGATTTAAATTTTCGCACAGTCTATCATCTTCGGCAAAAGTTTTCAGGTTTTGTTAAAAAAACTTTCCCCATCGAGATTAATAATTTTGCTTTCAGTACAAACCTAGCGATGTAATTATGCTTTCGTACGATTTTCTTCAACTTCGTCTTTTCATGCGGATGGATCTCCTTTAATTCGTTTTTCAGATTTGTAATCTGTCCACAGGCATGTAAAACCAGCATGGCGATAAAAGTATCCACAGATGGGTATATGAGAACGCTATACGTGCCACCTATGACTTGACTGATCATAGTCAATTCATAATTTGGGCTTGTGATTGTATCGTAGGGATAATAGGCACGTACGAACAATTTGTTGTCGTCGTACTTAATGAAAAACAATCGTACAATCACGTAAAAGGCGCTTACTATGTGACACGCAGCTGAAGATGCTATCGTTATTATTCTTGTGAACTTCGCGCACTTCATCATTGTTTCACGTCCGGTTTTCGTGTCCACTATAGCCCAGTCGTTGGCTATGCACTTCAGTAGAAACTTCAGTGCTTGTAAACAAATAGAAATGATGGATAGAATATATTTTGAAAATTTCTTTCATATAATCATGAAATTTTCCCTGCTATATGTAAAAATATATTCAGTTTGTTAGGTACAATCTTGAAATCGTACACGAGACATGTATTTTCTATGACATTGAACTCACTTGAAAAAGGAAAATATATAAAATTGCTATTGCCTATAATCTCTGTTAGACTAGTTTGATAGATTCTACGTTCAGACAAAATTGGATATAGTTTATGTGGTGATATCATGAGATTCTTACATTTGCCGTTCATCCAGAAAACTACGGTTTTCATTAGCGATATCGTGACAGTGACGTTAACTACCGATAAATTCTCCACTACCAAATTTAGGTCATATGCGATGCGCGGCAGATTTATAGATTGTGGAACACACACGAAACACAGCATTGAGAGAAACGGTAACAGAACGATGTAACTCGATCGTCGGTTCCATTTCCTCTCTTCCGGCCAGATACCTATGTACTTCATTATGGTATGGTTCCATCCGTACTGGTAATTCAAATCTAATGGAGATAAATTTAAAAAACGTTATAGTCGGTAGTAGTTGAATGCATGATATTTCCTTTCTTATCTCTAATACTATTAGATGGAATATTGTTCAACTCCGAGAACTTACATCGTTGAATGTCCATGATGGCTAATAGTTCCCGTGGCTGTTCTCATAAAAGCAACTTCGCTGTTCTTCTCAGCGCATGCCCTTATCGTGCACTTAGGATGTGCGAATGTCATCAATTATTCATGAACAGGGTAGATCGACGTCGTTCTCAATATACTTCGACACAATGTTACAGTCGAAGTTTCGGTGGCAGAAGTTTTCATTTGTAATTATTTATGCTCTCGTTGGAGGTATGATTAATAAGCGGGGGAAAAAAGGAAGGGACATTTTGCTTCTTCTTCATCTTGTTAGTCTATAGTACCTCTCTTATGAATGTGCATCGAAGTTTGCCAGTAAAAGAAGTAAGAAAGTTTAGCTGATGGAGAAAATAACTCACTACTAATTGAAAGTATAGTTGTTGCTGAATGTCAGTGTCGCCTTGGTAATTTGTGTAAATGGCGAATATAATATTGAGAAATTGTATGAGATTTGACGTCTGTAGTTTATGAACTACAAGTTGTGCTGTTTGAATTGAGATATGAAATATATTATGAAATATTAAATATATAGTTTTATGTGAAATGTAAAATTTTATTACTTTTCTTGCAACGTTTTCAAATGTGTTGTTATGTAGCTATGTATTAATGCTTGTGATGTGATGTACTGTATTGTGATATTAACATTCTTGATGTGTTAATAATATAATATACGTATCAATCAGACTTTTTTCCATTACACTTCCGTTTCAGAATTTTATGTTACCGCAATCTTTCATTGTACGCTGCAGGTGTGTGTAAACACCTGCGATACACGACGTACCATTGTGCATCTATATTATTGAACGAATGTCTACTACTGATATTAACATCTTATGTTTTTTGTTTCAGTGAAAGTTGTTCAGTGGTGATACGGTGATAAGATGGCGAATAAATTAACCAAAAGAAAAGACATTGGAAGTAGTGGAATTTCTCGAAAATGTAAGTTTTATACTTCGATATTTTGTTTGATTTTATCAAATTTGTCGTTATCAAATTTTTATTAAATTCACATTTATATAAGTTATCAATCTAATTCTGCAGTTTATTCAGTTTTTTAATTATTTTCATAATGTTACATACCTGTGACGTTAGATTTCTCACTTGTTCTCACACAGTTTCACAAACGACAAATTTCCTTGGGATTCGATTGTCTGTAACCTTGCCTCTTTCTTCTCTCTTGCATCGGTGTGAATGAGGCTTAAAACTGAGTCCAGTGCCAACAGATATTCATTCATATTTGACGCAACCAAATGTTGCAAATGTTTTCACGTGTGAACGATATTGCTTCAAATATATAAGACTATGAATAATATTTTAATTATTCATCGACGACGTTTCTACGAATCGTCCATAAAAGCTTAAAGTTTCCAAAGAAAAGATATCGAGATGCAAGTGGAAAGAAAAGAATATTTTCAAGGCTTTCTCTCGAGGAATTTATTTTCCACGATTGTTCAACACGTTATTTATTTCGGCGAAGCATAGCAGAGATATATGTCGATAGCAGATATGTTTCTTCCATCGGTATTTGTGCATCGAAGTAACAGACATGTAAAGCATGTTATAAAATCATAATTGCGTAGTCGTTCCTGTGTTAACTTCTCGTCGCGTATAGAACCGATATGTACGACGCTGAGGTTTTCAGAACCTGAAACATGCATTACTTTTCAATTAAATAAATTTATTTGTTAAACAAGGATTACATTTGAAATTATTCGAAAAATTCGTTGGAGCTACGAAGCACGTGATCATGTACATAATATTTTATAATGTATATAATGTATATTATAATTATATATAAGTATTATATAATTATATTATATTATATTACACGTAATATTTTATTTTTATCTAAATATTTTAAAGAAATTGAACATTTTCTAATTGTGATCTTTCAACTGTGTTTTCAAGTGTGATCGCAATTCCCAAAAATATGTATTATGTTTAAATTAAAATCACTTAAATGACTGAATCTTCAGGGTCGCGATTTTCTCAAGGTTGAAAGGGAAACTCTATTGAAAATTCTGTCCGTGTATTTGTGTTGAAATTTGTTTCCACTTACTTGGGAGTACAACGACACAGTGAACCAACAAAATTTGCCTGCTGTGATCTTCAGCGGTGATGCTCTCGCTCGACACATAATTATAATAAGCAGTCTTGCAATCTCAGGGGATAGATTGTACCATTCGCAATGATATGCTGTTTCAGCTACATCTGTACTCTGAGAAATTGTAAACCTCAGTACGTGTTTCAGCTTATTAATAAATAATTAGTACATGTCCAATGTCGATACTAATTTCCAAATTTTTGTCAGAAAATTAATGAACTCGTTGATTTCTCTTTCGATACCTCGAACGCAAGTCTCTCTCCCACGTAGCAGTACAGGAGCAATTGCACCATCGCGCAGACCACGTAGTAACACAGAAATGTAATTTGGAAAATCATGTATTGCTCAGTCTTCTCTCCGACTGACTATAAATTAAGTTATGGTGAAAAGGACGAACTATTCTACAATATTCTCTCTTCGTTCAGAAGCAAATTTCGCGAAATGTATAATTTCTTTTCGTACCATGATGGCTTGGAATGACTGGAAGCATAGTTGAACGGTGCAGCCGAGCATTTGAAACAAAAGCAGCAGGTTGAAACTATTTTCTATCGTTTCCGCGAACCTTTGGTGGTATAATTAATAAATGTTAGAAAAAATTTACTTTCGAGTCTTTCTCAAATTAAGGATCAAATTAATCGTTAAATGTACAAGTATGTAAATTAATAAATTTTAAATAACGATAAGGTATTTTAAATATCGATGGGTAAATAATAATGATTTAGTGACAATACTGTTAAATTTCGAATATATAGTAGTAAATAATAGATAAATACATAAATATTGGAATTACTAATTAATCTTTTGGAATTAGGAAAATTTCTTTTTCATCAGCGAGATTTTTCAATTGTTGACTTTTCAGATGTTTGATCAGAATTCGCAGTTGAGAATATTTCTGGTTGTCAATTTTTCAAGATATTCACTCACGAATGTCATCGGAAATGAACGACAAAAAGTTGTCTCGATTAATTTTGCAGATCGATTAATTTCAGATAGAGTAAAGTTTCAAGATTCAAAAATAAACAAATTTCTGATTCAATTCTAATTCAATTTCTGAATCAAAATTAAGATCTTCAACAACTACCATTGTCTATACAATCTATATAATCTACATTCTGTACAATTTCTACCGTCGTAGATCTTTCGGATCATCTCAAAGAAAAATCTTCCCAATTAACTGGCTGTTGATAATTTCTCTTCAATACGAACCTATTAATGTAATTGTGCTTCTGAACAATTTTCTTCAGCTTCGTTCGTACGTCCTTTTTATCGTACGAATGAATCATCCTCAAATCGTTCTTCAAATTCGAAAGCTGCCCGCAGGCGTGTAAAACCAACATGGCGATAAATGTGTCCACAGCTGGAAACGTCACAGCACCGTATATACCAGCAATGACTTGGCCAATCATTGTCAGTTCGTAATTCGGGCTGATGGTCACGTCGTAAGGGTAATAGCCGCGTACGAATAGTTTGTTGTCGTCGTATTTCATGGACAGTAATCGAAGGGACACGTAACAGACGAATACTAGTTGGCACATCATCGAGCACCTTATCGTTGTCTTTCTCGTGATCCTCGCGATGTTCACCATTGTTTCCCTCTTGGTTTTCATCTCCGCCGCGGCCCAGTCCTTGGCCATGCACAACAGCAGAGACTTCAATGCTTGCAAAACGAAGAGAACGACGGATAGAATATTTTTCGAAAGTTGTATTTCGTGTAATAATAAAATCTTTCCTGACAGAGGATGATCACTGAAAAACCGAAGGGTTTGGAAAAGTCATGTATAAATCGAAGGGGTAATGGTTATTTTGTTATTGTCATTTATTATGTTTTTCTCGCACATAATACTGAGGGAAATCCATTAATTATATTTCGAAGTAAAATAATACAAAATTTTAAAAACACGTGTTTGTAAAAGAATTATTTTTGTTTTATATCATACAGTCTTTCAACCTGTATCTTTGTAAAAATGAATTTAATTACACTGTTCGACAAAAGTATTATTACCTTCATCTAAAATTTGAGATTCCACAGATCTGGAAATTTCATTTTTTGTGACTTGTGAACTGAACTCGTTTAGAAAAAAATTAAGACATTTTGTAATCTCTAATAAAAGTTTCTGATAGCTTGTGTGATAATGAGATACTTACATTTGCCATTCATCCAAAAAGCCACAGTCTTCATGAGCGAAATCGTAATAGTCATGTTAGCCATCGATAGATTCTCGACGACCAGATTCAGGTCATGCGCGATGAAGGGCAGATTAATAGTTTGTGGACCACACACGAAACACAGCATCGCGAGAGACGGTAGCAAAACGACATAACTCGAAGGTTTGTTCCATTTCCTCTCTTCTGGCCAGATACCCACGTACTTCATTATGTAACGGTTCCAACCGAACTGGTAGTTCAGATCTGTTATCGATGGGGAATCAAATAATTAAGAATATTTTCTTTCTTATCTGCGATATTATTTAAAAACGTGACTTTTATTCATTGTTAAATTGATTTCATTTTATCGTTAATCTCCATTAAATAAAACACAAAAGACAAAGTAAAATTAAATATTTCACATTTTCGTAATATAATGAAAATTACTGTAGCCAAATTACTGTGATCGTATAACACTACCTGTGGGTTAAAAGAATAATTTTGAACTAGAAAGAGGAGAGATTTTTCTGAGGATTATATTTAATTGTGAGAGTGTGTCGTAGAGTAGCGATAGAAAATTTAATACAGGAGAATGAAATCGGAAATTTGACATTGGAAAATTTCCATCAATCAATTTCTCACCTTCGCCTAGAATACAGAAATCACCGATATGTACAAAATCACCCAATAAAATATAGCATACTTATTTCCTGGTAATTCCAATTTTCCTTTTTTTTTTAAACTTCGTATTGACTCTACTTGAATATTTATTCATTTGCTTATTTGTTCGGAACGATTGAAACTATCTGTTGGTTAATGCGTAAGGTTACCTCGTTGCACGTCCATGACGATCAATTTTCGCATGACTGGACTCACGCGATTCGAATGATACTTCATTGTTCCTCTCAGCGCATGCCCTTATTCTGCATTCACAATGCACATATGTCATCAATTATTTGTGAATAGGGTAGCTCGGTGTCGTTCTCAGTTGCACGTTTAAGTTGCCACAAGTCTGTTATTATTCGTTCGTAATTATTCATGATCTTGACCAGGGTACGACGGCGATAAGCGGAGAACTTGCGGTTTCTCAACATTGTTAGTCCGCGTTATTTTTCTTTCCATGAACGTACATCAGAACTTGCAACTGAAAGAAAATGTTCATCGCTTCGCGAAGAAAACAGTTTAATACCGATTGGAAAGTGAAAGTCAGTGTATTAGAATTTGGAAGTTATTCGTGGGCCCGACCAGACGAACGATATTTTACATAAAAATGCAGTTTATAAGAGTTAAGTCTATATGTGTACGTGTAAAAAAAAATGGTATTACAAAATAGAAATGAAACTAGGAAATATTTTTATGTAATACTAAAAATGAGTTGTACCTGAACATTTTTAAACAGTTATGTACAGAATATAGGGATATATTACGTGTTTGTATATATACTACAAAAGTCTGTTGCGTCAGTGATAATATCTTTATCCTTTTTGTTGGTCTCAAACAGATATTTTTACATCGTATCTTTTCTTTTCAGTGACATACGGTGGTTCGTGGACGATGAAGAAACTGACAAAAGAAACATCGTTGGATGCAATGGAATTTCCATAGAATGTGAGTTTTATACTTAAATTTCCGTTGTTCTATCAATTTGTTATTTCTGTGTTTATTAATTCTTCATCCGTTTTTTCAATTTATTTTCATTTTACTTTACCCAGCCAAGTATTGTGAATGAGAAATGTAGAGGAGTAGGAGGATAGAGAAATAATATTTTTGAGACTTCGCGAGAAACATTCGCTCAGGGAATATCTCGTTAACCTTTATGATAACTTTATTATTTTTAACGATTGTTAATTGTTGAACACGTCACTTTATGCTTTATCTCTACGAAGTGTAGATGAATACTAAAATATTCCTTTCATGGTATTTGTACTATCGAAATGAAATATGTCTTGAAATAAGAATCATAATTATGGAATCGTCGCTTTATTAACTTTTCGTTGCGTGTAAAACAGAAATGTACGACATCGTGGTTTTTAGGACCTGAAACATACAAAAATATTGCTGTCGAGAGTATTTGACCACTTATGGAATTGTACGTGCATGTGCTTTGAAAATACTTTGAAATTTAATTACTTATAAAGTAATTTAATTACATTAAATTTTTTAATGATACAACATAAATATTATATATAAAAGTTACTAGACATTAGAGTACAAATATATATTTAAAAAATAAAAAGAAGAAGAATCCTTTTTTTTCAATGCTCGAATACTTTCGTGAGCTATACAATTATGAATATTTTATATGCTAATTGTTTCTTCTATAAAATACGGATATTTTATATGCTAAATGTTTCTTCCAAATTCTTCTATAAAAATTTATAATTTGCAAATTAAAATCACTTGAATCAAATGGACTGTATTTTATGACCAAATTTTCAGGATGACGACTTTCTTGGGATTAGAAGGATGATTTCACTGAAAATTGTATCCATATATCGTGTAATTCGCTTTTACTTACTTGAGAATAAAGCAGCACAGTAAACCAGCAAAATTTGCCTGCTGTAAGTTTCAACGGTGATGCTCTAGCTCGACACATAACAATTATAAGTAATCTTGCGTCTTTTGGAGGTAGACTGTACCATTCGCAGTTGTACGCTGTGTTAGCTACATCCGTACTCTAAAAAAACGTATGTTCAAATTATCAGTGTGTCCAAATTTTCTAGTACCTAAAATCTAAATATCCAAATTTTTATTAGAAAAATGGTGACAAATTTTTCTCTCACGAGTAATACCTCCAGCGTAAGTCTTTCACCCACGTAACAATACAGGTATAATTGCACCATCACACATGCTATATAGATAACGAGAAATATGATTTGGAATATCATGAATTGCTCTGATTTGTCCCCAAATGACTATCAATTAAATTAAATTTAAAAAGAGATATGTTATTTTATAATGTTTTGTACGATATAAATTTAAGAAAAAGTATAGCTCTTTTTTCGTACCGTGATCGCTTGAAAAGACTGGAAGCATAGTTGAACGGTGAAACCGAGCATTTGAATCAGAAGCATTACGTTGAAACAATTTTCTACTGTTTCTGCGAACCTTAAACGTGCACACAGCGTAATTAACAAATCATTGAAAAATTTAACTACGGATCTTTTCTAATTAAAGATTAATTCTGAGTGCATAAATGAATAATTGCATATATAATGAAATGAGTATAAATGAATATAAATGAAATTTATTATATTAAGAATTTATAATTGGAAATATTTTTTAAGATACTGGCTCAAGAATGTCATAAAAAATGATCGTCTATCCATAAAAATAAAAATTGCCAAAAATTCACAGTCTAGTTTACATTCAAAAAATTAAATTGCCAAGTATAAAATAATTATTCATTGTTAACCGTATATAAATAGAATGAACTTGGTGCGAACATGAAATGGATTTGGCAAATCGATCTTTAACAAGAGATTTTTACTCTCTATTCTAAGAATCTAAATTTCTCAAAAGATTCTGTACACTTCTGTTTGCAATTTAGCTTCAATACGTACCCAATAATATAATTATGCTTCTCAACAATTTTCTTCAATCTCGCTTGCAAATCCTTCCTATCACACGAATGAATGTTCCTCAAGTCGTCCTTCAGATTTGACAGCTGCCCACAAGCGTGCAACACCAGCATAGCGATAAACGTGTCCACGGATGTGTATGTCAAAGCTCCGTATACACCAGCCATAACTTGGCCAATCATCGTCAGCTCGTAGCTTGGGCTGATGCTTGCATTATAGGGGAAATAGCTACGATAGACCAATTTGTTGTCGCTGTATTTCAAGGTAGACAATCGTAGGAACATGTAAGAGGTGGCTACGAGCTGACACAGCATTAAACACCCTATCGTGGTCTTTCTGCTGATCCTCGCGACGTTCATCATTGTTTCTCGTCCGATTCTCGTTTCCACCGTGGCCCAGTCCTTGGCCATGCACTTCAGCAGAGACGTCATTGCTTGCAAGTGGAGAAAATGGCAGATTGAAAGTTTGTTTGTAATAAAAGATCTTCTTTCTGCTGTTTGCAAGACTACTTTCAGTTCGTTAATTACACTTTTACCAAAATATCTATACGCTGCTCGCTTGGAGGATGTTCTATATTTCTCTCGTAAATGTGAAAGTCGCATAAAACGTGGTTAGTACGAAACTCCAATGCTCTTTAATCTGCATTTTCGTCAATAAACGAAATTAAATATGAAAAATGAATAAAAGAGAATACTTGGTGTAGCCAAGTCCATATTAATCCCTGTGTTCGTAATAAAATACATATCCGATCTACGTTTAAAATTGATGGTATATGGAAAAAAGTGTAATTGATAACACGGTTAAATCGTGAGACTCTTACGTTCGCTTTTTGTCCAAAAAATTATGGTCTTCACGAGCGCAATCGAGACGGTCATGTTACCCATCGACAAATTCTCGACCACCAGATTCAAGTCGTGCGCTATGAACGGCAAATTGGCGGTTTGTGGAGCACACACGAAACACAGCATCGTGAGAGATGGTAATAGAACGACGTAACTCGAAAGCCGGTTCCATTTCCTCTCTTTCGGCCAGATACCCACGTACTTCATTATGTAACGATTCCAACCGAACTGGTAGTTCAGATCTGTTATCGATGTGGAATCAAATAATTAGAAATATTTTCTTTCTTATCTGCGATATTATTTAAAACCGTGACTTTCATTTATTGTGTCTCACATTGTTAAATTGATTTCATTTTATCATTAATCTCCATTAAATAAAATATAAAATACAAAGTAAAATGAAATATTTCACATTTTCGTAATATAATGAAAATTATTCTAGCCAAATTGCTGTAATACCTCTGGGTTAAAAGAATAATTTTGAACTACAGAAAGGAAGGATTTTTCTTAAAAATTGTATTTAATTGTGAGAGTTTCGTAGAGTAGCGATGGAAAATTTACAAGATGGGAGAATAAAATCGAAAATTTGACATTAGACAATTTCCATCAATCAATTTTCTCACTCTCACCTAAAATACAGAAATCAACGATATGTACAAAATCCAATTTTCCTTTTTCTTCTTTTAAACTTCTTACTGACTTTACTTGAATATTTATTCATTTGCTTATTTGTTCGGAACGATTGAAACTATCTGTTGGTCAATGCGTAAAGTTACCTCGTTGCACGTCCATGACGATCAATTTTCGCATGACTGGACTCACGCGATTCGAATGATACTTCATTGTTCCTTTCAGCGCATGCCCTTATTCTGCATTCACAATGCGCAGATGTCATCAATTATTTGTGAATAGGGTAGCTCGGTGTCGTTCTCAGTTACACGTTTGAGTTGCCACAAGTCTATTATTAGTCGTGGGTAATTATTTATGATCTTGACCAGGGTACGAAGGCAATAAGGGGAGAACTTGCGGTTTCTCAACATTGTTAGTCCGTGTTATCTTTCTTTCCATGAAACGTACATCAGAACTTGCAAGTGAAAGAAAATGTTCATTGCTTCGCGAAGAAAACAGTTTAATACCGATGAGAAAGTGAAAGTCAGTGTATTAGAATTTGGAAGTTATTCGTGGACCCGACCACCAGACGAAAGATATTTTACATAAAAATGCAGTTCATAAGAATTAAGTTTGTATGTATACGTGTAAAGAAAATCGTATCACAAAATGGAAATGAAACTTGAAAATATTTTTATGTAATACTACAAATGAGTTGTATCTAAACATTTTCAAGCACTTGCGTATGGAATATAGCGACACATTGCGTATTTTTATACTTGTTTGTATATATACCACAAAAGTCTGTTGCGTTAGTGATAATATCTTTATCCTTTTTGTTGGTCTCGAGCAGATATTTTTACATCGTATCTTTTCTTTTCAGTGACATACGGTGGTTCGTGGACGATGAAGAAACTAACAAAGGAAACATCGTTGGATGCAATGGAATTTCCATAGAATGTGAGTTTTATACTTAAATTTCTGTGTTTATTAATTCTTCATCCGTTTTTTCAACTTATTTTCATTTTACTTCACCCAGCCAAGTATTGTGAATGTGAGAAATGTAGAGGAATAGAAGGATAGAGGAGTGATATTTCCGAGATTTCGCGATAAATATTCACTCAGGGAATATCTCGTTAACATTTATGACAGCTTTATTACTTTCCACGATTGTTAATTGCTGAACACGTCACTTTATTTTTTATCTCTACGAAGCATAGGTGAATACTAAAATATTCCTTTCATGGTATTTGTACTATCGAAATGAAATGTTAATGAATCGTAATTATGGAATCGTCGTTTTATTAACTTTTCATTGCGTGTAATACAGAAATGTACGACATCGTGGTTTTCAGGACCTGAAACGTACAAAAATATTGCTGTCGGGAGTATTCGGCCATTTATGGAATTTGCATGTGCTTTGAAAATACTTTGAAATTTAATTACTTATAAATATTACATTAAATTTTTTAATGTGATACAACATAAACATTATATATAAAAGTTACTAGACAGTAGAGTACAAGTATATATTTAAAAAGAAAAGAATTCTTTTTTCATGACTGCTCCAATACTTTCGTGAGCTATAATGTACGATTATGAATATTTTATATGATAATTGTTTCTTCTATAAAAATTGCATAGATGGGAGGAACATTTAACATACTTTACATGCTAAATGTTTCTTCTATAAAACATCGATATTTTATATGCTAAATGTTTCTTCTAAATTCTTCTATAAAAATTAGTAATACATTACAAATTCAAATCACTCAAGTCAGATGAACTGTATTTTATGACCAAATCTTCAGGATGACGATTTTCTTGAAATTAGAAGGACGATTTCACTGAAAATTGTATCCATGTGTCGTGTAATTCGTTTTTATTTACCTGGGAATATAACAGCACAGTAAACCAGCAAAATTTTCCTGCTGTAAGTTTCAGCGGTGATGCTCTAGCTCGACACATAATAACTATAAGTAGTCTTGCGTCTTTTGGAGGTAGACTGTACCATTCGCAATTGTACGCTGTGTCAGCTACATCCGTGCTCTGAAAAATCGTACGTTCGAATTATCGACGTGTGTAAATTTTCTAGTATCTGAATCTAATATGAAAATTTTTGTTAGAGAAGCAGCGGCTAATTTTTCTCTCACAAGTAATACCTCCATCATAAGTCTTTCGCCCACGTAACAATACAGGTATAATTGCACCATCTCACAAGCTATATAGATAATGAGATTGATTTGGAATATGATTTGGATTATCGTGAATCGCTCTGCTCTGTCCTCAAATGACTATTAATTAAATTAAATTAAAAAAAACAATATGTTATTTTATAATGTTTTTCTTTTGTACGATATAAGTTTAAGAAAAATTATGATTCTTTTCCCGTACCATGATCGCTCGGAACGACTGGAAGCATAGTTGAACGGTGAAACCGAGCATTTGAATCAGAAGCATTACGTTGAAACAGTTTTCTACTGTTTCTGCGAACCTTAAACGTGCACACAGCGTAATTAACAAATCATTGAAAAATTTAACTACGGATCTTTTCTAATTGAAGATTAATTCTGAATGCATAAATGAATAATTGCATATATAATGAAATGAGTATAAATGAATATAAATGAAATTTATTATATTAAGAATTTATAATTGGAAATATTTTTTGAGATACTGGCTCAAGCACGTCGTGAAAAATGATCATCTGTCCATGAAAATAAAAATTGCCAAAAATTCGCAGTCTAGTTTACATTAAAAAAATTAAATTGCCAGGTATAAAATAATTATTCACTATTAACCGTATATAAATAGAATGAACTTGGTGCGAACATGAAATGACTTTGGCAAATCGATCTTTAACAAGAGATTTTTACTCTCTATTAGAATCTAAATTTTGTACCTAATAATTTCGAGATTTCTCAAAAGATTCTGTACACTTTTGTTTGCAATCTAGCTCCAATACGTACCCAATAATGTAATTATGCTTCTCAACAATTTTCTTCAATCTCGCTTGAAAATCTTCCCTATCGCTCGATTGAATGTTCCTCAAGTCGTCCTTCAGAATCGAAAACTGTCCGCAAGCGTGCAAGACCAGCATAACGATAAACGTGTCCACGCATATATAAGTCAATGCTCCGTACGAGCCTCCTATTAATTGACCAATCATTGTCAGTTCGTAGTTTGGGCTGACGCTTGAATTATAGGGGAAGTAGCTACGATAGACCAGTTTGTTGTCGCTCTGTTTCAAGGTAGATAATCGTAGGAACATGTAAGAGATGACTACGAGTTGGCACAGCATTAAGCACCCAATCGTGGTCTTTCTGCTAATCCTCGCGACGTTCATCATTGTTTCTCGTCCGGTTCTCGTTTCCACCGTGGCCCAGTCCTTGGCCATGCACTTCAGCAGAGACGTCATTGCTTGCAAGTGGAAGAAAATGGCAGATTGAAAGTTTGTTTGTAATAAAAGATCTTCTTTCTGCTGTTTGCAAGACTACTTTCAGTTCGTTAATTACACTTTTACCAAAATATCTATACGCTGCTCGCTTGGAGGATGTTCTATATTTCTCTCGTGATGTGAAAGTCGCATAAAACGTGGTTTTCTGGGACGTTAGTACGAAACTCCAATGCCCTTTAATCTGCATTTTCGTCAATAAACGAAATTAAATATGAAAAATGAATAAAAGAGAATACTTGGTGTAGCCAAGTCCATATTAATCCCTGTGTTCGTAATAAAATACAAATTCGATCTACGTTTAAAATTGATGGTATATGGAAAAAAGTGTAATTGATAACACGGTTAAATCGTGAGACTCTTACGTTCGCTTTTTGTCCAAAAAATTATGGTCTTCACGAGCGCAATCGAGACGGTGATGTTACCCATCGCTAAATTCTCGACCATCAGATTCAAGTCGTGTATTATGAACGGCAAATTGGCGGTTTGTGGAACACATACGAAACACAGCATCGTGAGGGATGGTAACAGGACGACGTAACTCGAGAGTCGGTTCCATTTCCTCTCTTTCGGCCAGATGCCCATGTACTTCATTAAGTAACGGTTCCAACCGTACTGATAGTTCAAATCTATCAGAAAAATCATTTTGTAGAAGTTGACACTTATGACTATATTCATTTATATGGGTATTCATAGTAGTTGAAGCCTTACCTCGTTGGACGTCCATGGTGACGAATTTTTGCCCGACTGTTCTCACGCGATTCAATAGTTACTTCATCATAGTCACCTTCTCTCAGCGCATGCCCTTATTACGCATTCAGAATGCGTGTATGTCGTCAATTATTCGTGAGCAGGGTAATTTCGATGTCGTCTCTAATAGCGTGTTCGAGTTGGACGCAATGGTACAAATTGCTCGCCAGAAATTTTGTAATTATTCATGATCCCGCCCAAGGCAGTAAGCTCCGAACATTGTTAGTCTTTGTTACTTTTCTTTTACGAACGTGCACGAAAGAATTTTCCGAGTAAAAAAAATTTCACCTCTTCGCGAACAACTAGAAAGTCAGGTGTTGTCTTGCGACGAGAAAGTCAGTCAACGTAGAAATTTTTGTAAGTGTAATTACTTGGAAATTTTTGTGAAATTAAACGTACGTAATTTATAAAATTGATTATGTCTAGTTTTATGCAGTTTTAGAAATTCGCAATCATATTTAATCTTTCGTTGTGCGTTGTAGCGATAAAGTCTCAAAAGTTTGAGAATGTGTGTATTGCGTTTGTTTCAAAACTGGAAAAATTGACTCTCCGATTAGGTAGTCTCCGCGAATTAAAATTTATTAAATATTAAATATTAAAAGTGTAAATATTTTTATATTTTCAATACTTTGGTTTCCTTAATTTAGTCAGATTTCTCGATTGGTACGTCTCGTGGTCTTTTGTAAGCTGTTCTAAATTTTCTGTTCGATTCATCTCCAATTTCTTCAAAAACAGAAATTAAGAAGAGGAATTCTTAATATTTTCGTTGTCAAATTTCCCATTTGATTTGATCGAACCAAAATATTGCAAATACTTTCATTGGATCAAGTATTGTTTGACTCAGGGAAAGGGGAAAGAAAAATGATATTTTCGAGGCTTCATTCAAAGAAAGAAAAAATACTCTCTTAACAGCTTTATTACTTTCCTACACGCCATCATTTCGAGATTGATACCAAAATATTTCTTCTGTGACGCTCGTACTGTCGAAATGATGAGCAGTTATAAAGACTCGTAATTAGAGGATCGTCGCTCTATTGATTTTTCGTTGCGCAGAGAACGGAAATATATACGGCATTGACGTTTTCAGGACCTGAAATATATAAAAAAGTGTCTTACGATAGAATTCGAACATTTGTTGGAATCTTTTCACGAATTTTTACGCGTGTCATCATCTAAAATTATAATCTATAATCTCGTGAAAATTTTGTCAAAAGAATCTGTATAACTTAAAATTCGTAATTTGTGTCAAATATCGATATTGTTATGAGAATTTAAACTCTAAACTTTTGATTAGATAAAATTATATAATATTGTATAATAAATATAATAAATTATATAATATATTATAATTAATATATATATAATAAATTATACAATATATTATTATTATTATTATTATTCAAAATTAATAGTCCCAATTCTTTTTTCCTGCTCTTTTACATTCATTCTATTTACTCACCTTTGCCTATCTTTAACACACGAGAAGTTGAAGATTTTTTGCAAACGCCTCTGTCTTTTTGCGTTAATTAATGCACAATTACCTCGTTGGCCGTAAGTCCATAGTGGCGTTTTTGCCATCGTTGAACTTCACAAACTTCTACGAGATGTTCCCCCTTCGTACAATTCGGAGCGCGCAATTATGATATCAATTATTCGTGGATAGGTAGTTCGGTGTCGTCTCTCGTTGTATGCGTGTCATTTAAGTCTATAATTACAGTTGTTGTATTTCGATGTCTGTAATTATTTGTAGCCACGTATACGGTACGAGGGAGCAGGGGTAAAGACACAGATGACGCTTGCGTTTTCGTGGCAAGCTTGTACGCACGTCTGTCGAGCCCTTACCGCGACTCTTTCATCAGTACGCGTCGAAATACGAGCGAGAGCAAGTCGCGCCGGCAGGTGATGTCGACGATGTTATTTATTCGTTGAAGAATTGCGTCGCGAGTGGTGAAAACGAATATAAAATCGGATCGATTTGGTAAGATCGTCATCAAATTCGTGAAACTTGAATTGGACTTATAAAAATTAACGTACGATACGATCTTGTGACACGTGATTCAAAATTCTGTTTCATTTCTGTGCAATGAATTTTGTTCGACCTTCGCCGTTTAGTTTATGAATCGAGTCGATTGAATTTGTACGTGAAGTGACGTGAATTATTTTATAAAGTGTACCTCTTGCCACGCACGTCGAGAACTTTTTCTCCCAAATTGCAACATTTCCTCAGTTTTAGGTATAATGTAACCCAGGCAGAACAAATGATTAGTTTGTTAGCCTCTTAATCGTTTCCATCCAGTGATATCACATCGACGAGTTCAAAAGGAGATGAAGGCGGCGAATTATCGTATACGGTTCGGTCACTCGTTATGATCCGCGCAACCAGTTGTCAGCGCAAGGGGTTAAAATGGCCAACAAATCAAAGTGAAACATAACTGTCGCATAAAAATTTCATTTCCTCTCTTCGCGAATTTCTCCGATTTGTCACGCCAGACTGGTGATTTTTGTGTATTTTTCTGAAAATGCAGAGGATATGGAACATTCAAAGTACAGTGCTAACAATATCTAGTGCGTGAAGTAACTTTCTATCGAGATTTCATTTTTTTTTTAAATTATATTCTGAAAGATAGGAACTCGCATAGAAGCCCGTAGTCTAATGATTATACGCAGTATGATTAGACGCAATATGAATTCACGTAATAGTTTCCAAAATTTAAAAGCAAAAGTCTTTCGTCGTGCGTCGCGATAACGAAACGATATAATTCTACGTGACGTGTCGTATGTTTTTCGTCTCTGTTTATTCGTTACAAATTAAGAAAATCTATTGTTTATTAATTTACTATATTTAGAAAATATATTATTTTACTGTTTTTTTATTATTAACGACGAATGTGATTTCTTCGTATTGCATTTTCAGTGAAGTGTTTCAATTGGAAGCGATGTCAGTGAAAGAAGAATTGTATTTCCAAAGAAGTGGTATTTTCAAAACACGTGAGTGTTACAGGTATTTCAATTTTCATCAAAATCTTTATACACTCGTGCCAATCCTTTGCATCCTCCAATAGATTTAATATTTTTGAATGTTGTCTTAATATTCCTTATGAGACCACATCTGAACAGATATTAACGAACGAACACATTACAACCACTGTCTTTGATAATAATTATTTTTATCTCCGAATTATCAACGGAAACTTCAAGCTGAAGTTCGAAGAATTTGCCAGTTTCGAATTATCGTTTTGCTTCATAAAAAAATATTCGATGAAGTTGGATAAAGTATCAAGAAGAAAGAGACGGAAATTTGTGAAAAAACGTTTAATACACTCAGCAATAACGACATCGTGTTGTGCTTTGACTGCGTTAACATTTCGCTGAAATATCTTTAAACAATATCTGTAAACGAGCAACATTGTACAGCTGCAGAGGATGTTTACTCTAA
Organism: Tetragonisca angustula; assembly: GCA_036937485.2. Taxonomy (NCBI): domain Eukaryota; kingdom Metazoa; phylum Arthropoda; class Insecta; order Hymenoptera; family Apidae; genus Tetragonisca; species Tetragonisca angustula. The sequence continues at coordinate 1,249,240 of JAWNGG020000014.1, forward strand.
AGGAAAGATTTCTATGTAGATTACGAATGGAGGGATTTAATCGTTACTTGTAACTGTCAGTAACACCGAAAGATAACCCATCGCTGTTTTCAGAATCTGAAACGAGATTTAAATAAGATTTCCGCGGATCGTGTGCTTCTCGAGGTAACGATCAGGCTACGAAAAATATTTTCGGGTGTATTTTACGGTGAAAGAAAACATTCCTTTCGGCAGGAAATCTTGTCTGAACGTTACATCAAATATTATATGAAAGCAGTGTAGCTCTGGACACATTGTAGATTTTCTTTTGTTTCTCGTATCACGTGCGCTGTGCGTGATTTCGCACTTACAAAAAATTTTCTCTTGAAACGCGCGTGAAATCACGCAGTCTACGTAGTAATGATCGAGGTACATACGCTGCTGAACATTTGCATAGAGAAAGTGCCAAATTTGCCTGCGGTCAAACAGAGTGGACGAGTGGATCTGTTCATGATGAACAGAAGACACCTGGCTTCAGAGGGTGAGACGTTGTACCAGTTCGACTCGTACGCGCAGTCACTCATTTCTTTACCCTGAAACATCCAAGACAGTTCTTCTGTCTCTTCTCTCGAAACTCAGTACTCGGAACTGTGGATTTCTAATCGTACTGTCCTTGTCTTTCAGACACACGTATTTCATTTTCACACGTACACGTTCAAAAACGCTAAACTACATATTTCTAATTCACGCGTAGAACGAAACGTGATGTGTTATGATTTAGTTACGAATTCGATCGCGTCAACGAGAAGAGACACTTACTTGAATGAGAAGCATCTCGCCTATGTAACAGTAGAGATATATGTGCAGCAGGACGAAGCAGATGAAGAGGACGAAAACATTTGAAAGCTGAAGATCCCATTTCCGTTTTTAAGTACTACCTGGTTAATTCGTGTTATTTCTCTAATGTTACATGTCATGAAATATTAGATGTACAGCGAGGGGAACTTACGTTGATAAATAGGAAACCTTGGAAACAGATTTCGACAGTGCAGAGCAATAATTGAAGCAACAACAATATGTTGAAGCACGCTTCGATCTTTGCAGCAAGTCTTTAATGAAATGAAAGAAGAAGAAAAAAGAATTTGTAGAATTTGTTGCTATTGAGAGATATTAACACGTAAAGCATGACGAGCAACAATAATCAACAAGCCGAGTAAATTGATGATCAAAATTATTCTCAGTCTGAACGAAATGAGATGACGTATTAATTGACAATAAAAATTACATTATTTTTTGAATGATATAAGGCATCAGAGAGTGTTGTGTTTCAGTATTGAAATAGTGGAATATCAAGGCATTTGAGACTAGTGAGAAAGTGGGAAAGTTTTTGTACATTATTACACTGTAGAGAAATATAAGAGAATGAGAAATAAGAAAGTAACAGTCTTGGAAGATTAAATTATTGCACTGTAGCAATACACATCACGGTATTGAAACATTGAAGTGCAATAATTATAGAATGAACGTAAAGGAGAATTTGAATTAATAATACTCTAAGTGCTCCGGATGCTCGTTGATGTGATTAAAAATTAAATTGTAACCAATTGAATTCGTTGAACAATACTGACCAATATGTTCCTAAAATATTGAAGTTGTCACATACAATATTAACAATAAGTAAATAAATAAGAAAGTAAACAGTTCTTTGAAAAATTACAATTATAATTAGATAAACTATTCACCCGTTCAGGTGATCGTGCTTGGTGACAATCAAAGTCAGCTCCCTTTGAAACTCATCGACACTTCTACACTCTCTGTCGTCGCTCATCAATCTTAATAATTTCTTCTTCAGTATCGCAAACTGTCCGCACATGTGCGTGATCAGCATCGCGATGAAGGCATCGACCGTAGTGTAACAAATGGTGGCTGAATACGCCGCGATCACTTGAGCGAAATTGATCGTTATCAATATTGGTGCTGGCCGAACGTCGAAAGGAAAATATCCAGGATACAAGCTCAAACGATCCTGATTTTCGTTCACTTTGTCGGCCAGATACACAGTTACCACTCGAAAGCTTAGAAATGCAGTGATCATCACGAGAGACGATGACGAGCAGAGTATAGAAATGAATTTCGCAAGTTTGGCCATTTTCAGCATCGTTGCCTTTTCCTCCTCCGTTTTAACACTGTGCCAGTCGTCGTAGAAGGACTTCATGATGGACTTGAAAGCTTGAAATATAACCAATCTTGATATTATGTAGAATATTAATCATCACGGTACTTGAAATATTATAATTTAGCAAGAACGTTACTGATAATAATGTTAATAATGTTAACGTTGAATAGTAATGTACAATGTACGATATGTAATATCAGACGATAGAATATTAATTTTTAAATATATAAATATCAATATTCTATTATCAACTCGTCAGACAGTTTTAGTAAATAATTCTCTATTATTAGATAATTACCTATATTATTATCATAATTCTATCACGTAAATTAATATTGTATATTATTTATTACAACATTATAATTATTAATGTTAATATTGATTAGCAGTGTTCGTATCCAACATAAATTTTTATCGATTTGAAATATCAATTTCAACATGAAATCTTTATACTGCGTTCATTCATTTATATTCGTCGACTAATTATCAAATGGGGAAAGAGCATGTAATTACGAAGCAGCAAAGAAAATTCTTTCGTAACACGAAAGTAAATTCGATTATTTATAACACGAAATAAACTCACAGGAGAATTTAATGGAGAATTGATTGATTTTAATTACGACGAAATGTTAGTAGAAAATTTTATACGTACATTCCTTGTAATACCAGATGAAGATCGACTTTATCATCGCGGTTATATAGGGTATATTAGCCATCGACAGATTCTCTGTCACCAGCTCGAGATCTCCCCATATGAAGAATAGATTCACACTCTGCGGTCCAACTCCAAACAAAAATACAATGGACAAATAAAGTAGAGTTTTAACCTTCGACAGTCGTTCGCCAGTCGTACATGGTTCCGGCCAGATGCCAATTAATTCCATGCCCCAGCGATTCCACCCTAAAGCTATTTTTAATCCTAAAAATTTTTAAAAGATTTCTTTGAAGAATCTCACGTTTTAATTGCATTGATGTTAACACTGTATTTGCCACTTTACGAGATAACGCGACGATATAGAACCTTCTTTCACAAGTTACAAACGCTTATATTACGCTTAAAAAGGGATATTTCGTATAATTTCAATAATTATCTAACAGAGAAATTCATTTATTTTTGCCAAACAATACAAAACAGCAGAGACACTTGTAACGAAACAAAAGGTGAAGTCTTGAAGTATTTTTAAATTAAACAAGCACGAGTTAAACAAGAACAGAGTGAAATTGACGAAAATAAAGGAACGTGCGAGATAAAATGATACTTAATTAAACAAGAGCACAGTCTCGGTAAAATTCACGAAGATTCATGAGACATAGATGACAGAATGGTACCTGTATCGTAGTCCATTGAAGGCACACGCACGCGAACCTCACGATCAAATGACTGCCGTGAACTGTCTTGTTCTTTACGTGAAAGAAAAGCGCATGCTCCTCTTGGCCCCCCCGTCTGTAAATGTAGAACTTCTAACTAAGTATCTAGACTTCGAAGTGTCGCGTCTACGAGCGTGGACATATTTTTTTTTAATCGTCTTTAACAAACTGTCGTTGACTGAAATACTTCCCGCGTACTGCTCCGTCGTCTGTTGAATAATTGATCGCGTTCGTCCAGAAACTTTTTCCATGGCACTTCGTCTTTGTTTTCATTTGTCTGCTTCTATAGGCTGGTTACTAATCGTAAACTTGCTCGTATTTATGGATGGATTGTGGGTTCTTCGTGGCATATTACTAAACAGGTGATTTAGAAGACTTTTCAATAGACTTTAACTTTTATTCTGAATATTTTATATATTTCGACGACGAGGTTTTTTATAGTGTAAAATACTTCCTCATTCAGAGATCATTTTTACAGCTACAGATTTCCCAATAAGTGCATGGAATTTCGCAAAATATTCTGCTTTTAACTATAACCGTAACTGAAATTTCCATTAACACGTCTGCAGCTGGTTATCTAACATTTGATTAAAATAAAACGGTGCTGAAATAAAATGAATTAAAGTAAAAATTAAATTGTGTCTCTCATTGAAATCAATAAAATTTGAGTTGACGTGAATCCACGCCAGCGATTGCAAATGTGTTAATTGCTTTTCAACAAGTATACATTTTTTTTACTTTCTCTCTCTCTCTCTCTCTGTCTCTCCCTCGTGATTAGATTTCGATCTTTTATAATATTACATATTAAATACTTTCAACAATACACTCTGCACTCTAAAGAGTGTGAAAACAAATTTCATCACATTTTCCATCAGATTTTTTAATTGTCACTGTTGGAGATTAATTCAATTTTAAGACGTCTAATTCGCCATTCATTTTCAGATATTGCTCTGAGAAAATTGTTTTTTGAATCATTCAGTGTTGTATAACTTCCCTGTATACGAGAGAAGCTTTCATTTATTGTAATAATTGTCCAAGTTCTTTGGACATTGCAAGCAAATGACTCGTGATATTAGAATTTGTTTATCACGAGAGAAATGTAAAATCTCGACTGTTGCAACGTCCTTTTTATTCTGTACTCTACTTCCTTCAGAATGAATAGTTCGACAGTTGATTCTTCAAATTAGGCTAAAATCTTCCGCTCAGAACTTTCACTTACAATTAGTTGCAATCTGGTAGCTCGAGCTTTCCGACGATAAAAATGAAGACTAACCAATCTACAAATACAAAAAAAAACTACGTTCTCGATGATCCTTTTTTTCCGTGAAACGATATCCTTGATATTGTATAAGTATGTTATCTTCAGAAGCAGCAACAGAAATCTCGCCACGAGTCGAGTTGTAGTTAAACCTCAAAACTTCTGTCTATGTCGAATTTTCTTCTTTCGTCTCATAAAAAATATCATTCGTCATAAAAAAAAAGAAAGATATTCAGTTTCGATAAATAAACGAACGACGGGACAGAAGTTCGTGAAAAGCATTTAACACACTCCTTATCGACATCGTGTTGTGTTTCAGCAATAACACACTTCGTCGAGACGAACAATTTTATTAGGATAATTTACTCACTAAGAAAAATTTCCATGTGTATTACAAACAGAAAGATCTAATCGCTACTCGTTACAGTTAATAACACCGAAAGATATCCCATCGCTGTTTTCAAAATCTGAAACAAGATTTGAATGAAGATTTCTGTATGTTCGAGGGAATAATTAAGACTACGGATTTTTGTGCGTACTCACACATTTGGAAATACAGTGACAAAAGTCTTTCTCTTTCTATTTACCAAATATTACAGAAAACAATGTACTCTCGTAGACATCCGTCGTATTTTATATTTCGTATATAGATGTTTCTTGCAAGTGCATAAAAATCCGCAATCTATTTAGTAATAATCGAGGTGTACACGGTACTGAACATCTGCATGGAAAATGTACTAAATTTGCCTGCGGTCAAACAGAGTGGACGAGTGGATCTGTTCATGATGAAAAGAAGACACCTGGCTTCAGAGGGTGAGACGTTGTACCAGTTCGACTCGTACGCGCAGTCACTCATTTCTTTACCCTGAAACATCCAAGATAGTTCTTCTGTCTCTTCTCTCGAAACTCAGTACTCGGAGGTGTGGATTTCTAATCGTACTGTCCTTGTCTTTCAGACACACGTTGAACACGCATTTCATTTTCACACGTACACGTTCAAAAATGCTAAACTACATATTTCTAATTCACGCGTAGAACGAAACGGGATGTGTTATAATTTAGTTACGAATTCGATCGCGTCAACGAGAAGAGTCACTTACTTGAATGAGAAGCATCTCGCCTATGTAACAGTAGAGATATATGTGAACGAGGATGAAGCAGACGAAGAGGACGAAGAAGACCAATTGAAAGTTGAAGATCCCGTTTTCGTTTTTAAGTAATACCTGGTTAATTCTTGTTATTTCTCCGATGTTTGCGACCACGGGACATAAGAATCGTAATGAACGTAACTTACATCGAGGAACAGGAAACCTTGGAAACAGATTTCAATTGTGCAGAGCAATATTTGAAGTAACAACAGCACGCTGAAGCACTCTTCGATCTTTCCTGCTAGCCTTGTAATTATACAATTACAATGTTTCAAAATATTACGTAATTATACAATTATAATTAAATAAAATGTTCACCCGTTTAGTTTCTCGTGCCTGGTGACAATCAAGGACAGCCCCTTTTGAAACTCGTCCATGCTTTTACTTTCCTCCGTGTCGCCCATTAACTTTAATAATTTTTTTCTTAGAATCGCGAATTGTCCACATATGTGCATGATCAGCATCGTAATGAAGGTATCGAGCGTAGTGTAACAAATAGCTCCTGAGTATGCCACGATCACTTGTGCAAAATTGACCATTATCAGTGTCGGTGCTGGTCGAATGTCAAAAGGGAAATATCCGGGATACAAGCTCAAACGATCCTGATTCACGTTTGCCTTATCAGTCAGATAAACAGTAACCGCTCGAAGACCTAGATATAGAGTTGTCATCGTGAGGCTTAATGACGAACACCACACAGAGATAAATTTGGCAGGTTTAGCCATTTTCAGCATCTCCTCTTCTTCCTCTCTCGTTTTCGCATCGTGCCAGTCGTCGTAGAAAGACTTTACGATGAGCTTTAAAGCTTGAAACAAAAGCAGTTTTAGTAGTATATAGAATCTTAATAATTATCTTTTTACAATACTATCGTCGATGTTAATTAAAATGATATAATTGACAATAATATTATAGTGAGGAATAGAATGCTATGTTTCATTTGCTGCACGTCTAATCGCGACGAGTTGTCACAAGAAAGGAAAATTTTTCTATCAACTCTGAAGTGGATTTAAATGGAACGAAGTAATTGTGATTACAGCGGAAAGTCATGAAGAAAATTATGTACATACACTTTTTGTAATACAAAGCGAACATGAATTTTATCATCACGTTCATGCCAGGTATATTAGCCGTCGACAAATTTTCTGTAACCAACTCAAGATTTTCTCTTATGAAAAACAGATTCGCACTCTGCGGCCCAACACCAAACATAAATACAATGGACAAACAAAGTAGGGCTTTGAAGTTTGCCAATCGTTCGTTGGTCCTACTCGGTTCCGGCCAGATGCCAATTAATTCCATGCCCCAGCGATTCCATCCTAAAGCTATTTTCAATCCTGAAAATGTGTGAAAGACTTCTTTGAAGAACCTCACGTTTCAATTGCATTAATATTAACACTATATTTGCCACTTTACGAGATAACGCGACGATATAGGACCTTCTTTCACAAGTTACAAACACTTATATTACTACGCTTAAAAGGGATATCGTATAATTTGAATAATTATCTAACAGAGAAATTCATTTATGTTTGCCAAACAATACAAAACAGCAGAGACACTTGTAACGAAACAAAAGGTGAAGTCTTGAAGTATTTTTAAATTAAACAAGCACGAGTTAAACAAGAACAGAGTGAAATTGACGAAAATAAAGGAACGTGGGAGATAAAATGATACTTAATTAAACAAGAGCACAGTCTCGGTAAAATTCACGAAGATCATGAGACATAATGACAGATGGTACCTGTATCGTAGTCCATTGAAGGCACACGCACGCGAACCTCACGATCAAATGACTGCCGCGAACTGTCTTGTTCTTTACGTGAAAGAAAAGCGCATGCTCTTCTTGGTACCCCGACTGTAAGTGTAGAACTTTTAACTAAGTATCTAGACTTCGAAGTGTCGCATCTACGAGGGTGGACATATTTTTTTCTAATCGCCTTTGACAAAAAACTATCGTTAGCTGCAATACTTGCCGCGTATCCTCCGTCTTCTGTTGAATAATTGATCGCGTCCGTCCAGAAACTTTTACCATGGCACTTCGTTCGCTTCATTTCATTTGTCCGCTTCTATAGCTGGTTACTAATTGTAAACTAGTTCACGTCTATGGGTAGATGTAGTTCTTCGCAGGATATTGATAAAGGTAGTTCAGGAAATTTTGAATTCCCCTCAATATCAATCTTAACTTGTTCAAAAATTTAATCAATTAAAACAAATACCCTTTACAACCTCTCTAAAAAGCCCGACATATCTATATGGCATAATTATTGATTTTTATAGAGGAACAAACTCCATTAGCTGTGAGAGTGTTCTGGAGCAGTGTATTGCAACGAATATAGAAGCAAATATTGGAGGTATGGTGTGTTAAATATTTTCGTCACATGTAGCGATACTTTCCTTGAAATGTATAACACTTCATTTAACTCTCTGTACTTTGAAAGATCTATAGAATTTAGTAAGTAGAACAATATTCTATCAGCTTCTAGATTTTAAATTATTACTAATAGAAATTGTTTCTAGACAAATTTGCCATTTATTTATTAGTTTCATTCTTGGAGAATTGTTTCTTAAATTATTGGACGTCGTAGAACAAAGTCCTGTTGGAGATTTCAGGAGAGCTACCATTTATTTTATTATAATGATTATTCGAGTTCTTCATACTTACATATTGAATGAAAACCATATTCGTATCTACACAAATCTCTATTTGTTCGAATTGAATTATCAAATTGAATCACAAATTATTGAACTTTCAAGACGTTGTAAATCTTAGAACTAATTTCTTAAAGAATTACAAACAAACGGCTTATTCACTGGGAGAAAAGAAATAAACTTTCAATCATCTAGACGTTTCTTTTTTTATTTTATATTCTCCTCTCATCAGCACGAATATTTCCGCAACTGATCTAGAATTTGCAAAAATTTCGCCCGCACTCTGAATCGTACCTCTGAAACCCCTCGAATTTTCTTTTCACCTCGTAGGAAATATTCGATTCGATAAAGAATGAAAAAACGACGAGACAGATATTTGTGAGAAACGTTCAACAGACTCGGCAGTAACGTCATTGTGTGTGCTTCAACAGTGGTAACACTTCGCCAAGACGACCAATTGCACAGCTTCGGATATTTACTCTAAAAGAAAGTTCCTAAGTCTATTCTGAGTACAGAGATTATGTAACGGTTAATAACACTGAAAGATACCCCATCGCTGTTCTTAAAATCTGAAATAAGATTTAAATAAGATATATGCTGATTTTAAAAGTAACAATTCGGTGATACACACGCTACTGAACATTTCCATGGAAAAAGTACTAAATTTGCCTGCTGTCAAACGTAGTGGCCGAATGGATCTGTTCATAATGAACAGGAGACACCTGGCTTCAGGGGGTGAAACATTGTACCAGTTCGATTGATACGCACAGTCGCTCAGTTCTCGATTCTGAAACATTCATCTTCTTTAGGGTTCTCAGATTTATCCATCCGTTGTTTATTTCAACAAAACATACATAAAAGTTGCTTAAATTATCTGAATATCTATAGAAAGTCGTTTTACATCTTTAAAAATTTCATTAATTATCACGATTATTATACTTACACCATATACTTACATTAACAAGTAAGATTGCTTACTTGAACGAGGAGCATCTCGCCTATGTAGCAATAGAGATATATGTGCACGAGGATGAAGCTGACGAAGATAACGATGTGAAGCATTTGAAAGTTCAAAATTCCATTTTCGTTTTTAAGTATCGCCTGGATAATTCATGTTATTTCTCTGATGTTACCACAATGGGAGATTAGAAGTATCGTAAGTGCAACTTACATTGAGAAGTATAAATCCTTGGAGACAGAGTTCGACGGTGCAGAACAACAGTTGTAGCAACAACATCATGCTATAGCACTCTTCGATCTTGGCCGCAAGTCTTTAATGAATAAAAGAAAAATTTGTAGGATTGCTTTTAAAGCAATTTGATGATTGGTATATTAACATGCAAAGCGTGACGAGCACTGAGTAATTTAAGTGCCAGAATTTTGAACATGAATTATTCACAATTTACGCCACAAGCGAATAATTCATTATGTTAAGTGTTATAGATTCATATTCATATCCAGAGAGTGCATTGGTCCATTGAATAAAAATTGAATTTTGTATTAGTATAATCGGAATGTTATTCATGAAATCCATTGAACATCACCAGCAACTCTTTGAAAAATTACTATTGTGGTTAGATAAATTAATCACCCGTTCAGTTGCTCGTGTTTGTTGATAATCAGAGCCAGCTCCTTTTGAAACTCAGCCATGCTTTTACTCTGTCTGTCATTTACTCTGTCCATCAGCCTTAATAATTTCTTCTTTAAAATGGCAAATTGTCCACAAATATGCATGATCAACATGGCGATGAAAGTGTCGACCGTAGTATAAGCAATAGTGTCTGAATATCCTGCTATCACTTGAGCAGAATTAATTATTAACAATCTTGACGTTGGTCGAATGTCAAAAGGGAAATATACAGGATATATGATCAAGCGATCCTGGTTTACGCTTGTTTTATCCGTCCGGGAGATGGTATATATTCGAAGGGCGTGGTATGCAACGAGCATCGTTAAAGTTAATATCGTACACCACACAGAAATAAATTTGGCGGGTTTAGCCATCTTCAGCATGAGTGCTTTCTCCTCTTCCGTTTTCACATTGTACCAATCATCGTAGAAACATTTGATGACGGGCTTCAAAGCTTGAAAATATAATAAAATTTAATACTACATATAGATTGATAATTTATGTAATACAAATAATCTTATAATACTTATTTGTATTGGGTTGTTTCATTTACTAAATCATGGACAAAAGCAGTAAAAGAATCTCTTTAGAAGAAATAGTACAGAAATATTTTGTATAACTGTGACACGTGATACAGACTTGAACGGAAATGAATAATTGTAATTATGGAGGAAAGTTAGTGGCAAATTTTGTATGTACATTCTTTGTAATACCAAGTGTAGATAAATTTTATCACCGCGTTCACAGCAGGTACGTTAGCCATCGTTAGACTTTCCATCACCAGATCAAGATCTCCCCATATGAAATATAGATTCACATTCACCGGTAAAATTCCAAATACAAATATTATGAACAAGAAAAATAGGACTTTCAAGTTTGGCAATCGTTCGTCGGTTCTAGTCGGTTCCGGCCAGACGCCAATTAATTCCATGTTCCGACGATTCCATCCTAGAGCTACTTTCAGACCTGAAATTTTATAAAATATTACTTTGAAAAATATTACGTTTTCTTTATATTAATACTGACATTACATTTCCCACTTTACGAGACAATGAGACAATATAGAACCTTCTTCCACAAGTTACATACACTTACATTACTCTTAAAAAAGAATATCATGTAATTCCAATAATTAGCTAATAGAGAAATACATTTATTTCTGTCAAACGGTTCGTCGAAATGAGTATTGATAACAATACGGAACTGCAGAGACACTTGTAACAAAAAAAAGGTGAAGTCTTGAAATAATTTTAATTTAAACAGGAACAGATTAAAATTCACGAAAATAAAGGAACATGGGAAATAAAACAGTACTTAAGTGTCGGTGACATTCACTAAGATCATAAGACATAGATGACAGAATGGTACCTGTATCGTAGTCCATTGAACACACACGTACGCGAACTGCACGAACAAATGACTACCGCGAACTGTCTTGTTCTTTACGTGAAAGAAAAGCGCATGCTCCTCTTGGTACCCCGACTGTAAATGTAGAACTTTTAACTAAGTATCTAAACTTCGAAGTGTCGCGTCTACGAGGGTGGACATATTTTTTTCTAATCGCCTTTGACAAAAAACTATCGTTAGCTGCAATACTTCCCGCATATCCTCCGTCTTCTGTTGAATAATTGATCGCGTCCGTCGAGAAACTTTTACCATGGCACTTCGTTCGTTTCATTTCATTTGTCTGCTTCTTTAGTTGGTTAATAATAGTAAACTAGTTCACGGTAGATGTACTTCTTTGCAGGATATTGATAAAGGTAGTTTAGGAAATTTTGAGTTGACTTCAATATTAGTCTTAACTAGAATTGTTCAAAAGTTTAATCAGTTAAAACAAATGCTCTTTGCAATCTCTCTAAGAAGCCCGACATATCTACATGGCATAATTATTGATTTTTATAGAGGCACAAACTCCATTAGCTGTGAGAGTCTTCTGGAGCAGTGTATTGCAACGAATATAGAAGCAAACATTGGAGGCACGGTGTGTTAAATATTTTCATCACATGTAGCGATACTTACCTTGAAATATATAGCACTTCATTTAACTCTCTGAACTTTGAAAGATCTATAGAATTTAGTAAGTAAAACAATATTCTATCAGCTTCTAGATTTTAAATTATTACGTATAGAAATCCTTTTTGGACAGTACTTAGACAAACTTGCCATTTATTTATTAGTTTCATTCTTGGATCATTCGTACAGAAAATTGTTTCTTATATCATTGGACGTCGTAGAACAAAGTCCTGTTGCATTTCAGGAGAGCACCCATTTATTTTATTATAATGATTATTCGACTTCTTCATACTTCTATATGGAACGAAAAGCAACCATATTCGTACCTACACAAATCTCTATTTGTTCAAATTGAATTATCGAATTGAATCACAAATTATTGAACTTTCAAGATGTTACAAATCTTAAAACCAATTTTATAAAGAATTACAAACAAATGGCTTATTCACTGGGAGAAAACAAGTAAACTTTCAATCATCTCGACGTTTCTTTTTTCATTTTATATTCTCCTCTCATCAACACGAATATTTCCACACATTACACATTGAATTCTGAATCGTACCTCTTTCGCTCAGAAATTTTAATAGTCGCAAGTTGCATGTTGAAAAATCGAGAAAAACCTGTAATCCAAACTCTCGCAACATCGTCGACGATGAAAATCAGGAACCAGTGATAACACGCCGAGACGACCAATTGCACAGCTGAGGGTATTTACTCTAAAAGAAAGTTCCTAAGTCTATTCTGAATAGAGAGATTATGTAACGGTTAGTAACACTGAAAGATACCCCATTGCTGTTTTTAGAATCTGAAATAAGATTTGAATAAGATATCTGTAAATTTTGAAGGTAACAATTCGGTGATACACACGCTACTGAACATTTCCATGGAAAAAGTGCTAAATTTGCCTGCTGTCAAATATAGTGGACGAAAGGATCTCTTCATAATGAGTAGCAGACACTTGGCTTCAGGGGGTGAGACATTGTACCACTTCGATTCATACGCGCAGTCGCTAAATTCTCGATTCTGAAACATTCATCTTCTTTAGTTCTGAGATTTATCCATCTGTTGTTCATTTAAACAGAATATACACAAAAGTTGCTTAAATTAACTGAATATCTGTAGAAAGTCGTTTTACATATTTTAAAATTTCATTAATTATCACGATTATTACACTTTCACATTTACTTACATTAACAAGTAAGATTGCTTACTTGAACGAGGAGCATCTCGCCTATGTAGCAATAGAGATATATGTGAACAAGGACGAAGCTGATAAAGATAATGAAGTGAACCATTTGAAAGTGAAAAATTCCATTTTCGTTCTGAAGTATCACCTGGTGATACCAACATAGATATAACAATTCATGTTATTTCTTTGATGTTACAACAGTGAAAGATTAGAAGTATCGTAAATGCAACTTACACTGAGAAGTATAAAGCCTTGGAGACAAATTTCAATGGTACAGAACAACAGTTGAATCAGCAGTAGCATACTGAAGCACTCTTCGATTTTTGCAGCAAGTCTTTAACGAATAAATAGAGAAATTTGTAGGACTGATTTTAAAGCAATTCGATGATGGGAATATTAACATGCAAAGCAGGACGAGCAGTGAGTTATCTAATTACTAGAATTTTGAGAATGAATTATCCAGAAAATGTATTAGTTGTGTCATATCCATCGAATGAAAATTGAACTCTTTATTAGTATAATATTTTGAATAATAGAGTTTTAAAGTATGCGAATGGTATGACTGTATTTCAATATTGAGATGGTGGAATATTGTAATGTCAAAGCATTGAGACATTGGATTAATGACTATTACACTGTTGTATTATAATATTGCTATGACATTATGAATAAGAAAATATAAGAGAAAGAAAGGGAGGAGAATTATAGCCTTGGAATATTAAATTATTGCAATATGACAGTATCAGTATTTCAGTACAGTATGGTGCAAAAATATTCGAATTTAATATCTTAAGAAATATGATCATAAAATATTTTAAATATTTATTCAAGTGATGTAAGTGTTGAATATCGTCACAAAAATTACTATTATATCTTTGAAAAATTACTATTTTGGTTAGATAAGTTATTCACCCGTTCAGTTGTTCATGTTTGTTGATAATCAAAGCCAGCTCCTTCTGAAACTCATTGCTTTCACTCTGTATGTCGTTGTCCATCAACCTTAATAATTTCTTTTTTAAAACCGCAAATTGTCCGCAAATATGCATGATCAACATGGCAATGAAAGTGTCGACCGTAGTGTAAGCAAGAGTGGCTGAATATCCCGCCATCAGTTGAGCAAAATTGACTGTTAACAATCTCCATGTTGGTCGAATGTCAAAAGGAAAATATGCAGGATATATGATCAAGCGATCCCGGCTTACGCTTGCTCTGTCAGTTCGGGAGATCGTATATATTCGAAGGATGTGGTATGCAACGAGCATCATTAAGCCTAACATCGAACACCACACAGAAATAAATTTGGCAGGTTTAGCCATCTTCAGCATCAGTGCCTTTTCCTCTTCCGTCTTTACCCTGTACCAATCATCGTAGAAACATTTGATGACGGGCTTCAAAGCTTGAAAATATAATAAAATTTAATATTATATATAGCATGATAATTTTCGTAATACAAATAATCTTATAATATTACAATAAGAGGATAAATAATAATAATATTATTTGACTTTAATATTAATAGAATATTAATATTAAAGTCAACTAATTTATATTAATAGAATATTAATTTTTATCCACTCATCATTAACTAAAAATATTATTTTTTGTCGCTCCAATGCTGTGTTCATTTACGTATAGTGATAGTTCCATTTTCTAATTCATGGATAAAAGCATAGAAATTCCTTTTGAAGAAGTAGTAAAAAAATATTTTGTACAACTGTGGCACGTGAAATGGAATGAAATAGTTGTAATTACGGCGGAAAGTTAGTGGCAAATTTTGTACGTACATTCCTTGTAATACCAAGCGTAGATAAACTTTATCATCGCGTTTGCACTAGGTAAATTAGCCATCGTTAGATTTTCCATCACCAGATCAAAATTTCCTGATACGAAATATAGGTTCGCATTCTCCGGTAAAATTCCAAATAGAACTATTAGGGACATGGAAAATAGGACTTTAGAGTTTGGCAATCTTTCGTCAGTTCTAGTCGGTTCCGGCCAGACACCGATTAATTCCATGTTCCGACGATTCCATCCTAAAGCTATTTTCAGTCCTGAAATTTTGTAAAATATTTCTTTGGAAAATATTACATTTTAATTATATTAATATTAACAGTATATTTGCCACTTTACGAGATAACGAGACAATATAGAACTTTCTTCCATAAGTTATAAACTTTCATATTACTTTTAAAAAAGAATATCGTGTGATTTCAATAATTACTTAATAGAGAATTTTATTTATTTCGTCGAAACGACGATTGATACAAGACAACAGAGACACTTGTGATAAAAGGAAGGTAAAGTTTTGAAATGTTTTTAAATTAAACAGGAACAGAAAAAGTTCACGAAAATGAAAAAACATAGGACACAAAATGATACTTAATTAAACACGAGCACAACTCTCGGTAAAATTCACGAGGATCATGAGATATGACAGAATGATACCTGTATCGTAGTCCATTGTGGGCACACGCACACGAACTGATCAAATGACTGCCGCGAACTGTCTTGTTCTTTACGTGAGAGAAAAGCGCATGCTCTTCTTGGTACCCCGTCTGCAAGTGTAGAACTTTTAACTAAGTATCTAGACTTCGAAGTGTCGTATCTACGTGGGTGGGCATATTTTTTTTTAATCGCCTTTAACAAAAAAACTGTCGTTAACTGCAATACTTGCCGCGTATCCTCCGTCTTCTGTTGAATAATTGATCGCGTCCGTCCAGAAACTTTTACCATGGCACTTCGTTCGCTTCATTTCATTTATCTGCTTCTATAGTTGGTTACTAATTGTAGACTAGTTCACGTCTATGGGTAGGTGTACTTCCTCGCAGGATATTGATAAAGGTGGTTCAGGAAATTTTGAATTGACTTCAATTTTAATTTTAACTTAAAAGTTGTTCAAAAATTTAGTTTAACTGTCCTGAAAGGAAGAATACTCTTTACAATCTCTGTAGGTCCGACTCTACACGGCACAATTATTGATTTTTTTATTACACAGAGTAACAAACTCCATTAGGAAGGTACTCTAACTATTCTCTTAGGGAATATGCGACGATTAATGTAACCTGCTTTTTTAAGAGTGTCGATGGACAATTATTTTTTTACTAATCCCCACCTGGTATTGATCTTGAAATTTCTCTGAATTTCCTGTGTTGGATATACCATTCAAATTATTATTATTTTCACTCCTATAAATTTACATCGTGTTTGCAATAAGTTTATATTTAAATCTTTAAATAATAATTGTGAATCACAATAATTTAAACTTAAAAGTTTACTTGTAATTTTGCAAAATTTATTTTTTACACACGTCGGGCAAGAATAATTTTATGAAATACTTAGTCTATGAAATTTCTTATTTATCGTTATTATTAGTTATTATATATATGACTGTTATCAATGTATCTGCTATTATACTATTATTAATACATCCCCAAATATATTCTCTGTCTGTTGTAGGTAGCAAGTGAATCAGGGATCAACTAAGAGCGTTCTAATTATAATCTCAAGCAACTTACGGTGCAGGGAGTTAAAAAAGCTAGCGTTTTCAAGCAACTACAGTCCTTGGACCCTTATGAAAGTTATCAAATGGAAAAAATCCGGACACCGATGGAAAGGAATTCCACATCTGCTGGGAAACGTGTCTCACAAAATGAGAACGCAGTCAACGCGGAGGAATCTATGGCTGCCCAGCAGAACCGGTGCTGCCAAGAGCACATTAGCCTGTGACCCTGAAATAACTAAAAGAAATTTGGCGAAGCGCCTAAAAAGTTCTCCAGCGTAGAAGGACGTTGGACTGGACTTCCAACGAAAACTGAAGAATACCACCCAAAGAACAAAAGCAGCAAAAAGCAGGCAGTGGTCATAATCATAGAAATTAATTGCAACGTATGTAGAAGCAAACATTGGAGGCAAGGTATGTTAAACATTGTCGACACACGTAGCAATACTCACCTTGAAATATATAGCACTTCATTTAACTCTCTGTACTTTGAAAGATCTATAGAATTTAGCAAGTAGAACAATATTTTACCAGCTTCTAGATTTGAAATTATTACTTATAGAAATTGTTTCTAGACAGTATTTACGCAAATTTGCCATTTATTTATTAATTTCATTCTTGGATCATTCGTACAGAAAATTGTTTCTTATATTATTGAACGTCGTAGAACAAAGTCCTGTTGCATTTCAGAAGGGTCCCACTTATTGTAATGACTATTCGAGTTCTTCACACCTCCATATTGAATGAAAAGTAGCCATAATCGCATCTACACAAATCTCTATTTGTTTGAATTGAATCACTCAAATTATTGAACTTTCAAGCTGTCGCACATCTCAAAACCAATTTTTTCAAAAATTACAAACTTTAAGTGGTTTGTTGAATATTACAAATTTACAAATGAGTTGTTCACCGTGTAAAAAGAAGTAGGATTTCGACAAACTCCTTCTTTTTTAATTTTATATTCTCCTCTCCTCAGCACGAATATTTCCGCGACTGATCCAGGAATTACAGAAATTTCGCCCGCATTCTGAATCGTACCTCTGAAACCTTTCGATTTTTCTTTTCACCTCGTAGGAAATATTCGATTCGATAAAAAATGAAAAAACGACAAGACAGATATTTGTGAGAAACGTTCAACACACTCAACATTAACGTCATTGTGTGTGCTTCAACAGTGGTAACACTTCGCCAAGACGACCAATTGCACAGCTTCGGATATTTACTCTAAAAGAAAGTTCCTAAGTCTGTTCTGAGTACAGAGATTATGTAACGGTTAATAGCACTGAAAGATACCCCATCGCTGTTTTTAGAATCTGAAATAAGATTTGAATAAGATATCTGTAAATTTTGAAAGTAACAATTCGGTGATACACACGCTACTGAACATTTCCATGGAAAAAGTGCTAAATTTGCCTGCTGTCAAATATAGTGGACGAAAGGATCTCTTCATAATGAGTAGGAGACACCTGGCTTCAGGGGGTGAGACATTGTACCACTTCGATTCATACGCGCAGTCGCTAAATTCTCGATTCTGAAACATTCATCTTCTTTAGTTCTGAGATTTATCCATCTGTTGTTCATTTAAACAGAATATACACAAAAGTTGCTTAAATTAACTGAATATCTGTAGAAAGTCGTTTTACATATTTTAAAATTTCATTAATTATCACGATTATTACACTTTCACATTTACTTACATTAACAAGTAAGATTGCTTACTTGAACGAGGAGCATCTCGCCTATGTAGCAATAGAGATATATGTGAACAAGGACGAAGCTGATAAAGATAATGAAGTGAACCATTTGAAAGTGGAAAATTCCATTTTCGTTCTGAAGTATCACCTGGTGATACCAATAAAGATATAACAATGTTATTTCTCTGATGATACAACAGTGAAAGATTAGAAGTATCGTAAATGCAACTTACATTGAGAAGTATAAAACCTTGGAGACAGATTTCAATGGTACAGTACAACAGTTGAATCAACAACAGCATACTGAAGCACTCTTCGATTTTTGCAGCAAGTCTTTAACGAATAAAAGTGAAATTTGGAGGATTGATTCTAAAGCAATTCGGTGATAGGAATATTAACATGCAAAGCATGACGAGCAGTGAGTTATGTAATTGCTAGAATTTTGAGCATGAATTATTCACAATTTGTGCAACAAGCGGATAATTCATTATGTTAACTGTCATGTTCATATCCAGAGAGTGCATTATTTCACTGAATAAATGTCGAATTTTTTATTAGTATAATATTTCGAGTAATAGAGTTTTGAAATATCGGAATGTCATTGGAAAAATCCATTGAGTATCACCAGAAACTCTTTGAAAAATTACTATTTCGGTTAGATAAATTAATCACCCGTTCAGTTGCTCGTGCTTGTTGATAATCAGAGCCAGCTCCTTTTGAAACTCATCCGTGCCTTTGCTATGTCTGTCATTGTCCATCAACCTTAATAATTTCTTCTTTAAAATGGCAAATTGTCCGCAAATATGCATGATCAACATGGCGATGAAAGTGTCGACCGTAGTATAAGCAATAGTGTCTGAATATCCTGCTATCACTTGAGCAGAATTAATTATTAACAATCTTGATGTTGGTCGAATGTCAAAAGGGAAATATACAGGATATATGATTAAGCGATCCTGGTTTACGCTTGCTTTGTCAGTTCTGGAGATGGTATATATTCGAAGGGCGTGATATGCAACGAGCATCATTAAACTTAACATAGAACACCACACAGAAATAAATTTGGCGGGTTTAGCCATCTTCAGCATCAGTGCTTTTTCCTCTTCCGTTTTTACATTGTACCAGTCATCGTAGAAGCATTTGATGACGGGCTTCAAAGCTTGAAAATATAATAAAATATAATACTGTATATAGATTGATAATTTATGTAATACAAATAATCTTATAATACTTATTTGTATTGGGTTATTTCATTTACTGAATCTTGGACAAAAGTAGTAAAAGAATCTCTTTAGAAGAAATAGTACCGAAATATTTTGTATAACTATGACACGTGATATAGACTTGAATGATATAGAATGGAAATGAATAACTGTAATTATGGAGGAAAGTTAGTGGCAAATTTTGTATGTACATTCTTTGTAATACCAAGCGTAGATAAATTTTATCGTCGCGTTTACAGCAGGTACGTTAGCCATCGTTAGACTTTCCATCACCAGATCAAGATCTCCCCATATGAAATATAGATTCACATTCTCTGGTAAAATTCCAAATACAAATATTAGGAACAAGAAAAATAGGACTTTAAAGTTTGGCAATCGTTCGTCGGTTCTAGTCGGTTCCGGCCAGACGCCAATTAATTCCATGTTTCGACGATTCCATCCTAGAGCTACTTTCAGACCTGAAATTTTATAAAATATTACTTTGAAAAATATTACGTTTTCTTTATATTAATACTGACATTACATTTCCCACTTTACGAGACAATGAGACAATATAGATCTTTCTTCCACAAGTTACATACACTTACATTACTCTTAAAAAAGAATATCATGTAATTCCAATAATTAGCTAATAGAGAAATACATTTATTTCTGTCAAACGGTTCGTCGAAATGAAGATTGATAACAATACGGAACTGCAGAGACACTTGTAACAAAAAGAAGGTGAAGTCTTGAAATAATTTTAATTTAAACAGGAACAGATTAAAACTCGCGAAAATAAAGGAACATGGGAAATAAAACAGTACTTAAGTGTCGGTGAAATTCACTAAGATCTCAAGACATAGATGACAGAATTGTACCTGTATCGTAGTCCATTGAAGGCAAACGCACGCGAACTGCACAAACAAATGACTGCCGCGAACTGTCTTGTTCTTTACGTGAAAGAAAAGCGCATGCTCCTCTTGGTCCCCCGTTTGTAAATGTAGAACTTCTAACTAAGTATCTGGACATCCAAGTATCGCGTCTACGAGGGTAGACATATTTTTTCAGTCGTCAACAAGGAACTGTCGTTCAACTGCAATACTTGCCGCATATCCTCCGTCTTCTGTTGAATAATTGATCGCGTCCGTCCAGAAACTTTTACCATGGCACTTTGTACGTTTCATTTCATTTGTCTTCTTCTATAGCTGGTTACTAATTGTAAGCTAGTTCTGGGTAGATGTAGTTCTTCGCAGGATATTAATAAAGATGGTTCAGGAAATTTTGAGTTGACTTCAATATTAGTCTTAACTAGAATTGTTCAAAAATTTAGTTAATTAAAAATCTCTCTAAGATGTCTGACACTCTACACGGCATAATTATTAATTTTTTTATTATATAGAGGAACAAATTCCATTGACTGTGATTCTTCTGGAACAATATATTGCAACGTACATAGAAGCAAACATTGAAGGCAAGGTATGTTAAATATTATCGTCACATGTAGAGATACTCACCTTGAAATATATAGCACTTCATTTAACTCTGAACTTTGAATGATCTATAGAATTTAGTAAATAAAGCAATATTCTATCAGCTTCTAGGTTTTAAATTATTACGTATAGAATTCTTTTTAGACAGTTTAGACTTAGAGAAATTTGCCATTTATTTATTAGTTTCATTCTTGGATCATTCCTACAGAAAATTGTTTCTTAAATTATTGGACGTCGTAGAACAAAGTCCTGTTGCATTTCAGGAGAGCTCCCATTTGTTACAATGATTATTCAAGTTCTTCACACTTCCATATTGAATGAAAAGCAACCATATTCTTATCTACACAAATCTCTATTTGTTCAAATTGAATGACACAAGTTACTGAACTTTCAGGATGTTACAAATCTTAGAATCAATTTTGTAAAAAGTTACAAACAAATGACTTATTCACGGGGCAAAAAAAAGTAAATTTTCAATTATCTCGACGTTTTTTCTTTGTTACTTTCTTACTCTTGTTTCTTCATCGCGAATATTTCCGCACGTGATTCACTAAATTGTAGGAATTTCGTACCGCACATTACGCATTCTGCATCGTACACCTGAGAACTTTCGCTCAGAACTTTTAATAGTCGCAAATTGCAAGTTGCAATTTGGAGAATCGAAAGAAACCTGTAATCCAAACTCTCGCAACATCGTCGACAATGAAAACGAAAAACCAGTGATAACCCTTCGCCGAGACGACCAATTGCACAGCTCAGGGTATTTACTCTAAAAGAAAGTTCCTAAGTCTGTTCTGAATAGAGAGATTATGTAACGGTTAATAACACTGAAAGATACCCCATTGCTGTTTTTAAAATCTGAAATAAGATTTAAATAAGATATTTGTAGATTTTTAAAGTAACAATTCGGTGATACACACGCTACTGAACATTTCCATGGAGAAAGTACTAAATTTGCCTGCTGTCAAATATAGTGGACGAATAGATCTGTTCATAACGAATAGAAGACACCTGGCTTCAGGGGGTGAGACATTGTACCATTTCGAATCATACGCGCAGTCGCTCATTTCTTGATTCTGAAACAACCATCTCCTTTACGATTCTGAGCTTCATCCATCCGGTTTATTTAAACAGAATATAAACACGTTGCTTACAAAACTATTTCAAGATCTGCAGAAACTCTTTTTATATATTTTAAAATTTCATTAATTATCACGATTATTATATTGATCAAATATATGTTGGGATATTATCTGCCAATTGTCCATTGTAGTAATAAATAAAAACATTAAAAATCTTAATTGGGTAGGATCATCCATAATAATTATTACGAAATGTTTATATATACAAAGTGTGTTAAATCTCTATATAAATTTAAAATTGGTTTGAAGTTGCAACAATATAATCAAGACAATCATTGAAATTCTAAAATTCCTTCTGTCGTATGGTTTGAATATTTTTGGGTATATATAGTTTCAAATCATAGTTCATAGGATAACAGACAATTTAATTACGAATTAATTGCATTAACAAGTAGGATTGCTTACTTGAACGAGGAGCGTTTCGCCTATGTAGCAATAGAGATATATGTGCACGAGGACGAAGCTGACGAAGATAACGAAGTGAACCAGTTGAAAGTTGAAAATTCCATTTTCGTTTTTAAGTATCACCTGGTTAATTCATATTATTTCTCTCATGTTACAACAGTAGAAGCGTAGAAGTATCATAAATGCAACTCACATTTAAAAGTATAAACCCTTGGAGACAGATTTCGATAGTGCAGAACAACAGTTGAAGCAACAACAGCATATTGAAGCACTCTTCGATCTTTGCCGCAAGCCTTTAACGAATGGAAAAGAAATTTGTAGGATTGATTTTAAAGCAATTCGATGATAGGAATATTAACATGCAAAGCATGACGGGCAGTGAGTTATGTAATTGCTAGAATTTTGAGTATGAATTATTCACAATTTATGTTACCAACGAATAATTCATGTTATCGATTCATGTTCATATCCAGAGAATGTAGTAGTTGTGTCATATCCATCGAATAAAAATTGAATTTTTTATTAGTATAATATATTGAATAATAGAGTTTTAAAGTATGGGAATGGTACGACTGTATTTCAGTATTGAGATGGTGGAATATTGTAACGTCAAAGCATTGAAACATTGGATTAATGACTGTTACACTGTTGGATTATAATATTGCTACATGACATTATGAATAAAAAAATATAAGAGAAAGAAAGGGAGGAGAATTATAGCCTTGGAATATTAAATTATTGCAATATGACAGTATCAGTATTTCAGTACATTATGGTGCAAAAATATTCAAATTTAATACTTTAAGAAACATGATCATAAAATATTTTAAATATTTATTCAAGTGAATATCATCAGAATAATTACTATTATATCTTTGAAAAATTATTATTTTGGTTTCATAATTTATTCACCCGTTCAGTTGCTCGTGTTTGTTGATAATCAAAGCCAGTTCCTTTTGAAACTCTTCCATGCCTTTGCTATGTCTGTCATTGTCCATCAACCTTAATAATTTCGTCTTTAAAATCGCAAATTGTCCGCAGATATGCATAATCAACATGGCGATGAAAGTGTCGACCGTAGTATAAGCAACAGTGTCTGAATATCCAGCTATCAGTTGTGCAGAATTGATTATTAACAATCTTGATGTTGGTCGAATGTCAAAAGGAAAATATGCGGGATATATCATCAAACGATCCTGATTTACGCTTGCTTTGTCAGTCAGGCAGATGGTAAATATTCGAAGAGTTTGGTATGCAACGAGCATTGTTAAACTTAACATCGAACACCACACAGAAATAAATTTGGCGGGTTTAGCCATTCTGAGCATTAGTGCTTCTTCCTCTTCCGTTTTTAGCCTGTACCAATCATCGTAGAAACATTTGACGACGGGCTTCAAAGCTTGAAAATACAATAAAATTTAATATTATATATAGCATGATAATTTTTGTAATACAGATAATCTTATAATATTACAATAAGAGCATTAATAATAATAATATTGATTGACGATAATATTATAATAAATAGTGTATATTAATAGAATATTAATTTTTATCCAATTATCATTAACTAACAGTATTATTTTTTGTTTCACTCCAATGCTGTGTTCATTTATATATAATGGTTATTTCATTTTCGTGGATAAAAGCATAGAAGTATAGAAATTCCTTTATAAGAAGTAGTAAAGAAATATTTCGTATAACTGTGACACGTGACATGATTTTCACACGTGAAATGAAATTAAATAATTGTAATTACGGTGGAAATTTAGTGGCAAATTTTATGCGTACATTCCTTGTAATACCAAGCGTAGATAAACTTTATCATCGCGTTTGCACCAGGTAAATTCGCCATTGTTAGATTTTCCATCACTAGATCAAGATTTCCTGATATGAAATATAGATTCACATTCTCCGGTAAAATTCCGAATAGAAATATTATGGACAAGAAGAATAGAACTTTAAAGTTTTGCAATCGTTCGTCGGTTCTTTTCGGTTCCGGCCAAACGCCGATTAATTCCATGTTCCGACGATTCCATCCTAAAGCTAGTTTCAATCCTGAAATTTTGTAAAATATTTCTTTGAAAAATGTTACATATTAATTTTACTAATATTAACAGTATATTTGCCACTTTACGAGATAACGCGACAATGTAGAACCTTCCTTCACGAGTTATAAACGTTCATATTACTCTTAAGAAAGAATGTCATGTGATTCCAATAATTACTTAATAGAGAAATTTATTTATTTCGTCGAAACGACGATTGATACAAGACAACAGAGACACTTGTGATAAAAGGAAGGTAAAGTTTTGAAATGTTTTTAAATTGAACAAGAACAGAAAAAAATTCACGAAAATAAAAAAGCACAGGACATAAAATGATACTTAATTAAACAAGAGCACAACTCTCGGCAAAATTCACGAGGACATAGATGACAGAGTGATACCTGTATCGTAGTCCATTGAGAGCACACGCACACGAACTGATCAAATGACTGACGCGAACTGTCTTGTTCTTTGAGTGAAAGAAAAGCACATGCTCCCCTTTGTGTAAATGTTAAAACTTCTGACTAACTATTTAGACTTCGAAGTGTCGCATCTGAGAGGGTGGACATAATTTTTTAATCGTCTTTAACAAGAAACTGTCAACTGCAGTACTTGCCGCGTATCCCCTGTCTTCTGCTGAATAATTGATCGCGTCCGTCCAGAAACTTTTACCATGGCACTTCGTTTGTTTCATTTCATTTGTCTGCTTCTTTAGTTGGTTAACGGTGGATGTATTTCTTCGCAGGATATTGATAAAGGTAGTTTAGGAAATTTTGAGTTCAATATTAGTCCTAACTAGAATTGTTCAAAAATTTAATTAATTCAAACAAATTCTCTTTACAATCTCTCTCTAAGAAGTCTGACATATTTACATGGCATAATTATTGAGTTTTTATTATATAAGGAAACAAACTCCATTAGTTGTAAGAGTCTTCTGGAACAATGTATTGCAACGTATATAGAAGCAAACATCGGAGGCAAGGTATGTTAAATATTCTTGTCACATGCAGCGATACTCGCCTTGAAATATATATCACTTCATTTAACTCTCTGTGCTTTGAATATAGAATTTAGTAAGTAAACCAACGTTCTATCAGATTTTAAATCATTACTTATTAACTATAGAAATTGATTTTCGATAGTTTTTGGACAAATTTGTCATTTATTTATTAGTTTCATTCTTGACTCATTCCTACAGAAAATTGTTTCTTAAATTATTGGACGTAAAACAAAGTCCTGTCACATTTCAGGAGAGTTCCCACTTACTGTAATGATTATTCGAGTTCTACACACCTCCATATTGAATGAAAAGCAACCATATTCGTATCTACACGAATCTCAATTTGTTAGAATTGAATCACTCAAATTGCTAAACTTTCAAGGTGTTACACACCTCAAAACCAATTTTTTTAAAAATTACAAACTTTAAGTGGTTTGTTGAAAATTACAAATTTACAAATGGGTTGTTTACCGTGTGAAAAGAAGTAGAATTTCGTCTAACTCCTTTTTTTTAAATTTTATATTCTACTCTCCTCAGCACGAATATTTCTGATCCAGGAATTACAGAAATTTCGCCCGCATTCTGAATCGTACCTCTGAAACCCTTCGAATTTTCTTTTCACCTCGTAGGAAATATTCGGTTCGATAAAGAATGAAAAAACGACGAGACAGATATTTGTGAGAAACGTTCAACACACTCAACATTTACGTCATTGTGTGTGCTTCAACAGTAGCAACACTTCGCCAAGACGACCAATTGCACAGCTTCGGGTGTTTACTCTAAAAGAAAGTTCCTAAGTCTGTTCTGAGTACAGAGATTATGTAACGGTCAATAACACTGAAAGATACCCCATCGCTGTTTTTAAAATCTGGAATAAGATTTAAATAAGATATTTGTAGATTTTTAAAGTAATAATTCGGTGATACACACACTACTAAACATTTCCATGGAGAAAGTGCTAAATTTGCCTGCTGTCAAACATAGTGGACGAATAGATCTGTTCATAATGAATAGGAGACACCTGGCTTCAGGGGGTGAAACATTGTACCATTTCGATTCATACGCACAGTCGCCCAATTCTTGATTCTGAAACATCCAGCTCCTTTACGGTTCTGAGCTTTATCCATCCGTTCTCTATTTACACAAAGTATACACACGTTGTTTACAAAACTATTTCAAGATCTACAGAAACTCTTTTTATATATTTCAAAATTTCATTAATTATCACAATTATTATATTGGTCAAATATATATTGGATATTAGCAGCCAATTGTCCATTGTAGTAATGTACTTAAATAAACACTAAAAATCTTAATTGGGTAATATGATCTATAATATATATTACGAAATGTATACATATTAAAGGTATATTCAATCTCTGTATAAATTTAAAATTGGCTTGATATTATAACAGTATAATCCAGAGAATCGCTCTTTATTCCAACATTAAATAATTTTAAAATTTCTTCAGTCGTAAGGTTTGAATATTTTCGAGTATATATAGCTTCAAGTCATAGTTCATACAGTAATATTATGTATCACAATTTAATTACGAATTAATTGCTGTAAAGTAGATTTGCTTACTTGAACGAGGAGTGTTTCGCCTATGTAGCAATAGAGATATATGTGCACGAGGATGAAGCTGACGAAGATAAGGATGTGAACCATTTGAAAGTTCAAAATTCCATTTTCGTTTTTAACTATCACCTGGTTAATTCATGTTATTTCTCTGATGTTACCACAATGGAAGATTCGTAAGTGCAACTTACATTGAGAAGTATAAATCCTTGGAGACAGAGTTCGACGGTGCAGAACAACAGTTGAAGCAACAACATCATGCTGTAGCACTCTTCGATCTTGGCCGCAAGCCTTTAATGAATAAAAGAAAAGTTTGTAGGATTGCTTTTAAAGCAATTTGATGATTGGTATATTAACATGCAAAGCGTGACGAGGACTGAGTAATTTAAGTGCTAGAATTTTGAACATGAATTATTCACAATTTATGCCACAAGCGAATAATGTGAATTGTTATTGATTCATGTTCATATCCAGAAAATGTATTAGTTGTGTCATATCCATCGAATGAAAATTGAACTTCTTATTGGTATAATATTTTGAATAATAGAGTTTTAAAGTATGGGAATGGTACGACTGTATTTCAATATTGAGATGGTGGAATATTGTAATGTCAAAGCATTGAAACATTGGATTAATGACTGTTACACTGTTGGATTATAATATTGCTACATGACATTATGAATAAAAAAATATAAGAGAAAGAAAAGGAAAAGAATTATAGCCTTGGAATATTAAATTATTGCAATATGACAGTATCAGTATTTCAGTACAGTATGGTGCAAAAATATTCGAATTTAATACCTTAAGAAATATGATCATAAAATATTTTAAATATTTATTCAAGTGATGTAAGTGTTGAATATCGTCACAAAAATTACTATTATATCTTTGAAAAATTACTATTTTGGTTAGATAAGTTATTCACCCATTCAGTTGCTCGTGTTTGTCGATAATCAGAGCCAGCTCCTTTCGAAACTCAGTCATGCTTTTACTCTGTCTGTCATTTACTCTGTCCATCAGCCTTAATAATTTCTTCTTTAAAATCTCAAATTGTCCACAAATATGCATGATCAACATGGCAATGAAAGTGTCGACCGTAGTATAAGCAAGAGTGTCTGAATATCCAGCTATCACTTGAGCAGAATTGATTATTAACAATCTTGATGTCGATCGAATGTCAAAAGGAAAATATGCAGGATATATGCACAAACGATCCTGGTTTACGCTTGCTTTGTCCGTCACACAGATGGTAAATATTCGAAGAGTTTGGTATGCAACGAGCATCGTTAAAGTTAATATCGAACACCACACAGAAATAAATTTGGCGGGTTTAGCCATCCTCAGCATCAGTGCTTCTTCCTCTTCCGTTTTTACTCTGTACCAGTCATCGTAGAAACATTTGATGACGGGCTTCAAAGCTTGGAAATATAATAAAATTTAATATTATGAACAGAATAATATTTGTAATACAAATAATCTTATAATATTACAGTGAGAATATTAATAATGATAATATTAATTGACGATAATAATATGATAAATAATATATATTAATAGAATATTGATTTTTATCCACTTGTCATTAACTAAGAATATTATTTTTTTATCGCTCCAAAAATGTGTTCATTTATGTATATTAGTTGTTTCATTTACTAATTCATTGATAGTATAAAAATTCCTTTATAAGAAGTAGTAAAGAAATATTTTGTACAACTGTGACACGTGACATGAATTTAAATGGAATGAAATAATTGTAATTACTGTGGGTAATTAGTGGCAAATTTTGTACGTACATTTCTTGTAATACCAAGCGTAGATGAACTTTACCATCGCGTTTGCACCAGGTAAATTGGCCATCGTTAGATTTTCCATCACCAGATCAAGATTTCCTGATATGAAATATAGATTCACATTCTCCGGTAAAATTGCAAATAGAAAAATTGTGGACAACAGAAATAGAACTTTAAAGTTTTGCAATCGTTCGTCGGTTCTGGTCGGTTCCGGCCAAACGCCAATTAATTCCATGTTCCGACGATTCCATCCTAAAGCTATTTTCAGCCCTGAAATTTTGTAAAATATTTCTTTGAAGAATGTTACGTATTAATTATATTAATATTAACATAATATTTGCCACTTTACGAGATAACGCGACGATATCGAATCTTCTTCCACCAGTTATAAACATTCATATTACTCTTAAAAAAGAGTATCATGTAATTCCAATAATTATCTAATAGAGAATTTTATTTATTTCTGTCGAACGATTCGTCGAATTGATACAAGACAACAGAGACGCTTGTAATAAAAAAATGGTGAAGTTTTGAAATATGTTTAAATGAAACAAGAACAGAATGGAATTCACGAAAACAAAGAAGCATAGGACACAAAATGGTACTTGATTAAATAAGAGCACAGTCTCGATAAAATTCACGAAGATCATGAGACATAGGTGACTGAATGATACCTGTATCGTTGTCCATTGGTGGCACACGCACGCGAACTGTACGATCAAATGACTACCGCGAACTGTGTTGTCCTTTACGTGAAAGAAAAGCGAATGCGTCTCTTGGTCCCCTTTCTGTAAATGTTAAAACTTCTAACTAACTGTTTAGACTTCGATGTATCTACGAGGGTGGACATATTTTTTTAATCGTCTTTAACAAGAAACTGTTAACTGCAGTACTTGCCGCGTATCCCCTGTCTTCTTCTGAATAATTGATCGCGTCCATCCAGAAACTTTCTCCATGGCACTTCGTTCGTTATTTTCATTTATCTGCTTCTGTAGTTGGTTGCTAATTGTAAACTAGTTCACGTTTCTGGGTAGATGTACTTCTTCGCAGGAGAATTGATAAAGATAGTTTAGGAAATTTTGAATTGACTTCGATTTTGATCTTAACTTAAAAGTTGTTGAAAAATATAGTCATCGTTTAACTGGTTGAGAAAAAGAATATTCTTTACAATCTCGCTGTGATGTCCGACACTCTGCACGGTACAATTATTAATTTTTTCGTTATGATGGTATAGAGTCAATTATGAAACTAAAGAATAAATGGCGATAGTTTATTTATTATATTATACTTAAATATTTGTTCAATTCTTTCTTATCGATCTGTATTTAATACCATTGATAATTGGAATTAGAATACCCCTGATATATCCTCTTTCTGTCATAGTAGGCGACTAGACAGAAAACCAACTACGGAGCGTATTAAAAATCTCAAGAAATTTGCAACGCTGCAAATAGCTATGTAATTGAAGTTCTTGTAACCATTTGGCCTTCACGAAGGACGTCAAGTGGACTCTGATAAAAAGGAGTATTCCATCTGCCAACAAGGACGTCTTACAGAGGAAAAACACGGTAAAAGTGGATAAAGCTGAAATTGTCCAGGAAACTGGACAAACCACCAAGAATACTGGAAACTTAGTGGGGAGCCCAAAAGGAGGACATTGAACTGAAAAAGAAATGAATATTGAAAAAGTGTATAGAAGAAAAATTAAAAAAAAATAAAAATCACCGTCCAAAGAATAAAAGAAGCAAATGGGACATCAGCATGAGGATTAAAAATGGCCTTGCCATTTGAATTGAAAGATTGAATGGACTTCATCGTGACTATGAGAGACTCCTGGAACAATATATGTACATATTGCAGCGTACATAGAAGGAAATATTGGAAGCAAGGTATGTTAGATGTCTTTTACTGTGCATTGCACATAGAGATACTTACTTTCACATAACATGTAGCATTTCATATATGCTCATCTTATCATTTTTTTAATAATTGTAAAACAAATGTACCATTGTTCAATTCATGTTTTCCCTTTCAGTGATTTAGATTGTTTTAATATTAGCAGTGTAGGCAAAGAAAGAGTTCTTTGGCAAGAGTGGTATTTCTACGAAACGTGAGTCCTATAGATATTTCAATGTTTCAATTGTCTTAAAAAATCTTTTCTACACTTGTACAATCCTTTGCATGCTTTTGGAATATTGTTATACATCTTTATTTCATGGGGTTTCATTAAATGAATCGTAATATGTATCTCTGAACAGATATCAAAATATTTATTCGATGACCAGTGTGATTTTATAAAATGCTCAACGTGTCGTATCTTTTATTACCATGAACAGGAACAGACATATTACAACCATATAATTACATTACTATTCATCGACCAATCTATCTTTCATAGCTAACAGCACGGAAAGATATCCAGCAGACGTTTTTAAGATCTAACAAAATATTATTACGAACAGTTCGAATTTCTGTTAAAAATTAATTCAAGTCCACGATCGTGTTTCACTTACAGCGTTGAAAAGTTCGAGGGAAAAGGGGCTGAATTTCCCAGCTGTTATTTGAAACGATATTCTTGCACGACATATCACTATAATTAACGAAACTGCGTTTTTCGATGGCAGGTCGTACCAATTGCAATCGTATGCTGATTCACTGATGCCAGTGCTCTAAAAATAAATTAATATATCAAGTATTAAATTAATTTATATGTATTAGATATATTAATTTGTATTATACGATATATTAATTATATTAATACAATTAAATTGTTGACATATTGGAATACTAAGGTAGCACGATATTAAGATACTAATAATCATTAAAATATAAAAGATAATTTTAATATACGTCATGTTCTTTGAAGATCATGGCCTGAAAGCAATCCAGACATATCTAGAGATAAATTGAATTGTGTAAAATGTTCAATTATTATCCGTAATAACAGATTTAGCATATACGCGTGTAATATAATAAACTCACTTGTCCAAGAAGCATTTCTCCCACGTAGCAATAAATGAAAAGATGCAGCATAGTGTAGATTACGTGTATGATGAAGAATATCATTCCAACAATTGGTACGTCTGCTTGCTCCTGATCTACGGACTGAGAAAGAATCTATGTTACGCGTTGATTTCTTCTCTCGTTATTTAACAGTTTGTTTAATTTCAACATACGGTTATCATGCGATATCCAGTGAGGCAGAACATCGTCGTACAGATTATAGTCTGAACAAGTAAAGTGAGGTTGAAGCAATCTTCCACGATCACAGCGAACCTTGATACAAATGTTTTATCAGTTATTTGCTAAATCAACTGACACTTTTGTCGCTTTCAAGAATGACAACTTATATCAGAGTGATAGAAAAGGAAAGGAATTAATTATTTTGTACAACTGAAATTTTTATTAACATATCTGCAGTTGGTTTTCTAATGTCTGATTAGAATGAAACAATATTAAAATGGAAATTAATATTCAAAATGAAACGAAGCAAACATTAAATTGAATTAAATTATGTCTCTCTTTAAACATGTTCAAAGAGATTAAACATGATAATAAAAGTAACTAGAATAATTTTCTATTAGCTTCCACTTTTTAAATTATGATTTCTATTAAAATTAATTCTATCTTACTTATTTTTTTTTTTGTTTTTACTCTTGAATCGTTCTGATAGAAAATTAATAATTTCAATAATATAATATTAATAGTTACATATAATACAATTATATTATTATAATTATATAATATAATATTAATAGTTACATATAATACAATTATATTATTATAATTATATAATATAATATTAATAGTTATATATAATATAATTATATTATTTTACAATATTATTATAATTATATAATATGATATTAATAGTTTAATAATTAAATCTCAGGTTCTCCAAATTTTCAAGTTTTCAAAATTCAATTGGAGGCAGCCAAAGTAGTATCCACGTCTAACGCGTTTAAATATCCTTTAGTCCATTAATAACTCACTTCGACCAACCTGAACAACTGATTGTGCCTGTTCACAATGATTCCCAGTTGCTCGTGAAATCTTGTGTAATTGGTGCACTTCGTCGAGTTAGCTAGATCCTCGAGAGCCAGCCGAAGAACAGTCAATTGGCCGCACAAGTGTAGCACGAGAACCGCGAGGAACGTGTCGAAGCAGGAGTAGCATATTGCGGTTAGCACTGTGCCCATAAATTGTCCCAGCCACGTGATCTCGAAATTTGGACTCTTGTTCGTGTCGTAAGGGAACGTGGCTGGATGAAGAAGACCTCCTAGATCGGCTTCTGACGCGTTTTGCATGTTGCTCCAAATTTGTAGCGATATAAAAGCGAGCAGCATGAAGTAGGTGAGAGTGGAGCAAACAATGGATATCATTCGGCTGATCTTTGCGTTTCTCATCATCGTTTGCCGATCGTGATTTGCGATTGGCTCGGTCCAGTCGTCCAGCATTTGGCTAATTAACAGTGTTAGGGCTAGAGAGATGAAAATTATATAGATATCGTTACTCTTGGAGGTTAATAATATTATTAGTTAAGAATGACTTGGATTGGGGGATATCAGTCTTCATTTGTCGAGAAAATTGTCAGTCGATTAGGTATCATTAATTAATTAATACCTTTAGGTATTGTAGACGTTGAAAATTAAGTAATTAATTTAATAATAATTGAATTATGTAATTGTGTGTTAGTTAATTTAATTATTATGTATTGGTATTGTGCATTAGTCGGTTGTAATACGTAAATATTGGAAAGTGTTAAATTACCTTTTTTATAGTACCATAGAACTATCTGCTTAATTAGCGCAAAGACGATCGGTATGTTGATGGATAAATTCTCAATTACTTCATCTAAACTGGTTGACTTCAATACCAGATTCGCCGTCTGAGGAGCACAAATAAAAGTGAATGTCACGGAAGTCGTGAACCAGAATATTACACTCGAAATTAGTCGTGATCCTCTGGATATTTTCCTCGGTTCTGGCCACACACCAAGTAACGTCAAATTGAAACGGTTCCATCCCATGGCAAATTCCATTTCCCGTTTCGCACAACACTTCACGCAACATCGAGAATTATAATAATTACAATTATCGAATAAAAATCTGAATGCATTGACGAAATAATATTATTAGGAATTGAACTGAAGATTTTATTTGAAATTGTACAACTAGAAAGAGAAAAAGAGACTGAGTGACAAAGCGAGAAGAAGGAAAACTTTAGGTTTAAAATTTGAATTTTGAGAAAGGGGAATTAGAAAATTTAGAATTGTGAAGAGAAAGAGAATCAAAATTATAAAATTCTAAATTTAGGGGAATTTAGAATTGTAGAGACTTATGGAATTCAATACTACAGAGAGAAGAAAAATTATAAAATTATGAAATTCAATATTATTCAACAAATCTCTGTTTTTCACGACTGTAAAAGATCATAAAGCTCTCGACGCGTTACGAATCTGAAAATCAGTTTTTCAGAAATTGCAAACGAACGGCTCGTGAAGTAAAAAAATTTGTTCACCACGTGAGAAAAAGTAAAATTCCGATCCAACGTTTATTCTATTCTTTATCCTTCTTTCTTCAGCGTGGATGTTTCGACAACTGATTCTCCAGATTGCGCGCAGCCCTTTCGTATCGTTCATTACGCATTCTGAATCGTCTCGCTGAGACTTTTCGCTCGGAACTTTTAATGGCCGCAATTTGCAAGTTTCGCGAAACGAAAGAGACCCTGTAATTCAAACTCTTTCGATTCGACCGCGATAAGAACGAAGACCGACGAATCTAAATGCAAAAATCTATGTTCTTGACGGTCTACCTTCTCCGTGAAACTTATTCTCGATAGTAATTATTTTATCTTCGAAGTAACGACAGAAACTTCGCCTCGTGTCCAGTTGCAATTGAAGCACGGAAACTTTCGTCTATTTCGAATCTTTTTTTATTCGCCTCAGAGGGAACATTCAGTTCGACCAAGAATCGAAGACGACGAGACGGAGAAGTTTGTGAGAAACGTTTAATGCGCTCAGCAGTAATTCGTGAATGTATATAAAAGACATCGTGTTGTGCTTTAACTGTGGTAACACCTCGCTGAAATATTCATGGACGAAGAGTTGTACAGCTCAGGATATCTAAGTCTAAAGGAAAACATCTATGCCGAGAGAATCGAGAGGTTCAATCGCTACTTGCGACTGTTAGCAACACCGAGAGATAACCCATCGCTGTTTTTAGAATCTGAAACAAGATTTGAACAAGATTTCTGTGGATCGTGTATGTTTTAAGGTAACGATCGCGAGGTACGTACGCTGCTGAACATCTCCATGGAAAATGTGCCAAATTTGCCTGCAGTCAAACAGAGTGGACGAGTGGATCTGTTCATGATGAACAGAAGACACCTGGCTTCAGGGGGTGAGATGTTGTACCAGTTCGACTCGTACGCGCAGTCACTCATTTCTTTGCCCTGAAACATCCAAGATAGTTCTTCTGTCTCTTCTCTCGAAACTCAGTACTCGGAAGTGTGGATTTCTAATCGTACTGTCCTTGTCTTTCAGACACACGTTGAACACGCATTTCATTTTCACACGTACACGTTCAAAACGCTAAACCATAATTTCTAATTTACGCGTGGAACGAAACGGGATGTGTTATAATTTAGTTACGAATTCGATCGCGTCAACGAGAAGAAGAGTCACTCACTTGAATGAGAAGCATCTCGCCTACGTAACAGTAGAGATATATGTGAATGAGGATGAAGCAGACGAAGAGGACGAAGAAGACCAATTGAAAGTTGAAGATCCCGTTTCCGTTTTTAAGTAATACCTGGTTAAGTCATATTGTTAGGATCGTGGAACATTGGAAGTACGGTAAACGCAACTTACATTGAGAAATAGAAAACTTTGGAAACAGATTTCGACGGTGCAGAGCAATATTTGAAGCAACAACAGCATACTGAAGCACTCTTCGATCTTTGTAGCTAGCCTTTAATGAGCGAAGAAAAAAGTTATGGGATTGCTGCTGAAGGCTCAACGATTGGGATATTCACATATAAAACATGAAGAACATCGAAATATTTTTAAAATAATATTTTTAATAATGGAATTGAGATGGTAGAATATTACACTGTCAAAGCATTGAAACACTGGATTAATGAAGATTGCGGATTATAATAATGGAGTGTTGGATTATAATATTGCGACGTAAGATTATAAAGTAAAGAAGTATAAAAAAATGTGAAAAGTGAGAGAATCTTTGGAATATTAAATTATTGCAATGTGACAGTATCAATATTTCAGTGCATTATGGTGCTAAATTATTCAAATTACGAAGATATTATTATTAAATCAAATCAAATAGTACAAATTCAGCATCTTAAGAAATATGATCATAAAATATTTTAAAAATTTATTGAATATCACCAAAAGCTCCATGAGAAGTTGCTATTACGTTTGGATAAATTATTCACCCGTTCAGTTGCTCGTGCTTGATGACAATCAAAGCCAGTTGCTTTTGAAACTCATCTATGCTCTTACTCTCTTTCTCATTGCCCATTAATCTCAATAATTTCTTTCTTAAAATCGCGAACTGTCCACACATATGCATGATCAACATCGCGATAAAGGTGTCGACGGTGGTATAACAAATAGTGGCTGAATATCCTGCGACCACTTGAGCAAAATTGATCGTTATCAATATTGGCGCTGGTCGAATGTCAAATGGAAAATATCCAGGATACAAGCTCAGACGATCCTGTTTCTCGTTCACTCTGTCAGCCAGGTAGACAGTAACTGCTCGAAGACTTAGATAGGCAGTGACCATCGTGATAGTTAATACGGAACACCATATAGAAATGAATTTAGCAGGCTTAGCCATTTTCAGCATCGCTGCTCTCTCTTCTTCTGTTTTCACATTATGCCAATCGTCGTAGAAAGACTTCACAATCGGCTTGAAAGCTTGGAATATAATGAATTTTGGTATTATAGAAGTATTAATATATTTTAAATTTAGTATAGAATATTAATTGGAATATTTGTTAGAATATTAATAATAAAAATTAATATTCCATTAATATTAAGTATATTCATATTATACATCGTTCATTATAACACTACTATCAGAGTTTACTTAATATTATTAATGTTAAGTGGAGCATTAATATTAATTTTTATCTCGTTAACATTGGTATGTAAGTATTAATATTCCGTTAGATTATATACTGTATATTATATATTATATATTATATACTGTCTATTACAATTATTAATGTTATTATTCATTATCACTGTTCATATTCATACTTAATATTAATTGTTATCTATTCGATATCGCGTGGAATATTAATCATTACCGCAACAGCGCTGCGTTCGTTCGTTTATGTTTCATTTGCTAAACTATGCAATTGCTACAAGAAGTAGTAAAAAGAAGAAATTTAAATGAAATTGAACAACCGTAACTATAGTTGAAAGTTTTGCAAGTTGGTGGAAAATTTTGTACGTACATTCCTTGTAATACAAAGCAAAGATCAACTTTATCATCGCGTTTATGCCAGGTATGTTAGCCGTCGATAGATTTTCCGTCACCAACTCCAGATCTCCCCATATGAAAAATAGATTCGCACTCTGAGGTCCAACTCCGAACACGATTATAATGGACAAATAAAGTAGTGCTTTAAAATTGGGCAGTCGTTCATGGGTCCTACTCGGTTCCGGCCAGATACCAACAAACTCCATGTTTCCACGATTCCATCCTACGGCCACTTTCAATTCTGAAAATTTGCGAAATATTTCTCCTTGAAAAAGTCTCACGTTTCAATTACATCAACATTACATTTGCTACTTTACGAGATAACGGGACAATGTAGAATCTTCTTTCACTTATATTACTCTTAGAGAGGGATATACTGAATATCTCGTAATTGGAATAATTATCCATTAATGGAGCAATTGATTTATTTTTGTCGTAACAAGGACAACAGACTTGCGATAAAAGGAAAGTGAAGTCTTGCGAACACTTTCAAGTTAAACAAGAAACAAAGATTCGGGAAAATTCACGAAAATCAAGAAACACAGATGAACAGAGCGATACCTGTGTCGAAATCCATTAGAGAGACACTGCACGATCAGATATGACTGCCAAGAATTTCTTACTCTTTACGTGAAAGACAGACTCATGCTCGTCTTGGCGAGCTGAGAAACTTCCTCGTGTGAAAATGTTATAACCTCTATGTACGTAACCAGACATCCAAGTTTGGAGAGGAAAGGCATATTTCTTTAATCGTTCTCGTCCGCTAACATGCTGTCTACAACTTGAATACTTACCGCGCTTCGTTGTACTTCTTGTCTACGTTCGTTGAATAATTGATCGCGTCCGTCCAGAAACTTTTTCCACGGCGCTTCGTTCGTTATTTTCATTTATCTGCTTCTATAGTTGGTCACTAATTGTAAACTAGTTCACATCTCTGAAGAGATATATTTGTGAGCGACAAGGTAATGCAGGAATATTGACTTCGACTTTCGTCTGTTTCATTATTACTTGAGTTATCAGTATTTATTAATAAATAAATATTAATATATTTATTATTTGCATATTTATTTTCTAATTTTCCTCTATCATTTAAACAATGATACGTAGTAAATAAAGTGTCTTTTCATTTTTGTTATCTAAAAACTACACTGTCATATGTAGTATCTATCATGGCATAGTACATTTTCTTAGTCCTTTGTACATTTAGTTAAGATACACGACATAATGATCAAATCTGTATTGGTAGTGTCCGAATATTTTCGTGACCGACTGTATGTAAATACACAGTTCAATTTCTTCTGCCAGTGAAGTTATTGGATTCTAAGGCTCGTGTGACCTGATGTAAACGAACGTGCGACTGCGTGCTTAGTACTCGAACATTATGTACGCTGTTGAGCAGTATCGCTGAGCAACTCGGGAAGTTCAGACGTATATTTCAAAATCCGTGTGAATTTAATAAAGACTAAAAATCTTTAAAACCAATGTCGAGTGATAGTGAGAGTGAAGTTGTGGTAGCAGAAAGCAGTGCAGAAGATGTCGTGCAAAGGAAGAAGGTAAAGAGAAGCTCTGCTTGGAAACATTTTCAGGAAAAAGACGATGCAAAGGCGGAATGCACACATTGTCACCATGAATTTAAAATACTGTGCAAATACTACTGGCTTATTACGCCATTTGAAGCATACGCGTATAAAGCCGAATAGTTTACTTATCAACTAACTGATCGTGAACTAAAGAATGAACAAAAATTTTGACGATTTGGCGTAGTTCTTAGCTTGATATCGTTTCACAAACGATTAAAGTTTGTCGTTTATCGTTTTACAATTGGCAACGTTCTACAAACTTTAATGTTTGTAAAACGATATCAATTACCAGGTCTCACCACGAGGAGGTGACTACGCAAGAGACCCGCCCGGGCCCTAATCCCAACCACCCTCCATTACATTCAAATAACTCGGCATTCTTAAGGAATGCAGAGATTTTATTCTACTTGGCTCGGGATTACGAACAAAGGAGACAAACGTTCAATAGTTCAATCTCAAAACTTAAGTCTAAACTTTAACTCTAAAGCGCATGTATGAGATTGAACTATGGAACTCTGTCTCCCGAATAACGCGTTGACAATCATACAATACATACAATCATACAGTCATACATTACATACATTACATACATTACATACGATCATACGTTACACACATTGCGTACAATCATACATTACATACATCACATACAATCATACAATACATCCATTACATAAAATCGCAAATTACATACATTACGTAGAATCATACATTACACACAAATGCAAATCATACAATATACCGCAATCTCTCGCAGCTTTTCATACTAACCACACATTCGTCTAACATGAAAGTTACACAACAATTGTACAATAATCCGCAGCCCTAACAACGCATTTCGTATCAAAGACACGTTTATCGAACTTTGAACAAAATTAGGAGAACGAAACTATTAACACGCTTCAGTATCGTGTTCTGTAACGGATATAACGCTAAATGTAACCGCGATTTGTTAGTGTCATTGCACTAGAATAGAGTTACATTGGTTACTGTCATTGCACTAGAGTAGAGTTACATTTGTTACTGTCATTGCACTAGAGTAGAATTACTTTTGTTACTGTCATTGCACTAGAGTAAAGTTTCCAACTTTCGCTGTCAGTGTTCCCAAATCGGGGTTCGAGCACTTAGAGGCATGTAACTAGCGTACCCCCATCGGCACAGTGGGGTTCATTCGGAACCCAGGCTGGAGCAGTATTACGAAGGGCTACGCAGACTACAAGAACCGAACTTTGCCTCTACAGACATGAAGCTGCAGTTCCCCGACTTGATACACTGACATCGCGATTTGTCAGTGTGCCAAACCAAGGTTCGAGCACTTAGAGGCAAGTATTCTAGCGCTACCCCCAACGACACAGTGGGGTTCCGAAGAACCACTGGAGCCGAATTACAAAGGACGCTATACTACAAGAACCTACCTCGTCCTTTCGGACGAGGCTGCAGTTCCCCGATTTGACACACTGACATCGCAGTGTGTCAGCGTTCCAAGTCGAGGTTCGAGCACTTAGCGGCAAGTAGTCTAACGCAACCCCCAACTGGCACAATTAGGGTCCGAAGAACCACTGGAGCTGAATTCTAGGGTACGCTAGACTACAAGAACCTACCTCGTCCTTTCGGACGGGGTTGCAGTTCCCCAACTTGACACACTGCCAACGAAAGTTGGAAACTTTACTCTAGTGCAATGACAGTAACAAAAGTAACTGTACTCTAGTGCAATGACAGTAACAAAAGTAACTATATTCTAGTGCAATGACAGTAACCAAAGTAACTATATTCTAGTGCAATGACAGTAACAAATGTGTCTCTACTGTAGTCAATATCTACAATGACAATAGTAACAACGGACGAAAATAGAGAAGAGGGGAGGTAACCCTTCATCTCAAGTTAAATAAGCGTGTCTTTGTACAGAATGCGTTCACAATGAATTTACAAGTACTAAGTATCTTATAATTAACTAAAACTAAACGCACGCAACTTAAAGCTAAAGTGCACGCATCCCACGATGTCCCTGCGAGATCCCTCGTCGTCCATCGGTGGCCCGCTGGGGGCCCAATAATTTACTTATCAACTAATTGCCCCTACAGTTCAGTTTAGATCGTGAAATAAGGAAGGGAAACA
Organism: Tetragonisca angustula; assembly: GCA_036937485.2. NCBI lineage: Eukaryota > Metazoa > Arthropoda > Insecta > Hymenoptera > Apidae > Tetragonisca > Tetragonisca angustula. Next base: position 1,290,689 of record JAWNGG020000014.1, read on the forward strand.
AATTTTCACGATCAAAACTGAACTGTAGGTTGCGTAGTTCTCAGCTTGATATCGTTTTACAAACATTAAAGTGTGTAAAACTTTAATGTTTCTAAAAAGATATCAATTACCAGGTCTCACCACGAGGAGGTGACTACGCACGAGACCCGCCCCGGGCCCTAATCCCAACCACCCTCCATTACATGCAAACAACTCCGCATTCTTAAGGAATGCCGAGATTTTATTCTACTTGGCCCGGGGAAGGAGACAGACGTTCAATAGTTCAATCTCAACTTAAGTCTAAATCTTAACTCTAAGGCGCATGCATGAGATTGAACTATGGAACTCTGTCTCCCGAACAACGATCGCGTTAACAATCATACAGTATATGCACTCATGCAATCGTACATTACATACATTACATACGATCGTACGTTACATACATTGCATACAATCATACATTACATACAGTCATACATTATATACGAACGCAAGTCATACAATATGTCGCAATCACTCGCAGCCTTTCATACTAACCACACACTCGTCTAACATGAAAGTTACACAATAATTGTACAATAATTCGCAGCCCTAACAGCGCACTCTGTACCAAAGATATGTTTATCGAACCTTGAACGAAATCAGGAGAATGAAACTATTAACACGCTTCAATATCGTGTTTTTCAAGGGATATAACGCGAAATGAAACCGCGATTTGCCAATGTGTCAAATCAGGGTTCGAGCACTTGGAGGCAAGTAGTCCAGCGCTACCCCCAACGACACAGTGGGGTTCCAATGAACCACTGGAGTCGAATTACCAAGGACGCTAGACTACAAGAACCGAACTTCATCCTTTCGGACGAAGCTGCAGTTCCCCGACTTGGCACACTGACATCGCGGTCTGTCAGTGAGCGAAATCGGGGTTCGAGCACTTAGCGGCAAGCAGTCTAGCGCTACCCTCAACGACACAGTGGGGTTCTTCGGAACCACTGGAGTCGAATTACCAAGGACGCTAGACCACAAGAACCTACCTCGTCCTTTCGGACGAGGCTGCAGTTCCCCGACTTGACACACTGACAAAGAAAATTGGAAAATCTACTCTAGAGCAATGACAGTAACACTAGTAACAATGAACAAAAAGAAAAAAAACGGTGAAAAGGGAACCCCTTATTTCGTCCCAAGTTAAACAAACGTGTCTTTGTACAGAATACGCTCACAGTGAATTTACATAAACTAAACGCACGCAACTTAAAACTAAACGCACGCAACTTAAAGCTAAGACGCACGCATCCCACGATGTCCCTCCGAGATCCCTCGTCGTCCATCGGTGGCCCGCTGGGGGCCCAATAATTTACTTATCAACTAATTGTCCCTACAGTTCAGTTTAGATCATGAAATAGAGAATGAATAGAAATTTTCACGATCTAAACTGAACTGTAGGTTGCGTAGTTCTTAGCTTGATATCGTTTCACAAACATTAAAGTTTATCATTTACCGTTTTAGCTTGGTGCAAACTTAGCTTGAGCAAACTTTAATGTTTGTAAAACGATACCAATTACCAGGTCTCACCACGAGGAGGTGACTACGCATGAGACCCGCCCCGGGCCCTATTCCCAACCACCCTCTATTACATACAAGCAATTCGGCATTCAACTTAATGAATACCGAGATTTTATTCTACTTGGTACGAAATTACGTAAAAAGAAGACAAGACCAATAATATTGTCTGACAGGTGATTACTATGTCCTCACAACATATAACGAAGTGTTTGACGGTCCAAAAGCACAAAATTTGAAAACAGTGTTGAAGAAGGAAATAGAGCATGGCAATGTTTAAGAGCAATGTATAAAACACATGTACGACGAATTGTTAGAGAGATTACAGAACAAACGGATTGAATTTGAAATAAAATTGAACGCAGAAAAACAAAAATGGCAAGTCGCATTGAATGTAAGAAGAACTCGAAAAAGAAGTGGTGGAAATGAAAATGAAAGAACAAATGGAAAAATAGACAGAAGAGCAATAAACAGAATTGAAAAATGGGATGGAAGATAAAGTTGACGCAGGAAAAAGTACACAGGCTCAATTTTGTAAATGTAAAAATACTTTTAGAGGAAAAGTCAGGAGAAACAGAAAAGGCAATACTTTTAGAGGAAAAATTAAAAAAAACAAGAAGTAAAAGGAAGAGTACAGAATAGTATTGCAGCGACTTATAAAAGTTCCAATATAAGATTGAATTATGAACTCTGTCACCAATACAACGATCGCTTTCACAATAAGTTCATCTGTCGCACAACCATACAATACATACAATCATACAATTCATACAATTCGTACAATTCGTACAATTCATACAATTCATACAATGCATACAATAATTGTACAATAATTCGCAGCCCTACCAGCACATTTTGTATCAAAGACACGTTTATTAAACTTTGAACGAAATTAGGGAAGTGAAACTACTGACAAGCTTCAATATCGTGTCTTGTAGGAGATATAACGCGAAATGAAAAGTGAAAACCGCGATTTGTCAGTGTGCCAAATCGGGGTTCGAGCATTTAGAGAGGCAAGTAGTCTAGCGCTACCCTCAACGGCACAGTGGGGTTCTGATGAACCACTAGAGCTGAATTACAAAGGACGCTAGACTACAAGAACCGAACATCGCCTTTTCGGACGAAGCTGCAGTTCCCCGACTTGACACACTGACAATGAAATTGGAAAATCTACTCTATTGCAATGACAATGTAATAACGAAAAAGATCGGACAGAAAGGATCCCTAATCTCCTCTGAAGTTAAATAAACGTGTCTTTGTACAGAATGTGCTCACAGTGAATTTACAGAAACTAAACGCACGCATCTTAAAACTAAACGCACACAACTTAAAACTAAACGCACGCAACTTAAAGCTAAGACGCACGCATCCCACGATGTCCCTGCGATATCCCTCGTCGTCCATCGGTGGGGGCCCAATAGTTTACTTATCAACTAATTGTACCTACAGTTCAGATCGTGAAATACAGAATGAACAGAAATTTTCACGGTCTAAACTGAACTGTAGGTTGCGTAGTTCTTAGCTTGATATCGTTTTAGAAGCATTAAAGTTTGTAAAACTCTAATGTTTGCAAAAAGATATCAATTACCAGGTCTCACCACGAGGAGGTGACTACGCACGAGACCCACCCGGGCCCTAATCCCAACCACCCTCCATTGCATGCAAATAACTCGGCATTCTTAAGGAATACAGAGTGTTTTATACTACTTGGCCCGGGATTACGAACGAAGGACGTTCAATAGTTCAATCTCAAAACTTAAGTCTTAACACTAAAGCGCATGTATGAGATTGAACTATGGAACACTGTCTCCCGAATAACGCGCTAACAATCATACAATACATACAATCATACAGTCATACATTACACACATTACATGCATTACATACAATCGTACACTACATAAATTACATACGATCATACGTTACACACATTGCGTACAATCATACATTACACACATTACATACATTACATCCATTACATAAAATCATTACATAGAATCACACATTACACACAAATGCAAATCATACAATATATCTCAATCTTTCATACTAACCACACACTCGTCTAACATGAAAGTTACACAACAATTGTACAATAATTCACAGCCCTAACAGAGCATTCTGTATCAAAGACACGTTTATCGAACTTTGAACGAAATTAGGAGAACGACACTATTAACACGCTTCAATATCGTGTTCTGTAAAGAATATAACGCGAAATGAAACCGCGATTTATTACTGTCATTGCACTAGAGTAGAATTACTTTTGTTACTGTCATTGCACTAGAGTAAAGTTTACAACTTTTGCTGTCAGTGTTCCCAAATCGGGGTTCGAGCACTTAGAGGCATGTAACTAGCGTACCCCCATCGGCACAGTGGGGTTCATTCGGAACCCAGGCTGGAGCAGTATTACGAAGGGCTACGCAGACTACAAGAACCGAACTTTGCCTCTACAGACATGAAGCTGCAGTTCCCCGACTTGATACACTGACATCGCGATTGTCAGTGTGCCAAACCAAGGTTCGAGCACTTAGAGGCAAGTATTCTAGCGCTACCCCCAACGACACAGTGGGGTTCCGAAGAACCACTGGAGCCGAATTACAAAGGACGCTATACTACAAGAACCTACCTCGTCCTTTCGGACGAGGCTGCAGTTCCCCGATTTGACACACTGACATCGCAGTGTGTCAGCGTTCCAAGTCGAGGTTCGAGCACTTAGCGGCAAGTAGTCTAACGTAACCCCCAACTGGCACAATTAGGGTCCGAAGAACCACTGGAGCTGAATTCTAGGGTACGCTAGACTACAAGAACCTACCTCGTCCTTTCGGACGGGGTTGCAGTTCCCCAACTTGACACACTGCCAACGAAAGTTGGAAACTTTACTCTAGTGCAATGACAGTAACAAAAGTAATTCTACTCTAGTGCAATGACAGTAACAAATATAACTCTACTCTAGTGCAATGACAGTAACAAATGTAACTCTACTCTAGTGCAATGACAGTAACAAATGTAACTCTACTCTAGTGCAATGACAGTAACGATGGTAACAACGATCGAAAAAGGAGAAGAGTGGAGGTGTCCCTAATTTCGTCTCAAGTTAAATAAACGTGTCTTTGTACAGAATGCGCTTACAATGAATTTACATAAGCTAAACGCACGCAACTTAAAACTAAACGCACGCAACTTAAAGTTAAGACGCACGCATCCCACGATGTCCCTGCGATATCCCTCGTCGTCCATCGGTGGGGGGCCAATAGTTTACTTATCAACTAATTGTACCTACAGTTCAGTTTAGATCGTGAAATAGAGAATGAATAGAAATTTTCACGGTCTAAACTGAACTGTAGGTTGCGTAGTTCTTAGCTTGATATCGTTTCACTAACTTTAATGTTTGTAAAACGATATCAATTACCAAGACCCACCACGTGGAGGTGGCTACGCACGGGTCTCATTATAAAATCAGTACTGTTTCATATATTTCTCACAAAGGTCTCAACTTGTATTCAATTTAAGTAAATTGTTAGAAAGAGGAATGGTATTCGTAAAATAAGGCATAATTGTTTAATCGATCTAAGGATTAATTTAAGATATTGAATAAATATTCTTGTTTTTATAGTAATTATAGTAAGGGACTAAATTATTTTCCGAATTATAGATTCAAAGAGAAATACTGAATGTATCTAATAATATTTAAATAATAATAGTATTATTAGACTAATATTATCTATGTAAATGCAGATATGTACCGTATATACGTAACGTGGTAATTGTTAAAGAATATAGCTATGAAAATATATCTTGTACGGCTACGATACAAGTTATGGAAATTGAACTCGTATTCAGGTTCAAATCAGAATCAAGTATTAACCCAACACCAAACCATGTAACTTACCAATCGTTGAAGTCAGAATTGTAGATTGAGGTTTGGTTGCAGACGTATTATTTAAAATTTTTCTGCTAAATTTTGTCGATGTGCATACGATGAAAGTTTAATTCGTAATGAGGCTCCGTACCGTTCAAGGTTAATGTATATTTCGGTCATCAGTGATCCAGAACAGTTGACAATTTTTTTCAAACTTCTAAATTTGATCGATGTGTACACGACAAAAATTCAATTCGAGGTGTGCTCTTGTCTCCGTATCGATCGACATTAATCCGATCGTTCGTTCGTTAATGATGCGATACAGATAACGAAAATTTCTTAGAGATGTATTAATGACTCGATTACTACAAATGATTAATTAAAAATTTTAAATAGAACTTAGAAATGTTACAGAATAGAATTTATCGTTTAATTGTTACAAATAAATGATTAGAAATATCATATAATATTTAAACAATTAGAATATTCAGAAATATTAGTTGAAACTCACTCCTAAATTTTGGACGATGTGCACACGACGGAAGTTCAATTAATAATGAGCCTTCGTACCGCTGAAGGTTAATCTAATGTTCCGATCATCAATGACCCGGAACTATTGATAATTTTTTTTTTTAGTTTTTCGAAAGGATATTTTTCTATTACACTAATCAATAGTTTTTAGATTTCTATCGCAAGGTTACGCTTCCATAATTATTCCACAATGTCAAATGTAATAATTTATTAATTTTTTTATCCATAACTGGCTAACACTAAATTTACACTTTCATGATATTAATTTTTAAATTATAGCAGTTATGTTAATTAGAAATTTATGTAGGGAAAAGTGAAAAATCAAGTTAAGCAGCGATCGTCGCTACAGAATAACATATAATCGCAACATATAAAAATTTTCGCTCGTTTATTGTTTCAGACAGCAAAAAATATATGTATTGTGTAATTATCTTTTCCGTTCTCGTAAATAAAATAATTTAATTATTATAAATGAGTTATTGAAACTATGAAGTAATGCCTGGAAATTCAATCATTGATTCAATTGCTATAAGTAAATAGCTAAAATTGTTAATGTACAAAAGTATCATCGAAATAAATTATTTTATAATTTGTATAATTCACTTGAAATAATTAAATTATTTCTACAATATTTCTGGATAATATTATTTCAATATTAATCACATCGTTCAATAAGTTAAAGTCATTTCTCTTAAATACATTGTTCAAAATTCTTACAAATTATTAGTTAAATATTTCAAATAACACTTAGAAATATTACGGAAGAGAATTTATTGTCTAACTGTTGCAAGTAAATCATTCGAAATGTTAGGTAATGTTTAAACAAGTAGAATATTCAGAAATATTATTTAAAAACTCACTCCTAAATTTTAGTCGATGTGCACACGACGGAAGTTTAATTGATAATGGGCCTCCATATCGCACAAGGTTAATCATAAGTTTCAGTCGATCCGGAACTGTTGACGATTTTTTTTCAAACTTCTAAAATTTGGTCAATGTGCACACGACGGAAGTTTAATTGTTAATAATTCTCCGCTCAAGGTTAATATGTATTTCGGTCGTCAGTGATTCAGAACAGTTGATAATTTTTTTCAAACATCTAAAATTTGGTCGATGTGCCCACGACAAAAATTCAATTCGTAATGAGCTCGTATCTCTGTATCGATCGACATTAATCTGATCTTTCGATCGTTAATGATGCGATACAGAGAATAAAAGTTTCTTGGAAATGTATTAGTGGCTCGATTACTACAAATGATTAATTAAAAATTTTAAATAGTACTTAGAAATGATATAGAAGAGAATTTATTGTTTAGTTGTTACAAATAAATTATTGGAAATATTAGATAATGTTTAAACAATTAGAATATTCAGAAATATTATTTAAAAGCTCACATTTAATTTTGGTCGATGTGCACACGACGGAAGTTCAATTGGTAATGAGTCTAAAGGTTAATCTAATGTTCCGATCGTCAGTGACCCGGAACTGTTGATAATTTTTTTTCTAGTTTTTCGAAACTCTATTTGACCAATCTATTATACCAATCTATTATACCAATCAATAGTTTTTAGATTTCTATCTCAAGGTTACACTTCCATAATCATGTCACAATGTCAGATGTAATAATTTATTAATTTTTTTTTATCTATAACTGGCTAAAACTAAATTTACACTTTCATGATATTAATTTTTAAGTCATAACAGCATTGATGTATGTTAAATAGAAATTTATATCGGGAAAAGTCATATAGTCAAAAATAAATTTAAGCAGTGATCGTCGCTTCAGAGTAATCGCGCAACGTATAAGAATTCTCACTTGTTTATTGTTCCGATCGTCGGTGCAAGGAATATATGTATTATGTAACTATCTTTTCCGTTTGTATATTGTAAATAATATAATTTGATTATTATAAACGAATTGTTCAAACTATGAAATAATGCTTGGAAGTTCAATCACTGATTGAATTACTATAAATAAATAGTTAAATTTGTTAAATAATATACATAAATATCATCGAAATGCATTATCTTACAATTTGAATAGTTCATTTGAAGCAATTAAATTTTTAATAATTAAATTACTCTATTTCTACAATATTTCTAGCGCCATTTCACAATTTTTATATTGCGATTAAACAGTTAAATTAATTATTTCATTCAAAAAGTCAACGTCATTTCTCTTATGTACATTGGTCAAGAGTCTTATGAATTATTAATTAAACATTCTAAATAACAATTAGAAATATTACAGAAAAGAATTTGCTGTTTAATTGTTGCAAGTAAATTATTGGAAATATTAGATAATGTGTAAACAATTAGAATATTCAGAAATATCATTTAAAAATTCACTTTGCACGTTTAATCGATGTACACACAATGAAGGTTCAACTTATAATGATCTTTTTCGCTGCTCAACCATCAGATAAAGGTAAAGTCAGCGATGCACAACAGGTGGAAGTCTTTCTCAATACTTTCAAAAACACTATTTCTATTACAATAATCAATGGTGTTACAGTTTTTATTTTTTATTTAGTTAAAATTTTTCAACTTTACAATTTTATTGTTTTATAGCCCCCATTAATCGTAGGTAACAATAAATACTGTAACTTTAGGGGTGTGCGAGAACCCAAAAATATCGGGAACTCGATGGCCGGGAATAGGTCGTTCGAGATTCCCGAAAAAGTCGAGATTCCTGAAAAGTTCGAGAATCCGGCTACCGTTTCTCGAACTACTCTACAATGCTGTACAGCCTACAAAATATGTAAATACACAGTTCGATTCTAAGAATCGTGTGACCTAATGTAAACGAACGTGCGACTGCGTGCTTAGCACTTGGACATTATATACGCTGTTGAGCAGTATCGCTGAGGAACTCGGGAAGCTCAGACGTATATTTCAAAATCTCTGTGAATATAAATTAAATAATAAAGATTATAAATCTTTAAAAAAAGTGTCGAGTAACAGTGAGAGTAAAGTTGTGGTAGCAGGAAGTAGTGCAGAAGATGTCGTGCAAAGGAAGAAGGTAAAGAGAAGCTCTATTTGGGAACATTTTCAGAAAAAAGATGATACAAAGGCGGAATGCATACTTGTTGTCACTGCATTATTGTCACCGTGAATTTGAAACTAAATAAGCAAATACTACTGATTTATTACACCATTTGAAGCATATGCATCCAAACATAAGTACATGTACTAGAAAAGAAACTGAATCGATATAAAATTTGTCGCATGTACAAAATGATACGCGAAAGATTGTTGAACCAAAAGATATAACAGAAGGAATTGCTTGAATGATGGTTCTAGATCTGCAACCCGAAAAAATTTCGTGTTCCCGACCCGATATTTCGGGTTCTCGCACACCTCTAGTTGTTAGTAATGTGATTATTTCATTTATTAATAAATATTGATATTTTATTAATAAATGTTGTTAGTAATATATTGTCAGTAAATATATTGTTGAAAGAACAAGAGAATAAATGAACTCGCCACGAGTGTTGCAAGAAAGTATAATTTATTTCTATTTTACAAAAATTGAGAATGTTTCCGTTGCATAGATGAGACAGTAACATGAAAGAAATAAAATAAATACGTTTCGTAAATATTAATATTACGAGTAATATTAATTACGAGTTTGCTTGTCGATTTTCCTCAAGAAATCGATCGACTTCTGCGGATTTCTCGAGCAAAAGCCAAATTCCTTTTGCGAAGGATTCAAGTAGGGGCTCAAATTTGACCCAAAGTAACTAACAATTTGTTTAAATCGTTCTGTTTGAAAAAAAAGTGCAATCTAATGTTCGATCATTTAGGTCAAGTTTGAGCTGTGTCGTTCAAGTTCTTGTTAAAACGACTCGTTAGTTCGACAGACGGTTTGGAAGTTAATTAACTCTAGTTTCTTAAATTACGAGCATAGGTTTGTATTAAATAACGTGGCAAATATGTACAGTTTTGGCTGGACGACCGATTCCAGATGTTTTTCACGACTTTCGCCCAAAATTATTCGCGATTCCATTTTTCAACTCGTTTTGATCTACTAAAAATTGGACAGCTTTCGCAAATTTGCATTATTTTAGAAAAATTTGATTACGTTTCTCTACGATTTTTCGTTCCGTTGGCTCAATCGAATTTTAGAAATTATGTTTCTCTTCTGTTTGGGTAGACGATCAAATAGTTCAAATTTTTAGACCTACGATTCAATCTGAGTTTCGGAGAGACATCATTTCCATTCAGCTCCATCCTAAATGGAACTTTTTTCGTATCTCTGTAGAGACTCAAATAATCCAAATGTTGATAGCTTTTGCGTTTTTCAATTAAATTCAAATTATTCTAAATTTCCGGGATTTCCATTTTTTTACGAGACAAACTCGATCGAGCTTCGTCACAAACGAATGTTCCCGCGCTTCTAAAGGAATCCCAGTATAATCCGACTTCCAATTATAATCTCAGCTTCCAAATTACAACCAGACATTTCGTCGCTTGAAAGATAATCAAAATTACGATAGGAGTGTCTCGAATTGCGAAGGATCCTCCGTGAGGATTACATCGGATTTGAATGTTCCACTTCCCCTTCCAAAGAAGTTCCCGGCCTTCGAATCTCATCGAAACGCAACCGATCCTCCGTCCTATATATCGGCTGTCCCGATAATCCCGACGACCGAGACTGTTCGCGCGCTCCAACAAAAATTGCCCACTTTTCGTGCTCTGATTGAAGGTAACTCTCGTAAACGTTCCTTTAAAGCAAATCAACGAGTCGAGTCGCTCGAATCCCGAATCACTCGAATGCTTTCACCGGTCGTGAAATCAACGATTTATCGGTTCCGCTTTTCTCCAGGTGGCGGGGCCGGCGTCGAGGAAGAGAGGAGGGCAGATACTAACACGGTCCAGGCATCAAAAACGAGCGAGGTTTTCTTCTAGAAGAAAACGTTCCCTGGCCTGGCCTGCGGGCACAGAAAGCTCGAACAATCGTGCCTTCGTACAGCGTCCATAACCTGTTGAAAGTGGCTGGATACTTGGACAACTGCCCCCGGCTGAATCCTGCGAACAGCGTTGTAAATGCTATACATTTATTATAATGGTTTACCACTTGCGCTGGCTGACTGATCGCGAACAATAACGAGTGACCATGTACAATAATTCGTCGCTTTCTTTTTCAACTCGTCGGTATGACATCACTGTATAGAAATTATTGAAAAGTAACAAATTTATTGTCTGTTTTGCCTGGGTTATACTTGAATATGCTTAAAACTGAGGAAATAATGCAATTTTGGGACAAAAAAATTCCCGACGTGCGTGACACGTCATTCCAGCGCAAGAGGTTAACCACTTGCGTTGACAACTGATTGCGGACCATAACGAGTGACCGTATGCAATAATTCGTCGCTTTCTTTTTCAACTCGTCGGTATGACATCACTGTATAGAAATTATTGAAAAGTAACAAATTTATTGTCTGTTTTGCCTGGGTTATACTTGAATATGCTTAAAACTGAGGAAATAATGCAATTTTGGGACAAAAAAATTCCCGACGTGCGTGACACGTCATTCCAGCGCAAGAGGTTAACCACTTGCGTTGACAACTGATTGCGGACCATAACGAGTGACCGTATGCAATAATTCGTCGCTTTCTTTTTCAACTCGTCGGTATGACATCACTGTATAGAAATTATTGAAAAGTAACAAATTTATTGTCTGTTTTGCCTGGGTTATACTTGAATATGCTTAAAACTGAGGAAATATTGCAATTTTGGGACAAAAGATTCTCGACGTGCGTCATTCCAGCGCAAGAAGTTAGTAGTTAATGGCGAGAGAAATAGCTCGAGGGTACTACAAACTTGCCAGATCATCAACAGTCACGTGGATGGATAGTAATTGACAGCTAGCGGAACAACGTATAATTGGAATATCGTTAATAAACTGTTCGGATCGAACGAAAAGGACGACGACAAGTAATCGAGGCGATGAAGTTCGAGGAAAGTCGACACCGTCGAAACGAAACGACACGTTAGAAAGGCTGATTAAACAGGTATGGTTAGCGATGAAAGTACGTATCGTGTGTGTTTTAAATATTTAGAGAAAAATTATTAAACGCGTATTATTGAACACCTTCCCGCATACTGCGCAAGCATTTGATTCGAGGATTGTTCTCAATTACCTCCGTGATTAAATTTGAATTACATCGACGAACCGAACCGTGTAATGAGCGAACGTAACTATGATTTCGAGTCCATCTCAAAAAGTCATCAAGACTAACAACTTATATTAATTCGAAACGATTATAATATAATAACGGACGATTCATGGGAAGATTTCCTTCCATTAGGAATTAGTTTAAACAAAATCATTATACTGTCAATTGATCCGTCTAATTTCAGAACGATTGAAATACCATCGATATAAAAACTTCGAAAACCTAAATAACTAGAGTAACTAAACGAAAAATGCGCTTTCGTTGCATATTTATTGTAATAAAACTATATCTCTCTATTAAATGCATCATCACGTAGGTGATACATTTGAATTTCACGCGAAATTCCAATCAAAAAAAAAAAAGAAAAAAAAGAAAAATGGAGAAAGGAAAATTTTGCATGATTCGACTACACGTGCATTTCCTTTCCGGGCTTCCCAATTTCCCTTCCATTAGAAACCAGTTTAAACAAAGCGATTATACCGGTACGAGCCGAGGAAATCAAAGAACATCGCCGGCTGAACGGAATCGTAGCGAGCAACAGATAACTTTCTTCCCAGCTTTCGCCGGCGACGTCCTACTGACTGATTCGACTTTTACCTCTTAGCACAATTTCACTCTGCGCATACGCGCGTGTACGATCGTGACGGGGCCGGTTGATGCGCGAACGATAGAAAAATCGAACGATGACAAATTGATCTGAAGATCTGAACGGCGTCGCGTCGTTCAGTTCGTCGCATCTGGTTATATCGATCTGGTGTAAGCGATTTCTAGAACCTAGAGATCTGCCTGATGTTCGCTCTCAGCGTAATTTCACCGGCAGCCGCGAGCATGCGATCGATTTTCACTGCAATCGACGTTCGTGAATAATTTATTGCACCGGGTAGTGCGTTTAATTCGAATGTTTACGGTGCTTTTAAGGAGATAATGTCGTGTTGTGACTCGTCGATGCTGGAGAGATGGATAGATAGATGAGACGGAAATAGAGATATAGTGGTAGATACATGAAAGAAATTAAGCTATAGATAGGAATGTTGCGTGATTGAAATATTGAAATATTTCAGATAAAGTGTCACAATTTGTCAGAGACAGACGAATGGATAGAAATAGAAGTAGAAGTAGACATAGATATAAAAGTAGATGCATAAATAGAGAAAAGAGAGAGAATTTAAATTTTTTAAATTATAGATGGGAAGTTTCATGTGATTGGAATATTTATGACTTTTTAAGGAGATAATAGTTTAATTCGTCGATACTGGAAGAAGGCAGAAATAGAGATAGAGATAAAACCAAAGATAGACGTAAATAAGTAATTGTATGAATAGAGAAAAGAAGAGAGAGTTTGAATATTAATATTAAATTACGCGTAGAATATGTGATTCGAATATTCGCGACTTTTTAAGAATCTAATATCCCAATTTGTCGATGGTGGAAGAGATATAAACAAAAATTGAAGTAGACACGAAGGGAGGTAGAGATAGATACATGGATGTAGAAAGAAAGAAAGTTAGAATGTTAAATTATTAGTTTTTGAGAATTTGACGACAGAACGAATTAAGTATATTATTAATTAAATAATCGAGTAATACCGATTTTCTTTTGAGGTACGTACACTTTATAAGAGTGCTTTTCCTGATAAATTTTTTACATCGTAAATAAAAAAAATTTTTTAAATCCTCAGAAAGATTTATTTATTTATTTTTTTTAAAAGATTAAATGGTCGGTTTGTTTTTGAAGAGAATATCCAAAAAGTGAAAGAAGAGCGAGAATTTCTTTAAAAAAATCCAAATAATATTATCGTTAGATGAATCATTAAAATTTTTTAATCGTATATCTTTCCCAAAAGAGAATGTTTCTTGAATGGACATTTCGATAAATTTGTAGACAAAACTCCGTGAGCTTTTTACAGTTTCGCAGCTATCTATTTATCTCTGCCTAAAGAATCCGCAATGAGAATATTTCACGTCCGTAGAAAGACTCGTTTCTTCTAAAAGAAGTCATGAAATGAAAGAAAAGAAGCCTATCGACATTTCTCGGACCTACGAAACTGAAAGGCCGCACGCCAAACATAGCCAGCTACAAAACAATATGCTAATTGACGAGAATCGCCATTATATCACACGAACGAACAACTTCCCGTGTGTTTTGTAACTCTGCGTTTTACCTATTTACTGGAAAGGAAAATGATTCCTGGAATGATAGTTTAATTTCAGAGCTATAGTCCCATAATAATTCAGTTTCGAAACTACTAATGATGATTCACGTAATAAATTATTATTAGAATGCTCTGTCCCTTACTTATAGAATAACTTATTCGAATAATCATTTTTCAAAACCACCGGAACAGTTCGATTAGCTACATAATACTAATAGTAATTCACCAAAATCGGTAAATTCAAACTAAATCTAAATCAAAATCCCAACACAGTCTACCGCGATAATTTTTTAACAAAACAATCATCCAATTTCGGACGATACTTACAAGCCCAAAAGAGCAGCCATCTTTTTCTCCATCAAAATAACCGCGTCAGCGCCTCTCTGTATCATAGCGTCGCAGAATATCCTTTTGGCACAGGGTGTGTTGGTCCAATCCCCATCGATATGAGCCACCTCGGCAACCTCCGCATTCTCGAGATTCTGAAGGGCGTCATCCAGTTCCTGATCACTCTCGACGCTCCTTCTCCTTCTCTCGTTCCTTCCATCGACAGAATTCTTTTCAACGTTCGCCGAATTCCCTGCGACCCTTTCCAAATTCTTCCGATGGTATCGCAAAGTGCCATCCTCGATTATCAGAACGGCCGGATCTTTGTTGTTCTTTTTCCTCCTCGGAACGAGAAACTCCGTCACGTCGATGCTCCCCTCGCGGGCAGGAAGGTCGATCTCAACGATCTCGCTGATCGAGTCGGCCCCCTTTCGTTGAAGACGCTTGTCCCTGATCAAATCCTTCAGACTCCCCTCAGCTTGGAAAATGTCCAAATAGTTGAGACTTCGCCTACTCCTCGAGACGCTGCTCTCCCGCTGCTCGTTCCGTTCGATGCTCGACTTGATTTCCCCGTTCGTCGTCGATCCATCGTCCCCCTCGACGATCAACAGAACACCATTCCGACTGTCGCTTTTATCGTCGTTGCGGCTGTCTCTCGTTTCCTCGTTTCGCGGCACGTTCTCGAGGAAGTACACCGTTTCGCCGTATTTGCCCGTCCGATCCAAGCTCTCGTCTCCGCTCTCTCGGTCAGCTTCCCTCAGGTACGATTGGCCAGCGTCCAGTGCTCTCTGATACTCCACCTCGGTGCCCAGGGCGTCGTTAGATCGTTTGAGAACGTCCACGTCGAGGTATCTGCCGACAGCGACGGCGCCAATCCCGAGAGCAGCGCCCGACGCCACCAGTCCCAAAGCTGGGATCAGGATACTGCCGCCGGAAGCGACCGTGCCGATCTTGTCCTCCGCCTCCTTGCCATTCGAGAGGCCCAGATTCTGCGAGATTTTATGCGTCGCCTCCACCAGCGGGTCGATCACCGGCCGAGTGAACTGCGACACTCTCTCCACGCCGTTGGAGAACTGGCTCTTCAGGTTCTCGGAGATTTTCACCCAGAACGGCGCGTCGCTCGGTCTCTTCAGCCCGTAGAAATGTTGATTCGGGTAGTAGTTCTTGGTGGTGTAGCTGTCGACGATGTTCTTGTCGTTCAGCACGTACTTCTTCTTCTGCCTCTGCTCCGTGAACGAGTACTGATTCTCCGGGAAGTTGTCCGGCCGGCGTTTCTCGTTTTTCACGATCTTCGCCGGCTGAACGCCTAACTCGGGATGAGCGTATTGAAGGACAGGCGCTCTGGCTCCTGGTTTCAGGGCGACCGGCGCTATTTTCTGACTTTCCGGGGTGTACAGTTGAGAGACTGGGTAGACCGACACGCCATCAGGGTGCAGCATACGTTTGTGCGAGGTGCTTCGATAGTTGTCGGCTCTTGGTTCGTACACCTCTGCGTTCAGTGCTTCGTTCTTGTAGTTCTTCGGGTCCCACTCGAAGTACACGTTTTTCCCTTCCTCTTCGTAGTCTTTGCCGTATCTGTCGGAGGAATTGAAGAAGTGACATGTTGTATATTTATGTAACGATATATTATGTTATCACGTTATATTCATGCTCGCTTTTAAATATGTCCACGAAAGCACTCGAGCGTGTATGTACGTTCATGTGTGTATATGTTGCGCAGAATATTTTAAAGTATACAAATGATATATTGCTAAAATTCGAAACTTGTCTGAAAATTATTATAAACGTATATTTGCTAAATGAATTAATAGCCATTTTAAATATTAATATTATGTAATATTAATAATATATATAATTTAGTATATTATTAATATTATAAAATACATTGAATGACAGGGATAATTGTATGACGAAATATAAATTACTTAGATTAAATATTTTACAAATGTGTTATTTCTAAATTTGTTTCAAACTTGATGAATAATATATATATAATATGAATATAACATACAAACGTTTCCGTGATTGCTCGAATACTTTCCTGGCAGTATCTATCTTAAAAATAGTTCAATTAATTGCACTGTTTATAAACTTCATGTAAATGTACTTAATCATAAACTTGATATTCCTGAGATAAGAATACTAAATATGGCGTTTTTTTAGATTCGTTTCAATAATAATCGTAGTTACAACTAGTAAAAACTTCTAACAATAATTACTACCGCCAGCATTTCAATCGTACAACATAAGGATATCTTTCAACAGTAAGAAGATCCTTTAACTCAGAACCTTCATCCACTTCATCTCAAATCAATTCACCACCTACCTCCTGTTAACATTTTTAAAGAACCTCTCGAACGTCTGCCTCTCCACGACGTTCTCCGCTGGATAGAAGCCCGACGAAGCGTCCAAACTGTCACCAGCATTGTCGCGTATCAACTTATTGTTGATCACTCTCGCGTTACGCCACGTTTGAACTTTGTCCATCGGCTCGTCGGGCACCCTCTTCCCGTGGATCACGGGGGTACCATCAGTGTCCAACGTCATGGGCGACCTCTTCGAGCTCGATTTCACGTTTATCTCCGACCTGATGACCACTTCCGCCGGCACGTTCTTCCCGTCACGATTCTTCGAAGCGTTCGCCCCGATGTTCGTCCTCGTGGATCGAATCTGATGGGGGAGGAACGTGTAACGAGGCGTCTCCTCGCCCTGGTCGGCCAGCTGCAGCCTCCTCTGCGACCTGTCTCGAAAATGTCGCGGCAGAAGCAACCCGCCCGCTGGGAAAGCTGGGTCGAATCTCGCGTAATTGGTCCTCTCCTCGGTGGTTGTCTTCAGATCGCTCTGAACGGGCTTCCAGCTTTGATAGGCATCCTCCGTCGTCGATTCCTCGAGGCGAACCGCTCGCCCGTCGGTTCCCAGTGGCGTCCAATTACCGTAATCGATGTTACCCTCGTTCACCGGTCGAGCTTTCTCGGTGATGTTCGCGGTGACGTTCTCGTGTTTAGAGAAGCTGTTTCGCCCCTCGTTGTCTGACAGTTTCACCCTCAGCTGTTCTATTTGGGCCTCCTCTAGTCTCCTCACGTCCTCTTTGCTTTTCGATACGTTCGACGATGTGACGTTTTCGCTGAGCGTTGGACTTTGAGGATTTTGCTGGGTTTTCGGCGGTTCGTTGGGTGTCTGTTGCTCGTGGGACGACTTGTCTCGTCGTTTGATGATCAACGTGGCCACGTTCCCTTCGCTGGTCAACACTTTTCGTTCCTCCGTTTCGCCCGGAAGACTTCGCGACACTTTGAGCATCGTTCTAGCGTAGCTGGGCTTCGGTAGATCGGCCATGCTCCTGTTAATGACCGCTAGCGTCATCAACGCAAGCATAGCGAACGTCACCTGAAATCGTGAATTCTCGTTCAATTAAATAACAATGACAAATGTGATGTAATATAATAAAATATGTATAAGTATAATATATATACACATAATACACATAATATAATAGACAATTATTTAATTATAATTGCACTTGCAAGTGGTACAATTAGATTTCAATTTTTTTATTCATTTGTTTAGATATGACACTTATAGCTATCTATATTAGGAATTAACCACGAGTGTACGTTTCATGGCTTATATAACAAGTCGTTCGTTGCACGGCTGGATTGGAAACGAGTCTACCGGAAGTCCATTGTGCAGTCCTCAATAACGGGGCTACTTTTACGCGTTACATCTTGCGCGTAGTAGCTTTGTATGGGATACGTTACGCGCTCGATTACGCTTACAGGGCCTATTTAGACTCTTTGTGCCGGGATTTTATCGCTGAGTTTCGTGATTTCGCTATTTAAGTGGGTGTGAATGCGGTTGTATACAAATGAAAGATGGCAAAGCGATTAGGTTGTTGCTTGATTGGGATTAACGAGTGCGTGATCAATTCGAGTTCATTCTCCATTTAACCGTGTAATTTATCGTTGAGTTTTTTTTCATTCATTATGAGAAATCTAGTTCCCAATGAATCGCCGTTACGAAGGATAGAGTGGGTTCGATGAAACGTGAATTAAATGAAAATTAGCTTCAATTAGGTTTCGAAGTGAAGAGTAAATTCTGATTGGATTGATTTCTTAATTAGTCGGTTCGGATACTTTCTTCTTCGTATTTGCCAGCCCTGTTCATTAATAAACATCTTTGTTACTGTAAATATAATAAAATATAGAAATATAGGAATAAATAAATTGTAGAAATTTGTACTATTGTAGTAAAATGAATTAAATGTGGAAACTAAGCTAACGAGGCTCGACTATCATGATTAAACAACGTGTTTTAAACAAATGTAAAAATGTAATATAGAAGTTGAAAAATATTTGATACTATATATAATATTTCATAGGTGCTTCATTTTCGTATAAAAATAAAAATTAATATACTAAAATCACCGAATGATACGAAATGAAATACTGATTAATTAATGAAATGAAATGAAACGAAATGAAGAATTATTTCACTTCCAATTAGAATTTAAGGAAAATATTCGAGAATAGGTCTTTTAGCATAACATTGAAAATGTAACAAAGATATTAATTTGCGTTACGTGTCTAAATACTTATTTGTACTTTGTTAAGCTGGAGACGAAAACTAAAAGTCAAAGTTTTCGACTTGGTGACAGCGGTTCGATGATTTTAGGTTCACTTTCACTTTTCGTACAGTGTCGTCGGAATAACTTAATACTTAGTGAATTAACACTAAAAACATTAACGCTAAAAATCAAAGGTGTTCAAACGACCAATTTACAATTTTACATATTTGCACAGTATATTTTTAGAAACTTGACTAATTTTATCGTAAAATACATTTATCGTATTACAAATGTTTCCCTGTTCCTTGCACTTTGATTCTTCTGCTAACAAGGCCAAGACTTCGAGAATTCGGTAGAAAATTAGCGTTGCAAATTAGCGTTGGAAAAATATTCTAAAGAAGTTTCTCATCCGTGATATACAGTCGTTGATATCTTTTTTGTTCTCTAAAAGCCAAAGAGAGAGAAGAGGTATATATAAAAATTAAGAAGCGAGGAATTTAGCGAGCCTTTTGAAAAAACTCTCGACACGTGAGATCAACTTTCGAACAATAGACGTGTTTAATTGCATCGAACGAAAGAGGAATGTTACACTTTATGAGTCATCGGACTTTCTCCTTTACTTCATCTGCAATCCAAGTAAAACCAACCAGTTCGAACTATTTCAGGTGTTTCAAGTTTCTTCTATAAAATGAATGAGGATTTGCATTCGAGACTTTGAAGTGTAGAAATGTAGAAATAATCGTTACGTGAAAGTATCGTTACGCGTGCACATAAATCTGATTCGTTCCAACGCGTTGGAATTTCTCGCATTTTTCGAGGAAACATTATCCTCACTTTTCTATCCGCTCATGATAGATAAACGAGCTCACGATTGTCAAAGTGGAGGCTTCACGCTTCAAAATGAGACCAAGTGGATCGTCGTACGATCCCCTTTCACAAAGTGGCGTGAATTACTAGTTACTTATTGAAATTAAATAAATTTTTCACTGTCGTTGGTCGGCACAGTTGTGCTCTTCGCCGTAGACCACTTCAGAAAGAAACTTTCAGAGAACTCTGCAAATAGAGATCTGCCCGTTTCTCAAGTATAAATTGCTCTTCGGCTAACGTCCACCGCACAACCTTGCAAATAAATTATCCTCGAAGCACCATCGAAAGACGGATCTGTCTTTGAGGAGGAAGAATCGCAGCAGGTAATCAGACACACAATCAGAGAAATTTAATGGCTCGGCATTCGTCGGTAAGGATTAGAAAATAGCGATGCAATAACTGACCTGACTAGATACTTTCTATTATAAACATCGCGATTACTCGTGGAAGAAACGCAATTATATCGTTTAACCGCTTGCGCTGACGACTGATTGCGGACCATAACGAGTGACCAAATCGTGTATGATAATTCGTCGCTCTCTTCTTTTTTTTTTTTTTTTTTTTTTTTTTTTGAACTCGTCGATGTGACATCACTGGATAGAAATTATCGAGAAGTAACAAATTTATTATTCGTTTTGCTTATTTTATTTTACTTAAATACATACTTAGAACTGAGAAGATATTACAATTTTGGAAACAAAAGATTCTCGACGTGCAATAATATATACGATTATTTTATACATTATGTTTATATATTATTAATAATATATTAAATCTTGGAACAAGCGCCACATTCTGTTTCAAAATTAAAAACGAAGAACAGACGGATACTTTGTACAGAAATTGAATAACGTGTCAAATTATCTTCTGAAATTCAACGTTGGATGTTAGAAGCAAAAGAACATCCTAACCAATCAAGATCTTTCTCTAATAAATTTAAAGTGCCGATGCTTTTGCGAGTCATTTGCAGATGGAAATAAAATCGACAACTGGACCGAGAAGGCTAGCCTCGGCATCGGCAAGTGAAATAGAACGGCGTGCTTTCCCCGGGCACGTTTCGTGCACGCGTCGAAGACGAGACGATCCACTTTTTCCATTCTGGTGACTTTCGATACCGAGAAATCACCATTGGCCGATCGAACGTCCCGTGACCTTAACGCGTCCACGACCTCGCGAACGTTCTTTGCCTTTTCCAGCAGCCCGCCTCTTGTGTCGAAATGAACGCGAAGGAAAGTGGAATGAATCTTCTGGCAATCGCGTGGTCTCTAATGGTGTTCTTTCAAAGTGGTGTTCAGGCAAATGGTACGAGGTTATCTCCTTATGTCCTCCTTCTCCGTTGTTTCGCGCCTTTGAATTTCCCTTTAAATGCAGCGCTGTGACATAATCAGCTGTGGACGTTCATGGGAATTCAAACTTTTTACAAAACCGAGTGAAATAGAGGTTTGTTTGGTAAGTGCACGGGAATTATTGTATTTAAATATTTATTCGTGTGTTTCTGTACATACACAAACGCGAAAAATCCACGGATCCAACGAATATTACGTTTGGATGGAGTGAATTTCAATTCGAGAAGCGTTGTGTTTTTAATAATGTACGAGAGAAGTGATTTTATGATCAACAATAACAATATGTATTGTTAGAGGGACAAACTATTTCAATTCGTAAATCTTCTTCTCAGAATATTTCTAGGTCTGTGAATTCCCCCATTCATCATTTTTCTTACAATGTCACGATTATATTCGCGGATCTTTATGGCTCTTGGACTCTTATCTTCCTTCGTTGAATAGAATTGTAATACATCCATTCTCTTTACTTTTCAGGCTTTCAGAGATAATGGCCTTTAAACAGACGATAAAATCTTGGAGGCAAGATGCACGTATAAGTTATTTTAATCGAGAAGATTTCGAATGCATTCTTTTACGGAATCAGAGAAAAAGAAAACTAGAAACGATGTAAAAATACCTGTTTAAAAAATACTTGTTAAAAATATTTATTTATTCTACTTTCTAAATACTTTCAGTATTTAGAAAGTAGAATACTTATTTAGAAATATTTGGGAAATACTTATTTTCAAGTATTATAAATACTTAGCTAGAGAATTTCGTTATAAATTGCCAGTCTTTCCTGAATATTCATAACACAATAAGGTATTTTCATATTTGGAAGCATACTTGTTCTTTTATTATAACTTCAAAACTTACTTATTCCTTCTATTATAGTTTTATTTTAATTTTTAATTTGATTTTTTGAATTTTCGTCATTTCTGTTACAATTTAACTGAGTCCACAAGCTGAATATATTATCATAAAACCTGGAAGATTTAACAAAATTCGCAGCTTAAAGAATTCATTACAGAATTTATTTAAAAAAATTGGTAAATAAATCTACCAACTTTTACGTATATACCCAACAATGTACTTTAATTTATAAAAGCATTATATCTTAATTTCCAACACGATTTATCGTTTTTACGAATTCTTCTATTTAAAGTACAACTGAATCCATAGTTGTCTCAAATCAAGGAATCGATCGCTCGTATCATTTCCCCTCTAATTATAAGCTCTTCAAATCAAATTTATATAGATAATTCTCAGTTTTACAGTTGATTCAGATCACTTGGCAAGTAAAAAGGAATCGGATCATTGTAATCGATAGTTGAGCCAAAGAAACACGCGATGAATAAATCGCTTGATCGATAGTAGTTGACGAACATACATACATAGATCGTTGAAGCGTGAAATTAAAGATTTGTGCATTATCGAGCTTATGGGAACATGAAAATTGCAACGTCCAGCTAATGAACGAATACGCGATTAATGTTCATTTCGACGAAGGAAGTGCATGATCCACGCGAACTGCGATGGCCTCGATCTGTGTCACATTGATTTCCGCTCCAGAAAGCTCGCCAATTAACGATTATTCTTTTGTCATTCCCCCCCCCCTTTTTTTTCTTTTGTCTCGACATAAGTAACTCCTCAATTCTACAAAGACTGATAAGTTTCAAACCGTACGTCGAGTACCCCTAAATCGTATCATTAGGAGCTATAAAAATTTAGATTCAACCCAATTCGCTTAATTTTGAAATCTTTAGTGTGGTTTAATTTTATTGCTAATCTTTGCCATACGAAATAAAATTAATGAAATTAAATCTTTGTAACATAATACAAATTATTATAGTCATCTAACACTTCGTGATGTCGCTTAAAGGTTCTGACGAAATAGTAAAGTATAATATAGTATTGTGGCGGGCAAAAGAAAATTTTATATGCGTATAAATAAAATTTGTTTTGAACCTTTTTTTCTGTATCATTTTGAGACATGTAATTGTATTATACATTTATTCTTCTCGACAGAAGTGCATACAATTTTTAGAAGGTTACATTACATTATTCTACTGAAATCATTATTTACCGCTATTAATAAATGACAGAAATATTCGCCAATGGTTGAGAGAAAAAAAACATTCTCAATCCTGAAATATTGAATTCTTGAATATGGATTAACATGAATCAGCCACAATATCTCAGACTGCCTGTCTCACGGCTGTGGATGTCAATAGGTCAATTGGAATGTCTCCTGAATATTTATTAGTAGAGATGTCAGATGGAAAAATTAGAATAGCAGAAAGAAAGATATTGAAAATTTATGAGATATCAATGGAGCTGTTCTTGGAATAAGAACTTTTTTTTACATGAATAAATGAATTTATGATGCGTTCGTGATATAACAATATATTATTAAACTTATAATGTCTGTAATACAAAATTTTTTGAAAAATTCATATTTTCGGAGTATAACAAAACTTCAGTTTTCAAAAATGTTTATCAAGTGTATAGTGTCTATAAAATCTTTGAAGAGATGAAGATTGACTTGAAGGAGGTGAATGAAGAATGTAAGAGGTGCATTCATGATTACGTGTTCCAGAAGCTCATTGAGATGTGGAGGACAAAAAAATCTCTTTCATACTTGAGATAAAAATGTCACGGATATACTGCAAGCTTGTCTCAAGAATGTAAATAGAAGAAAAGAAAAGAAATAGATATCGAGAGTAAAAAAAAGAAAACTCGATGAACAAATCGTAAGGTTATTTCAGAATCTTACAAAATCAGCAGAGAATTCAAGAAATAAATGTAGAATTATATCTTACACGATTGCATCATGGAGAAGGAATATTAAAGAACTGTTGTGGTAACCAGTGGCAATCAATTTTTTTCTTAAATCAAATATACAGCAAATCTTAAAAACACTTTACAATACAACGTACTTTGTTTGCAAATTTTTCAAAAAATATACGAGATCACAAAGAACGACGAAGATCTTTACAAAACTTTACGAAACTGACGAAATACCAAAGTTCAGAAATACACGAAATTACAGAGAACGACAAAACTCTCGAAATTCACAGAAAAATTTTCAACTCTCGGTGAGAAAGAAAGGGAATCCAAATCCTTAAAAATCAAGAACGATGTAAATACCTTGAATTTGTCCATTTCTGCGTGTCTTCGATTCGATGATCCAGTCGATCCGATGCTCAAAGATCCAGTGAGAATATCGTGTCCAGAGAAAGCGAACAAAGGGATGACGAACGAGCAAGAAAATGGTATTTCAAGCAAAAAGAAGGGAGAAGGAAGAGTGTAACGTGGATACGTCGTCAGATCCGCATGATCGGCGCGCAAAGAACGATTATCGACGAAACGATCGACTCGCGTTGAAAATGCCGTGCGCGGAAATAAGAAAGATAATTAAATTCTCTGTTATTTTTCTTCCGTTTTCTTTTCTCTTCTTTCTTTTTTTTTTGTTTTTTTTTTTTTTTGGAAGAAGCAGAGGAAAGACCTGCTTCCACGCACCTGTTGACTCCCGGAATATCTTCGCGAGACTGACGAAGGCGCTCAGTCAGCGGCTCCTCGTGTCTCCGACGAAGAACCGGCACTTCTCTCCGACCTACTTCCCGCGTTCGCCTTCGCCTTCTTCCGTCGCGTCTCTCTCCCGATTGATCGGTACATTTTCCGAATCGCCGGATACCGGTCAATGGAGACCGACGAGCGTGGCTCTCGAAGAATCTTCGTGTCTGCTGGCTTTTCTGATGCTACGAGAGTTTCTGCCGGTGTGCGAAGCCAGCTTTGGAATCGCCTGATTGCAAGGCAAGTTAAATAGAGATTGATTGACGATGGAACGGCGATTAATGATCGATGATACGTGGACTTCGAAACTGAAGACTTGGATCCCTGAATACGAAATTGGTGATTTTTTTTTTTTTTTTAATCAAGTGGCGAGAGAAGGAAAGAATCGCTAAGAATCTCTCTCAGAGAGAAATCGTCTGGATCGAAAGTTTTTTTTTTTTTTTCTTTTCCTTTGAATAACTCTAGCCTGAAAGTCGTACGTTTTTCAAATCATCGAAACCAGGAGAAATCGATTGCCTTCTAACGTAGGAATTTAAATTAGAACTTTGCCACCTAAACTGTCAATCACTTTTCACTCGCAAACGAAAGCAGAAGATCCGTCGAATCTTCATCCATCTAATCCAGGTCAATGTTGAATTTCATTCCACGCTACCAAAGTTAATAATTAGGCTGTGATATTTCGAGGGCGAAATTTTTAACAAATTACAGCACGTAGAAAATGAAACGAATCTCTGTAGTGTCTTCGTTTCATTTATTCTATTTATAAAAATCTATTCTAAATATCTAAATAACCTATAATAATATAAAAATATAAAAATATCTAGATATCTATTCTATTTGTAGAAATATAAATTTGCCATAATATCCACGCGTGGAATTCGTATAAAATAGACTTCGTGTACCATGTCATCTTTAACATATAGCTGCCATTATAGTTAAATAACAGCCATTCGACGAACTTTTTGTCAATTCTTCATTTCAGACACGTAACGCGACGTCCACTCGAAAGATTACCATCGTTATTAAGGTCACAGCCATGGATTGCAATGACGATAGGAAAACTCTCAGCTACGCTCGACTCTTCGCCCGTTCCTTCCGCCACTTTCTCCGCGCGAACGTTCCGTAAAATGCACGAACAGCTGTGCAAAGTTTCGCAGACGAGAGTTGCGAAGAGTGGGAGGGAAAGAGGTGAGACGAGACTCGCGAAACTTTGAGACAGTGGTCTGGTCTGGTTTTCAAGTTCACGAACGACCAGGGGAACCAGGGGCGGCCGAACCGGAAGAGACGTCGTTGAAGCGGCGGCGCGCCGGGTTCAGGGACCTGCCAGTGAAAGTTCCATCGGTTCGTCGACGACAACCACGGCGAAGAGGAACGTGTCGTTGCATGACCGTGTAACCTCCTGTTACTCTGTGTGTCCATTGTCGGACACGTGACCTTTGTGAAAATACGCTTTCTGAATGAGGGGAGATTTGGTTAGGTGCATTATCGACCGACTAACTTGTTGACAAGGAAGGATGGAATTGACTCGTCACTGGCATTCCAGTATGATGTCAGTATATTTGTAAATTTTTGTTCTTTTCTTTCTTTTTTTTTAAGACGTAGTATCGTTATTATTAAAAGTAAACATTACATTGTAATTACGTTTGCAGAGAATTAAAATTAATTGTTGGACTGGGGACTTTTGCCTAGGAAAATTGTTTTACATACTAAGTGCTGTAAAAATGATTTGTATTTAATGTTATATTAAATCATGTTAAATTAATGTGTGTTATATTATAAAATGATATGTAATATTATATATATTATATAATAATATATAATATTCTATAGTATAACATATATTAATTTAACATAATATAACATTAGATACAAATCATTATAATAATATATAATATATATATATATTATATGTTATATTATATAATAACATATATAATATATGTTAAATTAAATTAGTATAGTATAAAAGCTTAAATAAATTAAGTGTTTTATTATTAAAGTAACTAAAAATAATCATCGCTATATTAAAGATAATATGTGCATTGTTTGCAATTTTTCACTTAAAAAATTCTATAATTGCATAAAAATCCGCAGTCGATTAATTATTAATTATTTATAAGAAAAGTCTCTGGTTAGAAAACTATATCATTAACAAGTTAAGGAGTATCGTTTGCAATTTTTTCCCGTCGCAATTTGTATTCTGGAATTGAGGCTGTGAAAGGGAAACGCCAAGACGTCCTCTCTTTAGAGTCTACAATTCTAGGATATTTCGAAAAATTGGAGCATTAAATTATTTCAAATAAAATAACGAAGAAGGAGACAAAGACTGATCAGGAAACAATTTCGAAATGATAAGCGAAATCAAAACGTAAGTGGGAAGATTATCTTGAAAAGCTAAAAAACTAAATTCATTTTTACATTTAGTAAATTTTATCACAAAAACGGGATGTTAGCTTTAAAAACTGTTACAAGATTGAAGTTTCATGAAACTAACATTCCACAAAAATGTATTGGAATTTTTGACCAAAGGATTAATTTCCTCTCGCGACAAAAATCCTCCCTCATCCTAGAAATTCACACTTAACTTTCGCACCATGAAATATATGTATTTCTTCTGTTCCTATGTTATTTTTACATAAAGATAGATCACAAGCGAAGATAAGAAAAAAAATTTCGTAAATGATTTGTAAGCAGTCAGATAGAACATAGCCTCTAACGTTGGTATCTAATTCTCGCTATACGAATAGTGTAGTGTGGACTATGCATATCTGATTACGTTGATCCCTTGGTTGAGGATCATTAGTCTCATTTGCATGTCGGTAGATTGGCAAGCGGATAAACGATTATTATACCACCGGTAGTAGGATAATTAAATTCCATCAGAACGGATATAATATTCAAGATGCATGATTAAAATCTGCTTATTTATCATCCTTACATTCAAATTCATTCTGACGCTCAATTATCGTAAAATTCAATTACTTAATTATTCCTTAATAATCGACGATTTATAAATTAGAAATAAATCTGTCTAAGGCACCACTAATTCGAGAATTAGTTAAAGTATACAGCTATATAGCATAATTCAATCAGTCCCTCTAACTTATTTGCTAGTTACATAAATACAAATATCGTCAATTATGAAATTGAACAACTGCTGAAATAAAATTGTCGCATTACGAGAATGAATAAATAACTAATTCTTCTGAAAGTAAAATTAATTGTTTAGAAAATTATATTCGAGTAAAAGTGCCGTTTAAGACATCTCCGAAAATTTATAAATTTATAAATACTCATTGGAAAAAAACAAGGTTTTCAAATACTGAACATTACAACTTAGTAGATTGAAGAAATCTCCAATTAAATTTTACTTCTTCACTTCTGTACCGTGACAAGAGTCGTACGAAAATTCCTAGTCTAACCATAGTCACGCAATGCTAACGGCTAAAGCATACAACGCACGGTTTCTCAAAAGAAAAAAAAAAAAAAAAAAAAAAAAACGAAACACGAAAAAGTGTGCCGTTTCCCCGACAAATTTCCTAAAGCAAACGAACCGCCGTCAGACTATTGAATCGGACGTTGTGAGAAAAAGAAAGTAGCCAATCGTTTTCCTGTGCTCGGCGACCTTCCTCGACTTAACCGAGTGTCTCGACGACCGCAGATGATTCTGCGCGGCATTTCTGAAAAAGATCTATGGGAATACCAGAGTCGCGACACGTCGAAAATTTGTCGACTTTCGCTGTTCAAGGCCAACGAAGGAACGCGGGAAGTAAAACGTTGGCGCGGCATATCCGAGCTATGTTTTCAGTTCTCTGTCTGCACAACACAGCGATCATTTACATTTTACATGACCAAGGGACCATAGACTACAGACGATGAAATATGAAAGGGAGACCTGTTGATAGTACGAACTACCTGTTGGCTGTTCGTATCTCTCAAGAGACCATAGTGTCAGAACGTTAGAACATGTGCTGATACAGTAGCGTAGCGGTGATTTACTACGTTCTCTAGAGTTCAATATAAAAATGACGCAAAGAAATGTAAAAGACTGGTAACACTGAATGTTAGTACCGACTTTAAAAGCTATCGACTGTGAGAAGATAAAATTTATTGTCAACTGAAGAGATTGAGAACAATTGGAATGATTGAATTTTTCAATTGTTCCAAAAATTGACATCTCTTTTCAAGAGTGATTCAATAACGGAGAGACTGTTTTCAAAGTTGAAACGTATTCGCTTTCCGCGAATAAGCAATGAATTTTTTTCACTAATTTTTTCACTTTTTGAACGATTTCATCGATTAATAAATTACTTAAATTAATGAATAAGTACAAGCTTAAGTGTGTTATAAATTTTATATTATTGTGTCGTAAATATTTCCTCGTATCTTGATTATTTTAGTACATGTTTCATACCGTCAGTGCTGCTGCGAAAAAGATCGTAGACGAAACGAATAACTGAGTAAATTATTGTCCGATGACTACCAATAGCACGTCCTTCGATAGAATTCGACGTCCTCGCGAGCCATCAAGAATTATAGATGCGTACGAGTCCCATTGTGTTCGATCCACACGATCCACGAAGGCCTCTTTGATTTTCCAATATCGTTCGGTGTCCGTTGCACACACTCGTTTTCCTTGACATACCTCGAAGACGAACCTACGCGTTGTCATAGCTGAACGACCCACGTTCGAGACGTCGTCGTTGCAACCGTTGAAAAATATTCGTCACGATTGAAGAGGCGATACTTGGAGGCGTTTAACCGAAGAATGGTCGACGATGGTTATTAAGAAAGATGCTTCGTTAGAGGAGAAAGCTGGAGGAAAGTGAAAGTGTTGGACGCTGGATCCGAGCGTCGAGCATTTTGAGAATTTTCTGGAATTTTTTCGTGGACGTGGTTATGCAGAGTTATGCAAGTTTCGTCTTTACGCTTGTGTTTTATTTTTATAATTTATATTTATATATTTATATTTAAATATACAAATATTTTATATTTTTATATTTATATTTAAATATATAAATATTTTATATTTTTATATTTATGTATTTATAATTTATAAACTAGCAAAGACATACGTATAAAGATTTAGTTGCAATACATGTATTTTTGTTAATTTTTTGATTATGACGTCGTATCGTAAATAATTAAAAAATGAGAGAATATATTAGCTCCGGAAACGTGGTTCGTTACACGATATTATATGAATTTTATGCTAATAAAAGTTATAAGTAACTAAAATCGGTTACGTTCAAAGACAAATGTTATAATTAACAAACAACGCTGAAAACTCTCATGTTTATCCAATTTATATCAAAGATGTGTGAAGAATATGTAAAATATACATACAGATAGAAACTTCGAAGTATAACAAAGTTTAGCGCAAGCTTTCATTCGTAAGGTCATGTGAATTCCTAAAAGCATACTGTTTCGCGTCTGTTAAAATTTCTAACGATAGTTATTACAAACTGTCGAACTTCGGCCAAAATTCTAATAAGTCAACTGTTAAATATCGCTTCTCACGACGAGAAATCGCCGTAACGAATTTCCGCATCCTCCGTTGGTGATGACCGGAAGCTCTATAATTATTCTTTTACAAGATCGTCGGCTCATCGTGAAAGAAACCGTGGTCAGAACCGTCGACAAAAAGTGGCTCACTTTCGTTGCCATTCAAACGCGATCTTACCATCGCCATAAAAGGGACGACGTTCCGCGAAAGTGTGTTTATTAGGAAAGAGGTTAGGATAATTAGAGGATAAGCGTGCGTAATTGGCTGGACTTTCTTTCCACGGTTGTTCTACCTCGGACAGGACCGTTTTACTTCGAAATCGACGCACGCGCTGCATTTCTTCTCTTTGTCTAGTTATTGCTCTTCGCTTTGTTGCGTATGTGGCGCGTGTACGACATTAATTGGACAGGATAACGATCGTGGGAAATGGAAGATCGGTTTCACTCGCGTGTCAGCGTCTTATGTCATGTTTTGCAGAAGCGGCTGAAATACACGCGATCGAAGGAGATTGAATCGTGAGCAGATTCGATGCGAGAATGATCGACCGTTTTATGAAGTTTCCACTGCGTGGACAAGCGACTGATGGGTAATTTCGCATGGAAAGATAAGGAATGAAATCCTTTCATTATTTCACAACGAATTTCTTCATTATTTCAATCGAATTTTTCTTCTCGATTTTATTGATTATTGAATATTAGTCTTGAAGATCCATGGTGGATCTAGTCGTGAAAAGAATTTTTTTACTGTTCCTGAAAACGTTTGAAATCTAAATAAATATTTAGATCGTTTCATCTAATGTCGCAAGTACCTTGGGTACTTTTACTCTGTCATTATTTCAATATTTTATCTCACTGAAATTCAACATAAATTTAATTAAATTATGTTATTTACATTTATTCAAATATCCGAGTAATCGCGCAATTTTTGAAAAAATGAAAATTTGAAATCCGACAGATCGATGAATTAATAGCGAAACGTTAAAACTGGAGGTAACAATTTTTACTTGAGACTCGAGATACTTCATTTGTTTGGTTGGTAAAAATTGAATATTGAGTGGATAATGAAGCGGAAGAGCGTTGACCAAAGGAAACGAAAAAAACCAAGTGTTCGATTGCACGAAACAATGTTAGAGTATAGGGTATCATTAATCAATCGTTCAGGAAACAGTACGGTGATCGACACTGATCTTTCTTGCATTCCTGAAGTGAAAATCGAGAGGCGAATCGACCCGAAATTCGAATCTCATCCGGTTATTTGTCAACTTTAACGCGTTTAACGCATTTGTGATCCAACAGTCGATTACTTTAATCAACGAAAATGTAATACTTGTGATTCGTGACAATTTGTTTCTCCATTGAAGTTGATAAAAAATTATCTTTCCTTGAATTACGATTGAGTACTGGAAAGAAACGACGAAAGTGATTTGAAAATAAAAAACAAAAAGAGGTCATTTTTCACGAAGTCGTTGGAATATTGGGGCTGGAGATGCGTGTGAAAGCTCGTTGCATTTGCCGATAACCCGTATCTTGTCGCAAGGACATAAATTCCGGACTCGAACTGACATAGAATATCGTCGACCCACTTATACACTGTGACTACTTTCACTTGTGCCGAGCAGAAGCACACTGGGCACGAACAATTTCCAAATAATCCTTCCATCCGTTCGCGGTGCCCTTGTTCGGTCAAGCTTTAGTCACTTTCATCGACCAAAGAGCAAAGAAACGTGTTATAGCTGGTGATACACATAATTCAAATATTAAATTAATTCATACTGAACTTTCATTATACTTTTAATTCTGCTGTCCTAAGTTTTTCTCATATTTGTAGCCCAATCCAGGTAATTTTGTTTTCTTTCTTTAAATATTAATATTTTGTTTTCTTTTTTCAAGTGTTAATATTTTTTAAATTATAAAAATTTCTTTTGTCTAAAATATATCAGTATATTTGTTTCGATTGTTCCACCTGTCTGCCATTATATGGTATAACCAAGAAATATATGAAAATTAATATGTAACCAAATATTAAGCTAACTACGAAATACAAATACAATACAGTTTTGGCTAGTAGTTGTATGAAAGAGAAAATTATCGCATACCTAGATAGATGAAGAAACACTTATTGCAAAATTAATATCTTTTCCTAATTATTTCCTATCTTTTTACAATTACAATTATAAAAGTCGAAATTGAAATTCTGATAACCTCGAGGTTATGGTTATTGTACTTTCTAATTGCAGAAATATTAATGAACGTATAAGGTGCTGGAATAGTAGCAATAATTACTCGGTAGCTACTTTCTGCTGAGTTTCTACGAGTAGCATTTCTGCGTCTTATTTTTATTACGATCGTTTGGAGAAAGTTGAGCATTAGTTGATTCCAATTTTTCGTTGTGAAAATTGCTCGCGTCCGTGAGTATAATGAACCATTGTTATCATTTTTTAAAATTAAAAGCAGCAGAGCCTTTTATTAAATACATATTGTCGATACACATTGGATGTTCTACTGTATTTAATTTAATTATAATACTATGTTACAATGAAAGCGCAGTGAAAACTCGTTTCTGATTCGATGACATTAGCTATCTAATTTATGTTATTTACTATTTGATATTCGTATGGTCTTAATTTGATCTTGAGCTTTAATATACTCCAATGGTCAATCAACAAAGAACGCCAGTACAATCCTTCTTCTTCACCGCCTCGAAAACTTCGTGAAGACCGCTTTCTTTCGCCATAGTTGTCGACGTTCTGGCAGTAAAACAGCAAGAGATCCATTAGAAAACAACGGTTTCATTGAGATTTCGTAGGCTTGAAATTTCTTCAAGTGGAATAGAAGAGAAGAGAACGTCCTCTCTTCATATTTTAGAAATCGAGGAAAAGTTTGCAACAGTAGTACTCTTTAGAAATAAAATTGTTCTCTTCCTCTCTCTTTCTTTCTCTCTCTTTTTTTTCTTCATTCGAAATCGAGAGAGACAAGGATTGCCACCGCACGAATAAGTCGCGTTTCAAGTATTGCTTTCGATGTTCTACTTTTGTAATTACGTAGACGCTGTCATCCGGCTGACAAGCCGTTAAAAATCCACTGATGAATGCCTCAGAGTTAAACGAACAACGTTTTCGAGAGCTAATGGAGCGATTTTTAACCCACTAATTGTAAGTGTTATGCTCGCTGTCGCCTGTCACTGTTCCTCAGTTTCCAAGAATTCCACACGTGTCTCATAATTATTGTATCAGCGAACTGAGGAAGAGTTCGTGTTCATAATTGGCCATTTTCGAAAAATATCAACACTGTAATACCGTAAATGTGAAACATCAAAGTGTAAATGTATAGCGTGGCAAAGAACAGTACAAAGGAAGTACTTTCTATATTCGTGATTGAGAGAATTCCTTCAGTTTAACGAAGGTAAAAATCAGTATCAGTTACATTCTTATAGAAACGTTATACAGAAACATTGTTGTTCTTGAACGACTGCTATTGACCAACAAGACTATCATGCTGAATTTGTTTCAACATAATTAGTTTCCCTAGTTCTCTATTCACAAGACTCTCACTCAAAATTATATATTTTATTACGTCGCGCAAAATTGTACAAGTATGGAAGATTAGGGTTCTCAAACATTTTGAAATTTATAATCCTTTCATTTCTAAAGAGTTGCGTTCAAGAATAGAATAAATTTTGAATATACTGTTTAAATTATATGTTGCAATATATTATAATATTATGATTAATTACACAATTTTATATATAGGTATTATATAATTAAATTTGCTCTTGGAACACTATTTGAACAAGACTATCATTCTACATTCATTTCAATATAATTTGTTTCCCTAATTTTCCATTCAGTCGAATTTATACACATATTATACAACTAATGAGAGTATACAAAGCCATTCAATTCTTTCCTAAAATCTCATTACCTTGTCGCCAGGTTCCACAAGATGTTTTGCAACACGGTGGATCCAGCGTCACCGCCAGCCAAGATCATGCCACAAATGGACCTTTCCTCGCAGTCGCTCAAGGGATCGTTGAATCTCGCCTGTTTATGTTCCACCGGCAGGTCAGCGACCCTCCACTTGGACAAGACGATGTTAGGCTGGCTAAAGGGATTCGGTTCGTGATTAGAATTCGAGTCGACGCGTGTTTCTGGACCGGAAAAGAAAAAAAAAAACGAAAGTTGTGCACCACTCACGTAGTGTTGTCGACCTTTACGACGTTTGGAGTTAGAGCAGCTATGAGCAGACCAAGGGGCAAAATGGCGCCGATCAGATGAAAGATCTTCTTCCACGGAGATCTGGTTGGATCAGAGTGGACCAAATATTTCAAACATTACGATTTAGTTATTCGTGGCGTCTCGATTTGTTTATAAGAATTTTAAGGGAAAAGGGAGAGAAAATTAATAAAGAAATATAGCTTGTTACAATCGCTGCCAATGAAATCAAAATCGTAGAGCTAAGGAAGTTAGAATTAGAAAATTAAACAGCAAGAAAACTAGAACGAAAAAGCGAAGAGACATTCGGCTCGTAAAATCCTTAAAATCCTATATGAAGATGGGGAAATTTTTTAAGCGATAGAAATGAAATTAAATGCTGACCTTCTCTTGAGAAGAGACGAACGTTTGTCGTCGATAAGCTTGGCGTGATTGTATCCACCGTGCGATTGATAAGGATAAGGATATTTTCTAGTCCTCGTGAACGACGATTCCTGAACAAAGACCACGCCATCATTCGGCTTCTTCGATAAATCGAAATCCTGCAAATTCGAGTGTTGGTCCTGATGATCGTAGACTATTGGAAAATGCGGTGTCTTCGAAGGATTGACGTTCAGTTCCGAACCTCTCTGAGGTTCGCCATGAAATTTAGACGGTTTCCCCCAAACAATGGACGTTCCTTGCTCGAAAGCGGGTTTCTCTAAATTTTGATAGATTTGTTGATCCACTAAATCGTGCTGCGTCCCCGAATGATCAACAACCGAATTGGAAACATGCTGATGGAACGTTTGGTCGTTCGAAGAGCTGTACGGTACTCTAGAAGCGTCCAACGCATCGTCTTGAAATTTAACGTAACCACTCTGCTGTGTTCCAACATTTTTACTTTCCTCGATCGATCCAACAGCGGTTTCGTATAAATTCTGAGACAAAATCTGATTTTCTTGATTAGCTGGCCGAGGAGTTTGAAGAGTTTGAACAGCCTTGACTGCGGGTTGATAAACTATTTGGAAGTCTTTCAAGTGTTCGTGATACGAGCCAGGATTTACTCCGTTGTCGAGGTTGAAATGACGAAGAGCGTTGAAGGGGCTGGCACTGATTCTGGATTCTTTAATTTCACCTGAAAGAACATGGCATCATATGACTTATTAATTTCAACGGGTATGAATATTTATGTGAATTCGCATTTTTAATAAAATTGAAGTTAATCGGGTAGATAATTGTTTTATCTGTTGAAATGGGTACCTGTTGCGCTTTGGATATTTTATACAGATCAATTAAATCATCCAAATATGGGATTATAGTTTTAATAATAAAACTGGAGTTAATTAGGTGGATAATCACAGTACCCATTAAATTTCGAAATGAGTACTTTGAATATTTTATACGGAATGGATCGATCAAATGAGATCATTTATTTTTTTTTTAAAAGATCCAAAGGTCATTGGCACCTTTAAAAACGAAACTCTGCATCTTATCTCATTTAATTAGTCCGATCATAAATGCATAAAAATCCATAGTTTAACGATACATCGAAATCCAATAACGAAGCAACAGGTATAGAAAATAAAATTTTCAAAGTGTAACATTCAAATTGCACAATGTTATAAAGCAAACGGAATCGAAGATCAAAGACTTCTCACATTTTTCTCACGTGCAACCAGATATCTACATACACGTTCCTCATATCGAAATCCCACTTGCTGTCAACACCCGTTCAATTCACCAACACTTCGCACAAATCACATGCAAATACTCAACAACTTTTCTTTTACAATTGCACGAAATTCAGATACTACACCTAGATGTACACTCGGTCTGAATTCCCTGGAGATATTTTTCTTAGCGTTGACGGACAGTGCCAGCTTGTGGTAGGTCTCTACGGTGGTCGTAGACTCCGTGGTCGTTGCAGATTCTAACGAAAATTGATCCTCAGTGGAAGACTCTTCGAGGAACTCTTCAACTGGTTTCACATCGTCGTTTGGAGTCACGTTTTTTGGCTTTGTCAGATCTTTGGTGTGGATCGAGCTTAACCTCGTAAACAGTAACGAGACAAAAAAGACGAGTCTTATTCTAGAATTTTGTTTGTTCATATTGGAATATGATATTTCGTGGATACGAAAGATGCGAAGGATGTTGCAGACACTTCTATCTATGGTGTACTCGTTGCACTAAGCAGGATCTTTAAGGATTCAGCGTCGTTAACGCGCGAGAAACTAGATTCAATGTGTTCTCTAAAAAGCGTGAAGGTGAAACTTGTCTCTTAATCGTTGCCTTACTCCAATTGCCGTTGACAAAGTGCCCGTTTAGTTCCAGCTGAGGCGAAGAGGACAATGCAGGAAAATTTCGAGAACACACTCTTTGCAACATTTTAGTGTCCGTCGTTAATTACTCAAATCAATTTATTTTACTAGCAAATAGAAATGCGGTAGCATTTTTCTTGCGAAAAACGAAATAATAATTTGCATGTCATATAATAATTATAATAATTAACAAAATTTACACATCGTGCATATACATGTATAACGTATCTAGGGTGCCCCACTAGAACCTCTAACAGTTTATGTAATAGTTACCTAATACTTAACAATTAATTGTACCTACAGTTCAGTTTAGATCGTGAAATAAAGAATGGACAGAAACTTTTACGATCTAAACTGAACTGTAGGTTGCGTAGTTCTTAGCTCGATATCGTTTCACAAACATTAATGTTTATCGTTTACCCTTTTACAACTTAGCTTGGCAACGTTTTACAAACTTTAATGTTTGTAGAACGATATCAATTACCAGGTCTCACCACGAGGAGGCGACTACGCACGAGACCCGCCCCGGGCCCTAATCC
This sequence comes from Tetragonisca angustula, assembly GCA_036937485.2. NCBI lineage: Eukaryota > Metazoa > Arthropoda > Insecta > Hymenoptera > Apidae > Tetragonisca > Tetragonisca angustula. Next base: position 1,328,164 of record JAWNGG020000014.1, read on the forward strand.
CAACCACCCTCCATTACATTCAAGCAACTTGGCATTCAAGTTAATGAATACCGAGTGTTTTATACTACATGGCCCGAGGTTACGTAAAAGGAAGACAGACGTTACAAAGTTCAATCTCAAGCTTAAATCTAAATCTTAACTCTAAAACGCAAGTATGAGATTGAACTATGGAACACTGTCTCCCAAAAAACGATCGCGTTAACAATAACTTCATATCCCGCACAATCATACAATACATACGATACATAAAATAATACAATTATACATTACATACAATGCATACAATTCGTACAGTTCATACAATTCATACAATTTGTACAGTTCATACTATTCATACTGTTCATACAGTTCATACAATTCATACATTTCATACAGTTCATACAATACAAAAAAGTGAATGCCATACATTCGCAATATTTCGCATTCACTCGCTGCATTTCATACTGACATACATACATACCTAACGTAACACAATAATTGTACAATAATTCGCAGCCCTACCAGCGCAATTTGTATCAAAAACACGTTTATTAAACTTTGAACGAAATTAGGGAAACGAAACTATTGACACGCTTCAATATCGTGTCTTGTAAGAGGTATAACGTCATGGAAGTAACTCTACTTTAGTGCAATGACAGTAACAACGAACGAAAAATGGGAATAGAGGAGGTGTCCATAATTTCGTCTCGAGTTAAATAAACGTGTCTTTGTACAGAATGCGTTCACAGTGAATTTACAAGTACTAACTATCTTACACTTAATTAAAACTAAACGCACGCAACTTAAAACTAAGACGCACGCATCCCACGATGTCCGTGCGAGATCCCTCGTCGTCCCAAATATTAATTATCTTATAATTAACTAAAACTAAATGCACGCAACTTAAAGCTAAACGCACGCAACTTAAAACTAAGACGCACGCATCCCACGATGTCCCTGCGAGATCCCTCGGCGTCCCAGATGTTAACTATCTTATAATTAACTAAAACTAAGCGCACGCAACTTAAAACTAAACGCACGCATCCCACGATGTCCGTGCAAAATCCCTCGTCGTCCATCGGTGGCCCGCTGGGGGCCCAATAGTTTACTTATCAACTAATTGTACCTACAATTCAATTTAGATCGTGAAATAAAGAATGGACAGAAATTTTCACAATCTAAACTGAACTGTAGTTTGCGTAGTTCTTAGCTTGATATCGTTTCACCAACATTAAAGTTTATCGTTTACCGTTTTACAACTTAGCTTAATAAAATTTGACGAACTTCAATGTTTGTGAAACGATATGAATTACCAAGACCCACCACGTGGAGGTGACTACGCACGGGTCTCATTATAATGTATTGTAAATCAGTACTGTTTCCTATATTTCTCACACAGGTCTCAAGTAGTATTGAATTTGATTAATTTTTTAGAAAGAGGAATGATATTCGTAAAATAAGGCGTAATTGTTTGAACGATCTGATGACTAATTTAAGATTTTGTAGAAATATTCTTGTTTAACTAATAAATAGTAAGGGACTAAATTATTTTCCCAATTATAGTTTCAAATAGAAATACTGAAAGTATCTAATAATATTTAAATATCAACAGTATTATTAGACTAATATATCTATGTACATGCAGAAATATAACTTTATATTATGGTAATGATTAAAGCATGCTTACTATCAAAGTGTATCTTGTACGCCTACGATACAAGTCATGGCAACTGATCTCGTATTCATGGTCAAATAATCATAATGATAATGAAAATAATTAAATAACAATAAAAGTAATTAAAATAATTCGTTAATTAGACGAAACAGTCAATTAACGTTTTTTAGATATGTATTAGTGGCTCGATTACTACAAATAATTAATTAAAAATTTTAAATAGTACTCAAAAATGTTATAGAAGGATTTATTGTTTAATTGTTACAAGTAAATTATTAGAAATATCAGATAACGTTTAAACAATTAGAATATTCAGAAATATTATTTGAAAATTTCCTTCTAAAATTTGCGTCGATGCGTACGCGATGAAACGTCGATTTATACTGAGCTTTTAGTTCCGTATCGACCGAAATATACCCGCGTTAATCTATCGACGAAATACAGTTTATCAAAATTTCGTAGAAACGTATTAGTGACTCGATCGCTACAAATGATCAACTGAAAATTTTAAATAGTTGTTGGAAATGTTATAAAAGGGAATTTGTTGTTTAATTGCTACAAATAAGTTATTAGAAATATTAGATAATGTTTAAACAATTATAAAAGAGAATTTTTTGTTTAATTGTTGCAAGTAAATTATTAGAAATATTAAAATAAATAAGGTTGAAACAATTAGAATATTCAGAAATATTAAAATTAAAAATTTATTTTTAAAATTTGGTCCTTGTGCACACGACGGAAGTTCAATTAGTAATGAGTCTCCGCTAAAGGTTAATCTAATGTTCCGATCGTCAGTGACCCGGAACTGTTGATAATTTTTTTTTAGTTTCTCGAAACTCTATTTTTCTATTATACTAATCAATAATTTTTAGATTTCTATCGCAAGGTTACACTTTCATAATTGTGTTACAATGTCAAATGTAATAATTTATTAATTTTTTAATCTATAACTGGCTAAAAATAAATTTCAAACACTTTCATGGTATTAATTTTTAAGTTGTAACTGCATTGATGTATATTAAATAGAAATTTATGTAGGGAGAAGTTATCTAGTCGAAAATCGAGTTAAGCAGTGATCGTCGCTTCAGAATAGCATATAAAAATTTTCGCTCGTTTATTGTTTCAGAAAGCAAGGAATATATGTATTATGTAACTATCTTTTCCGTTATTGTCAATAATATAATTTAATTATTATAAATGAATTGTGCAAACTATGAAATAATTCTTGGAATTTCAATCACTGATTGAATTGCTGTAATTAAATAGTTAAATCTGTTAAATAATATACAAAAATATCATGGAAATGCATTAGTTTACAATTTGAATAATTCTTTTGAAACACTTAAATTATTTTATTTTTACAATAATTTTCACAATTTTTATATTGCGATTAAACAATTAAATGAATTATTTCATTCAATAAGTCAATGTCATTTCCCTTAAGTACATTGTTCAAGATTCTTATAAATTATTATTTAAATATTTTAAATAACACTTAGAAGTATTCCAGAAGAGAGTTTATTGTTTAATTGTTGCAAGTAAATTATTGGAAATATTAGATAATGTTTAAACAATTAGAATATTCAGAAGTGTTATTTGAAAATTTACTTCGAATGTTTAATCGATGTACACACGATGATGGTTCAACTTATAATGACCTTTTTCGCTGCTCAACCATCGGATAAAGGTAAAGTCAGCGATGCACAGCAGGTGGTAGTCAATACTTTCAAAAACACTATTACAGTAATCAATAGTTTTACAGTTTATGTTTTATTTGATTAAAATTCTTCAATTTTACTCTCTTATTGTTTTATAGCCCCCATTAATCTTAGGCAACAATAAATACTGTAATTTCTATATATTTCTCAAAATCAGACAATACATTCGCACGGTTCCTTTTTTAACGTACTAAATTCTAATTTATAAATCTATGACATATAATACTAACTTATGTGGAAAATAATTATATTACAGTCAAAAATTAAGTTGATCTTCTCTTAGAGAATAGCTATGAAGAAAGCGTTCACGTCTAATTCAATAAATAATTTTCGGTGAAGATGTAATAACATTGGTGACTTTACGTACTATTAGTAACGTCGCGGTGCAAAACTTGCCTATATCAACATGGTAGAACATGACACGGAAATGTTGAATAGTCAGGTGATCTCCGAAGCATAGGACACGATAAAGCATTGGATATCGGATCTATGCTCGTATTCCTTATCGGTACGTTAACATCTCGGCGAGGTCGGAACGAAAGTCGCGGGAAAAATAAGGAAGAAAGGATGACCGCGAAAGGGGATAGCCTAGATGTCAGAACGATATTCATGCATCGACAACCAGTTTCCATGGAAAGTACACTTCGGAATAATGAAACGTTTTTACTGTCGTGAACGCATGTTCACCGCGAGAAGTCACGAAACTCTCGTAGTACAGCCCCCTCGTAACCGAGTTATTTTATATCGGATTTCTCGCGATGGATTCTGGGACAGTTTTCACGCTGGCCGCTTGTAAAACGTGCATTAGCGGAAGAAATAATCGCCTAACGCATTTTTCATGTACACTTTTCCCTGGTTTCTCTGTTTCTCTGCTTGTCAGGTCGTGGAAACTGCAACGATTTAATATCTCAATAGTTTAATGGCCAAACGAGAGAAGTTTTCGAATGGTACAGATTTAATCATACACCGTTGAGGACAAAAATATAATTGATATATTGATTTATCACTCTTTCGTGTATATTTTAAATTAACTAGTTATCATCTATGTTAATTAAAATTGTATTATACTCGATATTATATAAATATATTACATAGTTCAATCTGTTGACAATTCAAGGTAATGAAATTTTGAAATCTATAAGTCCTTAGAATCTTGATTTCGATTCTTCGCGTTATGCCTACCACAAAATAATCGAATTCTCAAAAATATGATAAACCCTCTAATTCTTCTATCAAAGTATCTATCCACAAATCCCCTCAGATAGATCCTTTTAAGTCGATTCGATGATTTTCGATGATTTTCGATGATTTTCGATGATTCGAACATGAAACTACTCGTCATTTCCACGATAAGGGAACGAAAAAGTTCAGAAACAAGTGTCGTAACTATAAACAGGAAATCGATCCAAGGCGATGCAGTTGGATCGCGAAGGATGAAACGATTCAACAGGTTGGATTTCTACGGTCGACGAGTGAAATACGAAGGGAAACTGTTTTATTACGCGGTTGTTCACGGAATTCGAGGAAAGAGCGGGAAGGGGTGAAAAGACTTTCTAAGGCGAGTTTTATCAGCGAGCGGCGAGAGTCTGGCCTTGTTTCAAACAGAGGTCAAGTCGAAGAACTGGTCGAGGCAGATGCTAGACGGAAGATAAACTCGCACGATATCACGTACGAGCTTCTCGTCATCACCGTCGTCCGCTTTTCACTGATATTCAGCCAAAATTTCAAAGATCAATTCACACGTGTGCACACTGCCGCTCAAATGTTGTCGAGTTATTTTGCACTCGGTCGTAGATGATACAATTTTTCAATTATGTACGAGTGTCGATGTACACAATATTCTCGTTTAATTTTTCCAATTTCAGAACGAAGAGTTTTTCTCACAGTCCATCTGGAATATGCTGGACGGAGCACGCTAGTCACGAGCCTGAGCGCACAGCGATATTCCCCTTCCGCGTAGACCGGCCGACAACGAAAGTAGACGTTCCCTGCGCTTGACAGCCACAGTCTGCTCTGTCCTTTTTCGATGCGCCTCCTGATGCTCGTTTTCGCGGTTATCTACGCCGGAGAACGACCCAATTCCGGTTTCGAGTAGGCCAGCCAACCACACCGGCGTCAGACCGGAATCGGAAGCGAAAAAAATTCTGGCCCGTTGCACATCCCTCGGAAGCCTAACACTCGACGAATCATCTTTGGGATACGTGTCAGTTTCTACAAACTGTTGGAATTATTATTATTGTTCTTGAGGAGACTGTAACATCGGAGGTATCTCTCATTTGTATTTCATTCGTTCTGTGAAACGTTGTAGAATTCGCCATCAGTGCCAAACTAAGTCTAAATCGAAAGGAAAATAGAATGAATATTGCTTTCCAAACGATTCCTGCATCGAATTACCGACCCGACCCAAGAAATTCCTCTTGAAGGGAAAACTTAACGAGATGTTTGTCGGTCGAGGATGCAAAAATGTGAAAACCCGAGTGATTCGGGAGCTGCTCGTAAAACGGAAACGTGATTCGAGGCAAGTTTCACTCGCGAAGCATGGCGGAAGGATTTCATGGTGTGGCAGGAGAGAAGAAAAAGGGGAAAAATCCGTGGGGTTTCTGTCTTCGAGAAAGCGCAAAAATCATGAAAATCGAGACTCCCTCTGTCTACAAAACAAGAAATGACGATTGATCAAAATGAAGAAATCGACGATTTATCAAGCACGAACATCGTCACGCTTTTCTGTTTCTTTTTACGTGTGTCCGTGATCGACAAATGAATTCAGTATGGCGAGAAATTCGTCTACGAAACAATAGTGGGTCCTGTATTGGAATTTTTCACTGTTTGAAATCTCTCCTTCGATGTATCGTCAGAGACAAACGAAAGCTTCAAATCACACGCTGTCGAAAAGTTTGGAACAATTAATTTTGGACGAAAACATCTCCTTCTTTCTAGCGTTGCTTCATAATTTTATAAACTGTTGTGACTTAAGTAATTGAAACTACAAGATTGTGTTATTGGAGATGCCGACTGTTTATGTATCTGTTGATATTTTTAATACGAAATTGCTAGATGTTCCAAATTTTTGGATGATATGTGCATCCATGTATGAGAACAAAGAAAGTTTGTATTAAAAGGACATGTTAATAATATTTTAAGGAAAAGTAATTTAACTAGGCAACTTATCGCCGAAGTATGTAATATTATAAGTATCGCGAGTATATATATATATATATATATATATATATATATATATATATATATTTGTAAATTAAATTTTTTGCTCGATTCCTCCTTCGATATTATTAATACCTGCACGATCTGGGAGAAAGATCGATAACAAGCGTCAGTGTCAAGGAACCGGTTTGAAAGATTTCCGATCAATAATACGTATTTACTGGCGAGGTATCTATGAATCGACAGGAGTTGTCCATTGAGATGTCGGAAAAGTAGAGAACGCGGCTAGCGTGAACGCGGCTGACATTCCGAATCATAACCAGAAAAACCACCGTGCAAAGTAGCCGTTGATTGTCCACGCTGGCAACAATTAGTGCGTGACAAACCCTGGCTTCCTCGCGAGTCCATCTGCACCTCTGTAAGCCCGTCGAACGAGATTCGAGGAGGCTGAGTACTTATGTGGTTCTGTTGAAAATCTAGTCGAAGTCCAATCCAAGGCTGAGTATATTAGAGCAGTTGGAGCGCATCTTAATTTTCCTGCGTTATAAACGCTATAACATTATAAATATTTTGAATTCGTAAATCGAATTATTGAAAGCATTGAAAAATAATGGAATTAAATTAATGAATTGAAGAAAATTGAAATTAAATCTTGATTGACCGGTGAAACTGGACGTTTTCGAGGTGATTGTTAAAAGACTGAAGATGTGAAAATAAAAATGTAAGAAACGGCGCCTCAGTTTGTAAATAGCTCGAACGCTCGAACTCTCCTCGCTGGATTTTAGAACTCGTCTGAAAGACGAAACTGCACGAGATCGAGATCTGTGTCAGTCAGTGATGGCCGAATCATCGCGTACGTCTCAGCTGACAATTATCAGCGGACAGTAGAACAAAGATAGAAGGCGAGGAGAAAAATAGTAGACGCGGGCGCCGCGTCCGTTCTCCGAGTGACCAAGCGTACGAGGGATAGACAGGCTTGTTGCAGCATGTGGTTGCACGAGTGAGACGCAAAATGGACCAGGCCCCCAGGAAGTGGGGACCTGGATTAAAAGCAAACGAGGACAACGTCTCCGCGACAGAACCATCTCGGACCTTGAAGTGTGGAGGTCGACGCGCGGTTCAGCTTGGTTGATTACTTGGTGGTTTCCTAGCGGGTTCCCCTGGTTTCCCTTCGATCCTACGGTCGTTGGCCACTATCGAAAATTGCCGCCAGGACTGGAAGATTTCGAGAACCTGCGAAGACGGTTAGTGACGCGGTTATGTGCTTCTATTTTGATCATCGCTTTTGGCTTGCTTTCTGTTAATTGTTGTTGGTTTCATTTTTCTGTAACAAATTTTTTGGCTGGGAGGGGGAGGGGAGGAGGAGGAGGAGGTGATTGAGACTCCTTTGCTGGAAAAAATAAGAGTCTTGGGGATGAATTTTTTAATGTAATTTATGTCAATGTAATTTTGTCTCCCGATATAATTTAAATACGATAAGATATTCTTTGCTCGAAATTTCACTTTTCTTTTTTTTTTTTTTTTTTCCCTATAAAATACAATCCAAATTTTGGAACCAATTATTTCCACAAAATATAGTTACATCGATACGTTTTAATACTCTACGCAACAGAAAGTTAATTTACACTGCTTCGAAACTATGTTCTACAAGTTTATGCTTCTACGATTGCTATAGAACATTAATAAAACATGAATTTAGTGTAAAAAATTAATATAAATAGAATGCAAGTTGAAGAATACTAAAATAAATTGCTATAAATTCATTTTTTCTATCAATTCACTACAAATAATTATTTAATCAACTCGTTTACCTACTTTTCTTGCGCAAAATACATTTCTCTCAGTGCAAAAAGGAAAAGAACCGTATGCCTTTCCTTCGCTCACCAAAAAACGGACTAGCATCCCCAAAAGACGTCGTGAAACTGGAAGGATTTGTTGTGAAAACGAATGCCTCTCTTATTCTTTGCAGATGGCGGCGAAAGGAGCGATCTGCCTGCTCCTGCTGGCGTTGGCCTTGAGGGGCTCGCAGTGCAGCACGAGATACTTCGCAGAGGCAAAGACAGACACGTCCGAGCTGTTCAAGACGAAGGGAGAAAGCTACAGGGTACTCGACGAGCCGATCGCTGCTACACCAAGCCCATTGCATCGTGAGGCAAAGTTTGCCTTTCAGAGCAATAACCAAAGGATGATCAAGGATTTCCCGAGAAGCGAGGACGATTCGAGGAACGGGTTCGAAACGTCCACGTTCAATCCGGACGTGCTGAACAAGTTTCTGGAGGAATACGCGAATAAGATTAAAAGCAGCACGGAGAAGTATCAGAGATATCCGTTCAGGATCATCAAGCCTACGGAAGCTCTGGCTCTTGAGGTGGAAGATCAGACTAGCACGCAGTCGACTAGCGCCAGCTATGATCAGAACACCAAGTACGAGGAAGATACGATTAATTCTACGTCCACTGAAGATGGGGTAGGATTTTACCAGATATTGTAATACTTGTGAGATTTTATTCTGCATGATCGATTTTTCGCAATTCTTAGGATTTTAAAATCGTAATTTTTATAAAATTTAACTTGAGAGTATTTTAATTTAATGTAGGCAATATATTTGATTATTAAATTACTTATATGCATGTATTACAATAGAAGCATAGGTAATTTAATTTAATTCGTTATTGATATGGCTCACGTCAAAGTATATCGATTTAACAATTTTTGATTTGAACAACGACTTCAGAATTAATTAAAATTAAATTATTAATCAACAATAAGATCATCGAAGACTTCCACGTGCTACATTTCTATTACGATGCTATATCTGTTTGCAACTGTAATTTTATTCGGCTAGAAGAGAAGAAAGTCCCAATTAATTGCTAGTTTCTCTTTTTTTTTTTTTTTCTTTTAATCAATCATTCCGTAACTGATCATTTCAGTTAAGTTCAACGTTAAACGACACACTGAAGAGGAACAAGTATTACGGGGCAAATTCGTACGAAGATAGGAACGGCTGGGTTACTTTGGAGGCAATACCATGGTCCAAGAGCAAAATTTCAAAGTGGCAAGCGACTCCAAATACCCAACGTCCATGGCTGGAAATGAAACCATGGGACAAGCCGAGCATTGGGAAACCTTGGGCCGCAGATTACTCTGTCAGGCCAATCTACGAGAACAATAAGCCATGGTAAATTCGCGTACAATTTTATACTCAAGTGGTTCACTTTCTATTTTCCACATTCGCGGCTCTAATTGAAGCTGAGGCCAAAGGTTCAGCCACGAAGAGCTAAGTTTTAAATTGAACTGGAGCACAAAATATTTATATTCATTAGCATAAATTATTTTATTATTATAATGAACATTTTAATATCTTAGCACACTTAAGTGCAAAGTATCCTAAATTTTAAGTATCGTGTTAGAAATTGAAAATGGATAGTTAAAAAAATATTTTACAAACGAATATCTCAAAGATCTTAAAATAATTGATGTCTTTGTTCTAGGTACATGGATAAACCAAAGCCAACCTGGCCAGAGAACGCCAACGAGAAACCATGGCAGAAGCCCACAGTTCGTCCAGCTTACTATACGGAAAAACCTGAAGAGACTCAGGCTCAGAAATGGCCGCCAGAGAGACCATCTTGGAACAAATACTCGGATCGTCCCAACAGCGATATAATCACCGACAATCGTCCAGCAAATTTCCCAAATACTTGGAACAGACCTCAACCGACAAAACCGAATTATCAGTATTTGGACAGGTACGGCGATAAAAATCAGGCAGAAGAGAACAACGACTGGCACAATTTCCCAACGAGATTCGACGACCGCCTACGACCTTCTACGGAGAGGCCAGGATTTTCCCAGTATCAGTACGTGAACAATCATCCGCAGAGTTATCCCGGAAACGGCGATGGCCAATGGGTACTACTGTCCACGAACAGAGGCTACTCCAAGTCCAGGCAAAGGTCGATGAAGATAGATTCGACAGGTCAAGTGGAAAACGTAACTAAGAGCGTGGGTAGGAAGGAGGAACCTGATCCAGCAATCGCCGTGATGACGTCGAAGAGACAGGTTAGGCTAGATGATCAAAGAAGTTTTTATGTTGTAAATAGTTTTGAAAATACAGAAAGATTCTTTTGGATACAGACGTGATTCTTTTTTCTTTGGAAAAAGAAATTTATTTATTTGGGAGAAATATTATACAGATGCTGTTAACTATTGTGTAGATTGTTAATCTCTTGAAAATAATAATTTCTATTGTTAGTTATTTAGACTGAAGATCCTGTGTAGATCATCAATCTATTGGTCAATCTATTGGTATTAATATGCCTTTGCTAAATTTTAGATTTCTAACTCTGGCTTGATAGATTCATTTTATTCTTTGAATGTTTCTAACAACTTTTTCAACACGTTAACGTTGGAAAGACCAGCAAAAATAAATTCGAATTCTTCGAATACATCAGAAACTGGCAATCGCTTGATGAAATATCGTTTACCTAGGTCAGATTGACGGTGTTACCGTCGATCAACGGCACAAACACGACAACATCGCACGGAGGTCTTCTGGAAGTGGAGAAAACCTTCAAGAGCGTGGACCAGAGCCGAAAGGAATACGAAATGGAGAAACAAACGTTGCCAACGATTCTGAAGAGAAGGCCCATCAGGAACACGTTAGGAAACCAAGCATCTAGCTCTGCTGTCTTGGCCGCTGTCGGTGCTGGTAAGTTTGTGATTTGTTATTAATTGTTACTGAAATATTTTTCAAAGTAGAAAATAGAAATTAGTTAGGAAGAGTAGAAATTAAAGAAATTATTCATAGAAATTAGACTTGTAGTACAGTAAAAATAGTACCTGTGCAATTTGAATTGATTGTTTAATATAACAAATGGAAAAGATATTGGAGATAAATGTCCTATCGAAATTACATCATGTCCCTCACGCTGCAAATATTTTTGAACTCGAGATTTAATTCTTATAAAATTAACAAGAATTGGTTATTTGCCAAAATTATAGATCGAACATCGTATATTTTAAAATTGTTTAACCGTTTACGTTTAGTTAACTCTATGAACGTGAACTGATTATTCAAAGTAATAAATGGAATTTTTTAGAAAATCAGAAAGAACCTTAAGGGAGAAATTGTTTGAATTCACAATTAAGGATTTAAAGTTTCTAAAATTTCACAGCAAGATGAACTTGGCAATTCACACATTTAATGTCCAAGTCCAGTAGATTAAATGTCCAGCAAATAACGAGATAAATATCCAATAACGAGAAAATTGAAAGCTATAGTTCAAAAATAACATTTAAGGAAATTAATTTCGTCGGAGTAAATTTGCTTCTTTACAGGGATATTACCGGCAACAATGGCGATGATGATACCAATGTTTCTCGGCCGTCGAAAGAGGGACTTGATGACTTCCGGATTGAGACTCCTCGATCAGGATGACTCAGCGACGAGTATTCGTGATCTGAATCCCACGAGCCAACGCCGAGTCCGTGAAACGAGACTACGATAGAGAAACTAATCTATGGAAATGAAGTCTCAAATAATTCGTGGGAATAGAGAAAACAATAACGGGTATAAATTAAGGAATTTAGAAAGAGAAAGAATTTAGAAAAAGGCAAAGAAAAAATAGAATGAACTTCCGGTAGAAAGCATGAGAAATTAAATTGACATGTTAGATTTTAAAAAAGGAAGATTGATCTGCATAATTTTAAGCATATCGTTCTATAATTTTCTCATAGAAAGAAAAAGAAATACGCCCCTGCAGGCAGAAATATTCGATTTTTATTACAAGTTTCACACACACACACACACACGTCAGGATATTATGTAGACACGCATCATATTTATTATTTATTTATTTATATGTATTATAATACGTATTTATAACATACTTTACATTTCGTCGTTCGCTTCAATACTTAATAAAAAGCATAAGTATCAACGAAAGATACGATCGAAGATTCGATAGAATCACTTGGTGAATGAAAATTAATTGAACTTTTCGCTGGAAGTTCTTCGAAACTTCACTCACACTTTCCCGAAGAACGTTTCAAAATGTTTGAGAATAATGTTCTTGAAATGGACATTTCCAATTGGAAATTGTACTCCATATGAGAAGTCCTTGATTTTTTACTTTTAAAGCTTATCGTTCTCATTCACGTCCAAACACAACCCCTTCTTTTCTCTTTTTTTGGTACTAATAGCACGATAAAAAATTGCATGCAGGTTAATAAATGGATGAAACCAACATTTTCAAGATAATTTGCAAGGATCGTAACTATTCTATGTAGAATGTAGAACTATTTAAAAAATATAGAGAGAGTAGTTTTTCATCGTCAGTTATGCTAACAGAGGGTGAGTAGTTGTCTAGTTGATTCTACGAGCTTAAAATAATTTCGTCCTTCTTGTAGAGAGAGAGAGAGAGAGAGAGAGAGAAATATTCGTTTTCGAATAGAAAGGTACTTTTTAGAATTCTCGGAATATTAAATTATAATGTAAGATATTATACATTGTTGATAATATAGACTATTATCTGAGACGATTCTTTCGATACTCTTAATTACCGTCTGTAACTATAGAATTGTCATAGTCTACGTTATATCGAATAATTAATACATTATTCGAAAATAATTATATTCTAAGAATATTAAATGAATTTTCTTAGAACATAATCGTTCCATGTTATACTCTGATATCGTAATCTTCTACAATATAATTCTTCCAAAATGTTAAAACAAAAAATACCAACCTTTCATACAAAAATTTACATTATAATTTTCAAATCCTCACTCTTCTCTTGAGATTTTACAACCTCTATTCACTCGTCACAAGAATCTGAAAAATCTCTCTTTCAAAAAGTTACTTTCGTCGTTCAGGAACGAATATTTCTTCCCCCAGTAAAAAAGAAGAGAGCACTCGAAACGCAGCAGAAAAGAAGAAAGACAAAAAGACGATGATACTTCAGATTTTACAAAAAAAAAAAGTCACCCCGAATAGAATGGAAAGACTATTTCAATTGAGAAACGTTTCCATCCTCTCGAAACGTTCTCGAAAAATCAGGCCTCAAGACACGAAGGATTTTCAAGACGAGGTCCTGGCATGCTCGAAGAGGTAAGGTACATGCTAGCTCCCTAGTGACGGCTCCCTAAATCGCATTCGTCACTCGATTCCACACTGTGTTCAGCCACCTCGAAAAAGCTTTATTCCTCTCCGTTGATCCTCTTCTGCACGTGTCCGAGATATCTGGCGAAACCCTCGCTCGCGTGTTTGAGGAGCGTTAGACCGAGCCTGAACTTGATCTCGGCGATCCTCTTCACGAAATTGAAGAGATTGAAACCGTTCTTCTCGTCTGGCTTCTTCGTAGTCGCGTCGGTCCATTCGACTGTGCTCTCCGTCGTTTTACTACTCGTCGTGGTATCTTCAGAATTCACGTTTTCCGTGGAACTCGAAGAAGAAGAAGAAGAAGAAGAAGAAGAAGAAGAAGAGTCGATAGTCCCTTTCGTTGCTGTGGAAACGGTGGAAGTATCCACGAACGTAGCCGTGCTCGTTTCCAACGCCTGACTATTGACAGCGGCCTCCTTCAACCGATTCTTCTCGTCCTCTTTCTCCTTTCTCCTCTGACTCTCAAACTCTTCCGTCTCCCTGTTCTTCTTCTCCTTACTGTAATCCTCCTCGGGTATGGCCGAATCGATTATATTAAGAATCTCGTTGCTCAGATCCTCCTCCTTCTCTTCTTCTTCCAATTCTCGTTTCGACGGTATGACCTGAATCACCGAGTCCCTTCTTCTTCTTCCTCCCCCCGTCGAGAGCGCCTCTGCCGACTCCTGGAGGGAGCGTTTGACCTTCATAGACCTGGGCCCGTGCTCCACGGCAACCGCGGTAGGTGTGATCTCCACTTCCTCGTAAGTTTCATCCGGCCTGGCCGTCTGAACTTGGCCATAGCTCTGAACAGATCCCACGGGGAAATCGAAGCTCTGACTCGCATCGCGATCGAACTGCACCTGACCATTCTCTTCCGTAGGTTCGTAACTGTTGGCCAGTTTCCCCGTGGTCGACAACGCAGAAGGATTGTCGTTGTACGGTGGGTAGACTTTCGGGACACTTCCGACGACGAACTGCCGATTGGCCGTGCCAGGAAGAGCCGATCCAACCACGTACTCGCGATGCTTCGGCCTGTCGTAGTAACTCGGCGTGCTGGTGCTCTGTGTGTAACGATAATCGGTGTTCCTGTACTTGTGCGCAGACGCTGTGTTCTCCGGTCGATACATCGGAGACGACGAGGAATATCTTTGGTCGGTTTTCTTAATCGGCTGTGCGTCGTAGCTGCCATCGTAGCTCTGGTATCTGTAATAGTTACTGTCGTGGTCCTTCGTACCGGGATACTTGCTCTCGTCGGTCGTCATCCCCTGGAGAACTTTCGACAGAACCTCCTCCTCGCTTTGGCCGTAGTTCCCACCGTACTCGTCGAAGTTGTACTTGTACTTTGGCTCGACCTCGTAGTTCCTCCTGGCCACGGTCCCTCCGAGCGGGTACAGGAAGTAAGAAGCCAGACCGAGTCCCAGTCCTACCAGAGACATCATCCCGAAACTAGGCATCACCTCTCTGCTCAGAAAATTGTAAATCTGCATACTGATCGGCGTCGAGGCTGGCTTCTTCTTCGTCTTTGTCCAGTTGCTAGCCAACTTGGTCTCCGGCACTATCTTCGACTCCTGTATACCATTCTCAGCAACGAATTCCTCTGACAAGTCGTTTTCCATCGTACTGGACGTCGCGGTGGAAACGGTGGCCACTGTCGTGGACGTGGTCGGCTTTCGCCTTCTGTTCTTGTTCTTCTTTCTCTTGGAATTGTTCCTAGGCCTTTTGGTAGTCGAGGTGGAGGACGTGGTGAACGATGCTGGCGTACTGCTGGCCGATGTCGGCGAAACCTCTGTATTTACATTAATTTTCGTCAGCTCGGGGTTAAAGTCAAATTGCATTAAATCTATCCTCGTGTTGTCCAGACTCTCCGGTTCCTTCTCAACCTCTTCCTTCACTTCGTTCCTCTCGACCTTCGACGTAGCAGCGTTTGCTTTCACTGGCTCCACTTCGATTCGCGTCGTTGCTCCGTCCAAAGGCTTCTTCAACTGCACCTTCAGCACGTTGTTCACTTTCGTCCCAACTGGTTTCGGCTTCATAGACACCTCCGCCAAATTACTGCCAACTGTAGTCGGTTTGGGACTCGTGGTAGCTTCCAAACTGGTCGTAGACGAAGGCTGCGTAGTGATCTTCTGAGTGTCCATCAGGATAGAAGCTTTGATCTTGGTCACGAACATAGGCTTCTCGGTGTTTTCCACTCTGCTCTTTGGAATGGTAATCATCTGGACAGGCCTGAACGTAACCTTCTCTATCTTGCCAGCAGAAACAGTCTCATTCTTGACAGTATCTGGTTTAACGGTAGTTGTCCTTCTCATAGGTGGCTTAGGCCTGTTCTGGTGTTGATTAGGTCTGGGCGGTTTGGTAACGGAATGTTTCGACAACACGGTGCCCTTCGTGGTAGCTGTCTTAGGCTTAGGCGTCGTTCTAACGATCTGCACCTTTTTCGCAGTGGTTGCAACAGTCTCCTTGGTCTCCGAGTTGTTCACAGTAACCTGAGGAACCTTCAAAGTGGTACTCTGAACAGACTCTGCGTTCTCTGTGCTTTGAATCTTCTCTAGTTTCGATTCAATTGTTTT
This sequence comes from Tetragonisca angustula, assembly GCA_036937485.2. Taxonomy (NCBI): domain Eukaryota; kingdom Metazoa; phylum Arthropoda; class Insecta; order Hymenoptera; family Apidae; genus Tetragonisca; species Tetragonisca angustula. Next base: position 1,344,406 of record JAWNGG020000014.1, read on the forward strand.
CCTCGTGGTGGTCGGCGCGGGTTTCTTCGTGGTGGAAGGTTCGTCCGCGATCAACGTCGTGGAAACAGGCATGGTAACTCTTTCGGTGGTGTCTATTCTCTCCATCAGAGTCGTTGGCTTCGCATCGGTCACCCTTACGTCCGTTTCCATCGGCTGTTTCGTCCTCTTCTCTGTCCCCGTCGTTTTCAATGTAGTGGACGGTGGATTCAAAAGGATCCACGTGGAGATGCCGCCGGTGGTCGTTGGATGATTCTTGTACGCAGTCATCAGACGCGTCGAGCTTAACTCTCTTTCGAGCTCCTCCTCGGTGATGGCCATCGCTTGACCCGGATGACTCGTCTCGAAGTAGCTGAACTTGGAATTAATTGGCCGGCCGAATCCGACGTTGACAAGCGGGCCATTGTTCACGTTGATCTCTTTGATCGGAGCGGCCTCCGCTGGTTTCTGACTCGCGACAGGCTTCTTTATCACGTTGTCGAGGATTTTTGTGGATTCTTCCGGATTGGTCACGTTTAGTAGTTGAGTGGCCACTGTTCTTAGAGACTGGTCGATGTGCTGCAAGTCCTTCAGGTGGCGTTGCGTGTCGTTTGTATTGATACTGAAAGAAAATTGGATGATTATAGAAATATGATTTTTGATAAAATTAAAACGGGGTTCAAAATTGTGATAAATTAAAGTAGCAATTTTTTATTTGAATATTTTCGTATTCGGTATTGTTATATCATCTGAATGGAATATCTACTAAATAACTGAATAGTCATTTTTATTTATTTTTCATTACTGGAAGACATTCTGTTTTGATAATGTAATGTTAAAATATTGCTGTAATGCAACAACTGAAAAACTACTATTAAATTGTAACGAATAACGATTTAAATAGCAGAGTGATCATTGAATGCTTGTTCCTTACCTTTCTATGGCTCTGTGAAATATTTGAGAAAAGAGTTAATTTAGTTATTGCTAATAGTAATATTGAACAACAAATAGCAATAAATATATTATGTATATAAACTTTGATGATGTTCAAAAACCTTGTAATACCATAATTTTCAGTCAATCTTTTGAAGAGAATTATGATAGCAAATAATTACTGGAATATAGGATGGAAATTAAATAAGGTTACTTTGACTTAGGAATGTGAAAACGACTATGTCACAAGTAAAAAGCTGAAAGAATGTTGGTCATATTAAAAAAAAAAGAAATGCAAATTTGTTCATTCCAATCGTTTATTTCAATTACAGTTCACTGGCACAAGTACTAGCAATACCCTATAAGTACTGTAAAAAGAAAGAAAATGATTCAAAGTAATTCAAGAGTATATAGTATACGAGTACATCTGTAATACTGTTCTGCGTGTATGTATATGTATCTATTGCTAAAAAATACTCTTCGTACTCTTCATAGTCACTTATTCAATTGTAATTTTAAAGCTACTGTTGGCGAGGTTAATGTTCTATTCTCTAAATACTATTCTGTATCCCTTTACCATCGAACAATGCATAAATAGAATAAATAAAATAAATAAAGGTTGAAAGTAAGTTTCGAAGTATTGTTATTAGTAAAAATCATTAAATAATAAATCTTCTACACTACTGAAAAATTCCTACACTACTGAAACGGAAACTAGAAATCTGGAATCTCGTAACTATTCTAATCTTAAATATTTTACGCGCATTCTGTGTACTTTTCTTCCACGAATGCACTAATAACTATAATAACTGGATCGGACAATCGGAAAGGTATGTAGTTACAGATTTCTATTGTACAATTTTCTTATTTTAAGTCAAGTATGACAACTGGATGGCTTGTAATTTGTAAAACTGACGTGTAGAAGTTATTAAATTTATGTGAAACACCATTACTGAATCATCGCATGCACGCCGTGCCTAATCTAGCATCCACACTGTCAGCGTTATTTCTATTTTGTACTTAAATTACCCAAACTTTCCCTTTGTTAACGCACAAACCCATAAACCATTTAAAAATCCTCAAGCTCTAACTTCCATATCGAGAAAAATTCTTTAATGGGCAGGCAAAAGAGTATAAGTCAAATTTTGGTCAAAATAATATAAATGGCAATTTAAAAAAAAAGGGGGGGGGAGGGATATGTGTTTTAAAAGTACAATGACATATGTTATTAATAGACTGCGGATTTTTATGCATTTAAAAATTTCCATAGTTGAAAAAGATGGAACCTGAATTTTATATATAAATCAAATTATGTATAGTACATGTTATACTTTATCTAATTTGAACATTTCATACAGTCTCGTAACATCCAATTTCCCATGAGTACACAAAAATCTGCAGTCTATTCATCAATTTTCTAAAATCTAAAATTTATTACCTGATCTTATATTGTACTTTTCGTACTTATTGTACTAACATTATAATAATACAATTATATAATAATTGTAATATTGTACTAATAACTGTTCACGTTAGTGCATCTGTCCCTATTTGTGTGCTTCTCAGCAAAAACCAACAATTTTGACTTGTACTCGTTTACCCTTTACCAGAGAGCTGTCGATAGAATCCAATCCACATCATCGCGAGAAACTACGTGGAAGAGATCCTAATTCTAAAACTCTCCTTTCATCTATTCCGCTTCTTCCTCTTACTCTTCCACTCGTTCACCCTTCCATACTTCTCCAAAGACTGCTTCACAACCTCGTCAAGATTATACCAAAAACTATCCCCGTTGTTGCCATTAGCCCTGCTGAAGCCGAACGAACTGGGGAACAACCAAGGATATATGAACGTGACGATACCAAGTACTCCAGCTGCGAGAGCTGTGAAAGGGGCAGCTGCCAAGCTGAAGAACCCATAATGCAGGGGATTGACGAACGTGAAGTATGTGAACACCGAGGCTATGGAATCCATGATACCACTCGGAGACAAATCAAAGTCGTCGTCGTCGTCGTCGTTCTGAGTCGGACGAGTCGAAGTGGTCGATCCTGCGCCTAAACCTGCCGGTGAAACGTTAGTGGATGCCGAAGAAGCGGGATTCGAGGCAACCGGTGCGACAGCTGGCCGAACCAGAGAACTACCACCTGGAGAATCATTCGCTTGGCCAACCTCCGAGCCAACCACTGCCGAAGAATCTGAATTATCGTTCGAATCGCCAGTTAGAGGAGACTCGAGTGGAGGAGAGACCTCAGCCGGACTCGAGATACTGATATGAGTACCTTGGACTATTTCCACGTTGGAAACGTCGTTTGGTTGGAGATTCTGACTCTGCGGGTCCTTCTGAGAATCGTAAAAGTTCTGAGGCCACTGGGAATCTGGGAAAACGGGCTGGTGGATGGGAACAGATTGATAGTTGGGACCTGGATCTATCTGACTGCCGTATTTGTCCAACTCTCCGTAAACTTGATAGTCCTCGGTGTCGGGCTCGTCTTCTAGAGGAGAGGGCGTGGACTCGAGGACGTTAGTGTTGAACACGTGGGAATTGATGATGATGTTCAGATCAGTGCAACCTTCTTTGCTCTGAATGGTATTGTTGATCCTCGTGTAGGAGTTTATGAGAATCGTAGGGCAACTCTGGTCGTAGGTGACCAGCGGTGTCTGAGGTCTCTCATCCGACACTTTGTTCTCGTCCGTGTACGAGGTGAAGCCTATGTGCACGTTTGGACCTGGCTTCGAGGTGGTCGACGTAGGAGGGTACAGTTGCGAGAGGATCAACGAAGGAGAATATGAACCAGAGCCTGAAGGAGCTGAAGAAGATGGAGGAGAATGTGAACCAGTGCCTGAAGGAGCCGAAGAAGACGAAGGCGAATATAAACCGGACCCCGAAGAAGACAAAGAGGTCGCGGGACCTGATGTGGAAACGTAAGGACCGGACACGACGGGCCGAGCAAATCCTGCAGGCACTTTCGTCCCAACCACCGTTCTGTTTGGCTTCCTCGAGTCCGTATTTATCAAATGAACGACCGTATTCTGAGAAACTTGGGTCTGCGGGTTACGAACGAGAGGCTTCTGGCCAGCTGGCGGCCAACTTGGAATCTTCTCCGTGGCGTGACTCGGAGGACGAAGAGGATAAATGAAGCCGGGCTTCAACTCCTGGAGGACACTCGGCTTGGATGGTTTTTCGTTGGGCTCGAAATTTTGGTAAACCGGGTCGAAAGCGATAGTGACCGGACTGTTGAGTTGATCGCTCTCGATTATGTGGCTGCCATTGGTCATGAAAGCCGGGATCTTGAGCCAGTGGACTATCTCTTGGAAATTGGGACTCGAGACAGGCACGTGGTAATTGAAAGTAGTGGAATTTCTCAATGGAAACGGCGTCTGAACCGTCTCTTCCTGTTTCAGGTCATCGTTCATGCTGGTGTACCGATCGTAATTATGAAGATCCACGGCGTTTTGAACGGCGCCGTTGGGCCAGTTCTTCAAACTCATGTTCGGACTCGAGTTGTTCTTACTCGACTGGATTTTGTTCGAATGAATCTTATTCTGATTCTTTCTCTTCGAACTCGCGTGGTGACCCTGCGGTCGACGTGTTTTCGTTTTGTTCGAGTGCTTGGTGCTCGAATGATGAATCGGCAGAGGGAGGGCCAACGGAATGCCAACGTTCACTCTGTTCTTGCTTTCTAGTGGCAACTCGGAGTCGGTGGTCCGATCGCGAGCGACGAACATGCCAGTGATCTTTTTGATGGCCGCGACGTGATCGAACGGAGTCGTGGACTCGACTTTTTTGCCCGCAGCGAGCGAGAACACTTGCCCCTGATTCGAGAACTCCGAATTCTGGCTCAAGGTCGTGCCACCAGATCGTGAATTATTCATTAGGGTATCGTTCGTCCCTCTCGACGATGAATTGTCGCGCGCGAGATTTCTAGTGGAATTCGGTCTGGCAGGCCTCTTTGGACTCGAAATTCTCGATTGAACGCGTCTGTAACCTGCATTGAACCTCTGATTCGACGATTTTGAGAAAGGGTTCGTTGAATTTTGTGCACCGTGATTTTTTCCAACTATCGACTGACGAAATACGTTTCTGTCTCGCCTGGTTAAATTGTCGTTTGTAGTTGATCGTTCGTGAAACATACTCGCGATCAACTGTTTATCGATTATTGCTCTCCTTGGATTTCTCGATCGAGATTTCAAGGAATTCCAGAAATTGTTCGAACTAGGACGATGAGAGTTCGACTTGTCAACACTTACCTCGACAAACGGATCGATATTATCGCGGTAATAGCTAATGTAGGGAATAGTACTACTTCCGGAATTCCACGTGTACCTGCTATCTTCACGAACGGTCTGAGGGCCGCTGGAACTTCTCGGTTGCTCCGAGTTTGCTCTCGATGGCTGAACGTCGATCGATCCTTCTGAAAATTAATTAAAAATTGATGAAAATTCCTAAAATAAACGGAACGATTCGATATTATTTGACAATACAGGAAACTGGAAATACAATATTCATATAACAATCAAATAAGAAATGTATGTAATTAAAATTGTAGTATTAATTTAAAATTAATCATTCAAATGAATCGTTTATTCGCCTCAAGTATGCAGTGCGTAACGACAAAGTAACGAATGATTGTAACAATTTATTTTAAATTTGAATGTTTCATTCCACTCTGAATGTTGCATTCTTAACATAGAGATTGGTAATAACATCAAGCAATTGAATCAAATTAAAAATTAATGTTGATTTCTAATGACATTTAAATTTATTTGTGTCTTTCAACTTTCTCAGGATTTTCGTGCATGTGAATAGAATCGACATTTATTCTAAATTCTAACTACCGTTTATCGTTTCGTAATACGAATTGTGATATATTCTTATGTGGTTTTTTGACAGGAAGATTGCAACAGAGATAATTAGCGAGCGAAATATAAATCCAGTTGGACGAATGAAAAAGAAGAAAGGAAAACTTTTGTGTTGCAAAATGAAATTTTGTAACAAACGAGGAGGAATCAATCGGTCAGAAAATTTCAGTTGCGACTCCGCGAATTATGTTTCCTGGTGAACGTGCAATCTGCGTGCAGACTGATTCGCGTAATCACGTACCACGCGACGAGCTTTCCCCAGACACGGAACATCGTTGATACGATTGACATGATGAAATATCGATTGACTAGGAACAGTGGGCTTTGGTAAAAAAAAAAATTTCATAAGAAAATAAGGCTTTAGTATTTTTCATTCGTAGAAAGGAACAGTAGAGTAATACAAATAAAATTTTTACATGCAGAAAATGCAATTTTAGGATGTTTTAAACATTAATGATAAAATATTGCTTGACCTTTATCGGATTAAATCCTGAGAACACAGTGAATTTTAAGCTTTTTCTATTTTAATTTTATTATTCTTCTTATTATACCACAGCTTTTTTATTTTATTGTTTTATAAATTTGTGAAATACTATTTCTTGATAAAGAACTTCTATATTTGTACACACACACATATATATATATATATATATATATATCGCACAGGATGTAATTAAGTGCAAATAATAAACAGAGTATTTATTATAATATATAGTAGATAAAATAAATTTTTATTCGGATCTTGTTTCTTCAGTTATAAAAATTGTAAAACTAAAATTGTAAAAATCTAATTCACTGAGTACAGAAAATAGTCGCAGGAAATTCATGTTTTTCTAATAATAAGGAAGCTTCGAGAGGAAGTCTGTACAAGAAAACAAATCTACACGAAACAGGTCAATGTACTATAATAATAATTCCAACAATTTGCCAGACACGAAGGCCGATAATCCTCAATAATGAAGCAGCGCCTCGCTTGATTAGAGACTTGAAACTTCAGCCTTAGTTGAATCGAAAGTTTCACGCAAACTAGCTACGTTTTCCTTGGCTCATTTGCAATCAAATAAATGTATAATCTCTTCGCGATAATTAGTCGACGATTGAAACGTCTGACTTCCACGGGAAAGTTACGCCCTTTCCTTTCCACTTTTTCGCGCGATAGCGTTTCATGTTTCCTCCACGAACGAATCCGACTTTTATCGATAATCGTAACGATGTTCACGAGAAATATTATTAAGAAGTGATTCTCTTACCGGTTCTTTGCGGCCTGGCGTCGCCCGATCCTGACAGCAACAGAACAACCACGACCTTTAATAGCTTCATCCGCATTTTTGCACTGAAACAAAAAGAGAAACAATGGTTTCATCTAACCGCGTGCAGTTTCTTGTCTGTTTCGATAATGAATTTCATAAATTTCTGTGCAATTCATCTTGTGTAACAATACAAATTGCACACACTGTTTCAAAACAAGTTATAGATATTGAAATTATACATATTGCTTTCAGTACAGAACATACTGAATTTCATAATTTTATGAATTTCATAAGTTTGAACTTGTGAATTCGAATCTTTTTGCATCGAAAGAACAAAAAAAAAAAAAAAAATAACGATTTGAAAAATTGTCGATCCTTTTGTTAAATTTTTGAGAGATATCCTGCAGCATTTGATAAGTGATTAATTAAAAAGGAAATTCCACGAAACGAAGAATTGAAGAGCAAACGATAAATAAAAAAAAGTTAAGGTTTCTCCTCGACCCAATATTCCAGAATGGAATCACTATTCCAGTGTTCACGACGAACAGAATAATTTGAATAATTTTACCAGGAAGCCCGTCCATTGTCTTCATCGAGAAATTAACCTCGACCTTCTCTTGGAGGTGAGCCAAACTCGTAAGATGAATCATTTGACGAAACGATCGTTTAATAAAGCGCGATCGAACGTGAATATACAGTGTGGTAAATCACTGAAGAATGACGCAATGACAATCGTAAACGGGTGGTACGATCGTTTTCGCGTGCAACACGTCAGGAATGTTTGATCGACGATTTTCGTACGAAGGTCTCGATCGAGGTGATCGTTCGTATTCGATTCTCATGCTCCGATCGTTCGCTACGCGATGCCGGCCGCATGAAAATGAGAAGCTTTGCGGTCGATCCGCGGTGCAGACATCGAGAAAGACATCATTGAGTTCTCCCTTTGTTTCATGCAAATTGAAACCTTGCGACGAAACGTGGAGCGACACCTTCTTGGAAAGTCTTTCTTCTTCTTCGTCGTCTTCTCATTACAATTGAGTTCTAAGAATTTCCATTTCACAATTCTATCCTTAGCTCAAACGTATCAGGAAATAAAAAAGAAGAAATCAAAAATTCAAATCCCATCCGAACGAAATTCCTGAGCATATCAAAAATTCAAACTCCCAAAGTAACTAACTAATATCCTGACGAATTCGAAACGCAAACTCTAAATACTCAAGCAATTGAAATCTCTTCTCGAAAAATCCTAGTTAACGAAAGTGTCAAAGAAACAAGAAACGAACGAAATAACCGATCGTTCCAACCAGTAAAGTAAATACTAATTTACCTAATAAAAGTTGTAATTCCTATTCTCTAAAAACACCAAGCATCAAAGTTCTCGTTGAATTCCCAGCAAATGCTACAAAACCGCACCAAACTCCATTAAACTCAATTAAACCGAAGCGCCGAGCGTCTGACCAACACAATCGCATTCTCCTTTCAATCGGGAGGAATCCTCGTTCTCAGCTCCCTCGGTGGTTTTCTCCGTGAACGTCGTAAAAGTATCGTGTTCCTTTTTCTTCTTTCTTTCTTTCTTTCTTTCTTTTTTCTGTTTCCTTTCGTTTTGTACCGTTGCATCGTTTTCGTTGATACTCGCGTCCGGTAACGGTACCGGGACTATCGGTCTTCTTAGCCCCCCTCCCTCATCCCCATTTGCATGTACCAGCATGCACGAGGTGCATCCTTCGGCGTAGGTTGGTCAGCGTGTCAGAAACTGCTGTTAAATCGTCGTAGGATATCGTAGCTGGGATTACAGCGAGCGTGCACGTGTACCGTTACGTCGAAATACTTTTGATACGTGCGTCGCGGATCGCGAATGTCGTTTCGACGATCCATCGTCACGGTACTTGCTCTGAATGGACCGTTCTCGCAGCCATAATCCGTTTGCGTTTAGTCCAGTGGACGGGTTTCAAGTTATTCGGCGAGTTTCTGGGTATTCCAGCTCGTTTTCGTTTAAGTTGCAGCGAATCTTTTGCTCGTTAACTGTTGCTGGTCAAGATGCACCGAAGGTGAAGAGAATCGAAATATTTAGAGTTAATTAACACTAATTAGGAGGGATTGATTTGATTATTTGATTGTTTGTTGACGTTTTACAATTCTAAATTATATTGACGATACGTGATTATATTTATATAATTATGTAACTATAATTATATTAATATTAAAATTGTTAATATTATTATATTATTAAGAACAATTGGTGTTTATATATGATGAGCAATCCATGGATTTTTGCAACTTCAAATTTATGCATAAATGCATAAATATCTGCAGTCTTAATTAATCGTGTAATTCAGATTAATATTCAAATTGAAGTTTGGAAATTTAGGTTTCGAGAAATTTAATAATTCAAAAATAGATTTGTTTGTTGCTTATCTAATCAATTTATTAAAGTATAATATTGGATGTGAAAGCATAATCGTATATGAAGGAATTTCTAATTTCTGAGAAATTGGATAATATGTAGATGATTGCTTTGAGATAAAAATTGAGAAACATTTATTAAATGAGAAACAATTAATTACTTTTCCTGTAGTTTCCTCTCCTTATTTCTTTTAATATAATGTTTCAGACTTTCTTCAGATAAATTAATACTTTATAATGTCAATTTTATGAACATTGCATATTCCTATTCTATAAAAAATTTCACTACTATAATTTTCTTGACGTCAAACTCGCTCTAATACGAACCGTCAGAAACCTGTCCAAGTATCAACTAGTAAATTCTCAAAGGAACAATTAGTATCTAAATTTCAAAAAATTCTTGTAACGATTAAATAAAAAGAAGATTCGTGACAAAAAAATTCTACATTAGACTCATTGCCATTGCAAGAAGGCAAACTACTCATTAAACTTAACCAATAAATCCTCATACTTTGAATGAAAATCACTCTACTTTAAAATCTCGTACACTTTGCAATTTTTGCACACCATGCCAATTGAACCAAAACTCTCTTCGAAGTCGCATTCAACGACAAGAAGCGAATTCTCAAAATCTCAAACTCTCCGCGACTCTCGCCCACCAAGAACTCGAAATTATTTTCTTACCTGGATCTCAAAATTCTCCTCGAAACCGCATTTAATCGCCAAACACGCGAAATGATTAAATAGAGAGAAGCACACTGACGAGGGGCCAAATCTCAAATCTCGAACGCGCGAACACTACCAAGTGACAAGCTACTCCAGTTAAATTGAAAAAGAAATTACGAAGCTACACACTGTCCCGAACCGACTCTCCGAAACTCGAGAGTGTGCTGCGCTGCAAAAACGAAAAGGAACTGAGGGGCAGAAATCAGGATTGTCGGCAAATGGCAACCGCCTAGGAGGAACCGCGAGTGTCGTTTAGTTGGACGATGTTTCGACAATGGTCCACGGCTGACTGAATCCACGGCTCGAAGGTTGAAGAAGTGGAGGGCCCCTCGTGCACGCAGCCTGGCCACCGGGTAATCCGGCAAGGTGGAGAGGCGCCTCATGCACGAGAGTCATCGGGAACCCGTTACTCCGCGTTGCCTACGAACGAGATCCGCTCGGGTTGAATAACCTTACGCCGCCGCGCGTATGCTAAAGCGTGTTCGTGACTACCTTGGCCGATCACCTCCGGGAACTGGGTGAATCTTCGCCGATTCCTCGAGCGAACAAAAACGGGGAAGGACGCGCGGAAGAGAGCCAGCACGCTCGATTGGTATTACTTGAGTGATGTAATACGCACGACGTGCGAAAAAACCGTGGCCAATTCGGTAGGCGATAGAGTCTGCCATGAACGTATTACTATGCGGAGAAAATATTTAAGTTTATTATATCATTTGATATATATTATATTGTATTAAGTTTATTACGTTATTTAATATATATTATATCATATTATTTATTATTTATAATACGGTGGAACTCTGTTGCCAAATGTCAGTCGGTATTGAACTCATGCTGATTTGTTCGAAGTATTACTCTTATTACGTTAGGCGAATAATTGGCGACAAAGAGGAAAATCAGTGAAGTTCTGCTACATATGTACGCGAACTCTAATTACGGAGTGACGCATGGTAGAAAGTTTAAAATTTATACTACATGTGCTAGACATTTTTATAAACATAAGTAATGACCATCCATTTTGAAATACATATATATATATATATATTATTTATACGTCTGTTTTAAACGTAATTTCATTTTGTAAGATTGTAGATTATCTCGTGCTCGATTTGCCTTTTAAACTTTCTTCTATCCGCTATTGTATACGAACTGTATCCGTTCTTGAACAAGTTCTGAAATTTCGTCGTATAAGAATATTTAATTTGAAATTGATCCTTCGAAATTCGATTTATTTGATTCAATAGTTTCATTGAAATTTGGATTATTTGATTTTCTGTAGAAATGCAAAGAGAATTTTATTGATGATGAAGTACTATTATAATAAAATATAAATAACTGAATATATTAAATAAATATATCCTCGTATTGAACTTTCAGACTCTTTTGGGCACCCAGTTATAACCACCCAAAGGACCTAAAGACCTCAAAAAGAATTCACATACTGAATCATTATAACAGTGCCCGAAAGAAATAATAACTAGCATTTCACGCGTTAACTATTCCTCTTCTGGCATTCTACTTCGACCATACGTGCATACGTTTCACTGTCACACGCGACAATAAAAATTCCCCCGAGAAATCTCGACACTAACTATACGTAATTAATTAATAACAACGTTGTTCTGTAATAACGAGGCTTTATCACGTTGCACGCGTAAACTCTTTCTCGCCAGTAATACCTCGCGTTACATTCAGCTACCATTAAGGATAAATCTGTTTTTCTCCTTTCAGTTCCCGGAAGTCGATCGGGAAACTGTAACGCAGCAGGGAAATCGAATTGATGTAGTTTGGATAATACAGTTAAATGGTCTGAGGATAAAAGGTTGTTAGGATTTTGTAAAACGAGCAGCAAGTTTCTCGAGATCTCTACGAGTAGTTTCTATGGAGTACTGTTCAACGTGGTTCAAAGAATTAATATAGTTTGGTACTCTTATTTTTACCGTTGAATCCAGTTGACGGTGGAAAGCTTCTGCGATTTCTCATCGTTCGATTGCGAATATTTATGGAGATTTATATTTTTATGGATGAAGTTCATTCTGCTATGATCCTTGAATTTTTATATCTCAAACATTGCTATCATTCTCGGTAGAGAAAGAGGAAATTTTAGGAAATTTTTATGAAATTAATTTTTTTGTTTTTCCTTTAATTAAAGCAAGAAATCGTGCACAATAGTAAGATTTCATTCTGTTCAAACGGAAGATACTTTTTTATGGTTAAAAAAATATTACCGAGTCAAAAATGATCGAAAGGATTGAACGATGAATAAAATATGTATTCGACGAATGAATTTCTTTATTGCTGAATTATAATTAACAACATTCGTTACTTTTCCATCTTCTTTCTGTCACCTTAATTTTTTTTTTTTTTTTTTTTTTTTTTTTTGAAATTTCCTAATTTCAAATATTTGAAAGAAATTGCTTCTCAAACGTGAATTACTGTTCATGATGTATCGTTAATTTAGATTTCACATTCTTTCGAGCAACAATCGGACAACGCGATTTTGATGGTATCTGAGAAAAAGGATACCGTACACAACACGAGATATGAGTAATCCATGCGCGGTTAACAGTTATACCATGGTATTTTAATTCCCCGAGAAGTTAATTGAAGTTTAAAACTTTCACAATTCTAGTTAAAACTGGATAAACAATGTCATCAAACATTTATTTTTAGTGAAATTTCACAAATAGAAAATTATCAACTATCAATACTAATAAATTCTTTTACTATTAATAAGATAAATAAATTTTGTAAATTACGCAGTCAATTAAATATTCTATTTGAAGCTGTAAATTTATTTGAAAGAACGTAATCTATCGTAATTGGTTTATCAATCCTGAGACAGAGCCACGATAAAAATAAGTAAAAATAAAACTACTCGATAGAAACGAATAAAATTATTTCGCCAAACTTATAACTGTTTAATTGACAAATTTCATCTACCTTTCATATTATTTTGAAAATTACGTTTTATCTGCATTTTTGCACATTAAGTAACAAAGAATTGTGAGTCCCCCACAAATACATAAATATTCGCACTCTTATCATTACTTAACAAATTTTTATATATAGATGCAGTCCCAAAATAATTCTAATAAATTAAATATCAAAAGAAAATTGCAAAATTTTCCAAAAACGAGAAATCGTCACCTGTTAATAGACCGCAGATTTTTATGCAAATACATTTCTTTCTGAAAATAATTTAAAAAGACCATGTAGTATCATGTACCATAATAACTACTGTATTTTGAATATTTCATACATTTCATGTGCAGTCTATGCATTTTTGTAACTTCGAATTTTACACAAATACACGAAACTTCTGTTCACATAAGAATGACCAGTTCCAAAGTTCCAAAATTTTAATAAGCTGAACAACTGAGGTAAACAATGTTTCTCAAAATTGAAGAGGGATACATCGAACATCACCTCTGACTCTATTAAAGCATTTTGCCTTCTATTTTCTCTTGTTTCTCTCCCACATTTTTGTGTCAATTACAGCCACGCGATGGATCTCGACCTAGAATCGAGAAAAACGGATCATGGTACTCCGACGTGCCTTTGTAATCCTAGTAGAGACCGTGAAACCGGTTCCAAGGGTAAGTACGTTCACCGCGATAGTGATCGTCAAACACGTAGCAGGTCTGTTTTTTAAAACACGTCCTGGCTTAATGCGTACTGCTGATCTACTTGCTTCTTAACGACGTTACACTATGCAAGAAGCATAAGAATGCCCCGGCGCGTGGCATGATATTTTAAATATCATTTTATCACGTTGCGAGTGGCTGTAGTAAATTTTCTAAACTAAACTTTAAACTAAATCGATATCTACATCTCAGACTACAAATATAAATAACCTTTCGAACGATACTCTTATGGATGTAATTAACTTGTAAATCTATCTTGTAAGTTGAACATCCTAATCCCATTGCCATCGATTTTAGAAGAGATAAAATTCAACTCAGTTCCCTATAATTTATTGTCCGCTATTGTTATATTAGAAAGGGATTAAATTCAGCCGATTGATTTCCCCAGTTAAATTTACGCTACGCGGAGCCTTACATTTATGACCAGATTTCACTGCACGCGAAAATGACGTTGACAGTAATCGACAGGAATGCTATATGGCTCTTGGAAGAAACTGGTTCTGCCTGATGAACGGGTGATATCTATTTGAAATGATTCAAACGAAACGCGCGAACGTGACAACGCGGCGGAGGCGGACAGTCACTTCCGGTGCTAGCGCCGTCAAGCCACGCCGGAACAATATTAGAAAAAAGATTGGGAACAATAGCTAATTATGCGATTTTGCGATCGAAAGGGAAAAAAAATGCGAAGATAAATTGTAGAAGTAAGAGATGGATTAAAAAATTTTTAATCCACAGGAGATAAGATTCTCTTAATCGTGTCAGAAGTTTGTTTCAAACTTTCGCTGTGATATATATACATGTATATATTTTTTAAATGATTGTGGACTTTCTCGCGCAGTAATGTACAATTATTACACACTATACTAACTATGATTACGCCGTCAGCCAAAAGTCTGATGAAATTTACATAGATTTTCTATTTAAAGTTAAAAAATTTACTCGCTAAAAGTATCTTAGCATAAGTTGTGCATAAAAAATAGACATGTCTGCCGTCGTATAGTATAATACAATTGCATTATACTATATGGAGAGACTATCGAAATAATAAATATTGAAATATTAAAATAATAAAATTTATAAATACTATTTAATATCGAAAAATTAGAATAATAAAATAAAATATTAAATTAACTGTGAAATACACCCTTGGTCGCTACTGTACGTATAGTTACAGGAAAATGTAGATAGTGCAGAAATGTACGTGATGTGCGATAATTAATTTTACTCCGAAATTCGGGGAAGGAAGCCAAAAATTGAGACAGATATGCAAAATATTATCATATCAACAAGTGGCAAAAGAAATTCAGGCTCGCGCTTGAACATATGTGTTTCTCGAGTTATCGTGCGAGATCTGAGAACGTTGAATATGCATAAGCATCGGTACATTTAAATAGCTGAAGCACCCAGCCTGAATAGTAAAAAAGTATCAAGATAACTGTAATTACCATCCCATAGAGTAGAACTGGTAAGTCGAGCACGCAGTTCAACGGCTGTGAATATATACATGTATCTTTCGAAGGAAGTTAGAGGCCAGAAAAAGATTGGTACGTCTGGTCTTACATTGCTTCAAACTAATTTTAACATCTGGAATAAAAAGTTTGTAAGTCTATCTTCGAAGTTTAGTAATTAAGAAACAGAAGAGGAAGAATAAAATTCTTTTCCTTGACAACGATTCTGTTTCTATAGGAACAAATAATTTATTTTCAATTGACTTCGATATATTTCTTTCCAATGAAAGCAGACTTTAAATTAAACAGGAAAAATATTAGCTACTTTCAAAAATAAAGAAATCGGTATCGACATGAGTCTTGAAAGTGTATATTCTTTTTTAAATAAAAATAATCACTCGAGTGAGTTAATTTGTTTCAAAGGATAGTTACCACTTTCAGAGACAAAAACTTACAAAGTGTCGAAAGATTGTTCCAGAAGAAAGAAAAAAATTTAGTAACGTGTTAATTTACGAATCGTCATTAATTCAAAAAAAAAAAAAATACAGAAATTCTAAAAATACACTCTCGATATCCAGAATGTTTTGTAATTGATAATACAATGGAAAAAATAAATTAAACATACAGAATACAATTAGGATTTCTTTTCTAGGAAATTTCTTTATTAATATTTGTTCAATGCTAATACTTAACTACGTTTCCTCGCGTTTATGCATTGGATATTAGAGAACACGTAATGAAACAGGAAGATTATACACAAAGATAAATGTTATTAGTTCAAACAACATCTAAAATGTTTCACATTCTGTTGAACACGTACTATGGATGAAATTGATCGTATGTAAACGTTTTGTTTCATTATACACGTGTAATGAATACACATATCCATTATACAGTATAATAGATACAAACACAACATAATATAATATAACAAATAAATGAAGATATTAATCTACAATCAGACTTGTTCATATTTGAAATATAATTAAATGAATTATATTTAAAGTGATAAAATTACGCGTGAAAAGATTTTAATTCGAAATTTTATTAGTTAAGAACGATACTTACAGAGACACTTTATAATTAACGTTCATCTCGAACATCCAATTTAATACCCATATTGAAGGTATAATATCCATAACCATATGCATAAATATATGTATTAAACAAATTCTTTCTTATAATGTTAAACAAAGTGTCTAACTATTTGTTATAACTATAAATATACGTTTCAATTGAATCTTTTTTCCGAGATAGGAAAATTGAACATTTCCCCACTACAGTCATAATTAGCGGCTGCATGATAATGTTACCTCATTTGCATTCTTCTTTCATGTTAATGAGACCAATTATAGAAAGATCAAAACGTATTCAGGTTACGAGCATGCTTTACCACTTTAGATATTCCACTTGTATTCGTATGTAGCATGAAGATTAAATCGAAATAACGAAATAACGAGCGATTATCAAACGGTGATAAACAAAATATCATAACGTAAATATCCACGTTATCAGCCAGAAAAGAAATTGAAATTTCTATATGTGTTCCATAGAATTTAAAAATTTCAGAAGAAAATAACTTGGAATCCCTTTGACTAAATAAAGAATTTACGCAATACCTACACAAACGTTCTTCTATAGTTCGAATACGTTTGCGAGCCACTGTATGTGATGCTAATTTTTAATTGATGCCGATCGGAAAGAATTTAGTCGAGGAAAATTTACATCAGAATGAAACCTATGAAACGCTTCGTTTTTCGAAAAAAGTTCAATTTGAAAATTCAGCGCAAGCACACGTGCTAAATTAAAGAGTTAAGCAAACTTTTGCTAGTTGTATCTAAACTTTGAATTTAAATTGAACTCCTATTAAAAATCAACGGACACTCATTACACAATCTGCAGTCGTATAAACTGTTTCCGCGAGAACAAGTCGACGCAAATGAAATTCTATTGACGAAACGCGTGAAACCGTGACGCATTGAGGACAGAATATTCTCCAAATCGAACTACGCGCATCCCTACGAAGCAAAGAGAGAAAAATGGCAGGAACTATCTCCCGGAAGGTGTGCTGACGATATAATGGGAGAAGGTGGTTACCGTGCCAGAATCATAGGCAGCCGATGTGGGACATAGCGGCACTTCTTACGGCCATAGATACCTTTCCCATCTGTTACCAAACGACGCCTGTCGACCTCACTGTCGCCAGACCATTTCGACGCGTGCCTGTGGGCGCTACGATGGAAAAAGAACCGAGAAAAATAGCAAAATGGAAGGAGGAAGAGGAACACGTTAGCAATTAATGCCGCCTTCGTGAAACAATGGCCCCACCACGGGCTTTCATTATCATCGTGGAAAATTCGAGGAAGAACTCGCGTGTTCGCGAGATTTGACGTATGTAACTCTTTCTCGTTCGTGATTAGACAGGAAAATCATGATGGAACGACTGTGACTTTTAAGCGTGGGAATTTCGTCGAGATGCTGAGCGTTTAACATCGAAGGGGGGCTATTTTCGGTTGTACGGAGGTAATTGATTGCTTAGACTTCTCGCGATTTCACGCGATTCTCGTTTTATGAGAAAATTACGAACGTATGCTTCTGAAAGATCGACTCGTGGTGAAATTGGTAATTCCTTTGGAAAAGATATTCTAGGTATTTTGTGATTAAATACGAATATTTGCGAATGTACGAACGTTGATTCTGACAAAAAGAACTGAAGCAAAAGAATACTATTAACACTTTGTTACTTGATACATTTGCACAGCCACGCCCAAAAATTTGGAGATTTTACTTGTTATTAACATTTCATCTTGAAATTTTAACACCGTTCAAAATTTTGGAGATTTTATTTCTACATTTGTAATTTATCGTTCGAGATATAATTTCTTTTCTTTTACAACGATGAGAATCGTGATAAATTGATCGTGACATTATTTGTGTGAAATTAAATACTTGATCCAAAAAAAGCATTTTTCTTTTATAACATTTGAACTTTCTTGAATAGATAGTATTTTACACGTGAAATAATTTTTTAATAAGAATCTCATTATTGTAGAAAGATCGAATGAACGTCATAATTCTTTCTCTAGTATATAAATCATCGTCGATGAGTCGAGAGTGAACGATTCTCGTGATGAGTCTCGGTCGATTAAACACGACGACTAGAAGATTGCTGGAGACACGTTAACTGCGTCCATCAACGGATCTTAAACGTTATTGGGGCGATACGTTGACGAAGGGTTGCATTTCAAAATAGAAACGTACGAAGACTGTGTGTAAGAGCAGTTCGTAGAATATCTACTAAAAGAATGAAATGAAAAAATAAGAAATTGAATGTGTTTTTCTACATTTACCGAAATGATTCGCAAGCAACAACGATGAGACAAAAAACCGGTAGTCCCACAAATTGAAAAATTTGTGATCACGCACGACGAAACGACCACTCGAATTAAAATTTCCGCCGGTACGATTCACCAAGGGTTACGTCATCGACGTGCAATAAATAATTAAGAGCAACGTCCTCGGATCGGTAGAACGGGAGCGTTTCCGGAACGAGCACCGTTATCGATCGAAAACGTCTTTTAATGCGAGTCGTTCAACCAACCAACCGATATCGCGTAAATAAACCGTTTTGCATGTACTCGTTAGAAACCAGACGAGGACGATCCGCTGGGCGGGAGGAAAAAAATAGATCGAGAACGGTGTTAATTAAAACCTTGAACTTTACAGACTTCAGACTACGAGTACGAAAATTCTCGTTCGACCAGCTGAACAGGACATGCATCCGGCGTTTAACGTTATATATTACTGCTCTTTCTCTTTAATAATCAGAATTGGACACGCCTCGAGCCGAAGTGCAACAAAAGTTTCAATAGAAATGTACTAAAGTCGAACGTGCCGCGTAGAATAGACGTTCAGAACGTGTCGCTGCATTCTCTTTGCTCGTTAGCAGTCATTATTCGCTAAAAAAAGAAAAAGAAAAGTTAGCAAGTGTTAAAAACAGTAAAGAAAAAATAAATAAATATCGTTAGATTAAAAACGATTCTAAACGAGATTACGAGAAAGCACGCTCGACAATACTTATCTCACACTTTCATTTTCAACTTTTCCCGTGTAAAATGTTGTCCGCGTAAAAATTCAAATATTAACAAGAACAGTGTCTTGGATCGAATAATTTAATTTTTCACGAAGAGTAAAATCAAAATCAATCTAAATATCGTTGATCATCGTCATAATCAGAATTGGATACATTTGTTTCAGTAAACTGTAGCAAAATTCTTTGATAATCGAAATTAAATATGCTTCGAAGTGTTGTACATAAAATGGAATAAAATTTTAATAATCTATTCCGTTGAACAAATGGATATAAATTAAATAAAACAGCTTCATCTACGTTCGGTCACTATCCTAATGATATATTAATAGAGAGATAAGTGACGCAAGTAGTGCAGACGAATATATCATTATACGCGAAACTGTTGATCAATGAAATTGAGTGGAATGAAGTTAGTCGGGATTTGTTCGAATAAAAAGATTTTCGGTGGTCTTTGGTGATAAGATGAGAGAGAATTATTTCGCAAAGAGCACGATGTTGATGGACGTCGGGGATCATCGATCGTGAAGAGAACGAAAGTTTCAAGGAAACCAGAAACAACACCCGAAGAAGGAAAAAGTAACTTCGGCTCCTTGGAACGATGCTAACTGCTCCCATCGTGATAATTGACGAACACCGTGAAACCTGGGGATACCAACTCGTTTTCAACAACTCGTATTCCCATATGCTCCTCGTCTTCGCTAGAATGGGATGCGTTACTTTTAAGAATACGTTCGACGAGAATGAATTGAAATGTGTTATGTACAAATTTAATTCGAAATAGACGAGCATCGTAATGTGAAAGGAAATCCTGCAAGAGATATTTACGAAGAATAGAATTTTATACTTCTCTGATTTGGGGAAATAGAGAAGAATCAAACAATAGTCAAATTTTATGAATAATTTGTTGGACATACTCTATATTTGAGATCATTCTTCTTGAATGGAAGCGTGGGAAAATGTAGTTTATTGTTTGTAGCACTCATAGTTGCGAAGTTACCTTAATTCAAAAATTACACAACAATTCGACAACATTCTGCGATACTGTTTCTCGTTACCACGAAAATTCTACAAAAATACAGCAACTTGTGGAGGAAAGAAAAAATATCTAATGAAACATAATGAAAATTGTAAAGATAAGAGCAATACAAATTGCTCGACAAACAATGAAACGAAACGAAATGCAAACGAGAAAAATGTTTTTCAGTCAATGACCGAAAAAGATGTTAATGAAAACGGGAAGAGAGACGTTGAATCGAATGAATCGAAAGATAAAATGATTATATTCAGAAGGAGGCGTTCTGCTGCTCGCGAAAGTGCGCGCTAATTATACCTTCATTGATTACATCGCGTGTAAAAAGAAAATTCAAAAATGTTTGTAAACAACGCCAGCAACGTACCATCATTCACCGACGATTTCCTGCATGAAATTCTGATTACCCTCACTATAATGGCCACCTACATTTTCCTCCTCCGCGAGCATCGTATTCCACGCGCGATAAAATCATCTCGAAGCTTGATTGCATCCGTCGTGACTTTGTAAAACTCGTAAATCACATTTCAATGATCGGTGGTGCATTAAATATTTTCTCTTCGCCTCACTGAATATTTTACTTCAATATTTTATATTATATTTGTTATTACTATAATAACTGATTTTTGGAAACATTAATATATCATTGATAAAATATTGCCAGCCTGTATTTGACTGACTGATTGATTCATTGATTCTTTGCATTTTTTAAAGAATCTTCTGCTGTAAATTATTCAATGTTTAGAGAAGAATTAGGTCATTAAATTTCATTCTAAATTAGGTCACTGTTAAATTAAATTTAAAATTCAAAAGAGAGAGAGAGAGAGAGATAGAGGGAAAATTCTAATTTTACTTTCGACTTTATAAAATTGCAATTAGGGCTATCAAATTTTGAAATTTCCAACTTTTTATTTCCCCATCTTTTAAATTAGCCGATTTCAATTTTTCTAAATTTTAACTTGTACTACTTTCCAATCTTTTTAATTTGTAAGTGTTCCAACTTTTACCATTTACTATATGTTATTTCCAATCGCTTCGATTTCTTCAAATTCCAATCTTTTAATTCTTTCAATATCTGAAACCTTCAATTGTTTCAATATAAAAAATATTATAGAATAAATACCATCCTTCAGTTACTTTAACTTTAAAAATTATCACTTTTCAATTGTTGTTTAGTTATTTCAATTATTCATTTTAAAAATTGTCTCCAAACAAGTTCCAAAGTACTTACCAACTTTAGATCGTAAATATTTCTCGTTCTTTCCTCAGATTTTCTCTTTTACTTGCTGCAGAGGAATGTTGGTCAATTTCGTTTCGTTTTATACTGATTGGATCGCCTGTTGTGATATCGACTCAATTCACTTGGTCGACAACTTTCTGGCTGGTGTCAGTGGTAATACTTCTGCTTCTGAAATAGGACATTGTTTCATGGTCAAGGTAATTGATTTTGTCAAGCTTTCAATCGTTCGTTCAAATCGTGCGTGAAATAATCGAATTTATTTATTTTATGTTGAATTTATCCTTCTTCCAAGAAGAAGAAGGAAAGAAAGTACGACAAAGACGTAAAGATCATATGACAAGCTGAAAATCGTAGTGATAGAAATCAAATATTGAAAAATATAATTCTAATTTAATTTTCAAGTTCTTTTAAATCCAAGTTTCAATTTTTTCTTAAACTTTTTCTTAAATTTTAAATTTCGAATTTAAGAACTTAATCAACTCAAATCTAATTTTCATAAAACTTTTAATGTTTCCTTGCTTCACGCTAGGAATTTTCCAAAAGCCACAACGCATACATCAAATCATTTTATGTAATAAATAATTGATATAGGTAACTATATATAATACTGATGTATAATACACAAAATACTGTTCTGAGCCAGCCGACTATTTGTCGAACGCAGTTAAACTGAAAATGTCAACGTTAAACTTTGCGAGAAAATTCAAGTGTTTTCACATTCGTTTAGAAGTTCAATTTACATGTAAATTACTGGCTTTCCTTTTCTATCAAGAGATATTGGCAGCTTCCTGCACGCCGGACTTTCTACGAGATAATTTATTATTATTTGCATCGAATAAAACCAGATGGCTCGTTCTACCTATATTTCACGATATCGATGTTGCTTTTCAAGCTTACGACCGAGTGCAAACGTGTATGTCAAAACGTTGATTCGCGTTGCACCGTGAATAATGCGTGCAAATCGCCATTGCTCTGGTATGCCGATATTTTCTCTTCTCCTTTCGTCGTATCCAACAGATTCGATTCTGATAAAACGGGAACACGTTTCTAAAAACGTGCGACATTCCTTCCTGCTTCTGTCGATCTCTCGATTTGACATTTATACAATAATTTTCTTTAACAATTATATGATGAAAATAATAATTTTCTATGACTTTCTCTTAACAATAGGCAAACACTTTCGATGTGAAAAAAAATTTCATATAAAAGAAGTCCCCTAAATCTTTCTTTCTCTTTATTGAAATAAAAGCAAAATTGGGAATGTGAAAATTCAAAGATAGTAGCAAGGTTCATCTCTACATAACTCTGCATAAAAATCTAATCTGTCTACTAAAAAAAACCGGCAATCTATTGAATTTATCAAGTACTTGCATCTATCGATTAAAAATGTTTCGCACAAATGGAAAATAGCACGTGTGAATTTTTCACAAAAAAGTAATCTCACCTTGCAAGATTTCTTCTCGTTCAAGGCGTCACAGTGCTAACAAAAGTTCTGTGTAACTTCCTCGCGGTTAATTGCCTCTTCTTTCACTCTTCTCTTATCTTTTTCTCTTTTATTACAGAAAACAATCTCTCCTCTCCCAAAAACAAAATCTTCCATTTCTCAGAGTCTTTCTTGAACTTCTTTTCGCCACCGTTCAAATACATTCTTCGAGAAAGGTAGAACAATAACGATCGAAGCGAACAGAGTTTGTTCTTCGCCTCTTTAACCATAAAACTCGCTTCGCTTCCCTCTTTCTAACTTTCTACTCATCTTCGGTCTTCCTCGCCTCGTAAAATCCAAGTTTCCTCCCTAAGTATTCTATTCTAATCCTGTTCACCTCCGCTCGTTATTTAACGAACCGCTTCCTCGAAAGACTCGCGATCTTTGCTTCACGCCTCGTAAGCTTCAAAACGATACACCCTTTTTTGCAGTTCAGATCGATTTTTCGCTGCTTCGTCTCTCCACGACGTCGCGTTTACTCTTCTCCGAGAGTTCTTTTCCCCTTTTCACCACTTCCGGTGCTCGTCTCTTCCAAGTCCTTCGATCACTTTTTTTCTTTTCTTCTATTTCACTTAAGATTTCAATTACTTTTCTAGAGAAGTGATCTCAGAATGATGTCAGACGGAAACAATATCCTCTTTTCACTTTATTGCCTAATCGATCGATGATTCGAAAGAATATTTTTCAATTATTCCTCTCTCGTTTTCTGGATTGTTGAGACCTCGACTCAAACGAATTATAATTTTTCAATTACTTTTCTAGAGAAGTAATTTCAGAATCACATTAATTCTTCGATTGTGTACTGTTCGATTGCGAACTTGAAAGACTATTTTCCAAATAATTCTAAAAACCAAGTAACAATATACTTACTCTTCGTTCAATAATACTCGTCAACGATCCTTCGATCATGCGCTGTTGCTGCAAACATTGCAATCTAAAAACTGTGTCAGACACAAGAAATCGAACGAACGTCGCAAAAGAATAATATTCTGTCTCTCCTCTTGGTTTTCAATCAGAATTACATTTTCTATATGTTCTTCTAAAGTATCCTCGAGGAGATATCCTGTCGAGGAGACCTTGAAAAAGTAGCGACACTATTCTCGTTCCGTTCAATCACGCACAGGTGACAGATTGATCCCGTGACCGAGATCTCTTTGGATTCAACAGCTCTCCATGATTCTGCGATGGACTTCCGGCACAACGCCGGTTTCTAGCTGGACATGCTAATCGACGAAGAAATAAATACGCGTTTTGTGTCATTGCGTGCCGTCGGAGAAGTCTTGCATGTTCGTGGACACGTTGTTCGTGCTCCAGTAAGATGGCAGGAAACGTTCAATTTGACGAGGTTTGTCGTTGAAGGAGAATCCTCCTGACCAGGTCAATTTCTTCACCGTTCGCTGGCTCCTCGATCTTTTCCACGAAAATGGGAATTCAAACGTTCTCCTCTCCTTTCGAATTCAAATCCTTTCGTCTCTTCTACTTTGATCTTTTCATTCTCCTTTTCCAACGTTGCGTGGAACAATTTTATTTTACTGTTTTAGAACAGTTCTTCATTCTCGACGATGTGAAATGAAGTGAAAAAGCTGAAGTAAAAATGCCACCTCTATTTGTTATTGAAATTAAGCATTCTGTGGCACTGCGCTTATCACAGACGCTGTTCTTTCACTTCCTATTGACGTTTTTGCTAATCAGGTTTCTCCTTTCAGTTTCTTACTAAGGCTCGAGTGATTTAATTCGACTGCTCGCACAGTTTGCTATAACCGTCATATTCTTTCGGAGATTTACTTTCTCCTTTCAGCTAATACTCGAGTTTTAATTAATACTCTCTTTACTTCCTTTGAACTATAATACTTTGCTCCACTTTATGCGAAGATTATTTATGAATGTTACCTCTTTGCTCTCCAGATGTTCTCCAATAACATCCTCCAACCTTCTCCGTCTCAAACAGATCTGTTTCAACGCGGCTGAATCGTCGATTTATCGTCAACAATTTCTATCGTTAAGAAAAGATTTCGAAAATAAAATGGAACTTCCCTTCTCCTAATTTCCCCTCGACAATCTCCGAATTTCAGAATTGTTTTCTACTAGAACCCTAATGTTTCTCTTTAGCTCGATGCTTCTGCCAATTCCTTTCACATCGCCTGTCAAGGAAAGAATTCTTTTCACCAAACTCCAAATTGCCCCTCCGAAGGACAAATCCCATTCGAATCGCAAAACTCCTCTTCAAACGATATCACGAGTCTTTCGATTATTTCTTCGATAACTTCTACAACGATCAATTCCAATTCACAGTCGAGTCCCTCTCTACTCTCTTATCATCCCTCTCGGTTCATCCCCCTTTTCATCACTCCGTTTCAAAGTTGAAACACAAAGTTGAAGCAAACGGTCGAACGAGACACCCTTTTTGTGACAACTGGCTGCCAGACGAGTGTCGAAATTGCACTGAGGCTGGTGGTGTTCTACCGCCCCCGATGTAGCTTCTCCTTTCCGCGCCGGAGTCGAGCCATTTAATAGTGGGGACTCGGATATCCCTTCTTTCGCTGGGAAGAGCTGCTCGCTGAACTCTATTCTGTTGTCCTTGCTGTTCACAATCGCGATATCCTCGTTACTTGCACCAAGGGGGAGATCTTCTCCCGGCCGACCGCGTTTCTTCCACATCCTCCTCTTCTGTTTCTCTTGTTGTTGTTATTGTTGCTTCTTTTCCCTCTTCCCTTTCTTCTTCCTCCTCGTCTTTTCTAGGTTTCGTCTTTCAGTCTCATCTCGTTCCCACGATTCTCCCGTTTAACCGGTAACACCATTCACGCGGCTAATACCGCTGCTGCCACGAAAGTGGAGATTCGTGTCGATATTCAGAATCTGTCTCGCTGACGGCGATTCAAACGTGTTCGTGATCGAACAATTCTTGTTCTTTTTTTTCTCTCTTTCTTTTTCTTTACGGTCCATTGTTGTTTTTTTTTTTTTTTTTTGTCATTGTGGTTACTTTTATGGCGTCACGACGTTTTACGTAGGATGTGTTCGTTGGTTGATCTGGCGAACCTTGGTTTGGAAATTTACTGTTAGTAGTAAATTACTGTTCTGTCCAAGTACTTGCTTTGGTGAGATTGCACAGATATTGCGCGTAGAAGCGTAGAAAATTTGGAAGTTAGAATAAAACAAGTATTGCAGGTGTAACAGGGAGAGATCGTGTTATCGTTTCCTTAGTTTTAATATTAAAATTAGTTGAATCAGTTAAATAGTTAGTTAAATTGGTTAAATATTTATAAAATATTTATTCTCTTTGTACGTAAACTATTAAACCATTTTATATCGTTTAGACCATAAACGATTCTTGAATAAACTAAATAGAATCTGAGAGTTATTTTAAAAGATTTTGAATATTAATGTTTTCTATCCTTGGTTACATTATTGTATATTATTATATTATCGTGGGCTATTTAAAGAATATTTCTTACTATCTTGTTTAAAATTTAAAATTTAAATTAGTACAACACGAAAACACGAAATTTTTACTAGTTTCGACAGTCCCGGAAGAAGAATATTCCTTTCAATTATTAAAATAAACGCTATGAACAAGTTTTTTTATTCGTAATTGTCAAAAACTTTGTACAACAGAAATATTGAAAAATTTACTATATTAGTTCCAACGATTTCCAAGACATTCATACTTAAAATTATATAACTTTCTCCTACATAAGGAATCTGTTCTTAGAATCTATCTTTTATCTCAAATCACGGTTAACGATGAAAAATCGCGATTAACGATGAAACGTAGTCGCAAATGTTGCAACGAAAGACACCAGGAAGACGCTTGAAATTCAAACGATACTTTCCTCCTTTCCCTCTCGTTGCCAGAAAAGGCAACTTCCGACGTTTTAACGCTTTACTTCAACTGCGAATTAATTGATCAATTAAAGGAGGCGCTGAAACAGTTTGCATCGAAACCGGAAAACTCGAGTCGAGCGCAAGAAAGTGTCGTTCGCGGCGGATGCTAACGCGTTTACGTTGTGTAACATGTTAATCCGCTATGTTAACGGCTTAATCTCCCATAACTGTTCGAACGGCCCATTGTTCTCCTGTTGCACTTATTTACTCAACAATTTAATTCGTGACGCCTGCAATCTCGACCGTTTTACGACTGAAGAACGCTCCATTTTCTTAAAAGGATACCAACAATCCCCATTTGCATGCTAACGAGCCGGTCTCGGATCGTTTAAAATCATTCTTAACACTCGTTATCATACGCGCAATAAGTCAAGTCACAGTGAAATAGTAATTGACTTTGACAATACATTTTTGGGAAAATTCATATTTCTGAGAATATCGAAATAACAGGCGAAAGTAGAAAATTGTTTTATATATCACGTAATGTGTAAAACGTATCATTGTTGAATGCCGATTCGAAACGTACCATGTTGTAAGAATAAATTTCTTAAAATTTACTCTTTCTAAAAATACTTTGTTTCCGTCATTTCTGAAGTGGTTGGTGCTTGACACACAATTTCACCTTAATTAACATGTACTTAATGATATCAAATGGTATCGATTCTTCACACTGACACAATCTATACCTGTCAACGAATAAACGCTACGAAGAACATAAAATTCTAACTCAAACTGTCATGTTCACCCACGCATTTCACTGTTCCATATCAGCGATGACTTCATCGCTGCAAACTCGTCGTAAACTTTCACGCGCTATTTTCAACGAAAATTCACCAACTTCGTACACGTGTATACTGTAATGGATCACGTTAAATCTTTGTCCACGCGCAGATATCATCGGAATTGTTCCCGAGGAACAACTTTTTTTTAAAGAACGACGCGATCTTCGTAAAAAAACGCGACGAACCAACTGCACGCATAGTCTACGGCTGTAATTAAGGAAACAATTATTATTACGGTACATCTGCACGTGCGTAGCCCAGATTTCTACTATGCTCAAAAGCGTCCCGTAGCGTAACGACGCGACGCATCGAACGCGATACTCGTGTTGAATTAACATAGTCTTCCATACTTCCACAGAATTTAAAAATTACTTATAGCTTTCAATTATATTTTTATATTTTAAAAACTAGATTAAAAATGACAAATTTTAATAAAAATAATATTAATTTATTACTACTATCATAAATAAATTTACGTAAAGCATTTCTACTGTTTGATTCACATTTTTGAAATTATATTTTGCAGGAGATAAGAACATTGCGTGTTTCTTTTTAAAACATTAAGTTCCAGAAAATAAACGATTACGATCAACTTTACAATAAATATCTTCGCGCGTGTATGTCCGAAAAATATTACATTCCACAAGAGAAAAGTATTTAGAACAAATACTCAAGAGTTATCGATATATGTATTTTCATGCAAATGCATACAGAAGGTCATGAACGCAAATACATATATAGAAGAACTATGCAAAGCGTGAGAATTTAGAATCATGTTGAATTTAATTTAGATTGCCTATTAAACGAGGTTCCAGATCTCCTGCAATTAACAGATCAGCCGACTGCCGCGTAACAATGAAATTACCAACGATTTAACAGTCACCCAGCTTCATGAGAAAATAAAGTCCACCAAAGGAAATATCACTAGGTTAGCTTATGTTTTCGATAGTTTCTCGCACTGAATGATTATTGAAATATTATCACAAAGAACTTGTATAACAATATTTTTTTTCTACATTCGATTTGTACTTCTATTTTTTTCTACTTCTAAAACCAATTTTTTTCTTCATAGAAACCCGTCCCCTCGCTCTAACCTTATAATCAGGGATCCAGAATCTAGAGTCTAGAAAGAAGGAATCCTAAAATATAGAATCCAAGGACTAAAATCTTAAAATCTTCGAATCTAGAATCTGAAATTTTACAATTAAAACTTCATTTAATACAGTTATACTCGCGTATAAAATTCGCCTTTTAATTTATTTTCGTGAAAACAGACAGTTCAAATAGATGTTCCTTTAATCGACAAAACATGTTACCGTAGCTTTCACACAATACTGATTTTGGTAATTTCCCCACAACCAGCTAAAATAGAACCGGAAGTTAGACAATCGGCGGAAGCATTATCTCTCCGTTATATTACCAAAAAAGTGGAATGATAATAACCTCATTTTAGGAATAACTACGGAAACACACAAGGCATAAATTACGTATAAATGCTCACATACAAACAAAATTTCCCTGAAATCTCAATTAACAAATATTAATTTATACACAATACAGCAATAAAAGAAGAATTTGTACAAACTGACTTCATTCCGACAAAACGAAGGAAATTTCTGGCACCAAATTAGAACGATGTATGTCAAGACTGATATTTTAGGAATATTAAACTTGAAAAAGAGAAAATATTGCCGCCTGAAAATTCGTATCATGTATCAGGAAAACATGCCACTCCAGAAGGTGACACAACATAGCTGGCCAATGAACGGTTCTCCTGATACACACGCTTCTCAAAAAACATTGAAACAGGAATATCTCGTGAACCAGAAGGAATAGCTGGCCGATAATTCGTATATTGTATCAGGAGAACATGACACTCGAGGAGGTGGCACGAAATCGCCCTCCGATGGGTAGTGCTCCTGATACAGAGGTTTTCCAAAAAATTTTCAAACAGGAATATCTCGTGAACGAGTAGGAATAGCCAGATGAAATTCCGAATCTTGTATCAGGAGAACATGATACTCGAGGAGGTGGCACGAAATCGCCCTCCGATGGGTGGTGCTCCTGATACAAAAGTTTTTCAAAAAATTTTCAAACAGGAATATCTCGTGAACGAGTAGGAATAGCCAGATGAAATTCCGAAACTTGTATCAGGAGAACATGACACTCGAGGAAGTGGCACGAAATCGCCCTCCGATGGGTAGTGCTACGAAATACGAAATTTCAACCTGATATTCCTGTGTCAAAGTTTTTGGTATACCTCTGCATCAGGAGGGCAATGTCGTGCTACCTCCTCGAGTGTCATGTTCTCCTGATACAAGGTTCGGAATTTCAGTTAGCTATACCCACTCGTTCACGAGATATTGCTGTTTCAAAATTTTTTGAAAAACCTCTGTATCAGGAGCAGCATCCATCGGAGGGCGATTTCGTGCTACCTCCTCGAGTGTCATGTTCTCCTGATACAGAATACGAAATTTCGGCCAGCTATTCCCTCTCGTTCACGAGATATACCTCTTTAAGAATTACTTGAAGAACACCTGTATCAGGAGCACCACTCGTCGGAGGGCGATCTCGTGCTACCTCTTCGAGTGTCATGTTCTCCTGATACGAAACACGAAATTTCAACCTGATATCCCTGCAAGTGAAAATTTTTTGGTCTACTTCTGTATCAGGAGCACCGCCAATCGGCGGGCGATGTCGTGCTACCTCTGCGAGTGTCATGTTCTCCTGGTAGAAAATACGGAAATTCAACTAGCTATTCCTTCTCGTTCACGAGATATACCACTTTAAGTATTACTTGAAGAACATCTGTATCAGGAGCACCACCCATCGGAGGGCGATTTCATGACACCTCTTCGAGTGTCATGTTCTCCTGATACAAAATACGAAACTTCAACCTGAAATTCCTGTGTCAAAATTCTTTTATCTACCTCTGTATCAGGAGCACCGGCCATCGGCGGGCGATTTCGTGCCCCCTCCTCGAGTGTCATGCTCCCCTGATACAAAATACGAAATATCGGCCAGCTATTCCCTCTCGTTCACGAGATATACCTCTCTAAGGATTACTTGAAAAACCTCTGTATCAGGAGCACCATCGGAGGACGATCTCATGCCATCTCATCGAGTGTCATGTTCTCCTGATACGAAATACGAAATTTCTACCTGATATTCCTGTGTCAAAATTTTTTGATCTATCTGTGTATCAGGAGCACAACCCAACGGCGGGCGATGTCGTGCTACCTCCTCGAGTGTCATGTTCTCCTGGTAGACAATGCGAAATTTCAGCTAGCTATTCCTGCTCGTTCACGAGATATTCCAGTTTCGAAATTTTTTGAAAAATCTCTGTATCAGGAGCACGACCCATCGGAGGGCGATTTCGTGCCTCTTCATCGAGTGTCATATTCTCGTGATACAAAATAGGAAATATCAGCCAGCTATTCCTTCTTGTTCACGAGATATTCCTCTTTAAAAATTGCTTGGAGGACTTCTGTATCAGGAGGACCACCCATCGGAGACCGATCTCGTGCCAGCTCTTCGAGTGTCATGTTCTCCTGATACGAAATATCAACCTGATATTCTTGTGTCAAAATATTTTGAAGTTTCGTATTTTCTACCAGGAGAACATGACAGCTCGAGAAGGTAGCACGAAATCGCCCGCCGATGGTTGGTGCTCCTGATACACAGATTTTTCAAAAAATATTGAAACAGGAATATCTCGTGAACGAGCAGGAATAAATAGCTGAAATTTCGCAGTTTGTATCAGGAGAACATGACACTCGAAGAGGTGGCACGACATTGCGCGCCGATCGGCGGTGCTCCTGATACAGAGGTTTTTCTAAAAATTTTCAAACCGGAGTATCAGGTTGAAATTTCGTATTTCCTATCAGGAGAACATGACACTCGGGGAGGTGGTGCTCGTGATGCAGAGCTTTTTCGAAAAATTTTGAAACAGGAATATCTCGTGAACGAGCAGGAATAGCTAGCTGAAATTTCGTACTTTGTATCAGGAGAACATGACACTCCAGGAGGTGGAACGAAATCGCAATCCGATGGGTGGTGCTCCTGATACACAGATTTCTCAAAAAATTTTGGAACAGGAATATCAGGTTGAAATTTCTTATTTTGTATCAGAACATGAGACTCGAGGAGGGTGCACAACAACGCCCGGCTATGATCGGTGCTCCTGATACTGAGGTTTTTCGAAAAATTCAGAAACAGGAATATTAGGTGAACGTGATGAAATAGCTGGCTGAAAATTCGTGTTTTGTATCAGGAGAACATGACACTCAAGGAGGTATCACGGCATCGCCCGATGAAACGTTCTCCTGATACAGAGGTTTTTCGAAAAATTTTGAAGCTGGAACATCTCGTGAACGAAAAGGAATAGCTAGCTGAAAATTCGTATTTTGTATCAGGACAACATAAGATCCTCGAAGATGGCACGTCAGAACCTTAGAGCCAGTCGTACTCCTGATGTTTCATATTCTTAAAGAATTTTTATCCGCGAATATTTTGAAAACCGCTCGGCACTTCTGGCTGAAATTTGAGAATTTCAGGAAAGCATGTGTGGTGAGGAGGTGTCACGCCAAATTCTGGAGTTACATGATCTCTTGGCATTTCAAATTTTCAGAAAATGTTTGGGCCCGAATATCTTGAAAACTGAGAGGTGCTTCTGGCTGAAATTTGAGATTTTGTTTCAGGAGGCATGAGCTCATTACAAATTCAACCTTCATTGCGTACTCATCTATTAATTTTTAGAAGTTAACTTTTAATGTTGTTTCTGAATATTGTAGTTGTTTGAAGATTATCTAATATTCAAAGAATGTTAAAAATGTTGAATGTGAATGTGATAATAGTGTTATAGGTGTGGTAAAAGTGCAATTGTTAACTGTGGTAAAAGTAAGATTGTGAACTGTGTTGTCTTCGTAAAGATCCGTCGTCATCCC
Source organism: Tetragonisca angustula (assembly GCA_036937485.2). Lineage (NCBI taxonomy): Eukaryota > Metazoa > Arthropoda > Insecta > Hymenoptera > Apidae > Tetragonisca > Tetragonisca angustula. Next base: position 1,377,108 of record JAWNGG020000014.1, read on the forward strand.
TCGGTGCCTCGCTGAGAGGTCTAATAGTTTACTTATCAACTAATTGTAAGTGTACCTATAGTCCAGTTTAGTCCGTGAGATAAAAAAAAGAAATGAATTTGCACGATCTAAATTATACTCTATGTTGCGTAGTTCTTAACTTGGTACCGTTTTACAAACATTAGAGTTTTACACAGGTTTGTGAAACGACATCAGTTACCAGGTCTCACCACGAGGAGGTGACTACGCAGGAGAGCCGCCCTGGGCTCTAATCCCAATCACCCTCCATTACATGGAAGCAAGTCGGCATTCAACTTAATGATTGATACTTATTTGATGAACTTATTTTAATAATAATGTAAAATTTGAATAATAATAAATCGTTAAGGAAGAAAAAGAAAGAAAGAAAGAATATTTGTGCGTCAGCAACGTACATATAGTATTGGATAAGCATATTGACTTGTTTTTAAAAATAATTAGGTCAAAACGTGATATTTCCCACTTTTTATCTACCTTCTTCTATTTTACGTCAATTATAATGAAACGTTCACAATGCTACATTTCGAGAATTTTCTCCTTTATGAATAAATTTAATATAAATTTACGTTAATATAATTTACTTCGTTTTGGATAAAAGTGTAATATTCTTTGCCAAAAAATTTAGCAAAATTACTATAAATACGTTCGCAAAGCAAGTCGATTATGGATAGTAATTACTAGATTACATATGTTTATGCAATTTTCTTGTCATTATGCAATCATTATTATGAGCATAACTGAACAAATATAGTTTAAATCGGAATTTGTCTCAGCTACACACTAAATATTACAATAAACGTCTTACTTTTAATATTTTATATATTTTGACAATATTTGATGATTTTTGGTATCTTAAATTAACTAGAAACGCATGAAGATTCATAATCTTTGATTAACATTGAAACTATCAAATCTTCAAAGTGACAGATTTCAGATTTACTACTTCTACAGTTAAAAATGTGCATATCTCTATCAAAATTTATATTGATTTTTATTTAAGTAACAGCATAATCATGTGGACTTATTTATTTTAATTAATATCATTTGAATTACAATAATACATAACGGCTTAATACATACGATTAGATACACATAATATGTAATGGTAAATATACATATTACAAGTCGGTTATTCTAGTATTTGTCATACGACTGATACACGATGAACGTCAGTGCTTAACAAAAATAACAGAACTCGTGACATTATTACGTCATGGAAAAATAAGTTGTCATTGACAATGAATCAGAGATTGTTTTAAAGATCCATTTCAAATAATTGCAAATAAGTGACAGAAGACAATAAGTGTTCATTTTCGAACATAGAGTTAGATCTTAAATTAAATTCAATAATAGTAAATTGCTTAATTAGTAAAAAAACTCGTTTCGAAATGTGTACTTCACACATATACAAGGTGAACAACTAACTTGATCACCTTGAATATCTTCGTTATTTTTGAATATGTGAAAAAATTTTGTTAAGGAAAATTATACGGTATAGACCATAATATGATACTAATGATTTTTTTCTTTTTTTGTAGATAGAGGCATTTCGGAGATTTTGAGATCAACTTTTTTTAAATGAAATAATATATTTTCAATTACATCAATTGATGCAGCTCAATATTCTTTGTAAAAAAATATTAACTTATGTATATCAAAAAATTATTAATTTAGGTAACATTTTCATCTTAATTCTGTAATATTCTCCTGTTCATACTATCCTTGTTTTTCATATACAGAAAGCTTTAGAAATGATGACAATGTTATATTGTTCATAAGCAGGATAATTTAGATTTATAATTAATAGGCTATTATTTTGCTTGAAATCTTAGTACATAATATATATTTAATTTAATATACGTAATATTTATTGAATGGTATTCATTCATTACAAGTTCATGCACAAAATGCGTCTTTCGTATATTTTATGAATGCAACTATTTTTAAAACATTTACGTATTACATTCGTCATCGCTTTGTCATTCTCGCGAGATAAAAAGGTGAAAAATAATGTAAATGCAACGATTATTAACTCGTCTGCGATAAAATCAAATCATAAAGGTTAATGGTTAATAATTGAGGAAAAGCAACGTACATTTTCTACTTAAAACTAAATTATTACAAAATCTTTATTGTTTATATAGAAATAAAAGAAAAAAAAATTTTTGTAAGAACTATTATACTAGTTTTAACTTTCGACATAATTTAGTTATTTCAACATTTTGTTTCATGAATCCTTTCGCCAAGAAACTCCTATATAGGTATATATAATTTATTTATTATATTATTTAAACGCTCTTTTTTTTCTTGTTGCACTTTGCTTAAAAACCTTGACCATCGTTACACAGACTTATTATGAAGAAATTAAATTTAATGGCGCGTAGAGCTTTTTCTAACTTTTCAAATATTTTTCTTATTCGCAATTCCTTTATTATTCACACAATTTATTTAACAAGAAATTTCTTGAAAATAAAAAGAAAGAAAAAGTAAACAATGGTCCCCGTGTTTAAAGCATTAAAGCTTTTGTGCCTTTTACGATTGAATATCATTCTCTCTTTACGTTGGATGGAAAGGAGTAGCCCGATATTAATAAAAGAAGATTACTATAGTCATATGCCTTAAATTCATTTATTTACACGCAAATATATTATATGTATACGTATAGATATTTATATATTATGTGTATATATATATATATATATATATATATATATATATATATATCACTGTTATATTGCTATATAACCCTTGAGATTTACACGTACAACCTACGGTTCTTTCGACATCGTCGATCTCACGAAATCTTTTACTCGTTGCTCTCTCTTAGCTCACGTTGATGTACACGTACAATGTCGATGTATCGTAGCAAACAAACGAGAACAGATTTGCTGAAACTATATTTTCTTTCTTTCTCTTCTCTTATTTTTTTTTTTTTTTTAATTTCGAAGCATTCAATTGGGAATTATTTCGTTCATTTTACACAGTGATATATCTTCTTCGATTTAATATGTATAATATTTATGATTATTTGATCAATCATCGAACGAATATCATCGTCAAAACGGCGATATAAAACTAACTGTCGCTAAAACGACGATATAAAATAATAATATAAAAACATCGAGAATGTCCCTTTCCGAAAATTCCACGGCTGTAAAAAATCGTCTCTCGTATATTTTATGAATGCTAAACTTGATAAAAGTTAACGATCTGAATTTAAAATTCGTTCTCAATGTTTAGAATATAAAATATTGTCGTGTTACGATCGTGATAAAATTCAAGAACAGTGGCATCTGACAGGTCTCGATTAATAGAATATTAATTTCTCTTCTGTCTATTATCTAAAATAGACATTGATAATACTAAAACGTATGTATCTTGTTCTCATGGATTTGGCTGATCACACTTCATTTTGATTATTTCTGTTGAGCAACAAACCATTTAAACAGTCGTTCGAAAGAAAATATGAAACACGATCGTAAAATTTTTTCGTGAAACAAATGTTAAAAAAAGCAAATGTTATAATTTCAGCTTGTCAGATATTAAATCTACTTTAACATTAAAATTATTAATATTAATCACGATATTATAATATAATTAATTTTCATTTGAATGATATTATATTATAATACTACTAACATTATAGTATTATCAATAATATTTTACTTCATACAAAAAATATTCATCAAAAGATATAAATAAAATTACCAATTCAAGACTCATAGTATTATCAATAATATTTTACTTCATAAAGAAAATATTCGTCAAAAGATATAAATAAAATTACCAATTCAAGACTCATAGTATTATCAATAATATTTTACTTCATAAAGAAAATATTCGTCAAAAGATATAAATAAAATTACCAATTCAAGAATATTCATTGACTTCTTAATTTCTAAATTAAATTCTACTTTCTTTCAACATTGAGGAAAAATTGATCTTAAATCTTGCGTTACCTTTGAAAAATCATACAATTTTCACATCACTCAATAAAGTGAGAAGTTCACATAAAAAAAGTGTCCTAATAGAATTGGTAAAATGACAAGTTTGCGTACTTATACTAAATTTTACTCCATTGCATAAAAAAGCCAAACTGATGCATATTTTCTCTTCTTTTTTTCTCTCTCATTCGTACGCACTCATTCGCTCTCCCTTCTTTTCTCTCTCACTCTCTCAATCAATCCATCAATCAATCAAATGATCGAGCAACAAATATTCTATTATTTACATATCTATGACAACGGCGATCTCGTAGTCGCACCAGCATTACTTTCGTTTTCGTGACATTTCCGCTAAAAAAATAGTTAAAGATAAACGCCACATATTTCCAGTTTTACACGCATCTAATAAGTGCCATCTATGACCCTGCCTGCCTCTCAATGATCCGAACTGTTTTCTCTTTACTACTTGGCTTTTTTTTTCTCCATCGAACTGCAGCGAACAAATAAAACATGCGAGTTACAATCGATTTACATTTAAAAATAAACTATCTCAGATTTTGCAAAGAAAAAGTTCGTTTTTATTTTTATTCTTTCTCTTCTTTTTTTTGTATTTTTGTTTTTTTTTTTTTCTTTTTTGTCTCTAATGGAACTTTTACCATTGTCAACGCGTTTCATCGCGTTTGTTTTTTAAACGCATACAACCATATATATATATACAACCATTATATATGAACAAGCTCATTCACATTTGTCATATGTATACAAAAAGGAAAAAAAAGAATTATTACAAAACAGTGGAGGCAGTGCCGAGTGTTTTAAATGCGATCTAGCCTCTGATTTTGTTACGTACAGCTGCTGTATAATGAGGCAAAATATTTCGCGCACACTGAGAGAATGAGATACCGCGGTTAAGAAAACCAATTTTATACAATCACGTGATATTTGAAAAAAAGACAAAGATACATAAAGCAAAGTTATAAAAATAATTTGTCAAACAATGAAACGTTTTCTCTTGTTATCCTACATATAGTACAAATGCAATAATAAAGGGTTATATATGGCATCTTCCGAAAAAGCTTAAAATTGTTGGGCTGTTCGTACAAAATATTTACTATATATACAAATTTTCTCTTTTTTTTCTACCTCTTTTTCATTACCTCGTACTCTCGCTCCTTTTCATTCCATTTTTACATAGATATCAAACAAACAACAATAACTTTCTCTTACGGCCCATCGGTATGACGTTAACTTAATCATCCGTATACTTAATCAAATCTATGTATATAACATGTACACGTATAATAGCACTATACAAACAGAGGATGAAGTGATATTTTTTCGTTTCGCCGTCGCAAAACTTTCAAGTATTCTGAAGAGCTCGTCTAATCAATCTCTTTTCTAGTATAATGTGTACATGTGTGTATGCATGTGTGTGTATATCAGTCTTGAGCCACTTTCATAAAAGATTTCTACTTTTATAATCAAGTTGTCTTTCACCTTGAACTTTTTCATATCAATAGCATATTGGCACATTCCTCCAAATACGTACACTTATATTTCATATATGTATAATATGAATTATATATATGTATTCTATATATATATATATATATATATATATATATATATAAAATGTGATGTACTTATTTTTCTGATCATACCTCGTAGTGTGAATGTATCATGTTATTATGTGTGATACCTTTCATGAATTTATGCTATTACTAGTGGCTCATCATCGGAAAAACCTCGAATCACTGGACTGTCTTCTTCCTCTGTGAAATCATGAAAGTAGAAATTTTAAAAACTCTTCACTTCTTGTTAAAATAAATATTATCAAGAAGTTCGTAATAAATTGATAATAAAGTAGATTAAATCCCGAAATTAAATGAATTATAGATTTACCTAAGCCGTCTGTAGTACCCGGGAAAGTTGCTTGCCCGCGTCTAGTATCATAGTGACTATTAGCAAATTGTGTAAAACTATTGGTTAATCTTCTGTGTCTAACAACAAAGTACGCCAATGCAGATCCTAAAGCGACGATCAACAAACAGATTGGTATCGCAAACGAAAGAATGTTGGACGTATTTATAGTCACAGGTAACGATGATACTTCTGTAAAGATTGATTTTTTATTAATTACTATTATATCTTTGAATTATCTTCTAAAATGATCAATCAAATCAATTTTTATAATTTTAATTAATTCTCTTATATCAGAAAAATGAAATTGATAATTTATTATTGAAATTAATGATTGAAATTTCATTTAAATAATTACTTGCGCTATATCTGGTGCTAAAAACTTCGCTCAAAGAACTTTGGTAGCCTTCTTCTGTAACTAAACGAACGGCAAACGTGTACATAACATCTGGTTTCACGTCTTTGTATATATACGGTGGTTGATCGATTTTATAAATCTTCGCAGTCGACTCGTTCATTACATGCGATCCTTCCACCACCAAAATTTCGTAATGATACTTTTCGTCTTTCATATCTGGTAGATCATGTTCTTCCCAATAAACAAAAAAGCCCTGTTCCTCATGTAAAACCTTCACCTGATGAGGAGGCGGAATGTCTGGTGCCATATATAGAACCGGTTGACTTGCTATGGCATCCTCAACGTCTGTAGATATTGTTATTCGATACTTGCCACCATGTTTAATCGAATTGAACGTGTGTTTCATAACAGATTCGTTTGTTGATGGCAAAGTCACTACGAAATGTTTTTTGAGCGTCGATTCTGTTACGGTGATCTGTAATTTTAGAAATAATTCTTGAATAAACGAATTTTATGCCATTTTCTAATTAATATTGAAAAATAACAATATTCTTTTAATTCAAAGGGGGAAAAAGGCACAATGCAAAAATTCATGTCGTAAAAATTCCTTATTCACCGTGTATCTAATGGGTTCGTCAATGTTAGGACAGCTGGCACTCCAAGAAATAGTTATAGTATCCAATCTGTCTGTTGGAGTGACTTTTAACTTCTTTGGAGGAGCCCGTTGATTGAAATGTGTGAAGACAGAAACTGGTTGACTTAATGGCCCAGCACCATAATCTCCGTTCACGCCTACTGCGAATACATAAGACTCACAAGCTTCCAAATCTTTAATAGTCGCTGATAAGTTCGTCGTTAAAAGTTTATGCGCTAAAAATGAAATTAATTTTCAATTAATGATCAGTAATGATTGTTGGCCGTTTCATTTTTACAATTTACATTACAAAGATTATTACATTCAAAGAATTCCACCATATTCACTGCATAATGAATTCCATACTGCCACTTAATCTTCCTGGTGCTTTTAGGCGGATCCCAAGTAAGTTTTACCGAAGTTCCGTGCGGTTTCACTAACTGGGCGACTAATTTTGTGACAGTCGGCAAAGGCATGCCCTCTGTGGTTGCACTAATAGTCTTAGTCTTTCCAACATAGTTCTTCCTTTTGGCACCAACCTCGAAAGTGTACATAGTTCCTGGAGCCAATTTCTGTATCTCCGCGCGATTCTCGTCTACAACAATCTGTTGTAATCCAGGATACTTTGCCGGACCTCTCGGTGTAATGACATAACAAACATTTTTCATCTTCTTCCACGACAAAGTTACCGAATGATTGGTGAGTGCTTCCACTTTGAGGTCCTCGATATTGTCGATATTAGTGGATCCGTCAAAGATTAAAGTAGCTACATTGGACGAGGCAGACTCTCGTTCCTTACTTTTTGCTATTACCCAAAATGAGTAATTCTTTCCTGCCTGAAATGGCATATCCAATATAGCGGAAGTTTTTTGCTTCAAGAACCGTATAGGTGGTATTGGTGGTGCTACGAATGCCTCGTAACCAGTGATAGGTCCGTTCGGATGAATAGGTGGGTTCCACGTGACTTCCACACTCGTTCCATTTCTTTGGGTCACGGTCACGTTCCAAGGCTCTGACGGGACACCTTCGCCCGTTGTAACAATCAAATACTTGGCTGGTGGGAACACCGTAGTTTGGCCCTTTATTCTAACGTGAACTGTCATGTTATAACGAGTATACGGTTTCAGATTATTAAACTGATACTCCATATCATCGATCCACTTGCTGGCGTTGGTCCAATTAGCTCCAGGTACGGCGTACGCTATCGAAGGTAGAAACTCGAAAGTGACGTTGGTGGGCACAGGCATCCACCAGTACAAAAACAAACTGGTAGCGTTGACCGATCGTTCGTCCACTCCCATTACAAGTACCTGATAAACGCGTGAACTATTTTTCTCGCAGTTGCTCTCATCGAAACCGTCCACGCAATCCTGTTTGCCATCGCAGTATGCAGCTAGAGGGAAGCATCGTGTCTCATCGCAAGGGAACAAACCAAAGAAACAGGATGGTGTCGCTGCCGGACTAGAATGTTGCTCGTCAGAACAGCCCAACTCGTCGCTACCGTCTGGACATTCTTCCACTCCGTTACAAACACTCCTTATAGGAATGCATGCGCCGTCCATGCGACACGTGAACTGATCCTCTCTGCAGGAGGTTTGATCACTGTCTGCACAGTGGGCCTCATCCTCGCCGGAAGTACAATCATTGGAACCATCGCAGACCCACGAATCCTGTATACATTCGCCGTTCAAACACTGGAACTGGTGTTCTCGACAAACCTTAGCTTGCTCTGTCGGATACACCACGGTCCATTCCTCAACTTCCTCATTGCCACAGCCCATTTCGTCCGAATCGTCTCCGCAGTCGTCCACGCTGTCGCATTTCCACCAGTACGGCACGCACTTCTTGTTGTTGCACATGAACATCCAATTATTGCAAGGGCTATTCGGCAAAATCGGAGCCAATGATGGTGGACGTACGGTAGCAGTACAGTTAGCCTCGTCGGATCCATCGGCGCAATCTTTGTCCCCGTCGCAGACCCACGAATTGTATATGCAACGATATTTACTGTGCGACAAATTGCACGTGAACTGCCAGCTTTCGCACGCCATATCGCTACAGTCATTCTCGTCGAAGTTGTCTTCGCAGTCTGGCTCCCCATCGCATTTCCAACTAGCCGGTATACAAGTTCTATCTGCCTTACAAGAGAACTCATCCGATCTGCAAGTACCAGGAAATTGTGCCTTTTTGTTACAATCTCTCTCATCGGAACCGTCCCGGCAATCGTTCTCGTCGTCGCAACGCCACCTATGGGAAATGCACCTACCATTGTCGCATCTGAACTGCGACTCTGTACATTGCGGATACTTGCAGTTCATCTCATCCTTGCCGTCGCTACAGTCATGATCGAAATCACATACCCAATGCTTCGAAATGCATCTGTTATCATCGCATTCGAAATTTGGCGTACACGTTGTGTGTGGTGTGCAACCGATCTCATCCGAATTGTCGCCGCAGTCGTTGTCTCGATCGCACCGCCATGATGCTGGAATACATACATCATTGGCGCAAGCAAATTGATTTGGAGCACACGTGCTGGCAACTCTGGGGCACGTAGAATTGGAAAATGGGGCGATTCCTCCTGGACACATGCACTTGTCGTCGATCATTTCCATTCCGTCAGGACAGAGGCAAACGTGGCCGCCACGAGGCGCTCCCACACAAATGTGAGAGCAAGTACTATTGGCGCAAGCGTTAGTACCATGCTGACTACTATGCGCAAATACCTTAAGGTCCATCAGACCAGGTAAGTGACCTATAATGGTAGTAATACCAAAACCATGATCCTTATCTGCAACAAATATCATAGACTGTTTCCAATCGTCCCAATACATGTTGTCTTTGAATACTGCTATAGCGAAAGGGTGTGACACTTTGTCACTTCTGGAGATCACTGTCTTGAATTTCTTCCCATCAAAGTCGCTAGACCCGATATAATCTTGCCTGGCGTCCACCCAGTAAATACGTTCCGCTATGTGATCGATAGTTATTCCATTTGGCCATTCGACGGTTGGCTCCACGAACAACCTCTTCACTTCAGTTCCATCAAGATTGGCTCTCGACACCGAAGCATTTCCTGGAGCCCAATCAGTCCAAAACATATATCCATTCATTGGATGAACCGCTATTCCTCTAGGTTTTTGTAGATTGTTGGGCCCTAAGATAGTCCTTCGCATCCTTCCCATGTTAGACACGTCTGTCCTAATCACCTGTATTCTCATTTTAACACCATCAACAACATACAATAGATTAGAAACCCAATCAAGCGCCATTCCTTCTATAGAACTCAAGTCGGTTTCCACAAGAATTTCGGGATAACTCGTTCCATCTTTGAAACATTGTCTACCTATAGTGTCGTTAACAATATCCGCCCAGTACAGACAATTGTTCCTCATGTCGAACTCGATTGCTATGACATTCTTTAAGTCGTGGATAGGTAGTGTTACCAATTTCTCATCCACTAAATCAATCCGGGAAATGTGTTCGCGTTGAGCCACCAATAAGAACCCAGGTTTTTCCTCTATAGGACATGGAATTTCATCTGGTTCGAAATTCCTCGCTAAACCACCTACGCATTCATCATCGCTTATCTTGATATAACCCTTCGTCCGATTATAAAATGCACCAGGTTCGCATGTAGTCGGTACAGCATAAGGGTCGTAGAAAGCCATAGATTTATCTCTGATACAGTGATTTTGATCCCGCACAAAACCAAAATCGCATTGGTAGTCCTTAAAATCGCATTCACATATTTCCGTTCTTATTGGCCGATCATAATCTATCCCTGTATAACAATTCGCTTTCGCTGCTCTTCTTTGATAAGTCTCCTTTCGGCCTAACACACAAGCCACCATTGGTTGATCAACGCTTGTTGGTGACCAAAATTTAAAATCATCCTTGGTACAATCTCTTTCGAACACATTCCTCAGATCAACCTTAATTATTAACCATTGATGCTGACCGCTAGCTGAACCGAACATCGTGAAAACTGTAGTATTTTCTCCCGGTTCTGTCATCAGTCCATACACTCGTAACATTTTCTCATTAAACTCGTACGACTGCCAAGTCTCCCCTTCATCGATGGAATATGAAATATCTCTGGTTTCTCCACGTGACTTGAAGTACTTAACCGCTACCAAAATACCACCATGATCTCCCATATTAAAAAAGTAGTAATCCTTGAGGACCTGTTTCCAAGTAAGGCCAGCATCTCTCGACACATACAGAGCAGGATGACCTTTAAGATTCGGCCCTATCACTCCGGTGGCCATTATAATACCAGGAGCAGATTTCGAACTCATAATAGATACCGATCTTGTCACGGGATACAGCTGACTAAGACGTTGACTTAAATGCAACGAACAATCTTTAGTACAATGAATGTAGAAACCTTCATGATTAGCAGTGGGTGGTTTTATATTGTTCCAGGTCGCGCCATGATCGAATGTTATCAAGGAAACTAAATGTTCGGGTCCAATAGATCCTGATTTCGGTGTTCCTTTTACTTGTGACGCTATGTAAATGCCGCGAAGACCTTCGACTTTGTACAAGTCAGCAAATGCTTCGTCTGCCACGTCACTGGAAAAACCAGATGTACAGATTTGTAATTTTTCCTTATCTTATCAAGTATATATTTACATATATTATTTTGTTAAATTTAAAAGTTTTAATTACTTTAACCAACTGTCTTTCCAAGTACTGTTCGGGAAAAATGTGAAGATTCCCTCGAGAGATAACGTAAATGTAGCCATTTTCTGATCTATAATTTCTGATACATAAAGATTTACTTGCGTCTCACTGTGAGAAGCCGTAACGAAAACTCTATTGTGTGAAACATCGACAACATAATAATCCTTAATTGACAAAGCCGTATTAAATTCTGCCTTGACAAAACTAAAATTTTTGTAAGACACGTAAAGATCCATATGCTCCGTACCATTCTGTGAAAAGAAAAATTTTCCTCGATCATAATTTACTTTTAGTCACGTACAGGACAAAGTTTCTACAAACTCAGTTTATTACGTGCCTTCATTTTCTTTGAAGTGGCAAATCTATAATCGCCTCTAATTTGAAAGTCTTCCACGTCTGAGATAATTACTGTCAATGGTTCTGAGCGTGCCACTGAGTCTTTCAATAAATTATTTTGTAAATCAATCTGATAAACGGTGTTTCTTCCATCAGAATGCGCACGTTCAATTATCAAAGCAGCTGAAGATGACCAAAAAAATGCTTTTATGGAGGGACGGAACATTGTCCATGTGAAACCTGTATTCGTAGACAACCACAGCTGAAAGTGTAGCAATATAAAATTATTTTTCTGAATTGAAAATTACTCTTAATGGAAGGGAACGAAACTTACATTTGGTACAGAACTGACTTTGTCCAAAGCAAGGACAATATCAACATCCATTTCGTAAAATGATATTTCGCTAGGATGAAACCATACTCGCACTCTATTTATCATTTTTCCATTATCTGGTGTGATGAAAAGTAACTTGTTTGTACTATCCACAAAGATGCACTGGAAGGAAATTAAATTATAAATACAATTAATAAAATATAAAATAAAATTAACAGAATAATAGAAGAATTAAAAATGAAATGAACTTAAACAGAAAATTACAGGATAGAGTATTGATAAAATATGCACTTACGAATCTGTTATATTTTGGATGATTAGTGAACTTGTCCAGAGTAGCATATTGATCATCTCCAATTCGAAATTTTTCAGTTATATTGACGAATGTATCACCATAATCATAACTTATGTACACAGCACTAGGATTAGTAGATACAGGGACTTTGCCCCTCATCACTGATGTACTATCCCTTGCCAAACATATTATCACATTGGACTTTTCTCCCACCCAGTGAACTATCAGCTGTTGATGAGAATCATTTAAAGCATTGACCTATAGAGAAAAAAAACAGAAAACAATTAATATATGAATTTCAAAAATAAAGTTTTCAGGGATAAAATCAGTCACAATATAGATAAGAGTAAGCTGAAATTTAAGAAAAACATTTATTTATCTACAGACACACATATAACGTAGATTAAATTGTTTATATATTGTTTTATATGATACAACAAAGTTTTTCCTCAAGTCTAGAGGTCAAATGTGTATGAGTCAGTGAATAATTGCAATTCATGGAAGAAAATGACATATTCCTTACTGTGAAAATATATACAGAAAAAAATTGTGATATAATGAATCTAATAATAAATCATAGTATGAAGTAGTATAATCTAACAAAATGTGATACACAATTAATAAATATTGTTAATTTATTATGAATTTTATTATACATACAAAATATATTATATATACAGAATATATTATCAACTTATACTGTAAACTCCAAAAATTATAGGATAAATTTTTATTTTTCTCTGTGTTTAAATAACTTCAAGGACAATATTGTTGCAATATAATTACATTACACTTTGAAATTACTCACTGTGAAAAAAGTGAAAGGAATTTGTGAGAAATCGTTGGAAATATTTGTTTATTAATTTAATATTTATTCTGTACATGTTATTTAAAATATTCTGCACATTATTGTAATTTATAATATTATGTTTTTGAAGACAAAACATTTATTTAACTTTATTTTAAAATAAAAATTCACTTTTATGATTATTGTTCTGTTAATTAGCTAATGAAGTTTATAGTAAGAAAATAAAAAATACAATTTATATACATTAAAATTCTAGCTATTAATACAAGTGACTAATAATTGATTTACATAGTTTATTTTATCTCTTAACTGCCTCATGTGTAATATTCCTTTGTTGTCATCCACACAAGTAATTTAAAATATAATCTTACTTTGGATTTAATTGTATTCACTGGAATGATTCGTATTACCTATGAGTAAGTGTTATACATTACTGCATCAACAGAATATTTCATACATGTATATGTTTGTTAATAAAGATACGCATACTTGAAGAAAGATAAAACTGTTAGATAAACTGAAAGACAAAAGGATTATTTCATTTTATTTATTACCTTACATATTTCATTGATTTTTATTTCCAATAAGTTCTAAATAAATAGATTAAGAAAAGGAAGTCAAAGTGCACTTCTATCGAATTACTTCAGAAATTATCGAATAAGATAAAACGAAAAGGATAACAAAGAAAAAAGGTACAATATCAACTGATTTCTACGATTTCGATTTAGATAAATATGAAGCAACGATGCTAGCGATTCTTTTCGCTGAGTAACCTTATTTGCAATTTATGAGCAGACAATACGATAAACATTAAACACGTAATTCATTTCAATTGGAGTAAATCGTCAGTAGGCAGAGTCCGTCCAGCTGACAACTTAAGACGAACAAAAGATCGCGGTTATTCGACAACAATCAATAGAGCGCATTATGTATTCGAAATACGGATTGGTCGTTCGCTAAAGGGAAGATAAAAAAAATGAAAAAATTAAGAAAAAACATGAGAATCCATCGTAGAAAATAAAGGAGTCGAATAGAGCGGTTACTGACCTCTGCATGTCAATAACAGAACAACTATGACGCGTTACTCCATTTCGTCAAGATTGATTAAATTTAGTCCGGAAGGGACATAATACGGCAATTACGTTCTCCGCTGTTGAAAGCACAAAGGCAAGCACTGTATATGCCGGCCTTATTAACTGCCGCGTAAAATTGTAAAATCGCACCTTATCGGCGAATAACAAACACGGACAACGATAAGAGAGGAAAAACAACGTAAATTATGCAGAAAACAAATCGATGGCATTGCCGTTGCACGGATTTTATCAAAAGAGCCTTGTCGATGGTAAAATATTAAAATGAAATATCGTACCTTCGTTGTGATGTTTGGATTGTTATTTGGAAATAGCGGAGCATCCCTGCGCATTCGACTAGCTGATGCTTCTCTCACATCCGAATAATCATCTCGATTTATGACAAGAGGTTTTCTATAACTGTAAGATTCATAGTCCTCAGCAATATGAAGTGTTTTCGCTTTTAAACCGAATCTCTGTCCGTTATTAAAACTTGTTAACAATATTAGATGTAAAATAATCGCGGAATAATAGAGAGCCGAAGTCATCCGGCCGGCCATCTTGCTCAGACTGACTTTCTTTAATCACCATGTACAAATATATATAACTAGATGTATAAGGTGTTTCATAACATAGGGTCCCGCTATAGTTCTGAATGAAAAAAAAGTTCTATTAGAGAAAAAATTAAATGGTTTTAAATGATGCACATGATTTGTTGTATGTATTTATTCCAAAATTGGAATTTTGCAAAGTTTAAAATTATCATTATTATAGTTTGAATGAATCATAAATTTTCATATATATCAATCAATTTGTATATAAGGGAAGTATTAAATTATTTGTGATTGAAAATGACTACTTTAAATATTTAGTATCAATTTTAAGAGAGGAAAGAAAATAAATTAATGCAAAAACACTACGCTTCGTCACTCCTTGTATTTAATAGAATAAATTTCTATAAAATTAAAATTTAAATATCATTTATATCAATCAATTTTCGTAATATTTTTTTACAAAGAATTTAAAAAATGCGTGGATTAGTCTGCAAATGTATAATTCCACTTGCAGGTAAGTTCAAAATCTTCAAAACATTTCAACTTTCGAAGTTACAGACCATTTAAAATCTTCTAATTTTTCCTAATAAATCTTTTTCTATCTTCTACCGTTTCAAAGCGATAGTTTGATCAAACTATGTGAAACACCATGTATATATATTCTATACATAACAATATGTGTAGTTTGTGTAAAATATATCAAGATGGGAAACTGCATACATAATTTAGTAAAGGTTAATGCGCATGCGTGATTCATTATTCACGTGTTAATTGTTAAATGAAATTATCTCAAACATTACTATAAAATAATAATAAATAATATTAAATTAAAATAAATATTTTAAAAAGAAGAAATATTTCACAATTTTTGTATTTTATATATAATTTTATATATAAGTAAAAATTGAAATAACAAAAATATCGTGCATTGGAGACGTAGCCGTATCTTGTGGCGATTATTGATTGCGTTTCGGAACACACTTAAATTTAAATTGCATTAGAACCAATTTTAAACAATCATTGGAAACACTAATGTAATTTTTAGAATAATGATAGAATTTTTATCAATGCATCCAATTTTTGTAAATTAATAAATATCAATAACATTTTTTGTACCAATATCAAAATAATTGCAATTACCAAACAATTAAAACACAATTAAGAAGATACTAATATTTGCAAAATTAATTAAACACAAAATAATATTATTCAAATATAAATTGTAAAATAATTGTAAATATATTCCTGAATAGAAAAAAATGTTCATAATAAAATTGAAAGCCACCGTTGGGGGAGTAAGTACTTTTAATGGTGACTCTCAGATGTAATAATAAAAGTACATTAGATAATGGCTATCATTTCCTGGCGACACCATCAAGGTCTCCCTCTGTTCTCAGTACATGTATCGAAGTAGAATGTATGATTAAAAAAATTTTTTTTCGTTTTGATTACCAAATACAACACATAATTCTTTTAATATAAAATTATTTTAAAAGTCATAAAATTTTTAGTATATTTCTACTCGTGCTAATAATTTTATAATTATTATATTTCATAAAAAGTTTATCCTCCAAAAAGCAACAAATTTTTAAAATTAGAATTAATTAAGATTTACTTGTTACTGCCTAACGTAAAATGATATAAAATTATAAGCGTACATTATATCTTAAAATTAGGATTCATGGATGAGGATGGAATCATTCTTAGGATCATTTTGCATTAGTATAATCATTGGATAGTTTTACAATTATCATATATTTTCTATAATCATTTTTATTTCTTATAATTTACTGTCCTTCATGATCTCATATTTATATTTATATATATATTTATATTTATATATAAAACACATAGCTATGAAATATTAAGTTGTGTGTAGTGTAGCAATGCGACTCTGAATAGTTTAAAAAATATCCACTAAATGCACATGCATTAAACTAGAAAAAAGCGAACGGTGTCATCCATTTCATTGTTTTTTTTTCTTTCTTTTGATTAAGATCATTAATTATTGTATTTTGTCTTCATGTCTAGGCGTATACTGCGTTACTCATGATCGTATGTACAAATTAGTGAAGCGTGTACAATATATAGTAAAAAAGATGAAACGTTTTATAAACGTATCCCCAACATGTGCTACTCAGAGATTTCATCGAGAAAAATATGTCATATACCACGTTAAGAAAAAGTGCATTCCAAGAATAAATGGAACAAGTCAACGTCAATCGAAACGAGTCGCATTGTAATTGGACAATATACTAACAAAAAAAAACAAACTTCTTATAAAAATGGATAGTTCTTAAATAATCGTTACTGAAAAAAAATGATCGGAAACATGGTTCTTAGGTTTCAACCTTAAACCGTCCTTAAACTATACGAAACAGAAAAACGAACATGATAAATATTTTTAAATGTCAAAAAATAAGACAAAAAAAAAGAATAAAGAATACGAAAGTTAACAATCGCGTGAATTGCAACGTGAACATGATGCCAGTTGGTATCAAGCAAGACACTTCAAATGGAATCGATATCACTCTTGATCCTTCTCGTTGATAAAAGCCGCTTGATAAAAACTGCATCGCACACGCAGAAATGTCTATAAAGAACAATTAAATATTATCTCTTCTTTCTTTCTTTCTCTTTTTAATTCCGTAGAATCTCGTGATATTTTGGGATCGTATATAAGAGGAAACTCTTTAAATTATTACACAATGTGTGTTCCATTTCTTTCTTTCTTTTTTTTTTTTTTTTTTTTTTTTTTTTTATAATCCTCCAATGCGTATTCCCTCAGGACGTAGCATATATTTAACAATTTTTTAAAAGCTAATTTATATTTATATTTATATATAATATTTATATTTATTTATATATTTATATATATTATGTCCCAAGTTAGTGTGCCGCTTAAAAATATATATATATATATGGCAGTCATCGAAACGCAAACGGACTGTTTGCGGAGAAACGCGAAATTAAAAAAAGAAGTGCTGAATGAGACAAGAAATATATACGTGTGTATAGATCTTACAAATGAACACGTGCATCGATTGAGCTGCTTACAATAAATAAAACAAGATAGATCGTGAATTAAAAAGAACGCTTCTTTCCGTCTTAGGACAGCATTAACAATGCATATCAAGTTACTGCATAAGCTCCAATAAGAGTTCCTTCTAAAATGGAAACATTAACGCTCTCTCTCTAAGCCGCTATAAATTTTAATCTATGTAATATAAAAAGAGCTAGAAGATAGTTTTCAATTAAACGAGAGTATATCTTATAAGGCATTGCTTCACGAGTTGGCATTCATGCGATTTGTAGAAACATAGAAAATCGTCCGAAGTAATGTTAGCAAATGCATACTGTTCAAAATAAAAAAATTACTTTATCGAGTCACATTTCACGTCTGATATTCGATTCGTTACGAGTCATCGTTTCAAAATGTGATCTTCTAGTTTATCTTGAACAGTATGAATTAATTTAGAATTGAATTCTTATTTGACTTACAATATATATAGAACCTTTGCAGCAACATGATATATCGCTTAAAAATTTAAAAAAAAAACAAAGGATCGTCTTGATGACATTGTAATACGATATCAAACGCAAAATACGCCACATATTAAATTACAAAATCCAACTTATACCACCGAGTTTACCATTAACAGTTTTAACTATCGTATTACCATACAAATATGCGAGAAAGATGGGCAATTAATTTTGACAATCAATATCCATGTTCAAGTAACTCGATCACGCTAACGTGGGACATTATCGAATGTGTGTGTGTATATATGTGTGAGTCACTTTCTCAACTAGCGATATATTGCAAAGTGTCCGAAAATTCCTTGAAGAAACTAAAAAAAACGCAATTAGAGACTTCAAATGGCCTATACGCGCGTGAAATGTTTTAGACACATACAGACAGCTGCTTAAATATTTTCTATTAGTTTTCTTTTTCTCCGTGACGAGTTATCGAAGATGATAGGCGTGTTTTGTAAAACCAACGCAGGTCTTATAGTAAGTTGAGTCTTCCTTCAATTTTGTTTCTTTTTTTTTTTTTTTCAAACACCATGTCCGCGTGTATGTCTCCTAATTCTTATAATCTTGTTGCTTTCTTTTTATTTATTGTTAACCACGTAGAGCGACGAAACATTTCTTTTAAACTGTGTGTGTTGTGCTGAGCGGCTTATATCGAACTTCACTGCTCCAGTTTAGCTGAAAATTGGCAAACAAAGCAAACGTTAAATTAAAAAAGTGTTAACGCACATTACGTCGCATGTATGTGTGTGTGTTTCTTCAAAAAATCAATAATATTTCATTTCTCATGAATCAATGAAGCGTAGAGCTAAATTAATCTTACTTTTCTTCTTATTATTCGTAAAATGATTAATAAAGCAATTTTTGAATAATTTTTTAAGTCTTTTATGTGAACTGAAAAGAGATCAAGTCTATATTTCTTTCTTTCAAATTTAACTGAGAATATATCCACAAAATTTAGAATATTATTGAATAATTTGTTAATTTTTAAATGTACGATGTAAAACAAAAACCATAACACTCTAGCCTCTTTAAAATTTAAATATCCGCAACACTGAGCAAGAATATGTGTTGAATTACCTATAAGGAAACATAGTGCAGTCCATTTTTTATCCCTCCATTTTTTTTTTTAAATATTTAGTGTTTAAATACATTTTTTTTAAATTTTCACGCTTTTCTTAATGATAAACGTAATTTTAAAATAATAAAATGGACAGATTAAAACAGACTACCCTGTATACGTGGAAACAAGAGTACTACGTCTCAAAATATCTTTTAATGCTGCTAAACGAATGCTATAATACTATCGCTCAAGGTCTGACACGGGCAAATACGGATGCTACACACAAATCTGAACAATTAAAGTAAATGCATGAATCAGCTCTGTCATTTAGGAGCTGCACACGTCTATGTACGTCGTGTGTTGAGTCAAAATTTACCTCCAACAGTAGAAGGCAACAGTGTAATATTACTGAAAACCAGGATGACTTCTCTGAAAGTATTTTTTTTTCCGATCAGCAAAAAAGCGTGAACAAATGATATATGTATGATGACATAATGAAGCAATGACAAAAGGATGGCAACAATATAATCCAACAATGATATACAATAAATCATGTGTGTCTACGCATATATATAATAATAGTAACAATACATTATACTAAAGCGAACGAAAGAAATAAATGTTTCACGAAAAAGCAATGAAAAATGCTGATAAGAAGCGCCTGTGAATTGAGCTTGATTTTGGTGACACGATTAAAATGATTGTGTTTCATATTCCTTTTCCTCTTGTATACTTTCTTGAATGAGTGAAAATTTGATTCGTATATTTAATATACTTAATTTTCACATCTGGAAATGTTTTGTCGCTAAAGTACAGCTGCTTGCTTAGGGATGACAATAACCCATTGCAATTCGTTGATCCGCTGATGCTACACTTTGTGAAATTAAAACTTTCTTGGCGAAATGTGATATTTTTCCTCTTTTTAAATGGCGTACAATCACTTACTTAGTCTTCTATTCACACATACGTTTACGTTCAACTAATATTTATCAATTTAAGGAAATTATATACTTCGTAAAATATTAGAACCTTCAAATACAATAACTTTACTAATGAAGAATTTACTAATGAAGAAACACCAGAAATTCTTTTAACACTCAATTATGCATAGTTTCGCTAGATTTTATTTAGAATACCATTTCTTTATTCAATGTCTATAAGAAGTAAAGTAAAAATTAACAACTCTTTCCCCCATTTTAAAATTTTTACTTTACTTCAAATTGTTACTATACCTATCTCAAAAACAAATGCTATCATTCGAAGAATATACACTGCATCTTATACTACAAAATCATCCGAAAATTTTCAATTTTTATATAGGTACGATACACAAAATATATAATGCGACAGAATGTAATTAGAATTTGATTTTTATTAATGCAATTTTATTCTTAGAATGCAATTTTATTCTATTCTGAATTCAATTTTTTTATAATAAAATACTTTGTTATGCTGACCTTATAGTTAATTTTCTTCTCAAAAAAAAACTTAAATTGCTTTCCTATGACACACTCCGCTTCTTTTTATGATTATAGAATATATAACACAGGATATTCTATAAAAAAATTGAAAGTTTTTGGAAAAGTTTATAGCTATGAGACACAGTATGTATATATAACGGATAACGAGATATGACTGTAATTAGCGACTTGAACGTTATCAAAGGAACCTTTTATAAGCGCGCATATGAAACACAGTTAAGCACTGTATGTATACAGGTTCTCCTCCCTCTAGAGAACCTCGATTATAATATATATCATTCCGCATTCACAATTGGAAGAACATTCCTCTTGTACTTTTCGAGATATGCTAATACATGGAATAGAAAAAAAAAGAAAAAAAAAGTATACCAAAAGAAGAGAGAAAAAAAAACAATTGGTAAATTATGATCAATGAAAATCGTGCAGCAGTACGACGGTAAAAATGATCTAATGATTGTTGATGCGACTCACCGCAATCTCTCTAAATGTTGTTCCAATTGTGTACTGTTTTCTTACAGTTCATTGGTTTCACACTTTCTACTTTTTGGCTTTTCTAAAATATGATAAATGCAAAATGTGATCGAATGAAATGGAAAAATGTCTGCCAGCGTTAAACGTATACCGTGAGATGAAAAATGACACGAGGGAAAACCTCGAATCCTTCGAACAGTCGCAAATAACTATCATCGGTCCGAGGTGATCACCCTGCCACTCGTATAATGATGATTAATGACATTGAGAAAAAGGAAGCAAAATATTTGTTAAATACCTACACCTTCGAACCACGCTTTTCAAACCGGAACTTTTAACCAGAGTTTTACTTAGCTCTCACAAGGATACAGATGATAAGACAAGCTAGCGAAAAAATCAAGATTACTGAATGGTTAATGCAAGAGCAAGGAGAAAACATTAAAAAGTTCATGATTAAACATACAACACCCTGTAAATATGCTCTAGTACGAGCGATTAACAATGCTTACTAACAATGATTCGCGTTAACAGTTGACACAGCATCGTAATAAATAAATAATAAATAAATAAAAGAAAGTGATTTGACAATCATCAGCATGGAGAAAAAATTGTATGGAAGGCGAGACATATAAATAACGAGAAGTTCTCTTATAGAATTTACAATCGACTTCAGATGAACGATGATTAAAGAAGAGAAAATAATAAGATTTGAACAGCAAAGCGTTTGGCTAATGATATTTCGTTTCCTATCGAATTCCATTAATTTTCCCCGTATTTTCTTTTTTATCTTTCTTTTTACTTTGTATATGATATGTAGACGTTACGTATATCATACCGCGATCATCCCTTTTTGCCGAACTCTTTTTCTCAGATACTTCTAACGAGAGACTCACTTTTTCTTGAGAGTGAAGAAACTGCGCCGCTTGGTCTCGGCTTGTGTAGGCGCGGGTAAAGTATGCGCTCTGGACGTGCCCGCACCTGATGTACCCTGTGCCGCTTGGTTCAACACAGTAACCCACTCATTCATTTCAGCATCGTCTTTAGCCTGGAATAGGAAGTCTGATCCGCTTTGTGACCTGAAAGATATGGAAAATTAATCGATTATCCTCCAAAACTATATTAAATTGCACATTTATAATCATAGAAAAAAATGAGCAAAAAACATTGGTTACATACTAATGTACATAATACAAATATCATATGAAGAATAGTGTTTTTCATTAAATCAAAATGCTCATAAAAAAAACATCTATGTTACAACAATCTGGAGAAACACAATTTACAAATTTATAAATTTGCGCAATACGTAAATACAATCTATTTGTATTAAATTTACATGGCACATTATTTTTATGTTGTATATCGTAGAAACGAAGCTCACTTTACTCGGAAGACATGTTTCTTCTTAGTATAATCGCTCGCCACGGTAATAGTCGCTCCTCTGAGGTCTAGAGGAGACTCTCCCTTGTACGGTTGATCAGGCGCTGCCTTGTATGATTTTTGGTCCGTATATACAAACAAGCTCTGTCCACGAACGACCATGTAGACCTTGTGCCAGGATCGATTCGACGCCTTCTTCGTTGTGCTCTCCCATTCGTGCTTTCGTTGCAACACGCCCTCGAATTCATCGTCGGTGGGACTTCGTTGTTCTGCAAAATCAAATTTAATTTTAGCTCGAACTAATAAACAAGAGGAGGTACTACTAGCAGAACGAATGATATGCGAGGATTTAAAGAGAAAGAAAACAATCTATACACCATCCAGCTTCCTTTCTAATGTGTAACAACAGCTGCAAACGTAATTATACATTCGTTGAAAGGAATCTGTTGCTGAGTAGGAAAACCTAAACAGTTAATCAGACGGACGTTATAAAACGATGCTGGGGAATGCAATTGAGCCATCCAAACGTGTACACGCATTCATGGTACAGCATCAACCGCAAACACATGATTCTGATCACGTATGATTAGTAGGATGCATACATTATTAATGTTACCATAGCCCAGATTCCTAAAGTTTCATTCGACATCCCTTGTACACGTACTCGAGACACACATACATAATTCAGGAAATTAGGGAGGAAACGCTTCCTGTAATCCTCAACGAAGCTAAAATAGTAAAACGTTTAGTAATTATTCGACACCATGGAGGTTTACCTTTCAAAAACTCGCACCGAAACCTAAATAAAGTATTCATCAATTATTAACATATATCTCGATCGATTATCAATTAATGTTAATTTCATTAAATTTTCTGCCGTTGAACTTTCGTTAGATCCTTTTCAAGTGATTTCATTATTATCGTAATAATAAAGAATTATTATTGCAGTAGGTAGGCGCATAACGGGTAGCAAAAAGAACTCCAGTGGATGATGTTTGAATGGAATTACTTACCGGAAATGCTGCGCTCATCATCACTCACGCCACTTCGATCTAAACTCGGCGACTTGGCGGACTTCCTCCAGCGGAAGCTCCTGAACGGCGACTTGCTGCGACTACGTTCCTTACGTCTTAAAGTACCAGACTCGGAACCGCTTCCACCTTTCGGAGCTTTTAACACGACACACGCAACACACGCGACGTTATTAACTACTTACATCGAGTCACATCGACAGCCTAGCATTATAATGAATTGTAGTTAGAGGAGTATAGAGGATAGGAACACGTTAAATGTTCAATTCGCATGCATTTTGCTGCTCATGCGACATGCTCATGCGAGACGTAGCAAAATACAAAATAGTATTATAAGACTACGTTTATTTTTGAGAAAAATAAATTTCTTTTTAAAATTGATTTTCAAAGATTACTTTCGCGATCCTAATTTTACAAGTCAATAGCAATTACCGTACCGTAAACTCTTTACGATTGCATGCATCTCGATAAATGCAATTCTCTTTTGATGTCTTGAATTCATCCCTTCTTAAGATCATCAAAAGAAGAATTGAAAATTATAGAAAACACAATCGAAAGGTTTAATATAACGAAAAGTTTGTTACTATGAATATTAATTAGCTGTGAATTTATAACACACTATTTCATTGGTTTTTATTGATTCATTCAAATTATCAATCTCTTCAATTACGAAATACTATAATTTTTTCGTTTTGCCAGTTTTTCTGACTGCTGGATAATTTATTAAATGTAATTAAATGTTATTGCTAGTAAGTGAAATAAGAAAAATCAGAGTAATGAATATAAGCTTACACGAGAAAAATATGATAAGTTAATTTTTGTGAATTTTATGATTTTTATGTTACTTGGTTGATAAATGAGGATATTCTAATATGCTACATTAAATATAAATGATATAAATATGATATATTAAATATAAAATACAAATATAAATTTGTAAAATTCCTACGAAAATCAAAGAACATGACGTATCACATTTTCCTTTAATTTATAATTAATAATCTACTATGAAATATAGTTTAAAATTTTTCTATTTCAGTATAGTTAATGTATTGTAAAAATAACTCGTCTCCTTCACCAGCTTTTTCTTTTTTAACACCCATGACAAAGGTTGAAAACATTGTGGGGATTATAGATTTTGTTATGGAACATCGTGTTTTTCACAAGGGTGACAAGTTTTGAAATTTGTTTATCGCGAGTCACTGAAATTTTCCATAGAGAAGATCTCTCAACTTTTGTTTTCGCTATCAGAGACGATATTTGCCAACATTCACGTTTACAGGAAACATCAATTTTATACGATTATTATTATCATTTGAATCTATCATGTCGACAACTTTTGATTCGTTTCTTGGAGGCAAAATAGAACAGAGTGATTTCTGTTACAGCGAGCAACCGCAAAAGCCGCGTGAACCGGAAGTGCACGTGGTACCAGCGCTGTCAACTACAGCACCAGCCTGGTCAGGCACCGCAATAGTAAATTTAAACATGAAATATATATCTCTGGAAGATTATAAGGGAAAGTACTTGATTATGTTGTTTTATCCCTACGACTTCACGTTCATCTGCCCCACAGAAATGATACAGTTCAATGATCGTATTGGAGAATTCAATAAATTAGGTATAACTACGCATCCTTTATGTTCGTTTCTTTTCTTTTATCATGTTGTAATTATATTTAATAGATATTCTTTTCCTTTCATTTGCTTATAATAATTTGTAACAAATTTTATTAGAACTGGACTTGAAATAAATTAATCCTATTTTTACATTCAAAAGAACGTGTCTTAGCATCCATCCTCCCATATTCTCCTTTTCTCTTTTCTTTAATTTTATCTTCTCCTCTTTATTTATTTTATGTAGCAATTTCATTAAACTATAAATATATGTATTACAAAAAAATATATTTAATTAGTTAAATGATTTACACATTTAAGATAATAATTCCGTATTCAAAAATTACTCATTTTTTACTTTCTTTCATTTTCTTTTATCTTATACACCATATCAAGAAATTCACAAAATTATTAAAATTTCATTTTAATCAATGCCACTTCAAATTACAAACAGGCTGTGAGTTAGTTGCGATTTCTACGGACTCTCCGTACACGCATTTAGCATGGATCACTACACCCCGGAAGCAAGGTGGTCTAGGTGAAATGAGAATGCCCGTTTTATCTGATAAGAATCAGAGTATATCAAGAATGTATGGAATACTCGACGAAGAAAAAGGAGTATCTCTGAAGGGACTGTTCATCATCGATAAAAATCAGTTAATTCGACATATCACGATCAATGAGATATGTCTGGCTCGTTCTGTCAACGAAACTCTAAGAATTTTAGAAGCGTGTAAATTCGTCGACGAATTTGGAGTAACTTGTCCTGCTGGTCCAAAGGAGAGACTAAACATTACAAACAACGGACCAAACTATTTTAATATATAGTCATTAGATTGTGGATGTTTATGCAAATTTATATTTTTATGAATACAATTAAAAAGATAAAATTTCAGCAGCAATTTATTTGACAGGCTAAATTTTATAATACTTTGGATATTTTATGCAGTTCTGAACTACACTTTGAACATGATATGTCAATTTTTTAATTCGGTATATTGTTGATTAATTTTATTATATCAAAATTACTTTGTCTGATTACCTTATTTATGTGACTTCTTTCATCATTTTAAAATGATACTAAAAATTAGTACTATTGTAATATAAATAGCTAATATAATTAATAGTTTGTATATAATTGAAAATATTGAAATATCATTTGTCTTAACAGTTATACTTTTAGTTTCTGTAAAACATTATCAACGTATTTTTTGACCCAAGTGATTATTTTTGCTTTTAACTACTTTATGTTAAAATATTCCTCTTCAATCACAAAGTGACTTCAAAATTGAAAAATCAACAAAGCATATTTGTCCTGTTCTTTTTACTCTTATTTTTATATCAATATTTTTGTATCTTCAAACTTTCCATAAATGCGTAAATATCCACCGTCTAATAGTTATTAATACGACTCATATGATACCTTTCCTAATTTTAATTTTACTGAAAAAGAGAGCTTCCTTTACACTAGATATGCTTTTAAATTTAATGAAATTGTGGAAAAGATGAATTTTGGATTATAATTTTTAAATATGATATGTTTTGTAAGTATTTTTCGTGGATGACAAATAAAAAAAAAATGGTAATCCTTGAAATGAACTTACTTGTTGGACTAGATAGGCCTTGTGGAGATTTCAAGGGAGTGGTAGATGGTGTTGCTTCTCCTCGCATGGATTGACGTGCAGGTTTCTGAACATGCACTATACACCATCATACCAATTTTAACATGCTATACTTTGGAATTGTATACTGGGAGTGAAAATATCACTCTCTCTATGAAAGCAAAATATGTAATACGACAAACTAAACACTTCATCACATTACTTTTTAGAGTAAGCAAAGAACACATACAATAAATAATTTTTAAGCAGCAGAAGTTGAAATACAGATGAGAGAAGAATTTTAGATTGCAATAAATTAGCAATAAAATTAGACATACTGCACTAAAAGCATCTACTGTTGCAAGAAAAGCTGTCAGATACATGCATACAAGCGTACTTAAAAATTGGAATTAAAGTTGAACACTAATATTGATACAGTCACTGCGTGTGCTTACCTTTCAAACAAGGATTAAATTTTGTCGTATACAATTAATTGAGAAAAAAAAGAACTTAATTTATATCATTTGTACCCACCACTTTTACTTGAAAAATTATAGCATTAATTTATATATGAATCAAAAAATAAACATTTAATAATTGTATAATATATATCATATAACGAATGCAAAAGTTCAGTTTTAAAAATTTTCTGATGTCACTTTAATGATTTTTGATAATTTTTCGACATAAATGCTCGTGTGTCTCAGGTAGAATGACTCCATCACCTGCTAAAAAAGTTAATAAAAGCAAGTAAACATTTGCAGCTGTGATTATAGCGAGAGGCAGTAGTAATTTTCCTACGAATATGCTGAAAGAATATGTGAAATTCATTATTTAACCTGAATTGTGTAAAAATCAAATAAGAATTTTAGAAGCTAATTTAATGCTTTTAAGAAGATTAAAAAGTTTACATTGTTTTTTACCACAATTCGGGTAAATATTTCTTTGGATAGAAAGGAAGAAAAATCTGCCGTAAAACGCTGCCAGATGATTTGATTTTATGTTCCATCACCAGCTTAGAGGATCGATATAGCGGGATCTATATATAAAATGCAATTCAATCATCAAATACCAGAGCTTCGTTTACAGTCCAGAAAGAGATAAAGTTACTAGTGCGGAATGAACAGCCAGCCAGCCACATAGAGTTACAATATTTTTGAAGGACACGATCGTCTCTTATAAAAAAAAAAGGCACTGGTATTTAATAGAGTGTTGCCATTAAGAAACGATAATAAAATTAGTACACGATGTATTGCGTCATAATACACAAATGATATTCTGAAAAAGGTTTTTAATTCTTTGCACTCATTAATTACAATGAATAAAATCCAATGATGTAAAAATGAATTGTGCAAGAAATGTTACAGAAAGTTACAATAAAAAAATTAGCAGACATACAATGCGTTAAATGGTAATTAAAATGGCACAAACAAAATGTGATATATGATGCTGAATCATATAATATAAATATAATAGACAGAAAACAAGATAATCATTTAGAAATAAAAACAATAAAACTTCGAGTGCAAAAATGACGATATTCGTTTCATCAGGACACTCACCTTCCTTGGGCTTATCTTGAGGCTGTGGTGTACGTGTAGAAGCCTTGCGATGTGCCACTGTGGTTTGTGCATTCCGTGCCGCATTTTAAGGTGCGTTTCAGGAAAGGATCAATAATCGGGATTCATTGGAAACATGTGGAGCGGAGACATGGGTTGGAAACGTCGAGAATGGGTTGGAAAGAGAAAAAGGCAAAAATAAACGTGCTGTTAGCAATTTCATGCTTATCCAAACAAACCAGTTTGTAAAACCAGTCGCCTAAGAGTTAAGTGTACAAGATACGTGGAAAGCACAATTGTAAGATACATGTATTAGTAGAATGAATAATAAAAAAAAAAAAGAAAAGAAAAAAATAAACGTTTCTATTCATCCTTAGTCGAATCGAGCGCTTAACGATTATCAATCCCGAATTATTGTTGCTTTTGCAAGACAATAGACAGAGAGATTTTCCAAAGAAAATTTGCTTTTCCTTTTAAGAATTTTAATTATTTTGTTTTTAATAATAATTATTATTCGTATTCTCCAATGCGAAGTGAGCATTATAATGCAATGTATACGACACTCTTATCAAACTGAGTTTCAAAATATTATACAGCATACGTGTTATTATCTTACCATGTGACTCATCTTCTCCAGCGGGACGTTCTCCAGTTGGTACACCTTCCGCTTCGGCTCTGTTAAAACATGTTTTAATATTATTACAATTATAATATTTTGTTTTATTTTATTTTATTTTATTTTTTTTTATCATATCTTAGACCCAGTGCAATATTATACTTTTCATTACTGGCTAAGTATTATACATGTAGTTTGAAGCAAAGAATATAATGAAGATCATAAAAACTTAATGCTACCTTTCGCTCGGTGGTTCGTCTGGACTAGTCACTGGTGTTGCTTTAGCTAATCGAGCTGCTTCGGCTGCCGCGGCCTCTTCCTTTTTGCGTCTCTCCTCTTCTTCTCGTTCCTGTTCTCTCCTCTTCATTTCCTTCAACTCAAACTATATAACACGTACAAATATTTTCATTTAATAAACTAATAGCTCTAATTTTAAGAGAGAGAGAGAGAGACAGAGAAGAAAGAACTAACCGTAGTGAGTCGATGCAAGGCACTGAACCTTTCTTCCTGAGCAGCTGCCGATTTTTCAAATGCTTCGTGTTTCTTAATCAAGTTCTCCACTTCGTCGATCGTGTGCTGTAATAATTACGATTGGTAAACCCATTAAAGTAATCATATTAAAAATTAACTTAAGGCCTCTTACACCAAGTTCTTGACTCATAAGATATGGTTCTTGGGCGATCAACCATGCTTCAGCAACCGCCGCATCTCTTGCGAACTGGTACACCTCCAAAACTGCAATACCACACAGATATTAATTTTACCGTAACAAACAAATTATAATTATTTATTACAGACATTGTTTAAAAAAAGGAATGAAACCTGAGCAGAAATTTACTTTATGTATTAACTATTATGATTCTGGACAATTTATATATGTCTGCATATTATGTGCAACCTATAAATGCGTAAAAATAATCTAGCAGCAAAGTATTTAAGAGATATCCATATACTCACTGAGTTGTAGATTCTCCCAACGTTCCTCCCATCTATGAAGCAACGCGTTTCTGTGATCAGTTAAAGCTGCCAATTTCTCCTTGATCTGGCTGCTAGCATAATGGTTCCTA
This sequence comes from Tetragonisca angustula, assembly GCA_036937485.2. Lineage (NCBI taxonomy): Eukaryota > Metazoa > Arthropoda > Insecta > Hymenoptera > Apidae > Tetragonisca > Tetragonisca angustula. The sequence goes on from JAWNGG020000014.1 coordinate 1,407,487, forward strand.
GCTAACAAATCCTTTCCCAGATTGATGCACGCCATCAGATTGTCCTCCCTGGCATCTATTTCAGCTTTCAAACTTTGATGGTTGTTCATTAGCAATTCCACTCCAGCAACGTCGCGAGGTTTCTCTGAAGTGTTCATTTGGCGAACTACATCATCCATCCAAATCATGAGAGTCCTAACCATATTGAAGAATCGGAACAGGTCGCCGGTATCCTCCAATTTAGTTCTTCTAGCATCGCAAAGCGACTGAAGGTTATTCCAAGCAGCAACTACCTCTCCTTCGCGATTAGTAATCTCTCTAGCCTTGTCTCCAGCGTAGCTGGCCTGTAACTTGGCAGATTCCTCTTGTATCTGCGACACCTGACTCTGCAACGTGGACAAATCCTGCATGAAGTTGCCGTGTTTCCGTTGAAGAGCTGAAACCGAGCCAGCGTCACGACCTAGCTCGTCAGACATGGCGTTCTGTTTCTCCAAGATTCTTCCAAGCACGTCTTTGCAATCGTGGAAGAACTTGTGCAGTTCTCGGCTAGCTTGTAGCATCTGCGTACGAGTTTCGATTAATTCTAATAGATCTTGCCACACCTCGTTCAAACCGTCTTTCCATTCTGCGATCGTAGCAGCATCAGAATGGCCAGTTGCTATTAGAGAATCTGCAATTTCGTTCACTGCGGCCACTCTCTCTGAGCCTATCGCCTCGGTATCGCGAGCAAACTCTTTGAATCTTTCCCAAAGAAGCGTCACGTGATCATAATCCTGACCTAATTCGTGGCTTCCAGCTACCAGTTCTCTCTCTGCGATCCACTGCTCGAGGTCATCCACTTCTCTGTTCAGCATAAACAGTTGAAGAGCTTCGTCTAGTTTAGCTCGGCGTTCACCAGCAAGATCTTTCAGGCCAGCGTACAATTTATCCACTTGTGATTGTTTAACAGCAATCTGGTCAGCAAGAGGATGTTGATCGTTAATGAGCTGCCTGGCGGTTTCTCCAAGCTGGCGAATAGTCTCTGCATAATCTTCTACAGCATGTTCCAAAGACTCGTGCTTCTTCATCAAGTTCTGGGCAGAAATTTCGTCCTTGCCACGATCTTCTACCATCATGTACAGTTCCTGTTCACTCATCCAAGACTCCGCTTCTGTCGCGTCGAAGAAGTACTGCTGCGCTTTCTCATTTTGCAAGAGATGCTTGTTCCTATCATCTACAGCATGCTTCAACTCCTTCCATTTCTCCGTTAACTCGGATATCAATTTCTGGAATTCAGAACTGTCCTCGTGACCCTCGTTTATGAGTTTCTGACCGTTGTTGCAGACCAAATTGATTCTGGGCTCGTGGTTGTCGATTTCAGTACGCAGAGACTGGTTCTTCTTCTTTAGCATGTGCACATTGAACAACGAGTTTCCATACTCTGTACTGGTAGCCTGAGGCATCTTCTCGGCGATCCAGAGTTTCTCGTCCTCTACGTCGCGCCTGAATTGGAAGGCTTCCTTCTTCTTCTCTAAGTGACGTTGACGATCGATCAATGGTGCTTTGAGTTGAGCGAATCTCTGTGCAACCTTCTCCTTTTTGCACTTGATCTCTTCCATCTTGTCTTCGGGCACCGTACGCTGCAAGTGTTCAGCCTGTTTGTCCAACTCCGTAACCTGTCTCGCTTTCACGGCCATCTGTGTTTCAATCATCTGTTGTTTCTGCATCAAGATATTCACTGACGCCAGATCAGAACCAGTATCCGTGCTTTCAATCTGTTTCTCCAGTTCATTCATCCAAGAATCAATATCGTCGCAGGTCTGATGAATAAGAACTTCACGATTCGCGTCGAACAGGCGTTCACCTTTGTCGTGAGTGGTGGTTTCAAGTTCCTCGAATTGGTCAGCCAATTCTGCCACTTTAGGCTTAATGATCTCAGCCAGATCCGGCTTCTGTTGAATCAATTCTTCAGCAGCCTGTTGCAATTGCTGCAAACGATCCTTGTTACTTGCGATTTCAGCCTCAAACGCCTGATGCCTTGTCCACTTGCTGTGCACCGTCTTGGCGCTTCTATAAGTCTCATCTTGAGCGGTGATATGTTTCTCCTGAACCCATTCGCCCAGCTCCTCGCAGTCTTGTAAGAACATCTGCAACTGCAACTGATCCTTGAGCTTTTCCATAGATTGGTTCGCCTTCTCTCGGTTCACACGACGACGCTCGTTGATGCTCTCTGCCTTCTTCTTGACTTTGTCTGCCGCGAAGTGACCCTCGTCGACAAGTCGTCCGGCAAACTGTACCACGGAGTTGATCTTCTCGTCGTTCGCGTCCATCGTAGTCATGAACGCCTCGTGCCGCTTGATCATGTGCTCCGCCTGCTCGAAATTCGCTGGTGTTTCATCCTTGGCCAGAATGTGCTCTTGCTGGGACAAAAGCACTTCTGCCTGGCGAGCGTCGCGATCGAAGATCTGCAGATTAAGAGAATTGGACAGTAAGATCTTCCTGTTGACCCACATCTGGTGTAACTCCTCCCAGCCCATCTTCAAGGCATTCAGTCTCTCCCTGAGGAACATGTACTGCGTATCACCATCGCCAGCTTCACTGGTTAATCTTTCACCATACTCCATCATCTTCTGGTAGTCATCGGTATAATTATCAATTTCTTCCTTAATATTTTGGTGTTGTGTCAGGAGTTTCTCAGCATCGGCCAAAGTGGTTGGAGTATCTTCGCTGGCCACGTCAGTTTGCGTTTTGGTCAACCAAGCTTGGAAGTGGTCCAAATCTCTGAGGAATCTGTGAAGATCACCTGCCTCTTCCAATTTTGCGTCGCGCTCCTTCAACATCTGCGTCAACTGCTCCCAGATGGTGTGAATTTGATCGATTCTTCCCTTGATCACCTCAGGATCTTCCAGGTTCTGTTGTTGGATATTCTGAGCCTCCATCTCCAACGCGTCCAATTTCGCCTGAATGGCTGCCAAGTCGCGCTCCATTCCGCTTAATCGACGCTGCAAAGTCATGACTCCGGTCAGATCCATCTCTAAACTGTCCGTCTGTTGTAGAATACGTTTCTTATCCTCGATCCAGGATACTGTCTCGCGGCATTCGATGTGGAAGGTCTGCACACCGTGAGCAGAGTTCAATTCCTCGCGCTTGTTCTCTGCTTTCTCGCGGAGCTCGGCCCATTTCTGGTTCAATTCGTTCTGGCGTGCCACGATCTGCTCGGAATTAGGATGTTCGACGTGCAACAATTGTCTTGCGAGTTGATTGACTACAGCAACTCGCGAAGCGTTGGCATACATCTCTTTCTCGAAGCCGTTGTATCTATGCTTCATAATCTCAACGTCCTCGATATCCTTGGCTGGTACCATAGTCTCCAACATCCGATTCTTCTCGCCGATCCATTGCTCCACTCCGTCTGATTCACTGAACAACTTGTACAACGATAATGCGTCTAACAATCGCTGTTTGCGAAGCTTCGCGAGTTCCATGAGTTCCTTGTATCTGGAATCGATGGATGCTAATCTTTCCAATACTTCTGGCGATTTGGCATCTTGTTCACCAAGAGAGGACGCTTGTTGATGAAGTTGGTCGATAGTAGCAGCGTAGTTTTTGAGCTCATCCGTCACGTCTTTATGTTTCTTCAGCAACGACTGGACATTGGCTTCGTCTCTGCCAACGTCTTCTGACGAGACGAGTCGCAATGTGTCCAGCATCCAAATATCAATGTCATCGGCATCGGCAAAGAGTTGATGGTAGTCTACAGCTTCCTCCAAACGCTTCCTTCTGAAAGCAGCCAGATCCAAGAGATGATTCCACATTCCCAGGATTTCTTGTAGTCTCTCTTGAATCCTATCAGAACCAAAGTGTTTCTGACGAACTAATTCGTCTCCGACAGCGGCCACAGACATCAGCTGCGGTTCGTGAGACTGAATCTCGTTCTCTAATGCTTTATGCTTGGACAATAGCAAGTTTATAGTTGTCAAATCGTGGCCAATGTCCCCAGTCGATACAATCTGTTCCTTCTCCTTTATCCAATTCTCCTCGTCGGCCATGTCCCAGTAGAACTGCCACAGTTTACGCGACTCCTCCAATCTGGCTCTACGCTCAACAGCCAATCGTACCAATTCGGCATAGGCATCCTCGAGTTGTTGCACGCGTTCAACGATAGTGGTTGGATCACATGGTCGGTAACCTTCTCCGTGTTCCAGGAATCTCTGACTCTGCTGAACAACAGCTTTGACTCTTTCACCCAAGACGTTGATATCAGCTTCAACCAAAGAATGCTTCTGCAATAAATCCTCAACGCCCATCAAATGTTTGCCATAATCGTCGGTCAACAGGCGCATTTTTATCTCCTCCATACTGTCCAAGATATACAGCATCTCCTGGAAGTTCTGTTGAAGTTGTAGAGACAGCTCTAATCTCATCCTTCTAGCACGAAGTAATTCCAACAGATAATTCCACAATCTAAGGACGTTGTCTTTGCGGGCATTAATACGTTCGATGTCGTGGTAGTTTTCAGCTTCCAATTCCTGTGAGACAGCCATGACAGCTTGGACTCGTTCTTCGTAGGCGAAAATGTCCGTCTCGATGGCCTCGTGTTTCTTAGCCGCGGCTTCCACGGCGGCCAGATCGAAACCGAAGTTGTCCTGAGAAACCAAACGTTGATTCTCGGACAACCAGGTTTCCCTCATGCTAGCCTTTCGATTGAATCTCGCTGCCAGCTGCTCCAACTTCTCCTGACGAATCAATTCTTCGCGGAGAGCCAATTCACGCTCGTGCTCCGCTTTCTCCAATCTCTCCCACGCCTTGTTAATATCCGAGATCATCTTACCCTCCTTCGGCGTGTACGGTTTTTGATTATTGGCTCGCATCTTCGATTGCAAAGTGAACAACAACACCTCCAGATTGCCCTTCTCGACAAACTTCGGCGGTTTCTCTACGGTACGATAGTTAGAGAATTGAGAGAGCTGAGACTGGACACCTACCAACGAGTTAGCAAACCGACGATCACCCAAAGCTTTTATGGTGCCTTCTATCCATCTCAGTAAGTCGCTAGTCAGACTTTCGTACTCGTGAATCATACGGTCGTTCTCCATGGCAATGCCAACTACTTTGCCTATTCTTTTACCTTGCACGGTCTCCTGCTTCATCTTGGAGAAGTAATGGTAATACGTGACTACGTAGGTAATGATTGATTTCTCATCGGGATGATCGACGAATATATCCTCAGCGTCTAGAAGCTTCGTGAGACCGAGCTTGTCCTCTGCTACGTTAAATGCATTATTCAAATTGTAAATAGCGTTAGACTTGGAGAGTTTCTCGAACTGTATCAAGTCTGGACGGTGTTTGTGGATGATGGCGTTAAAGGCCAATCCATCGCGCCAAGATGTGGTGAAGTTTCGCACGTTCACGTTGTGATAGCCAGCAGTTTTCATTTGACACCAGAGGAGCAGAGCGTCTTTCGCTGATTTCGTTTCTTGATTGTCGGTTTCCTCGATGGTGATGTCTTGTATCTGGAACCGCAGGATGATGGTCCATATAAGGCCGAGGCTCAAACGAGGATTCCCATCGACAATGTCGTGCGATCCCATGTTCTCCAGGTGCACCCGTTGCTCGCGAAGGAATTGCAGCGCTTTATCGACGTTCTCCAGACAATGGATTCGCATTTTCCCTTTTGTAGGTCGTGGTAAACGTTCTCCGGAGAGAATCTCGAGAAGCTTGATAAGCATCTTTCCGTCTCGAAGGTCGACGTACAGATCGCCGATTCGGCAGGAACACCGAACTAAATGGGAATTGACCCATTTTTGGAAAGTCTTCTTTTGTACCAATTCACGTTCACCTGAATTTCAAAGAAATACAGAAACAGGAAACTGCGTGAGTGTCACAAAGGAATTTCAAGTGTACAAGTTGATCGCTGAATTGATGCAAAGGAAACGAAATAAAAATAGAAAATTAAATAAATCTTAGAAATTCAAAATGAAACAATTAAGGCACAGTTTTGTAAGACTGGGCAGGAAAATGTAAACCAAATCCGGATTTCTTAATCATGCGGTTGAAATAAAATAAAATTACAAGTAAATCCTGTTGAAAAAATTTTTTACTATTAATTGCTAGATTAATACAAAAAAAAAAAACAAAAGTAGACAATTCAGTAAATTTCCAATAAGATGAATTTATTAAAATTTGCCATATGATTTTGAACGAATTTCCTATATTTACCTCGCAAGTCGATCACGACTTTATCGTAATTCATTTTCAAATAAATTCTGCCTATCTATCTCGTGATATCAGTCGCGATATTTTCTTTCTAGACATTTTTTTTTTTTTTAATACACTCAACTGCTCGCTGGATGATTTTAGATTGACCGAACGACTACTACTAAGCATTTTCTACGAAGAACATAGACTTTAAAGTGTGCACTTATCAAACCGGTATCTATATCAAAGGATGTGGCAATATTTTTTTGCTGTTTTAATATCCCAACAACTCGTCAACGAAATATCATCGTGCAAGTGGTTGAATATACCTGTCATAATCATTTACAAAATTGCATTTTATATATATCGAACGTATATAAATAGCTAGAATTTCAAAATAAATCGCCTGCAAGTTAACTGTACTTTTCAATGGCATTTAAAATTTAATGGGTGAAAACATTAACGATCTATATGCAAAATATGTGATTATTTATAAGATCTATATGCAAAGAATTTCAAAATAAATCTGCTCTAAATCAATTATAATTTTTAATCGTATTTGTTCTTTTTAACTTAATTTTTTGCTGAAATTATTCTATTAAAATCTTAAATTCGATTAAACAACAACTACAAAAATACTACGATCGTTATTTGGTGTATTTTAAACCTGTTTTTGTAATTTGCTAGAAAAGATATCATCAATTATGAAATAACGTTTCATCTAACACCAACTATTATCTAAAAGTTTGGAATCATTTGTTTGACAAGAGAAGAACTCAATTAAAACTGCAATTAGCAAAAGAACTGAAGATTTACTTCAAAAATAAAAAACGACGAATTACATTGTTTCTCAGTTTATTCTCTTTCGAAAACCTCGAGCACTGAAGTTGAGTACATGCTAGCTTTAAACGTTCATCGTCAACGAAAAAGAAATCGATTGCCCAAAGAATTTTCCAAATGTTTGCTCTTTCTCGCAATTGTGTGTCGCCTGCCTTGAAATAAGTCATCCATTGATGAAATATTCAATCAGATGAATGGAGCCACGAAGAAGCGAGAGAGAAAGAAAAAGGGGAAAAGTGAGAGGAAATGAAGACCGTACCAGCCAAAGCTTTGATCCGTGAACGTTCGAAAAGCCTCGAACTCGAGTTTCCTCCGTCGTATTCGTACTCATCGACAATCTCTTGTTGTAGCGTGGGGTCCCAACCACCGCGCACCACCGAGATGTCGGTCGTCATTTTGTCAATCGGACCAACAACTCACTTCTATCTTACCCTTCGAAAGGGCGCTCCTGAAACAGAATAGATAACATTATTCGTATTGATTAGTCACGGACATGAGCCGCAAATTTTGTATAAAGATTCTGGAAAACTCTTTCTTTTTCTTTTCTTTTGTTTTTTTTATAAACGAATACATTGCAAGTGAATACGTAATATTTGTAAGTGTAGCGAGTAGTCCATGGAACAAAACTCGGATGTCGATCTTGATTCGGATTCCTAAGTGCAGATTTTTACTATATTCTATACTATACTATATTCTTACTATATATACTATACTTTACTATATTCTTACTATATATACTGTACTTTACTATAATCTTTATGCTATATATACTGTACTTTACTATTTTTACTATATATACTGTACTTTGCTATAATCTTACTATATATACTGTACTTTACTATATTCCTGCTATATATACTGTACTTTACTATATTCCTGCTATATATATTGTACTTTACTATATTCTTGCTATATATACTGTACTTTGCTATATTCTTGCTATATATACTGTACTTAACTATATTTCTACTATATATACTGTACTTTGCTATATTTTTACTATATATACTGTACTTTGCTATAATCTTACTATATATACTGTACTTTGTTATATTCTTACTATATATACTGTACTTTACTATATTCCTGCTATATATACTGTACTTTCCTATATTCTTGCTATATATACTGTACTTTACTATAATAATCTTTATGCTATATATACTGTACTTTACTATAATAATCTTTATGCTATATATACTGTACTTTACTATTCTTACTATATATACTGTACTTTACTATATTCTTGCTATATATACTGTACTTTACTATATTCTTGCTATATATACTGTACTTTACTATAATCTTTATACTATATATACTGTACTTTACTATTCTTACTATATATACTGTACTTTGCTATAATCTTACTATATATACTGTACTTTACTATATTCTTGCTATATATACTGTACTTTACTATATTCCTGCTATATATACTGTACTTTGCTACATTTTTACTATATATACTGTACTTAACTATATTCCTACTATATATACTATACTTTACTATATATATATATATGTTCAGTCGACGTAATGATCGGTATCAACAACCTAACCAACGGCAAATTGTTTCAATTAGGAGTTACGGTGTCAGGAAGGAGCGATTCGCGGATACGAAGAACGGGACGAGCGATTTTATTCATTCGTTTGTGGCCGGCGGTGGTACGCCATTGGTGCATATTTCGCACGTGTGACATCATTCGTGTGATGTAATCGCCAACCAACACCCACATGCACTCAGAACGTAAGGCAACGGGAGGCTTTGTTCATGGTACATGGTCTGAAAATATGTAAGCGGTACGTGCACTTGACAATACCGATCGTACGTTGCTTTCCTTCGATCCGATCACGATAAACTCGCTGCAAAGTCTCTGATGTAACGAGCAAAGATAATTTTTCAGTGTAATTACGCGGCCGTATCTGATAAAAAGTTCCCACTTTTGATAACGATACGTATTTCTTGCAATTTTATGAAGTGAAAACATGATAAGCCGCGGCGTTTTTTTTTTTTCTTTTTTTTTTCATGTTCCATTTGTATTATTCTCTGTTGAAAATTCGACACGCTGCTGAATAATTATACAGATATGAAGAAGCTTCTTTTTTTATTTTGTATGATGTAACGAGCGAAAATAATTTTTTAGCTATGACAAATGTGTATTTTGGTACTTTCGAGATAAAAATACCTCGATCTTGTATTTTCCTTGTAATTTCGTGTGATATGCATGAGGAAACATCGCGCATTAATTTAAGATTCTAATTTGTAATTCAATATACTTGCACACAGTACCAAAATTCTTTCTGTTTGACTATATATATTGAAATTTTTTTAAAAGCCTTAACATTTTCACATAAACGAAGAAAAAGACCTGTAATGACTAGAAGAAGATCGATTGTGTAATAAATTATCGAACAAAATTTGAAAGTGTAACTCGCCGTAATTTTATGAGTCGATTACAAACTGTTGCATGTACGCTGAAAGCGAAATTGTGATACACTATGAGAGAAGGAATATTGGTTTAGAAATTGTTCGCTAGGTCGTTCATGACGTCCAATTTGCTTGGACATCGAATTAAAAAAAAAAAAAAAAAAAAATTGAAGATGTTGGTTTAGGTATTTCCCATTAACACCATCATCCTGTTTACGAAAATCAAATTTCAGTTTTGTTGCAATTCTATTTTAAGACGTGACCATGCTTATTTGTTTCCTATCTCATTTCTAATCTTGAGAAAAATTTATTTTCGAACGCTTCCTTATCATCGAAGGATTCTCAGAGTACGAAGAATTTACATATTCACATTTGCTAGTGATATCGTTAGTTCGTGCTATAGATAATTTTCGCGTGAATTACTTGATCTCCCATTTCAAGACAGATATTTCTTCGAATATAACGATACAATAAAGTATAATATTCATTAATTTGCATTTAAGAAAAAAAGAATAAAACGTAACTTTTAAAACGAAAGGAATTATAATTGTCTGGCAGTTATTCTAAAAATTATCTTGGGATAATTCGTGTCCCTCGAGTATATTAATAGTATATTAATAATTAAATTGTAATCCAACTAACATCTGGAATCAAATTAAATTGCACTGTTGTTGTGAGAAAATAAGACAGCACATGCTCTACTGATTTTAATTCCAAACACTGTATCTATCAAACAGGAGAAAAGTAAAAAAACATCTTTGCTCCAAGAGCTTGAAGAAAATCGTACGAATCGATGGAATTCTTATCGTCGTGTTTCACTTGCAGCGCCCGGCAACCTCGATTATGTAATTTCAATCAGCGATACGCTATAAAAGTCTGTTTGCTCGATCGACACGATGAAATCATGCGAGCGATTATGTTTTATTCATTCTCGGATTGTCGTTGCTCTGTGAAAAAAAAAAAACCTCGCAACTTGACGCGTTGCTTTACCATCGGAATCGGCAAACGTACGATTATTATTGCGCAATCACGATCAATTTTAAATTTTCTTAAATAACGATTGTGAATAAATTGCTTTGACGTGCGACCATTCGTACAAATCTTACAGACACAAATGTCGTACTCTATTATACTTTGATTTACAAATATTTGATGCTTTTCGCCGATAAAATGTAGGAAAGGAATATATGAAACATATATAGATAATTAATATATAAAGTTATAGATATAGAGACGTAACTTTGGTTCCAAAAAAATTAATTACAAAAGAACGGTTTATATTGCAGATATTATTAATATTATATCATAAATATATTGTGTTATTATAGTATTAATACTGATTATATTAATCTAAATATTCTTTAGTTTTAGGATGTTTCTTTCTTTAAATATCTTTAAATACTTGATACTTTTAATTTCTGTCTTAAAGTGTTTGTTAATATTCCGAGATTACTACGGCTATTAATACATCGTGAAAATATATACTGATATATTTTTTATCATCTCTAACTGTACAAAGTATCAAATAAAATCAAATACCGATCCCAGAATTAAATAATTTAGCCAAACATCCCTCAATCAGTTGCATCTTTATGTCAAACACGAGGGAATTTTCAACTTTCAACATCCTTGCTTCACTCGCAATAATATTTTATTTAAATAACTTTCATGATATTATTTCACTGCTTAGCTCTCAACGATGTTAAATCCATCTTTTACACGATTCCATTTATCTTCATCGTTATCAACGAATCTCTAAACGCTTTATTCGTAATTAATAAGTTCACGGTTTCTCATTGAAAAACATGCACGGTTACGCTGCTGTGGGATATCTTTATTTGCCGTTCCAGGAATAGTTTCTACGGTATATTATTCCGTACACATCTAGAATTAGTTGCACGTTTGTGGCAGCGAAGAATTGCACTTTCGTTCGCCTTCGACGATGCTAATTGCAAAAAGTGTTTTAATTACACCGACACAAATAACCGTTCGTGAATTACTATTAGCGGATAAAAGAGTAGTCAGATTTTTATCAAAATAAAATGGATATGTTATCAATTTTCACGTCCAAAATCTGATACGATGTTGCACTTTAAATTTAAATGTTATAAATACTTTTTTGCAGAACTAACTGAACTAATTCTGACCTTATAGTTCCTGGCCCGTTAGAGAAATATCCAGATGCTCTGATCGATATTTATATTTGTCCAAAAATCTGACGTAACTAAACGAAAGAATAAAATCACTTTGGATGATTTAAAAATATCCTGCCAAAATTATTAGCACAGTGTTTCTCTCGAGCAAATAAATATTTCACTTACGATGAAAATGTCCAGTAAAAAATTAAAATTCACAGGTTTCGAATAAAACACTTTAAAAGTCACAAAATTATAATCACTTCGTTCTTATTTCGTTCAAAAAGCAAAAGATGCTCCTTTGCAACATACATCTCTCGATCAAAGATATTATTTATCTTCCCCCCCGACAACGACACACTACGAAACACGTAAGAGACGGTCCGTGCAAATAAGATTGCTTTGCAATTGTTATCGCTATGTGAGAATTGCGTGAATCGTGCTCTGAAAATAGTACACACGTGCTCGTTCCACTATATCGCGAGCCTAGAAAGAAAACGCCAGAGTCTCTTTAGAAATTCAGATTCCCTCTCCCTCTTTCTGCGGTGTACCGTACTACTTTCATGCGAGTTTTAAAAAGGGAGAGAATAATTACGCCAAGATGCGCACAGAATGTTGCATGAAATGAATTGCAGGCTTGAAGTGGGTAGTCGAGAATGATAGATAATTTTAATAGTCGAGTGGTCGTGGAATAATATTGGATTCGTCAGAATTTTCTAGGAATCGTTTCTAAACAGAGAATAAGCGGCTATAGATATTCGGGTACTTCGTAATTTTTAATAATAGTTATTGTTACAAGCACAGTTCAAATTGATTGGCATTATCTGATACTACAGTAAAACGTACTTGCCGAAATAATCACATAATCGCTCAAACATTTTTATCTGAAGTAATCGACAAGTACTTCAGGGATCACGTGAAGATCAAATTATTGATTCATTGTATTTCCGTTCCGGATTTACTCCCTAAAACGGTATAATATTTTTCTCGTTAAACGCTAACACTCTAAATTCAATAAAACGGTAAAAAAAAAAGAATCGTCGAGGAAGTTTTAAAGAATCAGTAAGAAGAGTTTAATCACGAAGAAAATTTGTCAAGTTAATCGAGCTAACTGGGTTGTTATACGACCCTCTTTCCGGAAGTTATGTTAACAGTTTAAAATATCAATTTCTCATCGAGCGTACGAACACTTTCTTTCGGCCACTGTGCATAATATTACACGATATTGCATAACTCCTGTAACATTTCATTCGTAATATCAAAATATCACGTATTTGTAACAATAAGTAACAAATATCGAGAATTTAGAGAAGACGCTAGGTTTCGTACCAGATACTAGACGCGCTGCGCGCGATTCAAGGGGTTCAAGCCCTTCAAAATTTTCTTGATCCCAGCGAGTACCACCGGCTAATATATCACAGTCCTCGCAGTTCGTGCAAAAACTCAAGGAAAACCACAGTAAGTGGATACGGGTGTCGTTCTTTCACGGTGACATTTCGCTGCAGAGTGCGGCAGATAGTCTCGACCAAGCGAGGGAATACCTTAGAACGACATCGATACCTTTTTAATAAAGAAAAATTCCGTTTCGAGTGGGATAACTGAGTCAGAGAAAATAAAAATAAAAAAAAAAAAGTAAAAAATTGCCTCGTTGCGTTGTCTGAACACGTGATTTGTTGAGAGTGGAGCTCTCTCAACGGGGTCACGGATGCCTCAGTATGTATCTGTACTTTCGAATTTCATCCACCTACGCGGACTCGTGATCTAATCGTGATCTTACGCTCATCTTTTCAGAACTTTGATACACGATTGTTCTCTTCGAGCCTTATGCTTCTCTGGTATCATTCTGTTGCACGTGGTTGCAATATTTCTATTGATAAGGATTACACTCTCATTCACAAGTCGGATGTTCGCCGGACATTGCTCATTTCGAAATGATTATTAAATCATTGGTACGATTTCCTCGCATGCCTTTTATCGTTTAACTTTATATTAAAGTATTTTAATATATTATATTCGTTGCACGTGTTATGTAACATTTATTACATTTATGAAATAGTAGAACTCCATTTATTCGAGCCAAAATCAATAACAAATCGAATGAACACTTGCTGATTGAATGCATTTATTTGAACTTGAACTCCTGTTATATGAATTTCGATTATACTATATTTTTTATTGTATTTATAGTTTGCAGTAATACCTGAACGCGAAATTAATAATATATAGCTATATATAAATAAATGTTATTGATAAGACATGGTAGATTTCTAATCTAATTAAAATTATTGGACAGACTGATAAGAAAATTAATATTTGTCCAAAAGCAATATTTCAAATATTAGTATATATGTAATATAATGTATTTTTAAGTAAGATTACGTATGTTATATATGAATGTATCTTTTAAGACACGTACTATATTCCGCATGCTTCGCTAATCGTGCAACTATTTTAGAAAAATAATTTGAATGTGGAATGTATAAATCATTCAAATGATACCATTTGGATAACACTTATTAGACACGTAATGCATCTAACTATTTATGTCGTAAAATAAAAATATTACATTTTTTCTGGAATATTTGAATCAATCCAATGTAGGCATAAATTTTATTTTATCTTTACTATTTCAACTCGAAAACGCATAAATTTCTATTTCTCTGGGTATTGGAAGAAATTTCAGTCTTTATCTAACGTCAATTAAATGTCAAGGCGAGCTTTCAAATAAACTTATCGATTTCTTTTTCGATGACATATTAATTTATCGAAATCAATCTTCTTGATGAGATACGATAGACAAAGATATCACTATTACGATGACGCATCATTTATTATAAACTCCCCCCCCCCCCGAGATTCTCTGAAAGTACTTTCAAATCATTTGGTATATTTTCTATGATTGATTTAATGCAAAAAAAAAATTCTTTGTCTGTCCTATTTGATTTATAAAATATTTAAAGTTCGTAGGTCAAAAAAAAAAAAAATCACGATTCCAATCGATTTGCAATTTTATAGAATGGATCAAAGGCTGGCGAACAAAAGCAGAGTGAAGTAAGAACGATGAATGAAATTCTGTCGGACACTTGCGGTGAATTAAGAGCAATTACACTGGCACCGGTATACTTTAATGAGCATTGCCAGAAACTAGGGGAGAGACAGACCGATGAGGCAAGGGACAAAGATTAGCTCTGCCACGACAACTAAGAGTGGGCGGAGTGAAATGAATCACAAAAGTGAATGACACGATCATCGAGGAAGGTTAACTTTACTCACTCTAGTGTACAATCAACTTGCGGAAAAACTTCACTCTTCGAAAGGTTATACTCGAATTATTATTATACCTGGATCTAACGATTAAAATGTTCATTAACCTCACGATTTTCTTTTTTTTTTTCTTAACCAATCTTTTTCTTTTTTTTTTTTCTTAACCAATCTTTTTTATGTGTTCTGTTGCGAGGTATCTTCCGTTTCCGAGGAGGTTCAATTTAAAAGTTGAATTGCACAGTTTTTATAGTGAAGTACAAATAGTACTTCAGAAATTACAATGTTAGTTGATACACGTTTCTGCGTTTGTCTCGTGGAAGACTAACTTCTTCATAAATCAATACTTCCGGCGACAGGGACCATTCTTCTACTTCTTGTCTCGCCTACTTCCTCCAAGGGCTAACTCGTGCGAAAAATACAATCGCCTCACTTTTATTTGCTACATTTACTCTGAGACAAATTGTTCGGGCAATTGACAAAAAATATCAATTTTCATTCATTCTTAGAATTAATCCATTAATTCTTCGTTTTCTCACTAATCTCGTCTTTCTCCTATATGACTGTATGGTTTAATTAAATAAATCGAAATAAATACAGATAAAATAGATAAAGTGTTTAAATATTTGATTTTAATAGAATGTATATTAAAATTTTACTATGTTTTTGGTATTTTCACGAATTTGGAATTCGAAAAGAAATATAACTATAAAGAGTGAGAGAGGAAAAACGAGTAGATTAGATCGGAGAAGCAGGGAGAACTAAAAATTAAAAATTCGAGCCGTTCGGATGTTTATCAAATTTTGTCTCTTCGTTCGCGTAGAAAGGAAAAAAAAACAAATAATCGCGAGAAATACTAAAATAATATTGCATAATATCGCATGTAATACGGTTACTACGGCCGATGAAGTAAGACGACAGCTCATTCCTAAAAAAGGAAAAGGCAAGGTCCGAGACTGCAATCAAGAAAACTAGGACCGTCCTAGTTAGAACAACGTTTCATCGTACAAGCACGACTGAAAGAAGCGAAGCCACGAGACAAGAAGCTCTTTGTCCTTCGACATGAGAGCGCAAGACTTCCGTCCGCACTGTGAATCTCTAACATCCTTCGATTCTCATGCCTTTCTTTTCACACACGTTTAATTTTCAACCAACTAAAACTTCGACAAATTTTTGTATTCTGCAAAACAAATTTCTTTAGTTTAGAAGAAAAATATAAAATATTTCACTTTAAATGAATATTTAGAAATTAGATCGAACGCGATCAATTGAGATTGCAATTATTATATTACTGCATAGGACGATAAATTAATTTCTGAAGTAATTTGAATTTACACATGCGTTCTAAAAAAAGAAGAAAAAAAAAGTTTGTACGATTGTATCAATCGTTCTGTACGAAGTAATTTCATTTCTCTACATATACACATCTTTCATTTCTCCTTAACAGACAACAGAGTCGTCAAACGACAACCTCAAATACACGTGTTCAGCTTGAACCTGATATAAGCAACCACCAAGAATTCTCTCCTTCTTCTCTTTCTGAAAGAAGAAACGAACTCGGTCTAAGCTTTCGCCTTCACCTTGACTCGAAAAAAAAAGCTCCATGACCTTTTCCTCTCCGGTCAAAGCGGCTCTCTCGCAACCGCTTGTGTGAATTCGTTTCCTAAAAGGAAGTGGATGATTAATTGTACTCGTAACGCGGTCGGAAACCGATCAAAGAAAAGAGAGGGAGCCTCAAATGGCTTTAACCCTTTCGAGAACAAGCGTTCCTTTTTAGTGAAGAAACAACGGAACAACAGATTTAGAAATACAGATTGACACGTTCGATCTGTTGACTCGATTATCTCACTTACACACTTTGAATCGTTGCGCGATTAAATTTGTGCGTTTTGGCAGAAAAATGTCAGGAAGAGTGAAAAGAAAGGGGAGGATGGTAAACAGTGTGTTAAAATAAATATTATCTAACGCCAAGCATGTTGTCGTCAGTAGAAAAAATGAACTCATAGTGAGCCTAAATTCTTTACTCTTCTAAGCTTTCAAGAAATATGAAACAATGTCAGATTAATGAAGCCTTTACTGTGTTGTACAAACAATTTTCAAACTCAAATCTTTAAAAGATTTTTCAAAGAAAATGAAATTTTGCTCAAGGCGAAACAACGTAGGCTATTTACGAACAGCTGAAAGGTTCTTCTAATGAAAAAAAGATAGGAGTGAGTAGTGTATCTTGAAAGTAACATTTTGATAAGATGCTCTACTAAGATAAACTTACTTCAGAGATATTTAATTTACACAAACATTATCATACAAAGATTACTTGCAATTATCTTAATTGCAATTTTTATAAATTTCCAGTCAATTTTCTAACAAATATTTCACCGAAATATTCCCCCAGACTACACGCAATTAAATAATCAAATTTAAAAAAAAAGAAAATTAACTTTCTCGAGTTTCATACATACTAACTTTACTGTTAGTTTCACAATATTCGCCAAGGTTTAAAGGCTAATCCACTGTTTAATCGGTTCTCTGTTCATTTTAAACACATACTCGGGGGCGGATAATTGTGTATCCACCGGGTGTAGGTACATCATTCAGTGTCGTGCACAAAAGGGCACGATATATGTAGACGCGACGCAGCAACGCCAAAGGTAGTAAGATGAACTCGCCACGAACACAGCGTCAGGCTATTGATTTTCCAGCGGAGTCACCGTGGCGCCAATATTTACGATATATATTATATACCGGGTGTTTTATCGTGTTTTTCATCGCCGTTTGTACTATTCCTTTTCCTCTTCTCCCCAACCAGAATCAATCAAAATGATCAATTCGTGAAATGAATTTTCAGAGATTCGTCTTTGAATGATTCATCGCGTTCTTAGAGATTCGAATGATTTTTTTTTTTTTTTCGTATAAACTCTTTGCACTTCAATTCTTCTGATAGTTTCATATTTTGGCCGCCGGTAGTTCTAGTATCATTCGCACCCTAAAATGATTACGATCAATTATAATTTTTAATTCTCTCTTTTGGATTGCGAAGTTTGATACAAGTGTGAAAATAATCTGTTATCGTAATAGTGAAGAAGCGGACGTTTATTTATTGCTAACAGATCGAAATATAAAACACGACGAAGCGTGTATAAGTCTATTCCAAAACAAAAGAAGAGTCGTTTTATTGTAATTTATCTATTAACAGCAAAAATACATTCATATTATTATTTATTTCTATATTATATTTTATCAACGATTAAAATCAAAATGTTCTAAAATTAGGTAACCCGGCTCAGGCCTAAACTAAACTGTTAGGTCACTTAATACTGTGACCCAACTAGGGTTAATCCTCTATAACCCTATGTGGCTTAAAAGTTATATATAGCGACCTATAAAAGTCAAACACACATTATTAATATATAAAGCAATAATAAAATAGAAAAGCAGTAATAAAATAGCGTAAAAGGAATAAATAAATAATTAGTCTTGACAAAATAAAAATATTTGCTGTGAAATTTTGTAGTATTTAATTTCAATAAAAATAGTCTTTGTATAAAGTGTACGAAGGATTTTGTAGATGAGTATAAGCACTTTATTATTATGTACAACATGTACATTATTATTATCATATCGTGTACTTGTCATTACTATGTACATTATACACAGAATTCGTGATCATGAAATCCATTAATATAATAATTATTAGTACAGTTTTTTTTTTTTTTGTTTTCTCATTAGAAACAAAAAATTACAACTGGTAATAATCTTTTTTCACGAGCAAAAGAAGAAAACGAATTCAAATGACAATCGAAGCAAAAAGAAACTTTCGTCTCGTTTATAACAAACGTTCCAAAGTCACTGAAGTATTACACCTTCATACAATTCCTGAATTTTAATTTCCACACTGTCAAGTTCTTTTGAATCGCCGGTATAAGAAGAGAAAATGCATTGTAACGCATTTGAGTGAGAAATGAAGCGAAATTTTAATTAATTCTTCCTCTTTGGTCTGGCTTTAACTCCGAACACGATGCATTGTTACCGACACAAACATTTTCCATAATGAATCCATCCTCAGCGAGTGTAGCGACAGAAATTTGAAGTGCCAGATGTCTCTTGAAATCGTAAGAAACAATAAGAATCTTTCAGAATTACAATGAAAATCAACTTGCTCTCATATATATATATATATATATATATATATATATATATGTATGTATATAAAAGAATGATCACGATCTGAAATTTTCTCACGTGTTTGTAACTTTTTTAATTAATCATCCCAAGTAGAACAGAGAAAGCTTCGTTACAGCTTGAAGATCATAAAGGTATCAACAGTGCCATAGATCTAACTATTCCATTCGAAGCACGTTAACGATACTAATCAATCAGCTGGCTGTCCGAAGAGTCTAAACTTCAGTCGAAAATAGGCTGTAAGCACGGTTGAAAAGAAGTGGAAGAAAATGAAAACTAGTCAGGTCAAGGTATTTTATCGATCATTTTTCGGAGGCGTCGCACACTTAATACATATATGCATAACTCTCTTTGTGCCTGTGTACCTGTGTAGACGACAATCGCAGAAGGGCACTGCCTGATAAGTGCTCTTATGCTCGTGGCTCGAGCGAATAGAAAAACCCTCCTGATTATGTTGAATCACGTTAGGTCGACTGGAATGACACCCCGCTGCTTCTTTCAAACAGTGAAAAATAAAAACTGATGATGAAAAGCATCCTAGTCACTTTACGAAGGACGTAACTGACGGCAATGCGGTTAGAGTTCTATTGTATCTTCTCCAGTAGCACCCATTGAGCAGAATTTTTCGAGTCACAAGCTCAATGAAGTTTAAACGCGACTCTTCGTCGCTGGATGGCTCAGTAAGCGGAATAATCAAGGTATAACGAATTCCGGGGGACAATGAACGATGAAAATCGAGGTGGCCGAAGAAGGAGGGGGGGCGACCTGGTTTCCAGCGTCCCTAGCTCCAGAGGAGGCCGTCAACAATGCGATTTTATTCGACTCGGAAGAGAAGTTTATTGGCTAATGAGGTTAAGAGCGAGACTAGACAACGCATCGAATACTAAATAAAGCAATTATAATAATCTCCACAACATTGCAAAGTTATGATACGAGAAAGATGTTTGGACTAAATATTTTCCTATAAAAAAAAAAAAGAAAAAGTGAAAACATACCTATTCTCAATTTGTCTTCATTCCTTTTTTCGGCTATCGAGTTGTGGCGGCACAGAATCCAATATTGGACATGTGAAACTATTTTCAATGATCCGGAACTCCAATACCTAAATTTGGCGAGTGGGATATATACCGAGGAACGTCGTGTTAATTAATTCACTATAGATTGTATCAAACTTGCTTCCTAAACGTTCAAAGATATTTCTTCTCTAAGAATGAATCGATAAAAAATATCTTTGTAATTGTACGAAATAAAAATTCTTCCAACGAGCATTGATGTGTTAAAGATATTAAATAAAAATTTAGCAAATTTAACAAATTAAACATTAAATCAAATATTGAACAATAAATTAAATATTGAATCAAACATTAAATATTTATTTAATCGCTAAATTAAATAAAAATACAATTTAAAATCATACTCTCGCATAAAGATTCATTTTCACGATTTTATCTTTCGATCCTCGTGTACGATGTTTGAAAGAAGTAACATGTTCTTCGAAGAAACATATTATATAGCACACTAATCTAATATTGTCCATCCTTTATTTTTTATTGAACAGCGAACGACGATAACCGAAGCTTCTTCGACACCTCTAGAAACATAATACGAGCAGCTACGAGGCTCCAAATCGCCGGAACATTTTTGCAAACGACGCATACAAAATGAAGACGTTTGTTTCTTGCTGTCAGATCGTTTGCATAAAACAGCGAGAATGACTGTACTTATATTCATCTCGAGGCTTACGAGACACGCACGCAACGACGAGGATTTAAATCTGATTTTCTGAATCCCCGCAAGTTGCAGGTTTTTGACCTTTCGATGTTGCACGCCGAGTCATCCACAATAAATAGAAAAGCACGGCAGCTGCCAAGGAATTTTAGATCTGAGCGTAGCAATAATCGGATCCGCAGGCAGAATACTCTGCACGTGAGCACCTCGGGTCGTTTCGTCGTCTGATCGATGGGAATTATCAATTAATTAACACACACGCGCGTATAATTGATACGATCATACATACGTAGATATTTTGCTTATTTCAAACCTTTCAATTCCACTTTTTAGTTTTTGATCAAACGATTTGATCTTGAGGTATCTCTTTCATTTCAGAGTAATACCGATTTTTTTGAAAAATCTACTTAAAGATTACAGATATGACAAGTGAATGTGAATAGAATATGTGATTAACTTCACAGGAAAAAAAAAATAAAGAAACTGATAGAGATAATGCATTTTAATACATTCTGTTTTTTCAATTCTCTTTAAAATTTAACTCAAATAAACACTGTGTAAACAATGTATTATTATAGGCATAGCTTTTACCTACTATACAAAATACATAAAATCGTATATGAAATGGCTTCTGAAATAAATTTGTCACTTCTACATAAAACAATTTTTTATATATATATATATGTGTGTATATGTATAAATTACATTTATTACGTATGATATTATATTTGTATGATATATATATTCACATATATATACATATATTGTATATATAATTAATATACATACATTAGACATTCAGAAAATTTTCCTTAACTGATGAATTCCATTATCTCGCCTTCGATACCCCTAAACGGATCACCGGATCCGATATGCAAATATTCGGCCGGAGATTTAAGTGGTAAACGATGCGTTGTAACACGGCGTTCAAGTAAATGACGGAGGTAACTAAGTCGGCTGACAGCAGATTAACGTAAATGCGGACGTGACGTAGTTTCGTGTATAACAGTGGACTAGCCGTTCTCTATGCACCCAGCTTCCATAGCCTTAATCGAGGCTTTTTTTCGGCCTTCGTGCTTCATCCACTTTACTTTCTCATCGTCCCAAAATACGCCTGCCGTGACTATTACAACGCCTATTCGTTATCATCTACCAAGCTAACAGCGGTCGAAATTTTGTGAATTTTAATCGTATACTCCAACTATCAACTCTTAATTAAATAATATCGTTTTAATTAAAACAGAAAACTGAAAAAAAAAAAAAAAATTAAGAAAGTTATAGAAATTTCCCTACCTATCAGCAACTCAACTTATAATTACTATGTACTGTATACTACACAATACCATACTATGTAATTACTATATACCATATATTATATAATTAATACTTACAATATAATTTTATTTAAAAATACAGGGAACTTCGACATACTTTGAAAAATAAAAGAATGCTGATTGTAATTACCTACTTATTGGTTAAGCTTCACTTTTTTCATACTAAAGCACTAAATTTAAAAACTGTAAATACTTTTATTGAAAAACTATGTTGAAAGGAAAAGTAATCGAAGTGAATGATTTTCAATCCTGCTCTCGCTTAATTTGGCCCGAAAATAAAAAGAATCTCGTTTACAAATACACTGAACATGATCGCACTGAAAATGATACGACGAATCGAGAAAATAATTGTGAATTTGATGATAGCTAGATAACTGCGTACAATCGAAAAAGAAAAAGTTGGAATATCTTTTATCAATCGTCGAACCGGAGAGCAATGTTTCCGGTTACAAGAACTTTCCCGCCGTTATTACACTCATTTCAATTAAGAAATTTCAACATCGGTTAATTAGCCGATGACACTGGGACAAGAACTGCAAAGTGGTTTCTCTGTCAAGAATAAAGTTTCTCTATCAAGAATAAAAAAGCAAAAGCAATAAAAAAATGTTAGAAAATGAATGCACGACCGTGCTAATCAATGACTAAATTAATTTTTACTAGCACTAACAAACTCTATATAAAAATATCGTAAGAAGATAAATGTATATGCATGAAAACAATTTAGGAAACAATAAAAAAAAGTTAAATGATGAAATAAGTGAATGAGGATATAGTAAAAAAAAAAAAAATAAGTAGGTAATAAAGGGAAAGAAAATATAATTAATTTCCAGAGATTCTGTGCCAATCAATGATCTACGAATCCACATCGTACATTTAAAAAATAATATAATTCCTTATCCATTATTATGACAAAATATTTCTTAGTTCATAATAAGTTAATTGTTAATTGATATGGTATCACCACTTCGTTACAATCGTCTATATCGAGAAAAAAATAAGACATTTTTTGCAAACGATAAAAAGATAACTATTATTATTGGATTGTAGCGATTTTTATTTAAAGAATGGTTTGATTTTTTGAGAAAAATTTTTAACTTGATCTTACGATAAAGGAACTTTACAAAAATAAGCATTCTGAGTATCTAAATTTCCGGACTTCCAGAAAGTTTCGAATTTGAGTTTTGCAATTTCAAAACTCAGATTTCGATCTATTTTTAATAATAATGTAAAGGAAATTAAATAGTTAATGTAAAAAAAATATACATATACACTGATAGGAAGCTGGAAAATTGATGAGAGAGGTTCAATGTCCCTAGTACGTATTCCCACACTTAAACATTACGCCGCAGTATCGTTTCCCGATAGCGCATAATAAAAGTAATCTTGTACTAATCAGGGCAGAAATTTTAAAAACATCCCACGAGGTATTCTTAGAAGGGATTAATGTAACGTATCCTCCAGGAACACGGCAGTGTAACAGGTACAAATGTCCATTTAGAATATTTATCAGTAATCAAAAATATTTAAATAATGTTTAAATTGATGATTAGCAACGTAATTGAATTTATGCTGCTTGTATTATTGAATCTATACTTGAAAACGCTAATATAATTTGCTGGAGTAGTAACTTTACATTGTGTGCTAAGAGAATTTACATTCAATGATTAGCGATACTTTTTAGAAAGATTTACATGGCTATTAAATTTAGTAAGTATCTGTGTTTTCCAGATGAACCAATTAAATAACATAAGTTATATTATATCTGATCTATAAATAAAATTCAAATTTTGTTTAAAATTTTTGTTCTCTTGCTTCTAAATCTTTTTACACAATAATAATTTAACGTGATGATATCGCTAAATTGTAAACTATATGTAGATTCCAATTATTTTTTTGCAGTTTTTCGTCGAAAAGTATAATTAAGTAGCTTAAGTTGTAAGTTGTAAAATTCCATTCTTTTTTTTAAATCACTAAACACATGATTGTTACATAAAAGAATTCATATTAACATTGTCAATAGTAATCGTAACTTGTAATTTGTAAAATTTCACTAATAATATTAATTCAATCATGACCATATTCACAATATGTATATATAGATTGGTGACATCATGCACATAATTTGCATAAGACTTCTTTAGAAACTTATCAATAGTCATTTTCAACAATCGTATTTAAGCAACGGCTATTTCTTGGATAAATATCACGATCAATGATTACAATACGATCCTTTGGTGTGTTTTCCATCTTCTAAACAAATTTCTTAAAGCCTCGTAGGGCACTGAACGCATTGAACAAGATAAGACATGACTAAGCAAACATCAACTGCAATAGATTTCTACTTTCCTGATGACTTATTGTTAGTCAAAAGATTAAGAATCGTCGAGGACGGATGACGATTTACAATATCAAAACATAAAGCAATGGTTGTTACAAGAAAGAGACTAAACTCTAATTATCTAAAAAAAATTTCACTTGGATGCAAATATTTTAGGAATCACTCGTGACAAACGTTATCTGCACTATTTCAAATAATTGTCAAATTTTTAAATAACGATGGAAACTGTAGCGAATGCTCAAAAAAAACATCCTTAAGTATTATTCTCACAGTGAAATTGTAATTTATTTCGAATGATATATATATATATATATAAATTACTTATATTCCTCAAATAAGTAATTTATGTCCTATTATAAATATAACTTTTCGTATTATATTCTTGTAGTATAGTCGTAAACGTTTATAATTTATACAGTAGGGACTCTCTTATCCGAGCCCCCATTATCCGAATATCCTAATATCCGAACTTCCGTAAAGTTATATATAGGGTGTCCCAAATTTGCAAGGGATTGATCTACACATAAAAAGAGAAAAAATGTTATATACAATGCGACACCAAAAGGTTTGGTTACAGAGTTATGAACAACATTGTTGCAATTTAACATGCCGAGTGTCGCATATGCCAAATTTGATACACGGTGAATCCCGTGTTCGAATGAAGTTTCTGCTTTAACCTTTTCATTATTTTTGTACATTTTTCATGTGAACGAAGTTATTTTTTTTGTTACACAGTGTATTTTCTGGTTTGCAATATTGCAATAATAAATAAATTTCAAGCTCTCGAAAGGCCAAACAATATATAATTTGTTCTCAAATTATACACCGTGTATCATTTATGACACACACGACATTTTGGAATAACTCGCTTCGGCACTTAAGTTCGAGACACCCTGTATATATAGTTTGCGTAACGTAATGTAATATTTTCACGCACCAACATTGTTCCGGTTTGAATGATACAGGCAGATGTCGCCGAAAACGCAATCCGGAAGGACACACACGACACTAATTTATTAATTTATGCCGAAGACGCGCACACGCCCAAACCCGGCAACGGTGACGTAACTGTAAACACAACAACCAAGAGCTACTACTAAACCGAAAATTAGATACATCATACGATTGTTACAATGTTTTCCGAGATAATAACTTCTAATACAATTGCACGTTTGAACTTTTTAACTGGTAGCCAAGAATTTTGATAGTTCGTTCATGGTGTCACTCTTGAACGTCATAAATGTAAGAACAAATATAGATGTGACTTTATTACTGGGAGATTTTTAGATTCGGTTAAAATCGATAGCAATAATTTCGTCTCGTAATATCTCCCGTCGTGTACAGATTTATTATAACATTTTACGAGCAACGAGAAAGGTTTTTGACAATGACTCAGCACCGAATTCGGTATCATGACGAAATCATTTTCACCGAACGGACCAACAATCCGGCATCAATTAAATAACTACGGTACATAATTGGCTCGTTTCATCAAAGGTAAATATAAATAAAAATTATTCACCGGTGTCTATATCACAGTTACGGATATTTTTGAATATAGATATTTACATTTTTTATACGAACGACATTTCGTAAATGTCATTTTGTCACGGAACACAATCGTCATTAAATGTCCATTTTACAGCGTTATCAAGATGAAACAACACCGTGTACACGCTTCTAAATGATTAGATTACCGCGGAAAGATTTTTCAATGTGGAGTATATACAATGAAAAAGACTAGAAGACTGTAAGAACTGCAAACAGTAAGATTATGGTATACAGCGTACCTTCAAGATTCCAGGAATGTTCGCGTTACGTCGCGTTGCGTATTTTGTAAAACACTGCAAATATATATATATATATGTATATATATTTTTAGGTCAACGATAGCTTGAAAAAAGAAGGTCCGATTTTACAGAAAACGATATATTCTGACATTCCGGCGAGCAGAACGACAGCACAATACCGGACAGATTTTCAGTGGAGAGCAAAAATTAGGTCACCGACAGATAGGGCGTCTTGACAGGTGAACAAAACCATTCAGGAGACACCATGAAGCGGAAATTAAAACGCTATAAATGAACACAGAACCCAAGAGCACAACGATCTTACCTCAAAAGGAATAACGCGTATCGTTTTAGCACAACAATTTATCGTGCAGTCACGCCAATTGTCACGAGAATTATCAAAGTAGTTAAAACGGCTAGTTTGTAATTTCTCATAAAAATTTTTACAGATTCACAACGGTGCGCGTTTTTGGGGGACTTTCTACGATTTGTTGCATGGTACACGGATAATTTTACTTTTGTACCGAAAAAACGTATCTCCCGTTTTCATTTCCTTGGTATTATATCATACGAAGAAGGAAATTACGAGTGCTTCAATGAAAATCGGCAAAGCAAGACGAAATGATATTTTAATCGCACGGTGGGCATACCGTTCGTTGTTACTAGAATCAATGCCGCACTTGAGCAAAGAAATTGTAAGAAACAAAGCGGTCGTGATAAATGACAAACGATCTCACGTACCATTAGAATACGAGTGCCGTTCGAGCGCTGTCAAAGTATACGTCTAACGAGATGGTGTGTGACGATTCAAAAGTAAAGAGAAATCGGAGAAGCTAAGGCGGCACACGCCATTTTTATCTGCGAAGTCCGAGCCGTCACGAGACAGCCGATCGTAAAATTTGACCGCTTTTGCGTTTTCGAACTGAAACCAAAGGAAATGCTGTACATACCTTCTTGTGAGGATACCCTGCAACAACGTTTTATCCCAGTACTTGCATAAAAACCAGCCAATGTACACCAAAAACCACCGATAACGATCCACACAAACCCATCCACACACTCGACCGGCGCGCAACTGACTGAGCGCATACGGCGTCGACCTACGCCAGCGTAGCTAGTCCCAGTTCTCATCCACCAATGAAAAACACGCGTGAGATTATGAATGCCTGCAGTAAACCGATTTGCAATTTCAGCAGAACGATTAGATTTTTTAAACAGACGGTCCTTTTAATTATCAATTAAAAATTTTACGACGAGACAAACGTGCTGTACTACTTTCAAAACTGCAACAGATGTATATTTTATTAGTGTATATATTAGTCACTGAAATAAGTATGTAATTGTTCTTATATATTTGTATTACATTATCAATGATAATGATTTTCTAATATACATACATATATTCTCTTATATATATTGATAAAAGGCATTTTTTATAACAAATGGAATATTCTTCAAATAGCTTTTTGGAAAAATTTATAATTAAAGAGACTGTGAAATAGATTTTTATAAAATTTGCGTTACTGATATATAGAGAACACATAAATATATACATATATGTATATTAATATCTGTCAAAATAATTATTTTATTGCATGTTTATATCGTTCAAAAATGTATAAATAATTTTTTTTATTGTTAATTTTATCGTGAGAATAACAAGTAATCAATTTTTTATTGGACAAATTTAAATGACGCGTTTACAGCTACATTTGTATCGGTAGTACCGATTCAGTACCGTACCTAGCTAACAGTCGGCGTAGGAATACAAGATAGCTTATGACATCACTAGTCCCGTTTACCCATATTCTACACCGGGCACGCCCCATCCTCTCCGTTATACATTATTACGAAAATTTGTATGATAACTACTTAATTACACAAGAAAATTTATTTTGAACATTCAAGCAAAATTAAATATAAAAGAATGTCCCAAATCAAACAGTAAAACGTACATGTTTAGTATAAATAATCGCTTTCGTTACAATTCATCGTTCCCTAATTGGAAGTTAATTATCGAAATATCTGTATTTGATACTTTTTAAAACTTAAGAGAGATTGAAAAATAAAATTCTTTCGATTATTTGTAATTACAGTTTAAAAATAACATGTATACAAATAATATAATTAAAGCAATCTTTTCCCATTTCTTCTTAAAGATAAAAATGGAATTATAATAGGAAATAAGTTTAAAAATACATCACAGCGAATAGAAGGTAAATGAAACATGTATACGCGTATATACACAATATGAGCAGAAGGACATCACAATGTACATTTTACATTACTTAATAACTAGTACAATTACATTTAAATTAAATATAGCTTATACCTTACGATCTTGACACGAATAATGTACAATATCACCATTCGGGTACCTTGCAAATGCACTAAAA
The DNA here is from genome assembly GCA_036937485.2 of Tetragonisca angustula. Lineage (NCBI taxonomy): Eukaryota > Metazoa > Arthropoda > Insecta > Hymenoptera > Apidae > Tetragonisca > Tetragonisca angustula. The sequence goes on from JAWNGG020000014.1 coordinate 1,436,075, forward strand.
AATAATTTAAATTGAAATTTATTTGTAAGATACTTACACTCAATGATATTTGATATAACATTTGTATACCGACCTCTGATTGCCGAATCTCTTTTTACACACTGGACATATATTGAATTCTGTCATAAGAACACTCTGTGATTCATAATGCATACGTTGCTCTTGTACTTGCAAATGTTCGGCGTAAAGTAAACCTCTTAATACTTGAATCCTTCTTCTAGCATTTAATTTTTCCTGCAAACTGACTTCTAAAAAATGCTTTATTCTACCAATAGGAACTGTATCAGGGAGAACCTCTAATGCCTTTAACGGATTTATCTTCGATGCGTGTTTCTCAAGCAGCTCAAGTGCCATCTCCAAATCAGGTTGTGCTGTTCTTTGAATTTCAGGGCTACATCCTAATATAAATATGACATAATGCTTATAATATTTATGATTCTTAATAAGCATTATATCATATTTACTAGTAGTTAGTATAATACTAACTACTAGTAATATAATACTAATTGCTACTTTAAAAAGAAAGCAAAATTTTACCTGTCATTAAAACTCCTTCGTTGTCGGGTTTCAATAATTGTTGAATAAGCATAACATAAACTTCATCAGCTCCGTCGGATTGTTTCTGTTTATCTACATTTTCTTGATCTAGAAATAAAAAATTAATTGCATGTGTTTGTAAATAAATCTTTTTAACGTTTATGTTAACACGTACTTTGATACCTAGTATATACATTATAACAATACTCAGTTGCCTTCGGTATATCATTAAGAAGACTAATGTAAATTGAAATAGCTTGCTGATGACGTCCAAGTCTCCCAAGAATAATTGCACGTTCCTCGAACAAATTATCAAACGGGAAATGCACTAATATCGTTTCAGGAGTATAATGCGTAGATTTTTCCAAAAATTGTTGCAGTTTTTGCCTTATATGTTGGGCTATTTGCTTTTCAGCTGGTGTAGCATTTTCACTCATACATGCTAAACATTTCTCTTTATACTGATGTATTAAAACATTATGAAATAAAGGATTAGTATCTTCCCAAACATGTACTACGTGTTCCAAATACGTTATTACTAAATCTTTGTGACAACGAAGAAGATAATCCAATACTTTTGGTCTTGGTAATTGTTCAACTTGCTAAAATTACAAATATAATTTATAAAAGAATCATCAAACATTATATCATACGTATTACCTGCATGTCTTCCATAAAGATTCGAAGTCCTTGCTCTGGATCTTCATTCAAAACCCAACCAGCAAACTTTAAAATTAAATCCATATGATCTTTACCAAGTTGTTGCAAATATTGTATTGTCCTTGCAGTACCCTTTAAACTAGAATCATTTTCTTTTGCATGCTTTTCAAGTAGTTCTAATGCTTTCCTGTGTTGTCCCTTCGTCTGATATAATATAATAAGTTCAGGATATTTTTGGTGCATTAATAAAGTTTTTTCAGCTTCTGCCAAATGACAATGGTTTAATCTAAGTAACGGTGCTACCAACGCATCAGTAGTCTACAAAAATATTTCATAAAATTAAATTGTAACCATTTATTATTGCTAATAAATTCTAAATTACCTGTAGATAACATTTTAATAAAGTTGTATCTATAATTTTTAATAATTGCTCTGTAGCTACTGCTGTCATATTCTTTTTCCCATCTACTAGAGATTTTTCTTCGCTGTTTTCCTTATCCTTAGGTTTTGCATCACGCATTAATTTATGTCTAACTTCAGTAAGAAAAATGATTAATGCGCGGAGGCCTTTTTCTAAATCTCGATCTTGGAGTTTAGGCAAAGTTGGATCATTGACTTCAGGGTTATTACTAGATGGTGTAACTAAATCAGGAAACAACATTATCACTTCATAAGGATCTGTCCCTATTTTTAAGAACTGATCCATTGCTTCTTGAAATCTTTTGCTACGAAACAAATGATGAGCATATAGTGTTTGAATCTTATATATTTGCTTCTGTTTTTCCTCCTCGGATATATCCGATAAGCTCTAAAATAATAAAATATTTCATTTTAAAATTCCACTGGATTGAAACAGATAAGTATTGTAATAGAACAATAAATATTATTAACATACAGTTAATTTTATTGCTAGCTGAAATTGAGTTTGCTCTAATAATGTTCTAATTTGATGTGTTACATCAACTGCTCTCACACACCAAACATGACTGATTGATGCTACAAAGACTTTTCCTTGTTTGCATCTATATATAAGCCTAGCTTTGTTTAAGTCTTTTATTGTTTGAATATGCAGACAACCTTCTATAGTATATACTTCTAATCTATCATGTACAATTCCAAGTAGATAAGGATCATCCCAAGCTGAAATAATTCAATTTTTATATTATTATACATAATTCAATAAATGATAAATGTAAAATAAGTAAATGTTTTTATCATAATTCAATACACAATTATATATATTATACCTATTGCACTTGGTGTATCAGTCCATTTTATTGGATTATGCTGAATTAGTTCTCCTCTTGTATCCATAACAAATGATTGAGAATCTTTCCCTAATACAAAGGAATTATCAGACAATTTTGTAACACTTGGTTCAGGAGATTTCCCAGTTGGAAATAGTTCTTTAGTTTTTCCATTTAAATCCAAAATTGTATATGACAAGCCACGAAAACCCAAAATTAATGTTTCACCACACCTTTAATACAATTAAGATATTTCATTATTATATAAAAATAATTTATTTATTTATTTTTGCATGTAACAAACAATATATACCAAGACAATTCACGTGGAATATCAGGTACAGTCAATTCAGTACCATTAAATGCTTCAAATTTTTTCCCTTTTGAACTATATAATTGTAGCTTACGTTTTACAGCAACACATAAGTGCACAACTGTTTCTTTTTCTCCATTTACAGTTTCATTTTTTATATCTAAAGCAAACAATGTGGCACCACGAGTCTTTTGTAATTGATAAAGTTGTTGAAAGTTTGGAGAATTTAAATCATGTATACATACTATGTTATCTGTAAAAAGACACAATAAATTAAATATCTCCATCTTTATTTTAAGTTTGAAGATTAAAAAAATATACCTGTTAAAATTATAAGCAAATTATATTCTGATACAACATCTATCTGAGTAATACGCTTTTTATTAAAATTTTTACTATGACGTAATAATTCTAATTTATGATTATCATCTGATACAGAAGGTACATTATACATAAGAAGATGACCCTCTCTTGTTCCAATTAATAAATTGTCATCTGAAACACTGTGCTATTAGTCACTTACACTTACATATAAATATGAAATATTAAAAGTAAATATATTAAAAATAAATAACTTAAAGTACATTCTATGAAGGTGTAATAAAAAATAATTTTACACGAAGAATGATAAATACATTTACATAAAATTATATATTTAGGATTAAAAACTTTTAACTTTTAGGTTATGTTTCCTACCATACGCAGCCATAGATTCTATTTGAACAGAAATATTTAATATTGACGTTTCTTCATAAGCGTCGTGCATTTTGACGTTTCAAAGATAAAATTTTATTGTTCCTCTACAAATTCAGAAATTAGAAGATCAATTTCTTTAGAATTAGTAATCGATTACAGCTGACATTCGAACATGTTTGACAACTACATAACTCGGACTATGTTCAAATAAACTTATTGTTAAACTTAAGGTATTATATCTATTGTTTTTATTTATTGCGAAATATCAGTATTTACAATAAAGATTTTACATTGTTTTAAATTAATTTTTATTTTATAATTGTCAACTTCTTTCTCAATATTTTTTAAATTCTATTCAATATAAATACATATGTTGTGATTTTTGACTTGAAAAAGATCTTTGGTCTTTCAAACCCATGGTTTATTAACAAAAAATCAATGAATTATACCAGTATAGAACAGTAAAAGTATAAATTATTTAATTATCTTTTTTTTAATTAAAAATGATTAGTAATCTGTTAAAAAAATATAATTAATAATCATATATAAAATATTTTTAATTAACTCAATTATTTTATTATTTATTTACTTTTAATGATAAAAAGATATTTGTCTCACAAAATAGAAAAACTACTAAAATATTTATAAAATTTTAAAAAATATAAAACCAAAAATAAAAAATTATTTATTTTACAGATATTTATTAAACATGCTATACAGATGGCATGCTTAGTTCTCTCTTGATTCTATTGTATTGAACATAGATATATATCATGATATTCGCAATTGATATTTTTGTATGATACATAAAAAAATTGATTTAATATTTTACAAAAATGTCAAATTCACTTGTACGAAAAGGTCTTGAAATACTGGGTTATGAAAACCATGTAAAACAAGGTGTTTTACTATTTACTTTAATTTGTATAGGTTACAAATATATATTTCATGTTTCATAAAAGAATGTTTATTTTACAGAAAGAAAGAAACGAAAACACATAAAATATAAAGGTTCACTGGATCTAATCCCTTCAAAACACAGAATATTATCTAAAACCGATAAAACAGGTATTTATCATCTCCAAAATAAAATGATATAAACGATTGTTTATCAATTAGTCAAACATATTTTTAAAGATCTGAGCATAATATTTGGACACTCAAGCAGAGTAACTGTTTATGAAACTCAAAAAAAGTTAGCTGCACAAAAAGATCCTACGGATGAAAATGTAGAGAGACTTTTAACATTTAGTAATAATCGTATTGATCCAAATACAACAAACAAGGTATTCAATATTTTTATAAATTTTTAAATTATTCATAAAATAAGTTCTGTTAATCAAAAAAATGTTACTTTAGTTATTAACTAGAGCTTTGAAGAAGAAGTACGTTCCTAAAGAAAAGAAATCTAAAGAATCTGAAACCACTGCTTTTACAGAAGAAGATTTTAAGAAGTTTGAGAAAGAGTACATAGATCAATAATTTGTAACAATAATTTTACATTTTTTGAATTATATGTTAGGCATACGAATTAGTAAACTTCACTTATTATATCATTGTAGAAATACAAACATTTATTTGTATTTCATCTGTAAAGCAATACCATTTTTTATACATTTATATATAAATGTTTAATCTACTATAAATTGAACATAAAATGTTTAACAGCGATCGTAGAAAGGGTAAAGTGACATTAATTGTGACTTCCTTTTTATTTCTCTATTATACTGTCTGGATCATTGGTTTACCATTCATTGATGATAACAGAATACGATCATTTTTTGGTTCTCACAATATTGCATTAATAGTTCCTGCAGTTTCTGGTTTGTGCTTCATTGGTGGATTAGTATTATTTACAATTTATCATGTTAAGCCGTATTTTTCTAATATTAAATCAAATAAATCTCATGAATCATAACATTTATTTTACAAAGAAAATGTAAATAAAAAAACCTTATATATTGCTAACTAAATTGTGTTAAAAAACACTGACTCACTTTATTTAAATTAATAATAAAGATAATGTAACTTATATAACTAGACTACTATTATCTATACTTTCCATCTATCCATCCAATTCAAGTTAACCTATTCTGAATTATAAGTAAAATTACTAATAAAAGAAACTTAAAATGTCTTCAAAGAAATGGTTTATACTTGGTATTTCGGGTGCAACATGCAGCGGAAAAACTACTTTGAGTGATCAACTTCACAAGGAATTGAAAAATTCAGTGGTAATACATCAAGATAATTATTTCTTGCCACAAGATGATCCACGACATGTAAAAATAAATGAGCTTAATCATTTCAACTGGGAGTTGATAACTAGTATGGATATGGACAAAATGCATTCAGATATTTTACAATTAATTGGATCGTCACCAAATAAAGATAGTTCTTCAGAAACTGTTAAGAATATATTAATACTAGATGGGTTTTTACTTTTCAAGTGTGAGGTTATTTCGAATTTATGTGACCGTAAATATTTCATAACATTAACAAAAGAAGAATGTTGGGAAAGAAGGAAAGGAAGAGTATACGATCCACCAGATGTTCCTGGTTATTTCGAAAAAGTAACATGGCCAGAATATGTAAAGCATAGAGACGAATTAATAAAAGACAATGATTTCTGTAACACGATAACATTCATTGATGGTTCTAAAAGTAAAGAAGAAATATTTCAAATGATTTTTACGGAAATAAAAAAATTATTATCGTAAAATCTTAATTATTATTACATATAAAAAGAAAAACACTTAGAACTATAAAAAATAAATAAATTGGTTTTGCATATTTAGCTATCATTTAACAGAAAGATGATGATGTTACAAACATTAGTTCCAAAAAAAAAACAACATTCGTTATACATTCCAATGTTTCAATATTTAGAATAAGATATAACTAATATTCTGAAATATTTTCTATAATAATCTCTAAATCATTTATCTTAAATATTTTTTTGTTAAATTTGAAATAAAATAATTGCAATATCATACATTTTAATTCTGTATATTAAATTTCCTATATAAATGGACAATTGCTTTTTACTGAGCTGAAGAGCTTAGTGTACTTACCTGGCACAATTGTGCATTGAACGCTTTTTTTTTTTTTTTTATAAATGATAAGTACATTTCTTATATTTCTTCACTTTTCTTTTTGTGAGAAATGTATGTACATATGTCATTGTTGCATTATCAGAATTGATGAATTTTTATGAATTTGAAAATGCCCATATATGAATAAAATGTGATTTATGTTAAAAATGTGATAATTTTGCAGCTATGTATCACAATATTCTAACTACAACATGTACAATTTTTTTGTTGCATTGCATATGAAGCCTGCTTCAGATGTTAAGTAATTACAAAGGAAATAATTTTAAATTTCATTCTATGCATAGTATATTTTGTACAAAAACTAGTGATATAAGGCTTAGAAAATAAAGCATATTTAAATTGGTAACTCCTTACAGACGCTTTATAACTTATAACTTATCTATCAGCCTTCAGTTTTAGAAAGATCCAGCAAGGATACACGTGTAATTTACTATAAAAAGGAAATTTTTTAATTTTTCATATTTTTTGTTACTTTTATCATTTTAATAGCAATTATAATTCCACATAATGATAGATAGCAATGTTCTTTTTATTTTGTACAAAATAGATTATGTTTAGCCAAATTTCGGATATCCATTTTCATCCAAAACAGGCTTCTAAGTCAAGTTCAAGTCTCTGCTTTCAACAAGATTTGCTTCGGTTTTTCTCTTTTTTAATAAAGATAACGCACAACGACGTGTATATGTTACATGGAATAGGTGCTATGTTTAGATTGACCTTGCACATTTGTTACATTTGTTGGAGCAGGTCCAGGTGTTTGATCATCTTGATCATTTTGTCCACAAGCTTTTCGAACATATTGTGGTGTAAGAACAACTTCTTCCTCCATTTCAAGAACTCGTTTGTCCAATTCCATACATGCTGCCATTTCCTTTTCTAATTTTGCCAACATCTGTGGTGAATTGTATTTCTCTGGATCATCGTGAAACACCACCATACCATCTTTTTGATTGATTGTTGCAAAAATTTCACCATCCTCTATCTACAATCATAAACATAAAATATCTTTGACAAATATCTGAATATAAAAAATATCTACATTGTTTTAGATATAAATAATAAATGCATTTACCATGTTTAATATATATTTTTCTGCGTCAGCAGGTCCAGATAATTGAACCCTACTAGCCACATCACTTAAACTAAGAGTCAAAAAAGTTTTTGTCAATCTTTGTATATTCTTTTTATATAAATAGCTGAGCACTTGTTTCACCAGTCCCATGTTGTGATCCCTTGTAAACAGTTGTTGATATTTAGTGATAATATTTTGTACCTCTTCGCAACTATTCATTTGATAAGCTGTAGCCAATTCTTGATATTGTTGTCCCAGAGGTTTCATGTACCTATTAACTACTTGACTCGTGTACCTAGGTAAATTTAAAACTTTCCCATGCAAAATTAAAGAGACCAGAATATATTTCTTGTAGGCCTCTAACATAATGTAACTAACTGCCAAGGCAGGTGTTGTTACACACACTTCGAAAAAGTATAATGCTCTATCATAATTCTTTAATGCTGTATATATCATACCACCATAATAATAATAAAGTAAAAAGTATTTTGAATCAAATTGTCCTTCTTCTTGACTGATTCCAGTAATATCTATATCAAGAAATTCAAGCGCTGGCTTGAAACACTTAGACAAAAGACAAAGTTGACAAAGATCAGCATGTATTGAAGTAAGCTGGCTATCAAATAATTGTATTTTACGTATTGCACGGCATAATAGCTCAATACCACGCAATGGTATTTGTAGTTCAACTAATGTTTGAGTAAATAAGTGGCATAATTCCGCATCTATAATGTAAATAATGCAAACAAAAGATAAAAATTTCTGAATATTTCTGAATACAAAGAAAGAAAAATAAGAACTTACATATATCAGAAGCAAATCTAACTTGTTCTCCATTACAACCAATGATAAATTCCTGAACTTGATTAAATAATGGTTTATAAGCATCGACATTGTTCGCACCATTAGGATTAGGCAATGAAAATTTCACACATAATACTGCCAAAATACCTAACGAGTGTTCTTGTAGATTTAGAGTTTCCAAAACATTATCTAAATGCTGTCCATTTTTTATGAGAACATCTGTACTTTTAGTTATTATCTCAGACAGCTCTCTAAAATTACCTAAGGAACAGAAGACAATTGAATAATATTTAATAATTACTTCAGAAAAATATTATAATTTTATTTATACAATGGAACACTGCTTTAACAAACGCATATATTTCTAATGTATTTAATATTAAAAATTTTAAGAAAAAATCTTATACGGTTCTTATGGCAAAGAAAAATTATGATTTAACACCTAAGATTTGGTCACAAATATGCTTAATATAAAAACCAAATTTTTATATCTGAATAAAATCAAAATATAGGAATCTGTCAATACTGCAGTAAGAAAACATTGTGAATTCAAATCTTATTTTTTTGAGGAAAGCATCATTTCAGAGTAACGTAGAACATTTTAATAATTTTCCAGGATTATTCTTGGAGGTTAGGTTTACAAGAATGTAAGGAAGATCGAACATCTGTCGTACCTTGTTTTGAGAGCGTCCGCACATTATTTACAAATTGCTCCAATGCCGACGCCATTATTGCAAATACTTTCTTCTCATCACCACCTTTAATCGGTGATGAACCGTATTTACAGAAATTATTTTCGTGAATAAGCGATCACTTAAGATGACGTTTTGAAACAGGCAACCGGAATGCTCTGAAGCATGTTACGAGAATAGCCGGTTGCATCGAACTCCCTCTTATGTTACATCCAACACACTATTTGAATCGAAATATAATATAAAGTACAAATATACCTTTCCTATAAGTCTAGTATAATTATCCTATACCAATTTTTGAAGTCTAGTATAATTATCCTATACCAATTTTGAAAAACCACGTAAATATGTTTTGTATTTATGTATTTATGATTTCAAAATAAATGCTACTTTTATTTGATATGATTGTGCTTAGATACTTAGATAAAATAATTATATAAATAATTGGACATATACTAACATTCGTAAGAAGATAAAACTGTATGTAAGTACAAAATCTCTTTTAAGTAAGATTTTTTAAAAGAACTATGCATACTACTAGATCAATTATTGGTTGCTAGGATATCAATAATCTCTAACAATCACAAAGACGAATAAAGCAAAGTGTTTCCCCACATTATCGTTCGATTTAATTTTCAGTAGTTTTATTGTTTTCATAAAAAAGAAAAGATCTGATATTTTGATCATGTCAAGTGCGACGTACAACGAGCTTTGGAAAAGTGCGCAAACTAATCTGGAGGAAGTCCTTCAAATCGATACAAATTTACAAAATGCTAAGCCGCAAAAAGATCGTAAAAAAGCACATAACACAGTTTCGGAATTATATGTAAGGTATATTTTAATCTGTAATAAGTTAGAACTGTGTTACGATCAAGTAATTCAACCGCAAAAGCGCATATTAATAAAACAATTGTTGATCTCGTGTCTTGGTAGAATTTTAGAATTGAAACATGAGTTAGTCGAGATAGATCTTTCAGAGTATAGTTATTTCGATGATATTTTAATAAAATTAAACGTTACTCCGCAAGAAGCTGAGATTCGGGTTCCGAGATTTTTCAGACGTGAATGTTTACAAGAAATTGTCGAGAAGCGGAAATATATAGAAAATACTCTAAAAAATATAGGTGCTTTGGATGAAATTGTTGTACCAAAAAAGATGACTGAATCTGAAGCGATAAGACTTATACAGGTGCGAATGATTTAAATCTAATTTAAAAGTAAAATTATTGTATGTATTAAATAATGTTTTAAATATTATCTGTGCAAACATCAGGCTCATGAGCGCGCTAGACAAGGCCGATTAAGATTTCAATTTATGAAAGAAATTCGTCAAATAAAAGATAAATCCGTGATTAAAGCAGAGGCAGAAGTGAAAGACGAATCGAACGAAAAGGCAGCTGTAATAAAAATTCAAAAGGTTTGGAGAGGATACGTGACTAGATGCAAAATTCGGAAACGGCGTCTCGAGGAAATGTTATTAATTGGTAATTTAATTACTATTAATAGATATATATATATATATATTAATATAGTTATATATATTTATAATATATATAATCTATAATTATATAAGCCATAAGTAAATATATATTATGTAAATAGTATATTTTTATTTATATATATGTATATAATAAATATATAGATATATTTATTCATTTTCAAAGGTATGCTTCAACCGAGTCAAGAAATAACAGAAAGTGCCAGGCAAGTTGAGAAAGTTAGAGAAGAAAGATACGAGAAACAAGTTAAATATCAAGAATTGTACGAAAATTTGGTGATCGAAGCTAGAGAAAGAATTCGTAAAGAAAAAAGCGCTATAATAGAAGAAAATATAAGAAGCGAAGTTCGAAACTGGGTAAACACTTATTTTCAACAGACAGGAAAAATTCCCGACTTGCCATCTGCTGAGAGTGGAGGATCTAGAATTATATTTAGCAGACAGGTAAATTTAAGTTAGTATTTAAACTTCAAGCATTTTGAGAACTAAATAACTTTGATGTAATTGAATTGAAGTACATAATTTCTTATTTAGGGAACTGAGAGTACTATAAGTAAATCTACAGCAGTGTCATCAAAGGAATCCAAAAAATCTAAAAGATCAAAATCAAAAAAAGACAGTGATGCTGAACAATCAGAGGAGGAAACTGAGCAAGGTTTCAAGTCAGTACCTTCCAATTTTTTGTCGGAACTAGTACATGGTAATCAAGAATATCAAGAAGTATGGAAGAATAAAGATGAAGCAATGAATGCTGCTCAGTTACCATATTTAGACATGATAGAGAATGAAATAACTAAGGAAGTAGAAAATGAAGTACGAATTACAGTTGACCAAGCACTTAGAGGTAAATCTTTCAATTGCAGTTATAAAATATAAAAACAGTAATGATGATGTTGTTTATAATTTATAATTAAATCAATCAAGTTTACTATATTTAAAGATGACATAGAAGCACTACAATTAGCACTAGACAGAGACAAAGGGCTTAAAGGCAAACGTACTAAAAAAGCTCAAAAAAAAATTCGCCGCAGTGGAAAAAAGAATAAAAAAAGGAAAGAAAAGGATTTGACACCTGATAGAACAATAGAATCATTATTTGAGGAATTACTAATTCAAGGAATTATTAAGCTACATAGAGAAATTCCACTTACTAGTTTTCAAGGGGAGAAGTCTTTTATAAATTATAATTTAAGAGAAAAAAAGAAGGATCCTTTACCAGCACTTGGTTAAGTGTTTTATATAATTCTGTCGCATACATATTTCTCAATCAAATTTTAGCTTTTTAAGTACTTCTTAACTAAGAATATAAGTTCTTTAAATCTAATTATTCAAATGTAAATGTAATAGGAGACATAAGGCAACTGATAATTGAATATTGTATACTTCCTTTGGGAAACAATACTCTCAGAGAACTAACACCTCTAATCAGATCAGTGTTAATAACTGGTCCACGTTGCAGTGGCAAAAAGATGTTAGTAAATGCAATTTGCACAGAACTTGGAGCCACTTTATTTGATATTACACCAGCTAATATTGCTGGAAAATACCCTGGAAAATCAGGATTAATTATGCTTATACATTTAATATCAAAGGTATGTTAAAAAGGAAAAGTAGAAATGATTAAATGAATTAAAAAATAAATATTTATGTTAAATTCTCTTTACATGAAGCTATCACGTTTACTCCAACCATCAGTGATATTCATGGAAGGTGCAGAAAAACCGTTTGTAAAAAAGGTGTCAAAGACAGATAAAACTGATCCAAAACGTTTAAAAAAAGATCTTCCCAAATTAGTAAAAAGTATTACAAGTGAAGACAGAGTTATCCTTATAGGAACTTCAAATTCACCATGGGATGGAGATCAGAAACTCTTATATCAAACATATGATAAAGTTATATATATTCCTAGACCAGATTATGGATCTATGTCTCTTATATGGAAAGATTTATTATATAAAGTATTAATTTTTTTATTAATTTATAAATTACGATATGCGTTAATTTTTTTTTTAATCGAAAAATATATTACATTCAAATATAATATATCAATATTATATTCATAGCATCCAGGAATTAATAGACAATTCGATACATCTGTTATGGCTAAAATTTGTGATGGTTTTACTGTTGGCACGGTATTAGCGTCTATTAACGAGGTAAGAAAAGATATTATTCTGTATCACATTAAAATACAATTGTGTTATGTATAAATTTGTTTTAATAACAATTTTACAATTTTACACATGGTTGTATAATAGGTAATGACTACAAAGCGAATAGTACAATTAAGAACTCATCCATTAACACATGGGGAATTAATAAACGCGTTAAGTTCCAAAGATCCAATTTTTTGCGAAGAAGAAGATACGTTCTTAGGTATGCGTATAAATATGTATGTAGTTGCAAATTATAAATATGTATATATTTTAATTATATTTAATTACAGCATGGCTTTTAAAAACACCTATAAGCCGTAAAAAACAACGAGTTTTTGAACTTGAGCTTCAAAAGTTGGAAGAAGCAAATGAGAAGCTGAAAAAGAAAGGAAAAAGATCTTCATAAATAAATGCATTTGTATTAATTAACAAGATTTATAAATGATAAAAAATCACGTTAATTATGTGAAATAATTATTGCTCTTTGACTCAAGTTAAGTTAAGGAAAAATTAATTTCACAAAACAAATATTCCATAATTCATCACCATTCATTAAAGTTAATCATCAAGATTGTTTTCTTTTCTATCGATTTTTCATTCGATATCAATTTCTACCAATATATATTGACTAAACCGAGACAAGTTAATAATTGTATGATTGTATGACATTGTATTTTATTTATTTCTTTTTTTTTTGTCACTGGTCACTAAGTTGCACAAAAATGCATGCAAAATCAATTTACGTAAGTAAAAGTAAACGCAGCATGACCACTGTTTACGTTCGAAACCGGTTTCAAGTATTAGTTTAAGTAAAAAATGAGTTTGCCAGCTACATGACGAGCGTCAAACAAAAATGACCTTACAAAAATGCTTATTATAGGTTTTTATTCTTTTATCAAAATAGCGTGACAAATATAAAAAAAATCTAGAATTCTATGTATATAGTATATATTGTATCGCAATCGTTTTTTTTTTTTTTTATACTGATTATACATAACATTTGATAACATTTCGCAATTAAATTTCGCAATAATTCGACACTTTTGAATTAACATAAAAACTAATTTTTTTTTCACGAGAAACGACAATAGTTCGTGCCCTCGCATTAAAGCGATAAGAAATTCGAGATTTGATTTTCATAGTCATTTCGTGGTTGCGTGTTAACTACGTCTTATAATTTTGTCAGAAAAAAAAAACTATTACGAATATTATCGTCACATAATCATCTTTAGTAACGTAAGTCTTGAGTTAAAAGAGCGACAGAATTGCAATGTGGCATGTTTTTATTCACGAACATCCTTTTGTATCAAAGATAACTAGAGTGACTCCGTTTGCTTTGGATCGTGGTACAAAAGTCTCATTAAGTCTAAAGCTATATCTTGTATTTCTTTCTTCGGGTCACGTGACATAACACGTGGCGAACAGACATAACTGAAGGCAATGGCAAAGACCTTTTCAAAGTGTTATCAATAAGGGGCAAGGAGAGGACATACTTTTTTTCCACCTATCAAAATATATTAAATTGACTAATTTTATTTTGGTTACGATCATATGAAAATAGGACATATCATGCAAGATTTCCTGGTTCTTTTGAAATCAGTAAAAAGTTGAGTGCTGTAAACTAATTATTAAATGCGAACTTAACTTTAGGTTTTACATATAGAAAAAAAGAAGATAGAGTCACGTCAAATAAATAATATTTCTTTTATTTTTGAAAAGACCCATATTTCTCATCAGTCACAGCGCATTAACAATATAATTTATGTTTCCTCCTGTTAATGACAATTTCATTATCTCTAATAATTTAGAGATTTTTAATATTTAATAAAATAAGAAAATAAATAGTCAGCGATTTTTATAAAAGTGCTATATTACATAAGATTAATAATTTTGTCGCAGAAATTCTAGTTTTATTATAAGTAATTCATTGTTATAAAAACAAAAAAGATAACTTGGAACAGGAGTAACAAAAGGCTCGAACGTCTTTTTAGCGCCTCCATTTTTACAGATAGATTAAACATTTCGAACAAAATACGCAAAAAAATCTTCCGACGTTCTTCATGATCTGCACTACGTAAAACATATCCAACAGCACTATTACGAAATATTATAATTATAAATAATTACATATAATCGGATCTATTTGTAAATGTTCTAAAAATCCGCCGTTTTTACGTTGCTGCACTAAAATATCGATTCCTCGCGTCGTGTTATAGCGGCAAACGATTCCATGCTAATTATCGACACCGATAATCTCAAAATTATATAAAATAAAAACGTGACAAGCTGACATGTGACAGCTGCATGAACTCAGAGTCAATCAAATTTTAAGGAGAGCTGTGCCAGTCAAGAGAATAAATATAATTCAGAGAAAAAGCGGAATATTCACAACGGAAGATAGAACGCCGGTCCATTCTCATGCGCGTGCGTACCGGAAACGTGAATTCCTATTGGTCGACGCCACATGGTCTGATGTCAGACCATAGGGTCTGTCCAATTCAATAATAACGAGATGCTCACGGACTAGGTGCTAGCCAGTTTTCTGTGACGTGCTCGTGGTGTTACTGGTTATATCGATATAAAAACCGCACGTCGCTTCTTTAAAAAAAATTACTAAAAGCTAGGGCCATTTTTCTAGTTAAATATCATTACACATTCCGTTGTCTCCTCATTCTCATTATTATAAGTCGTCCGTCAAGATCTACGTTATTTGTTATACTAAGTCGGTGGTGTACGGTAGTTGAACACGGCAAATTTTTCGGGAATTGGCGTCGTTTGTCAGGATTATATCTACGTGTAAGGTAGGTGTTATTTTACTTCCAATACTGTGAGATTGAGCATTTTGCCATTGATAAATTTATCAAAATATGATCACTTTACTGACTGAATATTATTTAAATTACTACGATAATTGTGGCACGCATATCTTCGGGGAATCGATATAAAAAATTGATCGACTTATTAATTGTACGTTATTAAATATTCAACCGTTTAAATGTGAAAATGTCATTGCCACGTTAACATATAAATCCATTAGCACGTACCTGAACGTATCATTCCTGCGAACTGTTTCATCCTACAAGCGTAATAAAAATACAACGTTTCATTTGTAGAACCATGAAACATTTTCCCAACATCGTTTTATAACTGTGCAAATTTTATGTCGCAAACCGAACGCTTGGTAGTAGCGAAATCAAAATCATTTAATTTCTATAGCTCCGATTAAAGTATAATTTGTGATATTATTCAGAATGTTGATAATTAATCGTGCGATTAATTATTAATTTTAATTTCAATTTTTATTTAAGAGATTTCACGAAATACACATCACATTCAGTACAATCTCGTAATATCATCATCTTATGATAAATCTAATCGCTGTTAAATATTATCTAATAGATTACGATTAGCCGTGAAATTTGTATCAAATAGCGTTTGATTTCAATGGCAAAAAAATTTATCTGAGAAATGGATTATTAACTATTTTTGAATAATATTCTATGAATGGTATTATCTACATATGTTTTTCTATTGTAGTTTTTATTCGTATTGCGTACAGTGAAGCATATTAACCGATATATTTTTCTTAGAAGGATGAAACCCACGAATGAACCTCTCATATCGATATTAGCTTAGTCTGTATATTTATTCGATGCGAATGACGCGTGTTTAATCTTATGGCCAGTGTTAAGTCTGACTCACATAAATTTTTACTACTGCGTCGTACACGTAGTATCCTCAACGATTGGATAGTAACCCAACAAAAAGCATGAGCAAGTGTAAGCATAAATAAACTTGGCCAAGTTCTGATGAACAATTATCTGCCAATAAAATCTAATTAATTAGTGTCTTTTTGCCAGTAAATTTTCTTTTCCCTAGTAATTTTCAAACTCTCATTACGATATTTTAATTATTGAACTTATCTCTCAGAAATTATTTATAGAATTATCTAGTATGATTTATTCGTGTCTTCTCAAACTCATGATTGAAAAAGGACTTTAAAATTTGTTGTCGTATAGGATAAGTACAATCAAATATATCTAAAATCTGAAAAATATTATCATAATTTTTATATGACGCAAATCCATTCAAAAATATCGGTATGGTAAAATTGAAAAAAATTTATTGACGTCAATATGTAGAAAAATGCGATTCGTTACATTGATACAGATATTTTGATTCTACAGTCACCTGCGCTGCGCAACACGTGACCAACTCATGAAGCACTAAAGCTGAGTGATCAGTTTTTGTCTAGCCGTATTCTTTTACGCGATGAAAATTATTCGATATCCGCGTGCAGCACGGATATTATGTTCTTTGATAACAAAGCTAATAACGACGATCAAATGCTTTATTCTCTTCAGTATCATTTGTAAAATCTCGATAAAAGTTAAAAATTAAAGTCTCATCGTTTAAGGCGAGCAAACATAAGTTATATATATATATATATAATACACACATATATATAAATATTATACATATTATTATACACACATGTATAATAGTAAAATTAATTCACATATGAATTCCTAGTTGATAAGGTCTTGTAACATTACAAAAATTCGACCTTTATGTAATACTTTACAAAAAATTTAGAACAAAATGTAATTTTGTTGTAGGTAAGTAGAGTTAAGAAGTAAAGGCTAGTAATTATGATAATATGAATAATAATAAGTAATCATTCATAGGTAAGGATAAAGTGCAGTTTTGTTACAAAGACATAGAGTTAAGAAGTAAAAACTCATAATTATGATAACATGAATAATGCACAGTTCATAACAAATTAGAAATAAAATGCAGTTTTGTTGTAAGGCAGTAGAATTGGGAAGTAGAAGCTGGTAATTATGATAACATGAATAATGTAATAGTTCATAACAAATTAAAAATAAAATGCAGTTTTGTTCTAAGGCAGTAAAATTGGGAAGTAGAAGCTGGTAATTATGATAACATGAATAATGTAATAGTTCATAACAAATTAAAAATAAAATGCAGTTTTGTTTTAAGGCAGTAGAATTGGGAAGTAAAAATTGGTAATTATGATAACATGAATAAAGAAATAGAAATAAAAATTGACTCATTTTTTTTTTTATTATATAAGTTAAATTGCTAAATGATATAAGCATAATGAGTACTTACTATTTCTCTGACAATCTTATAACGATCACGTCAGTTTGGAGGCTCATATGACATCAGATTGTCAATAAATTGCCTATATACATATATTTTCAAAATTGAAACATTCATTTGAATACTCGTTAATACTCGTTCAATAATTTTAATGCTGCTCTCAATATTTTTCACTTACGTATTTAACTCATTTAAATACAATTAAATATGTTGCGAGAAGTGTCACGTTACATGCTAACTGTTTATAATTTCAAATAGATTTTATAATGCAAGAAAGAACTAGTTTTTACGTTGCATTTGACGCGATAGCGTGGGAAATTCACTAAAAAATTTGTTTAATTCAAAGGAATTACTGTTGTTGATATTTCAAATGTTTATCTCTTAAAATAACGTTCTGCAAAATCAGTCTTAGGCTTGATGTGTCTATTTTCCAAATACGTCGTTTATTTTATTCCAAGATATTTTCACAACAACGTGTGGGAAGGTGAAGACACTTTTCTATAAATGCCATAAATTACGTCGTAGTATGTAAAAACTGAACGATTTCCTTCATTGTGGATTTTAAAGATCGGAGGCGAGTTATGATCGAAATATTAACGTTTCTTGGAATTTTCGTTGCCCAAGTTTAATATTTAAAATTCAAATAAAATGGCGAAAGAAGAAGTCGTACATTACTTAGAGCCTCGTTGTATTTCAATCTAATCGTGACAAGAAATTTTCAACTTCCTGCAATGCAATTTATAGTATTTCCCAAAAGAAAAACGTAAAAACGTCTTAGAATAAAATGAATGGTGCATTTTGAGAGTAGTTTTAAAATCAGCCCAAGTTGACTGACGAAATTATAATAGTTTAAACATCAGCAATTCTTCGCATGTCGGAAAGCGTGCGAACATTTCCATGAGTAACTGTATTGGCCTTTACATATTTCGTATGCTAATCATGTTATGATTTGAATTTATAAGATAATTTATGAGTACACGTGCATATCTCCTCGGTAACTACATTGTCTATTTTAGAGATATTGACTTTTGAAAAAATGAAAAATACAGGAAAGAGAAAAGCTGGCGAATCATTACGAGTTTCTAAGATCAGGAGATGTGAGAGTAAAGATTAGAAATACAAGAATGTGCAACCCGATTTGCGACAATTATCATACGTGACAATAAAATAGGCACGTGTACGTATGCAATGGATATCCGCAAGGAAAAAAGACGAAAAGAGGGAAAAAAATTCGAGAGATGATCTCGCGAAAATGAAGGACTGTAACAGTCATTCGATATATGATATAATTTCACCTTCCTACGAGTTTTAGGAAGATGATATTCTTGTTTTTTTTTTCTATTTTTTTTTTTTATTATATGTTACATTGACGTATAATTTGTAAGAAGAAGAAAAAAAAGAGGAAATAAAAATTACACACACGTTTATACTATACTATATACGTGCATATATATCTGAAATGTTTCTGCCTTCTTGTGACGATCATATATTATTACATCGAATCTTCTCCGCTTACATAAACAATTTACGCGCATTATGTACATGTAAATAGGTAAATAGATTTATTAAGTTTCTTTTATATGTACAGTAAATTGGAGCAATCCAGTAATGCAATTCTCGACGATGTACATGAGTAACGCTATGTACGATAAAATATATGTAATATATTCTTTATCTATATTGTGTTATATGGAGGTACATATAGTGTCCGAGAAAATATATGCTATCTGGCAATTTATGCTTATAATTGTGCGCCTGTGGCAGTATATTCATCAGCATTGCTTACCGATCATCTTACGACGACCGGGTAAAATGGAATCTAAGACTTCTTTTCTTTTGTTCTTAGCTACGTGTGAAATTTATACGTAACGATTATACATTCGTTACACGTATGCGGACAGAATTCATTATGATACTAGCGAGAAATTTCTGCGAGTCTCTTGAAAAACTGTGAAATCATTTTCGTGAATAGTGAATCTTGGTTTTTCAACTTCATCCAAAATATATCCCCGAAATGACGATTTTGAATGGAAAATTTTGCTTTGCCGGGTGTCAGTGTAGTACACCAATCGTGAAAATATAATTTATCTTGATAAATACTAATAAAAGATACCGATCAACGTGAAACATGTTACTCCCTTACCTCATCTGTTAATTAACTGTTCTCGTGAGAAATATCATATCTCGTGCGCGAGACCGTTCTAATCGTGAATCTTTGTAAATCGATCCATTATCTGCGGATTAAGCTGCTATATGTATATATATATATATACAAAAAGAACATCGTACGATACGATCGTAATTAACAATCATACATAAATGACATACACGAATCATAAGTTTTATCACATGAAGTGCGTTAACAAATTATGATGTAACAGTTTGTAATGTGTGATGGATAATATAATTTATATCGTGTCTCCACGTTGGGGTCAGGTCAACACAGTATCACGTGTTTCTACTATTGCGTTTCAATCAAAAGCTAATCGGATAATTATGTAAAGATGAAAAACTTTAATTTATTCATATCTCGTGTATTCAAATATCTTGTTCGAATGACGTGGTTTCCTATCTTTAATTATCGCATGAATATTTAATATGATATAAAATAAAATACTGGCACGGTGATAGTTATAAACGTGAAATATACGATTTTGTTCCTTAATGTTTATTAAATAATTATCAAATATATATATATATATAATTATCATATACATGTATATGTAAGTCCATAAATAATTACCAAATATATATATATATATATATATATAAATAATTATATGTAAGTCCATTGGTGACACCGGCAAGCAAAGTTGTATCTTACGCGCATAAAGTCACCGCTAAACTGATTTACCGGGGAATGAATCCAATTGAAATCACTCAATTAATCGCATGTCGCGAGAGGAGATACTTCCACGGTAATCTAATATACGATTGTTGAAACGTTTGAAATATTTAACAAGATACGGTTGACTATCGCTGACTTTTATTATCTGCCTCAATTATCGAAATAATAATCTCAATTGATATTCTTACATAACTCTTCTTTTTAGACTTTCTTCATATTTAGATTAGAGAAACTATTTTTAGCTTCAGTAGCAAAGTTGAGAAATTTGTTCTGTCGAGCGAATTAGGCAGAGAAGAAGGAAAGAGCAGTTGTATGTTAAAAATTTATGTATATACATACGTGTTAAATTGATGCAACAAATTATACGATTATTTCAAATATATTTGTCAGACACGTTTATTAATTTTTTTATTTTCAGCCTACAGTCCACTACGCTTCCACGTTCGATAAATTCTGCAAAAATAAAGAGTGTATAAAGAAGAATTGCATTCAGTATTTATCACAATGCCAGCTCAATTTGAAAGTACAAACACACCCATTGTGAGAGAACCGACTATAATGAATGGCAATACCAACGCATACAATCTCAACGACGAGATTGTCATCAGCGGTTTCTCGGGTAATTAGATATTATATAGATGCATTTCGAATTGTATTTACGTATTTATAAATTATAATTTTTCTTACTATTTTTAATATTTATAATTTTTTTTTCTTTTTCAATTTTTATAGGTCGTTTCCCGGAATCCGCAAACATTGAAGAATTTAGGAAAAATTTATTTGAAGGCATCGATATGATCACAGATGATGATCGTCGTTGGCCTACCGGTCTTTATGGTTTGCCGGAGAGATCTGGTAAATTGAAGGATCTCAAATCGTTCGACGCCACCTTCTTTGGGGTTCATGCGAAGCAGGCTCACGTAATGGATCCACAGTTGCGTATGCTGTTGGAAGCAACTTACGAGGCAATTGTAGATGCTGGCATCAATCCGAACGATATTAGGGGATCCAAGACTGGTGTGTTCGTTGGTGTTTCATCGTCAGAATCTGATGAATTTTGGACCATTGATCCGGAAGAAATTAACGGTAGGTATACCTAATATTTGTGGCAATAATATGTTAAGAGCTTGATAATGACGGTAACAATAATAAAATAATTACTTAAATATTTGTTTACAGGATACGCATTAACTGGCTGCTGCAGGGCTATGTTTCCAAACAGAATTTCATATACGTTCGATTTTAACGGTCCTAGTTATGCAGTAGACACAGCGTGTTCTTCGTCTCTTTACGCCATGCATCAAGCAATTCGTTCAATTCGCTTAGGGGAATGTGATGCAGCTATCGTCGGTGGTTGCAACCTTCTCCTAAAGCCTCAGATGTCTCTTCAGTTTCATCGATTAAGCATGTTGTCTCAGGACGGTACGTGTAGAGCATTTGATGCTGATGGCAAAGGATATGTCAGATCAGAGGCTGTGTCGGTTATCTTTCTGCAAAAAGCAAAGGATGCGCGAAGAGTATACGCCACTGTTTTACATTCCAAGACTAACGTCGACGGTAACAAAAGTCAAGGAATTACCTTCCCTAGTGGAGACATGCAGAACAAGTTAATGCGTGAAGTTTACGCGGAAGTAGGTATCAATCCCGCAGACGTTACTTACGTGGAAGCTCACGGAACCGGGACCAAGGTGGGAGATCCACAAGAAATCAATTCTATCGCGAATCTATTCTGCAAAGGTAGAAAAGGTCCTCTGCTACTTGGTTCCGTCAAATCTAACATGGGACACTCAGAAGCAGCCAGTGGGGTATGCTCTATGGCAAAATTGTTGATCGCTATGGAATCCGGTATAATCCCAGGTAATCTGCATTTCAAGAGTCCGAATAAAGACATACCAGCATTGAGCGACGGAAGTGTGCAAGTCGTTGATAAGAACATGCCGTGGAAAGGCGGACTCGTGGCCTTGAATTCGTTCGGCTTTGGCGGTGCCAACGCTCATATACTTCTTCGTAGCAATCCTAAGCCAAAATTATCGCCAGTTCTAGACAATAAAATACCCAAATTGGTCACTGTATCTGGTCGTACTGAAGAGGCTGTGAAGTTACTTTTAGACAAAGCGAGAGAACATGAAAAAGACGATGAGTTCATTGCTCTGCTTCATGATATTCATGCGAATAACATAGCTGGTCATCTTCATCGGGGATATTCTATTATTGGAGACGTTAAGACCGAAGAAATTAGTCCATACGTTAATGACAATCGTCCAATTTGGTTTGTATTCTCTGGCATGGGATCTCAATGGCCCGGAATGGGTAGAGATTTGCTCTCTATCGACGTATTTCAGAGGAGTTTACGAAGAAGTGCTGATGCTTTGAAACCTGAAGGAGTCGATTTAATGAATCTTATTCAAAATGGAACGGCCGAGACCTTTGATGAAAATGTTGTGTACTCGTTTGTGTCAATTGCAGCCATTCAAGTTGCACTTGTAGATGTATTAACACATCTGGGTATTCAACCTGATGGTATTATTGGACATTCCGTCGGCGAATTAGGATGTGCCTATGCAGATGGCACCTTTACTCCAGAACAAACGGTTCTGGCTGCATATTGGAGAGGAAGGACAATCATGGACTCAAAATTGGAGCCAGGCGCAATGGCTGCTATAGGATTAAGCTGGGAAGAAACAGCAGCTCGATGCCCACCAGACATAATACCAGCCTGCAATAATTCAGCAGACTCTGTGACAATTTCTGGACCAGTCGAATCTATCAAGAAATTCACTGAAGATTTACAAAAGGATAACATCTTCGCAAAATTGGTAAACAGCTCTGGCGTCGCTTTCCATAGTAAATATATAGCCCCAGTAGGTCAAAAGCTTCGTGTCATGTTAGAGAAGATTATATCAAATCCCAAACAAAGATCTTCCAGATGGATTTCTACATCGCTTCCCGAATCAGCTTGGGGCACTCCATTGGCACAACTTAGCAGTGCTGCTTATCACGTGAATAACCTGTTGTCGCCTGTATTATTTCACCAAGGATTATCTCATATCCCAGATAACGCGGTAGTTATTGAAATTGCACCACATTGTCTGTTACAAGCAATCTTGCGTAGATCACTGCCGCCGACTGTGACCAATATTGGTCTGCACAAACGAGGTCATACAAACAATCTGAACTTCCTATTGGAAAATGTAGGAAAATTATACTTGGCAGGAGGACAGCCCAAAGTATCTAAGTTGTATTCACCAGTTAAATATCCAGTTGGTCGTGGTACACCAATGATCAATACCTTGGTTGGATGGGACCATTCTGTGGAATGGAAAGTTGCCAGCTTTGCAGGAAAATCTAAATCCTTTGGTGAAAATGTAGTGGAGGTAAATCTAGCCAAAGAAACGGATGCTTATTTAGTTGGCCATTGTATCGATGAAAGAGTACTCTTTCCTGCAACTGGTTACCTAATAATTACTTGGAAAACCTACGCGAAACTGCTTGGGACGGACTACGAGAAATTGCCGGTTACATTTGAGAATGTAAAATTCGAAAGAGCTACCATTATGCCGAAGGAAGGCAATATAAAGTTTTTGATCAACATATTCATGGGCACTGGAGAGTTCGAGATTTGTGAGAGTGGATCCGTTGTTGTAACTGGAACAATTTCTGTACCGGAGAATGTTGAGAAAATGTTATTAAATGTACCTGCACCAATTGTGAAAAATGAAGGTGAAGTAGTGGAATTGAATGCCACTGACATTTACAAGGAACTCAGACTGCGAGGATACAATTATACAGGAATCTTCCAGGGAATTAAATCAGTCCACAATGGTGGAGTCTCTGGTAGACTTCTCTGGTCGAACGACTGGATTTCGTTCGTTGATACTATGCTTCAATTCACCATTCTTGAAAAAGATTCTAGAGGATTGTACGTGCCAGTTCGCTTGCAATACGCTGCCATAAATCCTATTGTTCATTTAGATTTCGTTAAAAATTATAAAGAAGATGAGGGTGTTCCAGTGTATAATTATCCAAACATTGGTATTATTAAATCAGGAGGTGTTGAGATTAGAAAGATGAAAGCCTCTTTAATCGCAAAGAAAGAACAGTCCCGATCTCCTAGACTCGAGAGATGCTTGTTCATGCCTTATCAAAATTCTCAAACATTGGTACAAGATCCAGAGAAGGCTAAAATTCATGCTCTTAATGTACTACTACTGACGGTTTTCGAAAATATACATGGAATCAAGATCAAAGTTGTCGAAGCGTCTGGAAATCGTCCTGTGGATTCTCTACTCTTGCCTTATGTACAGACATGGTGTTATGAACAACCTTTGATAAATGTAATTATTTTACAACTATATAGTTTAAAAGAAAAAAAAATAAAAATATACAGACTTACTTGATATATTTTTCAGGGGGATTTACAACTGGCTGCAATTTTGCGCAAGCACTACGTCAGCTTAGGACAAGATATAAAAATTGTAAAACTCAACGAAGAAAGAGAACCAATTGGCCGAGATTTACATCTCGTAATAGCTAGCAACGTATTGTCTAGAAATTTGTCACATGTATTGAAAAATTTAAAGGACAGTGTAATAGACGGAGGGTTTATACTTTTGGAAGAAACGGACCAATCTGACATTAATTTGACAGACCCAGATTTAGCGTATGTAGCCAAACAGGTCATTCCTGGAAAATCTTATCTTTTACTTAAAAAGAAGAAAGTAAGACCGGATCCTATTGTTATACAACTGACGGAAAAGAATTATATGTGGGTGGAAGGTGTCAAAGCAGCCTTGAAAAAAGTCGTGGCTGAGAATCAGAGACCCTTGTTCGTCTGTCAGGGTGAAGAATTATTTGGTAAGTGTTTTTTTTCACAAAGTATAAGGAAAAGAATCCATAAATTATTAAAATAATTTTAATAATCACAACAACACGTGATGCTTTTTACAGGTATGGTTGGACTTATGAATTGCATCCTTCTCGAAGAAGGTGGTGCAGAAGCGTCTTACGTTTTCATTCAAGATAAGAACATGCCCAAATTTAGCTTAAGTGATAAATTTTATGCTGGACAACTGGACAAACAGTTGATCGCTAACGTTCTGCGAGGAGGTCAATGGGGATCCTATAAACATATTGAATTAGATCAGCAAAATAGAGAATCTCTTCAAGTTGAACACGCTTACATTAACGCTTTGAACAGAGGTGATCTGAGCAGTTTAAGATGGATTGAAAGTCCATTGAGCTATTATCAGCCAGAAAAATTCTCAAACACAGAGTTGTGCTCTGTATATTATGCGCCATTAAACTTCAGAGATATTATGTTGGCGACTGGAAAGCTGCCACCAGACGCTCTTCCTGGAAATTTAGCTACGCAAGATTGTATACTAGGTCTTGAATTTTCTGGACGTGACTCCAAGGGTCAACGAGTTATGGCTATGGTGCCAGCACGTGGTTTGGCGACTACTGTTGTGGCTGATCCTGGTTTCATGTGGAAAGTTCCTGACAACTGGTCTTTAGAAGAAGCAGCGACCGTTCCAGTTGCTTATGCTACCAGTTATTATGCTCTCTGCGTTCGAGGTCGTATGAAGCCCGGTGAAAGTGTCCTAATTCACGCTGGTAGTGGAGGCGTCGGGCAAGCGAGTATATCCATAGCCCTGCACGCAGGATGCAAAGTATTCACCACTGTTGGAACACAAGAAAAGCGAGACTTCTTGAAGAGAATGTTCCCTGTATTGACTGACAGGAATATCGGCAATTCTCGAGACACTAGCTTCGAGCAGCTGATACTTAATGAAACTAACGGACATGGCGTGAACATAGTGCTTAACTCGCTAGCCGAAGAGAAACTACAAGCTAGCGTCAGATGTCTCGCTCAAGGTGGTCGTTTCCTTGAAATTGGAAAGTACGATTTGTCGAAAGATTCGCCACTAGGAATGTCCGTGTTCCTGAAGAACGCGTCTTTCCATGGAATACTTTTGGACGCCATCAGTGAAGATGATGGGCCAGAGAGACGAGAAGTTGTAAGACTCGTCAGTGAAGGAATAAAGAGTGGTGCTGTTCGTCCACTTCCTTCCACGGTCTTTTCGGAACATCAGATTGAACAATCATTCAGATATATGGCTACTGGTAAACATATCGGTAAAGTTTTGTTGAAGATTCGAGAGGAGGAAACGAAGAAAGTTGTACAACCAGCACCGAAGGTTGTTTCCGCTATTCCACGAACATACTTTAATCCCGAAAAATCATACATATTAGTTGGTGGTCTCGGTGGATTTGGTTTAGAACTCGCATACTGGATGGTCTTACGTGGTGCAAAATACATCGTGCTAACATCGAGATCCAAAGTACGTACTGGCTTCCAGGCGTTGTGCATTCGTCGCTGGCGCAATATGGGTGCGCAGATAAAGGTTTCGACAGCAGATATAACAACATTGAACGGAGCGAAACAACTTATACGAGAAAGTAGTCAATTGGCACCAGTTGGTGGTATATTCAACTTGGCAGCTGTTTTGCGAGACGGTCTGATTGAAAATCTGACCGAATCTGACTTCGTAATATCAGCGTTGCCTAAGATTGTCGGGACCAAGAATCTGGATGTAGTATCGCGCGAATGTTCCTCGTTAGATTATTTCGTTGTATTCTCGTCCATTACAAGCGGAAGAGGCAACTTAGGCCAAACTAATTATGGTCTTTCAAATTCTGCTATGGAAAGAATAATAGAACAAAGACAAGCAGTTGGTTTACCTGGTCTTGCTATTCAATGGGGAGCCATTGGCGATGTCGGTATAATTTTAGGTAAATTTCTTTTTACTGATTTTAAGAGAGTAACTTTATGAAACATTTGGATATATTTATTATGGTCTTTTTCCTTTTTCTTCTTTTTTAACAGAAAAAATGGGTGCTTTTAACGATACTGAGATTGGTGGTACTTTACCGCAGCGTATACAAAATTGTCTCGATACCATGGATATATTCCTTCAACAGCCACATCCGATTCTATCCTCATTTGTTCTGGGAAATAAAAACAAGTCTGCAGAAAATGCAAACAAAATTAGTGTTGTCCAAGCAGTGGGTAATATCTTGGGCATTAAAGCAGTAGAATCGGTTAATGGTAATACTACTTTAGCTGATCTGGGAATGGACTCCTTGATGGGAACAGAAATTAAACAAACCCTCGAGAGGAACTATGATGTAGTGTTATCTGCTCTTGAAATTCGTAATTTAACATTCGACAAATTAGGAAAATTAGACAACTCGTCTACAGAAGAAACAAAAGATGATTCTGATGATGACGAAACTGAGGAAGTAATGATGCAGGACGGTGGTGGTCTACTCTTATTTGAAGATACGGAGATCATACCTGTCGAGGTTGTTGTCTCATTGAAGACAGCGAATTCGAGAGGGCAGCCGTTGTTTTTCGTTCCCGCTATTGAAGGAGTTATTGCACCATTCAAAACTTTGGCTGGTGAATTAAACCGACCTGCTTGGAGTTTCCAGTGTGTAGAAGATAGTCCGTTAGAATCTGTATCGGCGTTAGCTAATTTCTACGTGAAGAAAATGCAGAAGATCCAAAGTCAAGGACCATATAACATAGTAGGATATTCCTTCGGAGCTTGTATCGGATTTGAAATGGCTGTTCAATTAGAGAAAGCTGGGCACAAGACGAACTTAACTCTCATTGACGGTTCGCCGGATTTCGTGAAGTTACATTCTCTGGAACTAGGAAAGCGTGCTACTGAAGATTCTTCAGAAGTGATTGCGGACGGTTTACGAAAAGCTTTATCGTACTTTGTCAGACAATTCAATAAGAAAATTACTTTCCTTCAGGTATTTTTTATTTCTGCTTATATATACTATTTCATAATTTCATGATGTGTTTATCCTCTTTTTTCTTTTTTTTTTTTTTTTTTGCTAGGCATACGAAATGTTGAAACAGTTATCCACTACTGACGAGGTACTAAATAAAGTGGTAGAAATAATAAACGAACCTAGTATAAAATCTGAAGACTTAAAAATTGCTGGTCTACTGTTTTACAAGAAATTGAAAGTGTCCTTCTTCTATGAACCAGAGAAATATAGTGGAAATATTCTATTACTTAGAGCTCAAGATAGCTTTGTCCCTCTACATAATGACTATGGTTTATCAAAGGTAATTATTACGTTTACGTAGGAAAAATTAATTTAGTCATATGAATACATTCCATTTTTTAATTTCTTACATGTTCACTCTTATAGATTTGCAATAACGTGGAAGTTAAAGAGATACCCGGAAACCACAGGACCATTTTAGTAGGAAAGAACGCATCACAAGTTGCAAATATTTTAAGATTGTAAAAAATACGTCTCAACTTATAAAATTATTTGAGAATTTTCTATTAATATCATTACTTAAATGTACATAAATGTTGCATAGATATATTTCAAGAACTCTCAATGTACATTGATATTGATGAAGATCATGAAAACTTAATGTTTAATATTTAATGATTCTTATATATTTTTCTGTGAAATTTCTTTTGTATAAATATTTCTTCGTTAGGTCTCTATATGCATTGTTTATATCATTTGTATTATTAAGTTATATAGCCACTCTACTTTCTAATAGTAAGTAAAGTAAAGTAAATATCTTGAGTTGTGGAATGAAAAATAGGTATCAAGTTAAAAGAATGATTTTGTTTTTTTAAATTATGCACACATGTAAATTATGTATTATTACATGTTCACAATACACGTTCAGAAACACTTATACTATAGGTTTTTGTAATGGTTTTATGGTGGACAATTACCATTACTTAAACATATAGTGCCCATATATATATACACTTATACAGTTTATTAAATTTTACATAATGTCAATGTTATTTCAAATTTAAATTTTTTATCATTTACTTTTTTTCTAACAAATAGGAAAAAATGTACAAAAAACATTTAACAAAGATAATGATTGACAACTGTTATACATTTTTTCCACTCTTACACTTTTGAATAGTGTACATGATAAATGTAATAAAATAAAACATTCCAGTGATGAAGTTCAATACATATATATCCTATATTTATACACATCCACAATATATTGCACATAACATACTTAATGCTTTGTCAAAAGCAACTATTTATACTATATTTTTTCATTAGCAATAATTATGTACATGTTCATAATTATCTTAATTGTCATCAAACGCATACATTACGCATTTGTCATATGTTCTTGTATCACGTCAATAAGTAAATAAAAAAACAAATATCAAAAAAATAAATTATGAATTTAAATTCATTCTCTTACAATCTAATAAATTTTTATACAATACTGATGTATAAGTATTTAATATATATATGTGTGTGTATGTGTGTACAAAAACAAAATGTTTTAAAATAAGATATTTTATTAGAAGGAACATTTTAAAGGTAAATTTTCAATATAAAATTATAATGAATTTTTATTTATACAATGATTTTATTTTTCTTGTTTTAGTCGATGATTTGGATCAGAAATTGCAGCATTTGGATCACATGTAAAAGATATGGTTAACGCATATCGAGTTCCCGATTGTACTTTCTCAACTACGTGTAAATTTTCACTACCTGAAGTGAACATAGACACCCTACCTATAACATAAATTTGAAGTAATATTACTTTTCTTTCATCAACAGTACTTTTTGCAATTATTATTTACCTTTACGAGGTTCTACTATAGTTTTCACGTTATTTTTATCCATAAACATAAATCGGCCTCCTTCAAAATCTCTTCCAAAGTCGTTCAGATAAAGTAAAGTTGTATAGTGAAAAGATTCATATGTTTCCTGTATCAAAAATTTCAATTTAAGAAAGATATATTACAAATTATTTAATCATAAATAATTTATACACCTTATCAACGTGAGGATGCCAATATTCATCATGTATCGTTTTTGCAGAGACATTAGTCATTCGAGAAAAAAAAGTTGGCTTTGTTAAAAATATTTTATTCGAAGGTATGCCAAAGTTATGTGCTACTGCATGTTGTATTTTAGTTTTTACTACTCTGTAAATGTTATACAATTACAATGTAAAGTTAATTTTATTTTTAAAAACTACAAAAAACTCACATACTTATAAATTGCAAAATCAGCACTATTGAATATCTTTTTTGCTTCTGGTAAAGTATAAATGTCTATAAAACCTTGACCTTTACTCAGTGCACCAGAATGAAGATCCAAGATACTTGCACCTCCATCAGAACCACCCAAATTCAAACCACTTACTGCTATTTTCAATAAGACGTCAGTTTCTGTTGACGATACTAATTTATCTGTAACTATCCTCCCACATTTTTCAGGTACACATTCAGGATATTTGCTTGTCTCAGCTTCATAATCACTTGAACATCCAACATTCAGCGTACGACTTAATAAAATCTCTTTTTGTTTCGCTAAATAAATCTCTTTACCCTGTCTGCTGCTATACCAAACTATAAATAACGCTGGAAATATCAAGGCAGAACGAGACCATACCCTTTGATACGGAAATCTTATAGAAGGTCCATATTTTCTGTAAAATAATTATATAAATTATATAAATTCCAAAATAATTATATCATAATTATATTGATAAAATAATTTGAGAAAAGTTAAATTAACTTTTATACATAATATGAACTTTTTAAGCTATGCAAAAATAACATGTCATATTATAAACATACGAAAATAACATTAACCTATTACTAAAAAATACTAATAAACATTAATAAAGAATATAACATATTATTTATAATCA
The DNA here is from genome assembly GCA_036937485.2 of Tetragonisca angustula. Taxonomy (NCBI): domain Eukaryota; kingdom Metazoa; phylum Arthropoda; class Insecta; order Hymenoptera; family Apidae; genus Tetragonisca; species Tetragonisca angustula. The sequence continues at coordinate 1,467,594 of JAWNGG020000014.1, forward strand.
TGTGTAAGTTGTAAAGTTAACACTTGACATGAATAAACTGCGTTTTTAATAACATTTTTACACCCATTTTAGATTAGATTTTTATATTACATACAACTTAACATTGTCAGCTGTGTCTTCTTTCACATGTTCTTCAGTTTTCTCTTCCTTTTGACTTGTTTTTTCTTTTTCTACTTGCTTCGGTTTTATTTTCTTAGTTTCCTGTGTCATTTTCAATATAATTTCTTTGACAGTGTTAACACCTGTACGAAAGACCTGCTTTCTCTATAGTCTGTTCTATAGTACGTATATTGTATAGTTATTAAGTGTGTAGGCACATACTACGTAGAACAAAATTTAAAAAATTATTCATGTAATTATACGTAATTGAAATAACTCGGCATAAGAATTAAAATAATACAAACTATCCACATATGTAAAAGAGTGTGAATTTTAGTAATACGTACAATTTTTCAATTTAACGATTTTAATATACTATTTAGAAATCGATACGCCCTCTTTCAACACAGATATAATTCAAAAGCTGGAGTTACGATGTCGCAGAACTTGTTTACTACTCTTCTATTTAAAGGTACTCTTTATATCGTATTATTTTCTATCTATGAACGATTTTATTCGCAAATTATTTATCCGTGTTTATAAACGAATCAGCAACAGCCATCAACGTTTAAAACTTGAATCAACTCCTAAAATGTCTCAAATTTGCCTAATAGTCGGTAAATTTTACAAACAACTGTTCGATATACCGATCGCTCGTACGATTTTCTTACGTAAAATTCATACGTAAAATTTCTTGGATTGCTTCATGTTTTTGAAATTTCTTCTTGAATGATAATAAATCTTGAAATTTCTTCTTGAATGATAATAAATCTTTTGCTAATGGTACCGCTTCCGTTATCTACCATTTTTTTATTCTTGCACGATAATAATTGGATTGTTTGTTGTCGTTGCAGCATTCGACGTTCGTTTTACCTTCGTCAATGAAAAAAGACTTGATTAGCCGACGAATCGTCATAATAAGGGTTGAAACAACCACCAATTGTACAACATTCAGTTAGTACTTGTAACCATGACTACATACTGGCGAAGCATGGCCGCTCGATTAACAGTTTGTAAAGGAGCATTGCGCAGAAAGGTAATCACGTACGTGGTATGTTGGTGAACCAGATGGTTTTCGTCGTAAGTAAAAATTAAAAATCCTCATATCTGTTCGCGTGTTTCAAATTGTAGTGTATGCTGGAATTTTAATGGGTGACGTCACCACAATTCCTAGCACTTCCGCTTAACTTAAATTTAGTCCTTCTCTCGAATTTCGAAATTTCATACTCGCATACTCGCGCTGAATGTAATAATAGCTCGACGCGTCTTATAAGTAAATTAAATACAATTGGGAATAGACATCACAGCGTGATGTCGTTGATTGATCAATTTTATGTTTTACGTGTTTCTTGCTACTCGTGTAACGTCGAGCAATTGAAAGGAATCGAAATAGATTCCAATCGATCAGAAATTCATCATAATGAAACTTTTATTGTGTTTTCCTTAAATTCAATCGTTCTGTCGCTCTATACCTGAAATTCAATCGTTGTTCTATGTTATTAACTGATCTTTTATTATTGTCTCACAAATTTACTTTAAATTGTAATTGACTAGTAATTAGAGGAATTTTCAGTTTTGAAAATCACCTGAATGAATCATGATTTATTCAAGGTATAAAATTAAAAAAACGCAAGAACACAACACCAAGATATTTAATAGAAAGTCAGAAGTATAATATGATTTATTATGAAACGTTAATAGTTTTTATCAATTCCTTTTATCAAATTTTCACGATCATTTCCGAATATTATTAATTGTAATATTAAAATATAATTAGGTATAAAATTATATCTAATATGTAATATATATATATATATATAATAACATTATATTTCAATATAAAATTAAAAGAGTCAAGTCAACTGTATGTAGTCAAACTGTATGTAGAGTCAAGTCAAATTTATCGGCACCCAGAGTGATAATTTTTAATAAAAGACCAAGTTGTAATGCACACAAAATCTCAATAACTTTTATCTTTTCATTTTAATGGAAATGGACATGAAGGAAACAAGGCGAATTAACTAGAAACTAGAGGCAGATTGTCAATCGTAATCGTAAAACAACGCTATAGTTTTTGACAGAAGGTCAGAACTTTCGTAGTGACCTATTACACGTATCAATGTATGTATATTCATCCGTTTTCTTGAATCGCGAGACCTAAGAAAATCTATATCCTCGCATGACTGACCCGTCACGAAGATTGGTCGCATGCGAGCGTAAGGAAAGTGCTAATCTCAATGGTTGACCTCTATTACGATTCTCTTGCTCACAGAACAAAATTACTCGTTCGCTTCTTTAAGACATAATTATTACACCTACGTGACTAATTGAAACTGCTGGTTCTGTGTGCAATTTTAATATTGAAATGACAAATCGAGATTAGAAATTAGAAAAAACAAAAAAGAATTATTGGAAACATTGGCCATTTAAAAACTCATCATTTTCGTGACTGTCGATAACATATTGCATTTCGTTTGTAGAAACAGCATTGAAATATCAAAATTTATCGAACAAGAGGGCTCTAAATTTGAAATAAAACATTTCAAGTTTTGAAGTTTTAGAGTTCTGAAGTCTTAAAGTTATAAATAGACTAGCGAATATTTAGACAAATTGATAATTTTATGAATATAATTAAAGAGAAATCTAATATCAAAGTAATAGAAAATTGAACGAAATAATCAGTACATCATATAGAATATATATCAGATTCTAAGAAATGGAAAATTACGTCAAAGTATTACAAAGTGTTTTACATATTTTTTACTTCATTTTATGTATTTTGCGTATTTGCATAGCGAATTAATTACCAATAAATTACCAATTTAGTCATAACCAGTCTCTGCCTCTCTATTTTCGCCCGGTTTCTTATATCAATTTCATATGCAAAACGTCATCGAATAATTTAACCATGTACAGAATGCATAGAGCACACGTGTCTTTAGCAAAATGCGTTCATCGATCGATTCCAAGTATCACTGTGCTTGAAAGTAATTGAAATTCAGTTATCAACCTGGTGCACGTTGGTACCAGCATAACGATTCATATTTTACGAACGGTATGTCAGCGTTTCCTGTCGATACTATTTCCACAAGCAATGAAATGAAATTTTAAACTCGAACAGTTTCTAACAAATTGTACATACAAGTTGAAGTGTACTGCCTCCTCATCAGATCGATTTAACCACATTTCTCGATTAAAGATTTTTTTCGCTCTCGTACACGATTGTCATCGGTATTTTTGATACCACGAACAGTAGTTCCTCGATTATCATCGTGATAATTCTCGAGCGGAGAATTAGATAAACGTAAGATTAATTTCAGTGAATTTAACTTTATTTGTCATCTCAAATGATGTAACGTGAACTTGCCCGGGAATAAATAGTTCTAATCTGTAAACACGCTTTATCGAGTTTAATAATTATATGAAATCTCGTTGTCAGGGAAAGATAAAGTGTGTACGAAGAGAAGGGCAGTTAAAATCAACACTTTCCTTTTCTTTCTTACACAATTATGTAAAAAAATAACGAAGCGTAAAAATTAATTTCTACCGGAGATGATGCAATGTAAATAAATCTTATCGAGTTTAACAGATCTAAGAGGAAGATAAAAATAATTAGAAAAAAAAAAAATTATTAAGTTTATCAAATTTTTCTAGTACATATTTAAAAATATATTTACATATTTCTAGATGCCCATTCTGGAAAAAAAATGTTTATTATATTTGAAAACACATATAGGTAGCAAAACATTTCGATGTTCTTTACGTTTTACATTTACATTATTTATCATAATCGGACAGATGTTGACGCAAGTAGAAAACTTGTAAATGAAGTTTATCAAAGGTTCACAACACTCAATAATAGTGATGATGCACGGAAAATTCAGCGTTACTTAATGTATAATTATAGATACAGGACTGAGTATTCGATATCATTGTTCGAATGTTCGATATTAATAGACAATTTATTTATTAATTGCGAATAACTATCTTTGCAGCAATTTGACATATGTATATCTATCATTCAACAACAACTTGCTAAGGTCATTATAATTTAGTTTATATATAGTGATTAATACATTACTGTTATGTATTGAACTTCGTGACTCTGTATCATTATACTGTCATATCATGTAAATAGTTATTATTTGCAATGATGATTAATAATATTGTGACGATATTATTACGAAATGATAACATTGAAATAAAGTCTCCGTGTGACACAATTCATCATGATAGCCTTTAAGACTTTCAACTGCTAATTGATATTTTACTGCAAATATATTGTTTTAACGAAAGATTTAATATTATCAATTCTACTGCTGCTTTCTTTCGATCGTTTTTTCTAAAATTACATATCTCAAATTTGAAGAAAATATGAGAAAGCATTGGTACGCATGATTTTTCGATCAAGTTTCATATTGAACTTGAAGCATTATAAATCCTTTTTGTTTGCTTAACTGAGCTTAACCGAGATTGGAACGCAACTGGATTAATTTACATTTCAAAGTTGAAATTAATTTAATATTAAACAGACGTTCATGTCATGAAAGAAACGAGCAACTTTTGTTTCAGAGATTAATATGATGCGTCCAGAGATGCATTTGAGACGAACGATCAGTCCGCAAGCTGAAGAAATGTTCTAAATCTTCGACAATACGAACGTCGATGAAAATGAATCGATATATAACATTAAACCAATTGGGGGATGGAACGTTCGGTTCCGTGGTTCTTGGAGAACGTATCGATACCGGGGAAAAGGTCGCTATAAAAAGAATGAAGAGAAAGTACTATTCCTGGGAGGAGGCGATGAACCTACGCGAAGTTAAAGTAATGAGAAAATTTAATTTATTTCGTCGCTCTAAGAGAACCCACAACTTGACCTTCAAATTGTGGATCATTCGTGCATTAATACTATAATTTAAAATGGAAATCCATATCGTGCAGTTCTTTTCAACTGTGGGTTTCCTTAAAAATATAAGCTTGTTATAAACTTCAGAAAGTTCGTAGTAAAATTCATCATTTTGTTAGACAATTTGTAAAAGAAATTATATCAAAACTTTCTTTAATCACAACTATAATATATTACAAAACTTTACGTAACTAAAGGTAATATCGAATATCCCTTTTTAATTTCCTTCGCTGTTTATCTAAGAGCAGGATTTTTCATTTAATTTGATTGCACCTTTGTCACTTTTATTCATGATATTAATCATCATTTGTCAAATATCTCGGAGTTACGAACTTCCTGAATGATTCGATAAAATAAGTAATAAAAGAATAATTCCAGTACTCAGAATGAAAACTCAACTGTTAATTTCAATCTTTCTTATTGCAGTCTTTGAAGAAACTTAGTCACGCGAATGTGGTCAAATTAAAAGAAGTAATTCGCGAAAACGACGTGTTGTACTTCGTCTTTGAGTACATGAAAGAGAATCTTTATCAACTAATGAAAGACAGGTGAAGAAATATCATTGAATCACTAATTCAAATTTTAAAGAACAGACTTTTGTAAGAATATTGTGTAACAGGGACAAACTTTTCCCTGAGTCGGTGATCAGGAATATAGTGTACCAGGTGCTTCAAGGATTGGCGTTCATGCATAAACATGGCTTTTTCCACCGCGACATGAAACCTGAAAATTTATTATGCATGGGACCGGAACTGGTGAAGATTGCCGATTTCGGCTTGGCCAGAGAAATACGGTCAAGGCCGCCTTACACGGATTATGTGTCCACCAGATGGTAATACTTATTTGTTTAATGAATATTTAATTAACAATTAATTACATGCACAGTTGATTATGCGAAATGCTTATTCTTCATTGTCTATTGTTTATAATGTACTAATGGTATTGAAAGTGGACATGCATATATTTAAATACATGCATTACATGTGCAGTTAATGATACAGATATGTATATTAGTATATTCAATATTTATTTCGGGTAATTACCAATGTATAACAAGAATACTAGCCAATATCATCCAAAATTGTGTTGTGTTTATTCTTATCTACAGTTTGTTTGCACGAGTAAATGTATTTACATATTTGGACATCTTCTTATGTATTAAATAATGATACAAAATAAAACTTAGATACGTTATTATATTTGTACCGTTATATTTTGATACACATATATACTTATGTAGTTCAACACCTGTGTATTTATATAAAAATTACACGAAGTAAAACATGTCATTAATAATAATTAACATTTAAAACTGTGATCTAAATTAAAAGCTCTTCCGAATAATTAAAATTCTTTTAACATCACTTTAGCTGCTTCTAACCAATTTAAGGAAATTTATTGGTTAATTTATAATTAATTTTTATTTTTTCATTTATGTCAGGTACAGAGCACCAGAAGTATTGCTTCATTCAACGACCTACAACAGCCCGATCGACATTTGGGCGGTGGGTTGTATCATGGCCGAACTGTACACATTTCGGCCACTTTTCCCCGGCAAAAGCGAAATCGACGAAATCTTCAAAATATGTTCCGTGATCGGGACACCAGAAAAAGATGATTGGCCAGAGGGATATCAATTGGCTGCCGCCATGAATTTCAAATTTCCAAATTTCTCTCGTACATCGTTGAACGTTTTAATACCAAATGCCAGCCAAGAAGCAGTGATACTTATGGAAGATATGTTACAGTGGAATCCTATCAAAAGACCTACGGCACAACAATCCCTAAGGTAATCAAAGAATATACACAACTAATTAAATAAGATCATCTAAATAAAAAGATGTTATATATTATATGCTTTTAAATAAAGCAAGCAGAATACAATTTAGATAATCTCATTTAGCTGGTTGATTCTGTAGATTCTAACAAAAAATAATCAACGATTATTGAAACAATCTATTTGTATAGGTATCCTTATTTTCAAACGAACATGCCCCGCATAATTAATAGTACAAAAATTGGTGTTGCATCTCAACGGGATCTCGTTTTGAACAAAGTGAATCTTCCACCTTCTATATCTAACAATAAGTCATATAATTACTCCCAACAAGAGGCAATCAGGACTCCAATGGGATCCAGGTGAATTGAATCGATACTTGTATCTTTAAACCTTAGCATACGAAGATAATAATTTCAATTAATCCCTTAAAATTCATTTTGTTAATATTACTTTCGTTATGTCATGCAAACGTGATATCACATAGTTGGATTTTATATATAAAATTTCTTATTGTACATATAAAAACAGTTCTTTTTTGAAAAGTAGTATTTCATACAAATTTATAAATATTTACACAGTAAAATAACAAAATTTAGAAAAGTATTTCCTCTTGGCATTGTTCCCTATAATTTAGTGAACTCTTATATTTGTCTATTGATAAATAGTAAAAATATATTGTCAGCGATTTTTATTTATGTTTTAATAAAAATGAAAACAAAAGGGGAGGAGCATCAAGCGCTATTGTAAGTTATTTTAAATAAATATTTCTAGTAAATGAAACTTATTTATCCGTAATATTCTTATTACTCTATGTACTACTATACGAATATGTTATAATACAAATATACTCAAATGAGCAGAATACAATTCTAACTTCATATGCTAAGGATTAAATCGATGTCTAAAGATAGTAAATAAACATACTGCTAATTACAGAGCGCAAGAGAAAATGATGCAGCCCCAGCAGCAGCAAACGATGCTCCCCCTGTTGAACCATAACAGTTACATGCGCGATAGCAATGCACAAAAGTTGGACGAGGACGATTTTGCCGAGCTCTTGGGGTGCGTTGCTCGAATTTCCTAAATGGCTGCGTATTAAGCGGGAATCCCCTGTGTGCACCGCGACACACCTCTATATAAATCTAATCCTTGAATTGTCCACGTCAGTAGCAAAATCGTACCCGAGAACGTGAACGCAAAGGTAGTCCCAGAACGAGTGTACAAAGAGAACCGTGCCAATTGGAATGCCAATTATTTACCAGAGAATCCGCGGCAGGCTAGCAATTGGGTTCTGCCGGCATGGAACGAGCCAGCGGCTATCAATTGGAGCCAATTGCAGCCGTCAAATGTGAAGAACGGCAGGAAAGCATCGGGGAAACAGCATTACTTCAGCGTGGCTCGATACGTCGCCGGTCAAAGCGCGAGCTTATCGTCCAGGTATCGAACGTTTCGAAATTTAAAGCGAATCCTGATCCCTTGCTTGCTGATAATACTGGGATGTACGTTGCTGTACTGTCTGAAAAACGAACTTCGCGAATGTGCCACGCGTCTGGACCTGATAGAATTGCTCTCTCGAGATTATTCTTTACCTACTCGCAATTAGGTGACTGAGATTTTTTCGGAGATTAATTTTCTGAGACTGGAGTTCCTTTTTTCTTTTTTTATATCTCATGTATACTGTCCGCTCCCATTGTAAATCTAAGGTGTTCAATAAATGAAATCAACGATTTATTCGTTTAATGCGTTTTTCGTTTTGTTTTCTTTTTCGTTCTTGAAGAAATGGTGACCCCGACACGAACAGGCCTAGATTAGTGCGGAACCTGGTTGGTCAACCGATGGAGAAGTACGAGGAATTCACCGATTCTTTCTGGTTACCTAGGAATTCCGTGGAGAATCAGACGAGACAATATTATATTCCACGAAATCGGTATCTCACCGATCAGACTTTGAGATTACCTTATCCCAGCGTTTATGGTACACAGAACATCAGTAAGTGCTTTTAAACTTATTCTTCATTTATTCTCTACGTAAACGTTAATAACTTATTATTAACAATTGCGAATTCGACAGAAAATACGAACAAGGGAACAATTCAACCAAAGGTCTACGGAACTGTGTTGAATACGAAAGGCAGCGGAGGTCTCCATGGTCGAACCGACTGGGCTGCTAAGTATCTCAAATGACTGTTTGAAAGTTACATTAGCGTACTTAGCGTATTCAATTTATTTAACTGTGATAGAATGGCGTTTACCATTTCATTCCATTGTGAAGGAGATCCAGATGAATGTTTCAAGAGGCAAACATTTGACAGCCTTTAGGAACATAAAATATCTTATTTTGTTAATTGATTATTTTCTAAGCCGCTCAGGTGATTATACTCTTTAAACAACTTGATTTAATATTTAACGAACCGGCCTTAGCTTATTGAAATAGGTAGGATGGGTCTGAAAAGCAAAAAACGTGCGTTACATAAACTTGTTAATAAGTATGTATTATTATCGATAATGATAGTATTTTAATAATACTTACGTATAGAATTCAGCACATCAACTTTTGTAAAGTAGAAAGGAAAACGAGATCGATTAATTGATGTAAAGGAAAGTATTAGAGGAGACAGTATCGATTAATGATTGTGGTTTTAAGAGTGTAATGTTTTGAATCGTAAAGAGTATTTATACTTGGATAAGATATATTAAAGAATATAATTATATATATAATTATATATATATATATATGTATATGTATATACATATTTATTATTTGTACATGTTATTAATTACGATGTGAAGTAACTTCTGATATCTAGAAGACTAATGTAAAAATTGATCACATCTGCCCTTCTCTGTATAATCAATAGCACTCTTTTAACGAGTACATATTAAAGGCTGTACAGAATATTACTCCATGTACTGCATCTGACGTACGGATAGTTACATCATAATGAAAAATATGATTATCAAACAAAAGGACTCTCCCTATTCTCTACACGCAATCTTTTTAAGCATTCTTATACTGTTCACTCATTATCATACCTCACTCATTTCATAACTCTATTACGACTTTTTTTTTTCTCTAGTTATCCTTGTATAAATTTTCCTAATTACGTTCGACCATTCGAGTATTTTTTTTGTTTCACGTGCTCTTCTTTCCTCTTTCGTTTTCTTTCCTCTGATATAGTTCATTTTTTTAACAGATACATCATGGAACTTATTGCAAGTTTAATATACTAATGAAAGGCAATAAAAAATATACCGCAGTCGCTTAACCAACCACTAAAATATCTTTTCTCGTCTACGATGTGATTATAAAATTGGAATTCATCTCATAAAAAAATATCTCGAAAAAGGAACGTGCCGTTTTTTTCATTTCTCTTCTCCTTCTTCTTCTTCTTCTTTATTTCTGAACATCTTTCAACGCTCCTCTTAAATTTTCCTATTTGAAGAACTTCTCAAAAATCCTGCTCGGCAATTCGATATGTTGAAAGTAAAGATACACCTAATGACTTATTGATTCTCGAATCTTAAAGACCTTACTTCATATTGTGAGTTCAAAAAGGGTATCGGTGTTTTGTGCATCCTAGTGACATCAAAACAAACCATCCTACGAGAGAAATTGAGTGACAGAATCGATGATACGAATCGGAGATTGATATAATTAATTTGCATTATTTTGAACTTGCGTGTGTGTGTGTGTGTGTGTGTGTGTATAACGTACGTATAAGTAATTCTCACGTATACATGTGTATGTTTCACGTGTAATCCCCGGTACGTGTATATGCTTCGTCTAAAGGATCTCTAGATTATACATTTGAATATATGAAATACATCTGTAAGCTGTTTGGATGGGTGGTACATTTGGTAAATATTACGCATATACATTTATCCATTAATCTTTTATACGTTGAAGTGTAATCCATCATCGGAACGTTTCGTAAAAATGCTTCCGAGCTTTGAATCGTCGGTTAAGTTCATTTAATTCACGAGCTTGGATGAGCTTCATTGTGTGATTGAATTTCAAAACGAAAAGTGAGAAAAGAAGTACAGAAAAAGAATTCTAGCAGAGGATCTCCACCACTTCCCTTTCTTTTTAATCATACAGCTTTGATCTGTAATGACGTGAAAATATGATGTTAGAGATTTTGCAGTGTGTATCTATCCAGTGTGAAAGAGGTTTCCATTCAATGGCTATAAAGATTGAAAATATTTGATTATAATTCGTCCCACGTAACAATGTGGATATGTTTCTGGGCGTTATTAACGTAGATAAAAAACTATGCGCTCGAAGGAAACACATGCTTTTCGTTCTTTCTTTCCTTTCTTTTTTTTTTTTCTTCCTCACTTCTGTTTCATACCGAAGTATGTTGCAAGTATACGTATCTTACATTTATAATTATTAACTATTCACGCAGACATATAACAATTTCTTACAGAATAACTAGATCGTGTAAATTTGCTACGTCTCAACCATTGATCTAACAGGTGCGGTGCTGAGAACTACCGGGAAGGACTGAATTTCGTTTGGATATAATTTCCATCTTTTTTTTTCTTTCTTTTTTTTTTTTTTTGACGTCGTTCCGGACAGTTCTGGAATTAACTCAAAGTCAACGATTTTCGAATTAAAAAAACAGCTCATTCCGAAGGATATGATTTAATCCTTGAATCAAATGCGACCTCCGAACAAGTTCAAGGCAGGAACTTTTAGGAAATGTTATCCTTTTATTTCTAAAATTATCTAAATAAATAAAGGAACACTACGAGTTAACGTATAGGATGTTTCTGCCATGTTACGATTGTTCGTCATCGTATTATTTAAGGATTAAAGGAATGCTTGTTCCGCTTCCCACGTGCAACAAATTGTATAGCTTATAATATATATATATATATATATATGGATTTTTTTTTCTTTGCATTCAACAATAAAGTCTAATAGATAAACCGCTATCAAATTAGCCAGAATGATATGAAAGACGGAATATCATCGAAGAAAATTTTTAAAGCTTTTTTTCTCTGGCTCTTAATTTATTCTACAGAAGTTGAAAAGAAGTATTTATTTAACGTAATGCAAATACAATATTGCTCCGTTCTTGCGTTTTATTGACTGCTGATCACGTTTTTGTCAAAAATATCATTTACTTATTAATAAATCACGTTCAAAATCCAAGTGAACAGTTATTTACGAAATTATAAGAATCGAGAACTCGAATCACTTTGTGTGTGTGTGTGTTCAATCTGGCGATATTTCACGATGTTCTATGTAATTGAAGTTTTTTAGTATCTCTATAAATTTATTTTTAGGAAACAGTTACAACAATTTAAATTAATTGCCCAAATAATGTAACAATTTAAAATAATTGTTCAAGTTGGCGAATAAAATTCTAATTGACAATGCAACGTTTCAACAAACTTATTTCGTACAAAGCATCAGATTCAACACAACACACAAACGTGCGTGTCCTAGTGTAGTACAATTGCATTGTTAACAGAGGTAGTAACGTTAACGAAAACCTTCGGGGATGTGGTCGTGGATGCTTCCATCATACCGGTAGCTAATGTACTAAAAGTACTGTTAAACATCGAAGTGGATGACAAAAGGGCTGACAAAACAGTTACCTTTTGCGTGACGTTTTCTAATGTTGGTAATGTGGAAGACATAACATTTGTTACAGCGCTTGATGTTGTATTGTTAAGTGGCATTATTGATGGGATTAATGCTTTTTGACATACATCTTTCAATTGAGCTGGTAGTTCAAAGCGAGTGTCGAGTATATATGCAAACAATGAGCCTACTGTCAAACCTGTAGTGTATGACAAAGTCATGATATTACCTAAAAGGATACAGTAACGTTATAAAAAACTGAATTATCACAATAAATTATAATCAACGAAACTTGAAATAATATGTATAACATGTACTACCTGCTAATTCACGATGTCCCTCTGATACTTTGCTAGGTGCCTGTGTCATTGGTACCGATCCAACGATGCCATTCGTAACGCCAAGCAAACAAGAAAGTAGCAACGGATATCCCTCTCCAGAAAGTATTGGCGTACTTCTAGGTAACGCGCAAAGTAAAAATAAAGGAATCAATATAACTCGAACGCTCGCAAACAGTAATAACTGGGTACGTTTCCAATCATAAGGAATCAACGCAAGTATCTGAAACATTAAGTGATAAAAATGTATGCACACGCATGTACGTGACAGCTCAATTTTAAGTGAATATATTCGAGATGTACAGATTCTTTGTACCTTGCCCAATACGTCAGAGGCATTAAACGCCGTCATTAAAATCACCGGCATCCATGATTCAAGTTTACAGGAAATAATTTCTGACATAATTCCAGGGTACAAGCAAAGGGTTACAAAGTATGCTAGACCAATGCTGCCCATGTACGGGCATATTATCTTTGCCACTTCAAGTCTCGCGAGGAAACCCTCTTAAAAAATGTTACATACGTTATCTTCGAGAAGAAACATTGATTGATGATGACATAGTAAAAACTTAAAGAATACCATACTTTTGATCTCAGGCCACGGTTTGCTAGTTTGAGTTCCGTATGTTCCTCGCATAACAACTACGTCTTCAACTTTGTACGTAGGACCAGCGCTACCGGGAGGATTCCCTGATGGCGCACCAGGTTCATATACGGGATTACTGAATGAGAATGGCGAATATTGATTTGTTCCTAGGAATAATTACCACAAGTAAATATCTCTATTTAACACGTGTCAAGTAGATAGTAGATTATAATTTTTACCATTTAGTTCAGCGTTTCCACTCGCAGATTCGTTTCCTAGGGGGCTGGTCTGAATCTTTAAAACCCCGTACTGACCTTTCGAAGGATCCCCGACTTGGTCCAATGGATCCATCTATATAAAAACAACAGTTAATATGATTATTTGAGTAAAGTTGCGAGTTAACAATAATCGTCGCATACCAGACCCACATCTTCTGTTGGTTCTAATGTGATTCGATTTCTCTCCTGGCACAGCGTTATGTAGAATTGCACGAAGTCAGTTTTGCGAACTTTCTGGTTCAGTAGGAAGCACATTAGAATCGTGCTATTCGACAAAACGAAGAACATGGATGTGTTGCTGCGTTCATCGTCGAGTAGAGACTTGGTTAATATTCGATTGATTGATACCCAAAGACCAGCAATGCCTACAAAAGGAATACATCGTTTTTTAATCAATATTTCATTAGTTCGATTCATTTTAAAAATGAAGCGAATTTTTTTCGGGTATTTTTCTCACTTTCTCCAATCATCACCGCTTGCGTGTACCGACTCGGAAGCATTGAGGTGTATCCGTAAAAGCTCGATTGTTGAACTAATTAGAAAAAGAGCAGTTGTTTTAGTGTAAAATGCACATTTAAGGTAAGAGGTATTTCATGAAACGAAATAAAATTCTTTACCTGTACAGCCGAGCGATACTATCGCAACAACGACTAGATTAATCGTGTAAGAGGTGGCCGTGTTGAAAGGCTCCCACCAGATCTCGGAAATTACAACAAAATTTAGAGTGAAGAAAGCTACCAGATATCCTGCAATTCACATTGACATTATTGAATTAAAGTATCTTTATATAAATTGCTCTTTAAAATGTTCTTTCGATACGGAACAATTTTTCACGTCGATTGCTAATTCTTACCAAATGTTATCCGCGTGTTTAGAGACAACGTTTCGATTAAAATATTATTCGCAAAGACTGCAAAGAACGCCATGATGATGTAGACAACTGACATATCGAATATTACAGTAGTACCGGGGTATCTTGCTTGAAAAAAGTCCGCCGCTATGATGAAACTGTAAGAAGTAGACACACCGACATTATAACAGACTTCCATTAACAATAGTTTCATTTCTTTCAATCGAGACATCATTTTTTAATAGCAATGTATTGCTAAATACAATCATGCAGTACTTTCATATGATAGCACCTGGAATCATTAGCCAATTGTCAATATTTACAATCTAACGTTATTAAAAATACAGTGAATCCCCTGTACAACATTTCTGATGAATCTTTTACAACGATCAGCTATGCGTACGTAAATTAAAGAGAGATAAGCATTAGGTTTTTAAAAAGAAAAAAAAAATCGAGAATTGGATTAAATTGATCTAACGAATGATACGTTCATGCAAATTAGAAGAAAAATCTGGCAAGTACATTTTTGGTTGGTTTTCGATTGTAATGTCGCATCGTAATTGAAAAGAAATATTTTTGCAGAAAGAGGCCAACGACGCAACTACCAACGATAGGCGATATTTTCAAAATTATGAAGCTGAACATATGGCAGAACATATGTTTGGATTCACAGCCAGTCAGAGAGACACTGACAATGTATTTTAAAACTGTCTCTCCCACAGAAGATGAAAATTAAATTTGCGCAAGTAATACGATAACAACAAAATTCTTGAATCCAGTGCGAAACGCATATACAGATACACAGAGAAGGTATTTATACGCCATTATATTTATCGTGCCATTTGCACGTTAATTAGTCAGGTCCAAACATATTAAATTTCATATTATTCGGCGATATTTTTACACGATCGCAAGGATTTGATAATGGCAAGGACAAGCTATGAAAAGAAGCTGCGTATGAAGGAAAGCTTCGTTTGAAAATAAGAAAGGGTATATGCGAACACTTTCATTTCGCAGCTACTCGTATATCGGTTTATTCCATTATACGTTATCAGGCGTTACGCAAGGGTTCACTGTATATCAAAATATAAAATACATATAAATGGTACATGGTTTTCTTTTTTTTTTTTTTGGTATTCAACGTGAGCATGCACGAGTGCGTGCACCGCAAGTCCGATTCTATTCTACATTCAGGAGAAGAGCGTAAATTTACAGGAACCGAGGTCTTTGACATTCGATTGCCGACACACGGGGAAATATAGTAGTGTCTGATTGCGGCGTGACCTGTTGTACGGCAAGAGGAATCCTATACCGCCAAGTATGAGAGCGAAGTAGATGAAGTTGCATTTGTCGATAGGCGGTGATAAATGCGTGAACCCGTTGGAGAATTTGAATTCGTTCATGCCCCTCGCTTTCCCTAACTGCACGTAGCCCCGGCTCAAATTCTCGTCCATGTCTGCCGTGGTAGACGTGGTATGCGAGAACGAGGAAAACAATGTAATCTGAATCGAAACCGTAGAACCGCTCTATGATCTCATTGTTCCCAAAAGACTTCTAACTGGCGGCTCTTTTACTCAGCGAGGACCGATTAATTCCGCGTTACACTGCGCACTTCTTGCCAATCGGTTAATCGCACCTGATCACTGCCTTATTTATTTCTTTACGCGTAGTACGGACGTGATTGTCCCCGTGCACTGGCGCATGCTTTGAAAATTTGCGGCATTGATTTCTGCGCGCGCATCTGCGCTTCCTCTTCCGGTGTTCCCGCAAGATTCGAACGCAACAGTCTGCATTTTCCACTTCGATCTGACATTTCGCGCTGATATTTCAATCTCGAGGATCAACGTGAATCGAAATGTATTTTCGTGATGTCGCACGCATTTAAATTACTCTTTGTCGCGAAAGCAATTGCGTCAGTATATTACGATTATACTTCGGTATATGTATATAAGCTTGTAAGTAGCTACATGCACGAACTTTAGTAAGTAATTGGTAAAGTATTTTGTGCAATCATTACGAAAGCTTTAACTGAGGACGACGGTTACGCATTTATGTGAAATACAAACTGACTATAGTATATATATATATATGTATATATCCTTAGATGTATTATTTCGAGATATATGCGCGTGCGCACTGCGCCATACTTATCACTTATGAATCAGCTGATAAAGGAAGGAATTGTTACTAGAAATTTCAGCAGTATTAGAGACGATATTAAAAAAGTATGTCGTTAAATACAGCGCACGCCAACGACGGTGTTCTAATACACGCCGGAGAGTGGTAAGTTATGAAATATATCTGCTAGTTTCACTAACGTCATATTTTTCTTTCACATGGTCTTCCTTGTGACGTTTCTACAACGTAGTTATCGTCGTGACCTTCCAAATACAACTTCTCTTTTATCAATAATCATTTCTTCGAATATTAATGCTACGTCAAAGAGATGTCATACATTTGCTCCTTTTGCAAAATTTTTAGAATAGATAAATATCGTCTCAAGTTTTTTCTCAATTCTTTTCCATTATAATTAGTATAAACAAATAAAGTATTCACTTCGTCAAATGTTTGTTTTTTTTAGCATATTGTTATTCTGCGACAATGTCACGATGGAATTCCATGGACAAGAGCAGGCAGAATTTACTGGTACCAAACATGGTAGATTATACTTGACCACCCATCGAATGATTTTTAATGCCAAAGATCACAAGGAAAAGATGCAGTCATTTAGCTTTCCTTTCATAACGCTGAGCGAAGTTGAGGTGGAACAACCAATATTTGGTGCCAATTACATCAAAGGTAAATGCCGTGCTCAACCAAATGGCAATTGGATTGGAGAATGCAAATTTAAGTTGCACTTCAAAAGTGGTGGTGCGATAGAATTTGGTCAAGCTATGTTAAGAGCAGCAGCAATGGGTAATTTATATAGATATAAATTAAATACTTTCCTTTTATTATCTTTGAGTATTGCAATGTTTGAAACATAAGTGTTTTTATCTATTAGCTCAACGTAATGGACCTGCAAATGATGCTCCACCACCATATCAACCACCAACATCAAACTGGTATGCAGCTCCACCACCTGCTTATCAAACTACTCCAACTGGCTATTATGGTTGGCTCCCACGAAACGATTCATTTTCAAATGCTCCACCAGGTTAAACATCTATATTTTTCCAAGATTTTGACAATATTGTGAAGATTGTTTTCCACAATTTGATTTTTTAATATTTTACACACACACACGCACACGCGCGCACACACACACACACACACACACACACATATAATGGATATATATATAATGGATATAAATTTGTATTCTATAGCAAACAGTGTATATATGACGGATATGCCACCTCCATATCCTGGTATAAATACACCTTATGAAGGATATGCAAATGTACATCCACAAGGTGCATGGGGCAACTCCAGTCAACAACCTAGCTGGACTCCACCTCAACAAAATGGAGCACCTGGATGGGCTAACCCAAGTTATAATGCCCAACCAATGTCCCAAGCAGGTGCGTATCCAAACTATGGACAGCCAGCATATAACGGTTACCCACAAAATCCTCCACCATATACTCCATATTCCCAAGGTAATAATTATGTACAACCTAACTATTATCCACAACAAAATCCTTACAATCCATATTCTCCCTCTAATTATTAATTGTAAAGTGTTACATGTTTTGTGTATGCACGTTTATATCACTCTTTATGCGAATAATGATCAAATTTTTGAAAATCTTTAAAATCAATTAATAATAGATGAAAAATAAAAACATTAACTAATATATTAAATAAGAAAACATAAGAATATACTTGTATATTGCATTATTCTTTGTAACATAAAGATTATATGATATAACATACACATTGCAGTATTAAATGAGTATCAAATTATTTTTAAATATTTGTTCTTTCTACCAGTTGGTATTGTATATTAAAATGTTATATTTTTGTTGCTTTAAACATAGCTTTGTGATGATCATTATAATATAAAAACATATTATGTTATTAAAATTTAGTCAAACATAACTTGCTGTTTTTATTTAAACCCACCAATTTAAAGTATTGCTTTATTATAAAAATAAATTTTTTTCCTCAAAGGATTGAATAATAATATCATAGTTTGTTTCTACTTGGAAAACTTTAAGGTTTTGAATATTATGCAACATTATTGCACAACAGGTTTGGTTGACCTGCAGTAAGGTTGACTTTCACTATGCTCAGTTATTATCTCATAGTTGTCAGAGATAGTTCAAAAATACGCGAGGTGTTATTTTGACTCGTTAATTATTTTTAATTTGTTTATTTATCTGTATAAATTAACAAAAAAGTACATCAATTATTAATTTTATTTCTCTTTCATTAAAATAGCATTGAAGAGAATTTAAATTTTTAATACAATCAATGACTCATTCAATTAAAGTGTCCTTCCATAAAATATTACTCCATTACTGCTTGAAAGATTGTGTTAATCTATTAATTTCTTAGCCAGAATATTCATATATAAAATTCATATATAAAAATATTGCAAATGATACATTTTATAGTTTTATTTTCATGATAAAATCTATTAATACCATTATAAAATAAATAAAATTGTCTTACGAAATATTTAAATAATAAATTTGTTTAAATATCTTTCATAAAAATAAAAAATGCCAGATCAATTTAAATTTACTACATCAAACATGTATAAATGTATGTGATTTGACATAAATTTAAACATATTTTCGGATAAAAATTTAATGTTTCTGTTACATCAGTGTTTTATTCTTTTCATTTTTTACAGATGCAAAAGCAGCAGAAGCTGCTCAAAGTGCATATTATGATCCAAACAGACCACAATGTGCCTACGTTCCACCTCCTGCATACTATGTAAGTAGAACTTTTATTAAATAATTCAAAAATATCGTATAGACTCAAAAATTAATATTATAAACAAATTTTTCTTTGTATATATTTTAGGAAAGCCCGCCAAGTTTTCAACAGGCAACAGAGAAAAAGGACCAGTAGAAATGCATTCTTGAAATCTGAAAATAATGATGTAACGTCAGCACTTGTTCAATTAGTATTATATGTATGATATGCTGTATTGCATAGCAACAGGTATATGCATTCCACTTTAGGTTTTGCTATATGTCGTTTTGGTGTGTGTAATTAAATGGAATAATATTTCTATCTTTCTTATGCTATTCGTAATTTCTGAATATAACACTATATATTGTATTTTTGTGCTTTAAAGTACACGAGTATTTATAATTACAATGTAAACTGTATAAATGATCTATACAAAAATTTTATCGTTGTGTTTTATGCAATTAAATGAATATATAAAATAAAAGTTGCTGTATACGAGCATGGAAAAAAATCACACTGAAATACGTTATCTATATTCATATATTTTATTAAAAAAATTATAAACTGAATATATTTGTACATGTACGCATATATATAATTAAATATAAAATAACAATTGATTGCCTCCAATAAAGTTTATATATTAAATTTATATGAAACTTCATTAGTCAAAGCATGCTTAACTGTATATATTTATTTATTGGACATAAAACTTGTAACATGTGCATTCAAATGCATATGTATGTATAAAAATTCAAATATATGAATACAAAAATAATTTGAAATGTATAATGGCAGTTATATTGTTATTTCGTTTGTGTCAGTAGTACCCAAAATATTCTATAACTTTTATTTCGACTAGTTTTATTTCGACTATGGCAAAACCAATAAATATCCAATAATTGTATGTAACATTATAATAATTGGAATATACAATCTAAAATATTGCGAAATTTAATCTTTTATACATTTTAATCTATACGTTAATAAATATATATGGTATTTATATATATATATATATATATATATACACAAATATTTATAATTAAAAATGACATCTCTAAATATTTTGCTAGATAAGAATTTTGTACATAAATAACATAATACTACTCATTGATAGTATGTCCCATAATATATATAAAGTTTTTGTACATATAAAAACTTTATGTATATTTAATTAACATTAATATAATGCAATAATTTTAATAAGACATTTTAAATCTTTCAACATGATAAAATAATATAAAATTTTTTACTGTATAGAATGCTATCTATGTAGTCTATAAAATTGTTCAAATACAATTTTGCATCATATATAAAGATCTATCCATATTCTGAGGTGACTGTTAAACTGAAGTTTCCTCCTTCAACATAAGTGCTATGATACCAAATTCTTGTATCTAACAGAATGATGTCTCCAGCATAAACAGTAAAATTGAAACGCATACAAACAGTATCACATTCTGGAGTTGGAGCGACACTCCACGTTTTATTGCCTATAATTTGCCCTTGCCACATTAGACGCGAGATATAATCTAGCTATAAAAAAAAGTCTGTGATTAATTAAAAATTAATTAAAAATAAATGTGCATGTATTGTTATTATTATACATACATGCATGATAGCACCTTCTTCATATCCCAAAAAAACATAATTGGAATAAGGAACCTCTGCATCCTCTGGTAAAAAATGAGGTACATTGTAATATTGTTTCATAATGTCCAAAATCTGAAGGTGACAATTTTTCCAACCAACATACCAAGGATCTTTACTATTATGTTGCATAGCTCTTTCCTCACTCATTGCAAAAACATCGCGCAAATTAGTGAGATTACTTTTAAAATGCAAGAACTGACATTCATCTACTGAATCATAAGCACCATCAATATTCTCATATAAATCTTTGAAGAATTTCCAGCTAAATACCTTTGAAGCTGGCCAATGACTTGCAGCATGTTTTATCACCATAGGTCTAGAGGAATAAGCATATTGTTTGAATTCATCTCTTGTTAAATTTGGCAAGATCAATGCAGAAGTAACACCCTGACAATAATCACAATTTGATATTGGCCTTGTAAATTCCCATATAAAATAATTATTTGGTATTAAGCATCTAGTTTCACGAACACTTCTGATTATATCAAAATATAAATATTTAAAAAGTATGCTACAAAATATCGGTGTCAATAAGGCAAGAAGAACCCTTCTAGAGCACAAGTGATATAAGAGATGGTTCTTTTTATTCTTTATATTATTTCCTAAACTAGCAGACTTAAGATCTACTAGTGATGCACCTTGTTCCAGAAAGCTCTCAGTTAAAGCTAGAAATGCTCCTTCTATTTCTAAAATATTATCACTTTCTTCCATTACTAGCAGAGCAAATGATTCAGAATTTTATGTAGATTCAAGTAACCATTAGTATTAGATGTTCTTTTTTTTGTATATTTATCATCTATTTAGAAGATAATACATATTCATATTTCAAATTAATGACAACATTAATCCCGTCCGCAGCGATGAATATAGGATTAAATTCATTGTTTCTCTGTCCATTTCTTTAAAATTTATTTCTTATTTTTAGCACTTTGCTTAATTCATAATCGTACTTTATTCATTAAATCATGGATTTTCTACCACAAAGAAAAGCATTGTCTAATTGTATGGAATATGTATCTTAAATGTTGGTTAGATATCAATCAATAATGACAAATTAACGAGATATTTCATTATTTGTGAAAAATGATACAAGACACAGTTTGAATTGGCACTAGTTAATTTAAATGGCCAGTGATATTGCAGAAACAGATTTTCACGAATTGTGTTATATGTATTCTCTTGGCATATACGCGCACACAAGCACTATATTAAACCTTGAACCATTTACATATATTTCATTGAAATGTGAAGGTTTGTATTACTTGTGAAATACACAAAATATTTTTGATTTGGGTGAAGCTAAATTAAACAATTCTTATTCTATTATCTTTTTCTAATTTCAAACAGAGTAAATTCGGCAAAACGACTTGTTTCGCCTCGAGTAATTTAAAACCATAACAGGAAGTTTCCTGTTCGCAACAAACATAAGATAACGCCCTGTAACGATGCGGGTAAAAAGTTAGAATCGGTTTAAAAACTTGAAAATTAATTTATTATAATTTATTTAGTAGAATAACTTAAATTAACGGCGAATATTTATATTTTAATATAATTTGTAAGTAAGAGGGAAAAAAAAAGGAAAATATAAAGACTCACGATTGAGAAGACTTAAAATTGTTTATTCTTATCAAATCACACAACATGATGTACAAGTCTTGTTTTAAATGGACACTGAAATAATTTTTCAAATGTGCAAATAGTGTTATGAATTTATAGATATTACGTTATGAATTCCATGTAGATATTACGATAAATACAAGTTTGATTTGTCGTTTTTCTGGATTCACCTTTCTTTAGTTGTACATGTTATACAGTATAAAACCTAATTTACAGTAGCTTATAATACTAACATTACGTAATAATTTAACTTACGCTCGTCGAGATATACAGTCCATTGAATTCTATTACACAGCGAAATTTCTGACGATTCTTAATTGCCCTGACCAATTTTTATCATACGTCTTACATATAGGCCAATATCAAATGTATTTCGACAAATTCGTTGTTTCATAATCGAACAGTACCACTTACTGTACTGAATTGCATTTTTTTTTATTCCTGTTAAATGCGGACTATATTTCTTGATAACTTAGCTCATTGCAACCTAATAAATGTTTATAATTTCGTTCTCTTTTGTTTTTTTTTAATCGAATCAAATTTGCAACGTATTTGTTTTGAAACCTAATACTTTTAAAATCAGTTTTAATAATGAACATAAATTGCAATTATAAAAACAGATTTGAAACAATCTGTCTCTAAATTATTTTAATTTCTCATTTGATGTCATTAAATTTAGCAAAAAGTTGAATAATTTCTCGACGAACTTCAAAAGATTGTAAATGCAACATCATAACTTCTTTCTTCACTTCCTCCTACAAATGTAATTTTACAAACATTTCACTTTTATTTTAAAGATTCAAGTGTTTCTATTTAAATAAACAGAAAAGCTGAAATTCTTTGATCTGTTCATTTAAATGACAATTTTTTTTCCTAAGATAATAAAATGTTTTTTTTAAATGTAAATGTATTTTTATAATAGTTAAAAAACTTATTATATTTACAAGTCTTATACATGATATAATTCACAGAAAATAAGGTTACAGTTACAGCATTATTTCAATGTATTAAAAGATTTCAGTAATTCGGAAATCGTAATATTGTATAAACATTTCTTTTTTGCTATTAGAAACAATGATTGTAAATTGTATCAATTTTTATAAAATATTTTTGTTATTATTTTTAACAAAATTAAAAATCGTCTAAGGAAATTTCATTAACAAAAAGAGAGAATATTTTTATTAAAACATATCAGTTATTATCCAACGCAAAATAAGTTATTACTTACTGTTAAAAACATGTGACTAGTACAGTCGTGTTTGTATCAATGCTTACACCTGATTACGCTTTGTTTTCAAATAGACCAAAATTTCCATCAATGTTCAATCAGAAGTAGCACCACTTGCCAAGAATAGCATCTTTTATAGCCGATATGTACTGTGCAGGAACCCAATATATCCAATATCTCGAAGCTTCTGTTGTGCCTAGCTGTATAGCCTAAAATTTTGAAAAATCTTTCAGATAGTATTAACATAACAGTCAATTCAGTCTCTGTGAAAAACTGGCAGATGGATCACAGAAAACTTGAATTAAACTAGAACAAACCACTTTATTTTTAAGTACAAACCATAATATGATACTCTGGATGATCATGTATTGGTTCACTGTGTACACCCTTTATGGAATTCATAGGTATTTTATCTGTCCTTTCTTTTGTACCAATCCAAAGCTGATCTTGCTCCAATTTAAATGTTAATCTAACTTTACCACCGGATTTATTTAACATGCCGGCCAATGGAAATTCTGGTAGAGGTTCCTAAAATTTAGAACAGTGAAGTTAAAATATATAATACTTAACAATTATTATTTTCATTAAAGAGAATAAGTCATACCTTACTATCTAATATACCAGGCATCACATCGTCAGGTATGCCTTTATCTAATACTTTCCTATGTATTTTTTGCTGAGATAAAGGTTCTTTATTTGTAGCGGAAGCAGCTTCATCTGATAAATCCTGTTTGGTTGGAATCGAAATGGCTAATACATCATCTAGTTTTGACCCTACTACCATGACTTTGGCACCTTAAAAATATAATTGTATAATAGAGCATATAATAAATATTTAATAAAAGCCAGTCCACATAAGAGCGAAAATTGTATTATATATTAATTGTACAACATTGTATTATATAAAAATTACCTTTTGTAACACCCAAATTTCTTAATGTTTGTTCATCTTTGGCTAATCCTTTGATCATAACTTTTTGCATAGCTTGTGGCACAGATATGATATTTTGGAGATGAGTTTTTAATTCTGCCACTGTGCCATCAAGTGGAAAATTTATATTAATCCTTTGCTTATTATATATCACTTTAAAGTCTATATTCTCTTGGGGTGGATTTTGCGAGGTAGTTGCAATATTATTATCTATCTTTTGTATATTTTCAATCTCATGTTTTGACATTGAATCTTTTGTTTCTACCAACAAATTTTCATTAGAATTTGTGTTTGATACCAATTCAGCACAAGAAGTCGAGTTACATGAGTTGTCGTTGTTTTCACTTTTTGCGGCATCTATAAAATAAAAGAAACTTAATATATTACAAACGTTGACATCATCGTGTCAAATACAATACGATCTTATAAAACACATATTTCTAAGATTTTAATAATACAATAATCGATTATAAGAAAAATAGCGATAATGTAACTATTGAATAAATCATAAAAAGAAAAATTTTGTAAATGATGAGGTTATGTTTAAAATGACACACATTTGTCAGAACAGGGAGAATGCACTTCGTCAAGAAATGTATAAATATCAAATTCTGTAGCGTTTAAAATTACTTTGAATAATATTCATAAAAAAGTTAAGATAAAAATATATAAATAAATGTTCGCACAAAATTAATCCAACATACATGATTAACCGACTAATTTTTTGGTATGATATTTTTTGCGAGTCAGATATTAATTTTTTTCAAAATAATTAAAAATAAGAACAGAAAATGATGATAAAAAATATTTATCGATTGAATATTGCTAATAAAATACACAAAAATCGTCAAGTTAGTACGTACCGACGTACTCCATGATGAACTGTATTTCGTCGACCAATCAAACTATTGTAGGATGAGTTACAGTTCCTACTATTCGTATTTCCTATAAACCTTGGAATGACTTTCAAATTTTCAAGAAGTTCTAACAAATAATTTCGAGTAACATCTAATAAAAGAGATTATTTATGTAGAAGTCCTATCCCTTTGAAGTTCTTAATACGATTAGAATTAGCACCTTAACTTGCATATTAATGAGATGCGACAGAATAAACCATTTCTCATCCAAATATTAATAATAATTTCATAATTTTAAAAAATAGATATGAATATATCGTGTATATTTAGAAATTACATACAGGTCATTCTCATACAGGTCATCAATATATTTTGTCCAAGTTTCAATGAATAAAAGATCCTTTTATAAACATTGATTTTACAGTTATCAACGAAAAACCCATGATTAAATCGTAAAACACGGATAGAGCTTCTTCGGACCTACATACATATAAATACATAATATAAAATGCAATAATGTTAGATACCAATCGTGTTTTAGAATCTGGAGATACACAATTTGACAATAACGTAACAGATTCTTTAATTTCTTTAGTTAATCATCATATCTGTATCATTATACTCGTCACAAACGAAGTATACACAAACGTTGTTTGTGCATAGCTATAATGCTAAAGTTCTCTAATACGCCGTTATGCCAAAGACAAGGTCTGTGATTGCTCATTGAAAACCACAGTCGAGGTATACGAATAGACATTGTATCTTGCAGACATTCGTGGCTGGGACCTAAAATACCGACATACTAAAAAATGGTGAGTTGAGTAATCAGAGAATGCACCAGAAATATGATTTTTGAAACACATAAAAGTGTTAAACTTTCAATACTGAAAAGTGAAGTTAGGCTGTAATTATATCAAGCGATACAAGTACAAATGACATATATTGTGCGACTTCCTAGAGTCACAGGTTATCCTGACACAAAATGCGTCTTTTCAGCCAAAAATTACCTCTCGCTCACGAGCTATTACAGCTTCAAAATTTCCGAAAAACTTCGATACCATGAGAACCGCTCATAGGCGAGCAAAGTCGTGCACCTCCTCGAGTGTCACCTTCTAGGGATACAAAATACCAATTTTCAGCCGACTATTTCTTCTCGAACACGAGGTATTCCAGCTACAAAATTTTTAGAAAAACATCTGTATCAAGAGAACCGCACATTGAAGGGCGATATCGAGCAACCTCCTCCATTGTCATGTTCTCCTGATACAAAATACAAAATCACAGCCAGCTATTCTTTCTCGTTCACAAGGTATTCCTGTTTCAAAAATTCTCGAAAAACCTATGTATCAGGAGAACCGCTTATCGGAGGCCGATGTCGTGCCACCTCCTCGTGTGCCATGTTCTCCTGATACAAAATGCGAAATTTCAGCCAGCTATTCCTTCTGGTTCACGAGATATTCCAGCTTCAAAAATTTTCGAAAAACCTATGTATCAGGAGCACCGCCCATCGGAGGCAGCTGTCGTGCCACCTCCTCGTGTGCCATGCTCTCCTGATACCACATGCGAAATTTCAAAGAGCATACTCCTTCTGGTTCACGAGATATTCCAGCTCCAAAAATTTTCAAAAAACCTTTGTATCAGGAGCACCGCCCATCGGAGGCCGATGTCGTGCCACCTCCTCGTGTGCCATGTTCTCCTAATACAAAATGCGAAATTTCAGCCAGCTACTCCTTCTGGTTCACGAGATATTCCAGCTTCAAAAATTTTCAAAAAACCTATGTATCAGGAGCACGCCCATCGGAGGCCGGTGTCCTGCTACCTCCTCGTGTGCCTTGTTCTCCTGATACAAAGTGCGAAATTTCAGCCAGCTACTCCTTCTGGTTCACGAGATATTCCAGCTTCAAAAATTTTCAAAAAATCTGTGTAACAAGGGAACCGCTTATCGGAGGGCGATGTCGTGCGACCTCCTCGTGTGCGATGTTCTCCTGATACAAAGTGCGAAATTTTAGCCAGCTATTCCTTCTGGTTCACGAGATATTCCAAGAATTTTCAAGAATTTTCAAAAAATCTTTGTATCAGGAGCACCGCCCATCGGAGGCCGATGTAGTGCCACCTCCTCTAGTGTCATTTTCTCCTGATACAAAATGCGAAATTCAGCCAGCTCTTCCTCTTTCACTTTTTTCGAAAAGCCTCTGTATCAGGAGAACTGCTCATCGGCGGGCGATTTCGCACCACCTCCTGGAGTGTCATGTTCTCCTGATACAGAATACGATATTTCATCCAGCTATTCCTTCTCGTTCACGAGATAATTTGAAAATTTTTCGAATAATCTTTGTATCAGGAGTAGCGCTCGTCGGCGGCCAATGTTGTGCCACTTCCTCGAGTTTCATTTTCTCCTGATACAAGTTTCGAATACTCACCCAGATATTCCATCTCGTTTACGACATTCCAGCTTGAAAATGTTTCGAATAATCTTTGTATTTCTTCGGCGGCTGATGTCGTGCCACTTCTTCGAGTCTTATGTTCTCCTGATACAAGATACGAATTGTCAGCCAGAGGTTCTTGCTCGTTCACGAGATATGCCAGCTCGAAAACTTTTCGAATAACCTCTGTATCAGGAGTAGTGCTCGTCGGCGGCCAATGTCGTGCCACTTCCTCGAGTTTCATGTTCTCCTGATACAAATTTCGAATACTCACCCAGATATTCCATCGCGTTCACGACATACTCCAACTTGAAAATGTTTCGAATAATCTTTTGTATCAGAAGTAGCAGTCATCGGCAGCCAATATAGTGCCACTTCCTCGATTCTTATGTTCTCCTGATACAAATTTCATATATTCACCCAGATATTCCATCTAGTTCACAAGGTGTTCGAGCTTGAATACTTTTCGTGAAATCTCTGTATCAGGAGAACAACGGCGGGACATGTAGTGACACCTCCTCGAATGTCATATTCTCCTAATAAAAATTGGGAATTTTCAGCCAGAAATTCCTTCTCGTTCACAAAGTATGCCTTATCTATGCTAATACTAAGTATTTTTAGAAGTACTGATTCGTCCATTGTATTATTAAATTAAAGTACTAGTAATCTTTAGAACCTAATTAAGAGTATGATATCGTAATTATTGTAATTATGGTCTTTTGGAATTGGAAATTGAATTCATTTATTTTTGCTGACGTCACCGCCACGTAGCGGTAGAAATTAATCGTTATTGCTGTCCTTGTTGCTCACTGTTGAATTGTTGTTTTGTTCTTTCGTCGCTGTCGAGGTATCTTCGTCTGTGGAGAAATTGTATTATTGGCAATCGGTATGGGTGAAATTGAAAATGGTGATGAGTGTGAGCAACGTAAGATGACGTTATAGTCAGGAATCGCCATCTTGTGCACCACATGACCTCGTTGCCGTGTCCCGTGACCAGCTCACGTGAATTTTGACAAATTCAAACGTTTTTGGTAGAAAAAAATGGATATTTTGGAGCAGCACCTCGAACAACAGGATGTCAGGTAGTGTTTATGTTAAATATCGACTGGCTGATAATGCGAACACCTATCCCTCCTGTTTCGCTCGAGGTCTCCTCAAGGTCATCACGTAGTGCACAGTGCGCACTTACAAGACTTAGGACAACGGTCGTGGAAGTAATAGGCATAGACGTAACTCTATAGATAAGTTACATATCCATTCTTCAACGTGCTTACGTTTGTTTTACAGTACTGTTAACACGAAGGATGACGGGGGCACGGGAATTGTTATTGAGGAAGCGGAAATCGTGGATTGCGAAGGTAAATAAATATACTTTTTAGAATGTTTATATTGCGTTTATGTTATTATAAAATTGATGTTCAAGCACGATTAAAAGTTGCATTTTATTTTCAAGAGTCAAATTGATCGATTATGCTTTTTGCTTTTGCCTGAGTATTTACATATAAAACAAGCAAATGGTATAGTTGTCTGTAAGTTTATTGATTGCATGATATAAATTGCAAAGCAAATTGAAAGCAAAAAGTAATGTTTGTAAAGTCATTAATTTTCTGTAATTATGGAATAAAGAATGTAACTAGAGAATGAAGTTGATCAGTGTAAATTTTGAGCAATTGAATTATTAATTTCAAAAAATTCAAATTATGAATCATTGATAGGAGAACCTGTTGGGGAAGATGGAATGCGTTACCAAGAAGCTCTTGCATATAGAGTAGTCCAAGTAAATGGCACCACTGCTGGGAATGAGATAGAACTGCCAGTTACTCAACCAGGAAGTAATACCGTACAAGTCCTAACATCTCCGTTAAATGGCCAGTTCTATGTTATTGGAAATGCCAACGATGTTTTCACTACTGCTCAAACATCTAGATCACTGGTTCCCAGGACCACTACTTTACAAATAGAGACACCAAGAAATTGTACTACTGTTTTGAAAAAGGTACAAGTCTTCTTTATTTTTTAAAGCTCTTTGAATTTTGTTTCATTTGTAATATACATTTTAGAGAGATGACAGAAGAAGAGCCACTCACAATGAAGTTGAACGTAGGCGAAGAGATAAAATAAACAATTGGATTGCAAAATTGGGAAAAATTATCCCTGAATGTAATGCTGGTGCAAATGGTAGTGGCAGTGGCAGTGTTGAAGGAAAGGCAAATTATGAAACTCAGGTATTAAATTAGAACTTGTAAAATTTGCAGCTACATGTAACTTTTAACAATAACATATTTTCCACGATTTTTTTTCAGAGTAAAGGCGGAATTTTATCAAAGGCCTGCGAATATATAACGGAATTAAGAACAGCCAATCAGGGATTAGGTCAATGCTTGCGCGATAATGAAAAACTGCGACAAGAAATAACTGCTTTGAAACAACTCGTAACACAACTGAAACGCGAGAATCTTCAGCTCAGGTCACAAATATCCTCCGCTGGAACGAATGTTGATATTGTTCATTTGAGTCCTTAAAAGATTAGTTTCTAATATTATGCTTCTTTTGTAAATATTAGGATATACAGTTTGACAACATAGTGGTCAGAAGAAGTATTTACTCTTATAATTTTTGGTTTTATAGAAATTACATCAAATTTCGTCATGTTAAAATTTTGTTGTTTGAGGTATATTGCACGGTCCTAATGGTATGGTCATGACTACTATGTATATTTCTACGCCTCTAACAAATAATCTTATTTATGTCTAAATTATACATTTTTCTTTGATGTTTAACAAATTATTTCAGATTTAGTATTTAAATACGTTGAACTATTAAGACCTCGATTGTATATTCATGAGCATACCATGAATAACATTTGCTAATTATTAAATGCTGGTAAAGTTGTGACTATTCTTCGTAGGATTTGTGAACAAAGAAATTTATTTTTATGTATATATGTGTATTGAATTGAATTACCTCGTGTACGTTGAACGAGCCAAGGCTGTGAATATTGAGCATTGATTTGGAACTTTTGGACATATAATTTTAAACAATGCAACCACAGTTAATTTCAAAATTGAAACAGAAAGAACATTTAGTTGTAATCCAAACAAAAAGAATGCGATGAAAATTATACATATATGACAATTACATCTTTACAAAACTCGTTAAATATTTTTTATTTTTAATAATGTTTTAACAAATGTAGAGTAGGTACTTCGTAAAAAAAAAAAAATGATCTAGAAGCTGAGAATGTAATATAGATTAATCGTACACGTATCGATGTGTATATTTATACATATATATATATATATATATATATATATATATATATATATATATATATGTATGTATATACACGTGTGTGTGTATATGCATATACGTACGCATATAGCAATAAACATATTTTTTTCAACCTAGGATTCTGAACGCAGAAAAAATTAAACACTGGTTTGTAATATATCGTTAATGTACATACCGCGAAGGTTATTGTTATATTATATTATTATTAAAATGAAATTTACCGAAAAACATATGTACTGTTATTTTTATTTAACCATTGACAATCTTGAATGAAGTTTGGTCTTTTTATGTATAATGTTTATTTGTTTTTTACATATGGTACAATGGAAATGTCGAAGTTATTGGAACACTGTTTACGATGCATTTTACTTTATACTTTCTTTTTAACGATAAAAGACCCTGCACCTCAACAGTTCTAACATTTTGACATCTTTTTTTTTTAAACTTTCAAACCACATTTTAACGGTTTTAACGTTTAAAATAACATCTACTTTTATGTAATGTCTGCATTCGTCACTTAACACGTTTACATAATATATTATTATAATACAGTATTTAATACTCTTTAATTGAAATTCCATTCCTTTGTAAAAAGCTACCATTTCATCCTATACTGCAACGAAAATACAGAGATTATCTTTTTTCTTTTTAAGAAAACAACATATATGGATGAATGGAAAGCTTCTTATGATGCATTTACTCTTATTTTACATATGAAAGTTTCTTTACATTGATCCTTCCATGATTAAATTTCATTTTTACAGCAAATAAAATAGATGGAAGCTTGAATCGCCATCTCATCTTTTTTCTCAACAATTTAAACTAATTACATATAACTTCATTTCAAGGGTTGAAATAACTTGTTATAGTACTTAACATATAAATACTTGCAAAAGCTGGAAATGCATTTAAGGACGTCCTATAACTTCAATGGTTCAGCCATCACGTATGATTTTGTTTAAATGTTAGGATAATACACATAAAATTATAATAAATTTTATATTTGTAACTCTTTTTTTATATACAACAATTTTCTTGTAATTATTAAGTATTATTAAGAATATAACAGTTTTATGTGCGATACGTGATTATCGTGAATATTCGTTATATTTTTCTCTGGTAGATTCAGGACATCCTTAAATGACCAGCATAAGGTTCCTGAACATAGAGAACTTATATATATATGAATGCTTCTGATAATTAATCTTCTAAATTTCTAAATGCCTGCTGAATATCTTCATGTAGCTGATCAAAGTCAGCCCTGATCTTTGCCTCGCCGTCTTGTACTGGATCCTACACGAAGGAAAAAAAGAAATATTTTTCACATATTTTTAAAACATGCAAATAAAAATAGTAATGCTTACCTTGAATTTCATAGAAGACAACTGATAGAGAATATTGTACATGCTATCTCTAATGACATTCCACGTTATTTTATTGTCTGATTGTGCTGTAGATTCGACTGCATGCCTTGCCATATCATAGAATGCAATCATGTTTCGTAACATTCCAACAGTTTTGTAAAATGGACAGAATCGATCATACGGTGAATAACTAGCATGAAAAGGAAAAAAAAAAAAAGAAATTGAGATCAACGAGCAATTTTAAACATAACCATGGTGAAAAGAGAACTCCTACCTGTTTTGTTGCAAGAAATCGTCTTTTAGAAGTTTCGCAACTTCTAGAGTAATTTTATCTGTCTCAGCAAGAGAAGCTTTACCGACTAACTGTACAATTTCTGACAAATCTTCTTCCTCCTGTAAGATCTCCTTTACTTTCGTTCTCAAAGGAACAAATTCCGGGAAATTTTTATCATAGAAATCGTCTAAAGCCCGGAGATATTTACTGTATGAAATAAGCCAGTTAATGGATGGAAAGTGTTTTCGTTGTGCGAGTTTCTTATCAAGACCCCAGAATACCTAGAAATATAGATAGATAAATAAATTATATGAGTAAAAATAAAAAAATAAATTATATAGATGTACGAATACTAATTCCATTAGTACCTGTACGATACCCAGAGTGGCACTTGTAACAGGATCGGAGAAATCACCACCTGGTGGTGATACAGCACCTACTATACTGACAGAACCTTCACGGTCGGGATTACCCAAACATTTCACTCTATAAACAATGTTTAATATCAATAATATTATCAATTAACATATATGTATGTTATTGTACTATATGGAATTGAAATAATGAAAATTGGAATTACCTTCCTGCACGTTCATAGAAGCTAGCTAAACGAGCTCCAAGATAGGCCGGATAACCGGAATCAGCAGGCATTTCAGCCAATCGACCAGAAATTTCACGAAGAGCTTCTGCCCAACGAGATGTCGAATCAGCCATCATGGACACGTTGTAACCCATATCTCTAAAATATTCTGATAGAGTGATACCTGAAATAAAAGTCAAATATGTTATTTTTAAATTTCTTTTACTTTTCTTTTATTAACATCCGTATAATTTACCCGTATAAATAGACGCTTCACGAGCAGCTACAGGCATATTTGAAGTATTAGCAACCAAAGCTGTACGCTTCATGATAGATTCGGTGACCCCATCAATTTCCACCGTTAAAGTGGGAAAATCACGTAGTACTTCAGACATTTCATTACCACGTTCTCCGCAACCAACATAAATAATAACATCGGAGTTTGAATACTTTGATAAAGCTTGCGAAATTACAGTTTTACCACAACCGAAAGCACCTGGAATTGCTGTAGTACCTCCTTGAACGCATCTGTAATTTTTGATTAATAAATGCTATAAGTTGCATATAAAAGTGATTAAATAAATTCTTACGGGAAAAGTGAGTCCAAGACTCGTTGACCAGTAAGCAAAGGATGATTAGCTGGTAATTTTTCAGTAACTGGGCGAGGTTGACGTACAGGCCATACCTATTTAAGATCATATTATTGTTATCATTAAATATTAATATTATTAAAATCAACGTTAAAGAAAAAATTATTTACGTACTTGAAGCATGGTATATTCGTGTTTTTCACCATCAAATTCTGTTTCTAAAACAACATCCTGCAAAATAAAAAATATATATTAGATCCCCATGTAAAATAATTGAATTGCTCGTCCATTGATGTATAACTCACAGATACTGTATAGTTCCCAGCAGGTGCAATATAAGTTACAGTACCCTTGCTTTTTGGAGGCAAAATCATTCTGTGTTTCACTAATGTGTTTTCATAAACCACACCAAACAGATCTCCACCAGTAATGTGACTACCATTTTTGATATTAGATGGATTAAATTCCCAAACAGTGTTTCTTGATAATGCTGGGATGTTAATACCCTTTGGGATGTAAATGGAGCTAGTAAGCTCGTTGATGTCCTTCAATGGTCTTTGAATACCATCAAAGATATTGCCAAGTATACCAGGTCCAAGTTCTACGGACAATGGTTTTCCAGTACGTAAAACAGGATCACCTACAGTTACACCACTGGTTTCTTCATACACCTACAAAAAAAATGTAAGTACACTAATATAATAACTGAAACTAATATAAAATTAACATAATAAATTTTAAAACACATTGGAAAAGTTTATTGTACCTGGATAGTGGCCATGTCACCTTCTAAACGAATAATTTCTCCTACTAGTTCATAGTATCCTACTCTGACCAGCTCATACATAGCTGATCCTGACATTTTCTCAGCTGTAACCACTATAAAAAAACAAAAATATGTATTAAAATTAAAAGTATAAAAATATTACATATCATACACATGCATTATATACTAACCAGGACCAGATACAGCATATACATAGCCAAATTTGGCTTCCCTCTCTTCATTACTGATTTTTGGCAACCCTTGGCTCGTCATTGTGAATTATTATTCAAGTAAAAGTAATAAACACCTGAAAATATTTTGCGTCGTGAGATATAAATGGAACTACACCAGCGGAAATGTAATAAACATTTAATTGAACAAAAGTTAAATTAACACCTCTAAAATTTCTACATTTTCTAAAGGAGGAATTGTTACAATGAAATACGAAGAGTGTGTGGTTAATCATTCCAAGAGGATTAAGCTTCGATTTGACAACAATTTCAAAGAATTAAGATGAATCCATGGGGCACGATTAGAAAATTAAATTGATATACTATTCAGTCTGACAATGCTAATCAGTAGCAGCTAATCGCACACTAACAAAAATATGAGGAAAAAACGAGGGATAAAAAGACAACGATCGTGAACAATATATTCCGGATTGTTATTCCTTACACGCGGTCTATGTCAATTACGAAGATAATCGATGAGAAAGTCGATGTCAGCTAACGCATCCATTCATCATAAAATTCACGTGAGCAGTTCATTTAAAAAGTAGGCGTAGCCCTCTTCGAGCCCGCGAGACGGATCTGTTCGCTTTAATAAGAATGTCGGAATCCAATAGATGTATTCGTCGTCGAAATAGAACGTTTTCTATGTAAGTATATATGGGTATCAATGATTCCGTTTAGTCGTAGACAGCGATTAAACCGTACAAACTCCCGTCCGGATCAAAAAAACGATGGCGCATTCAAACTGGCACGATCGATACTATACGCGCCAGTCTTTTTTGCAAAAATCTCCGGTTTTCCTCTATATAGTACGAAATCGTTGCAGTTGCTTTGGCTGTATAGTGAATCAAGGCAGAGTGTGGTAATCTACAGTCAACGAAAATAAATGACAGTAAGAAACTTACGAGACGTGAAATTGTACCGAAGTTATATCCAGCCTACTACAGCGAGTCAAGCTTTACAATCGAGCCTGCTATCACAAGACAGGTCAGCTGACTGAACGATGTGCCCGTTTCCAATTGTTCAGCTCTCCTTGGTTAAAGGCAGCATTCGCAAGTAAGCGAATTCCTAGCAATCGCTTTTGTGACATAACGCGCGCAATAATTATATCCATCTTTGAATAGAACTGATGAAAGATGATTAAAATTAGAATTTACTAAGCTAAGATAATGTTTACTAGTATAATCATTACGGATTATATATATATATATATATATATATATATATATATATATATATATAATTTAAAATATTTTTTTTTTAAATACACAAATCATAAATTGTTTAAAGTTATTTTCAAAATTCAAATATAATCCTGGTCAATTATGAAAGATAAACTTAGAATATTATTCTTTAATGAGAAAGTATGTAGTACCTTCATTTTAATTTCAATAGATGAGTATTTATTATTTATGTTATTGAAAATATGAATAAAACAATTGTACTATCAAAAAAGAGAAAAATATATGTAAAAATATATATATCTTTACATCTATGGATCGTTATCTTTAACACATTTATCTGGTAGGAAATTATGTAACTAGGCAACAGTGCATATTATCGTGTATAGATGTATGTGTATGTTCTGTTTCATGCTAGGAATTATATATATATATATATATATATATATATCCGTGCATAGACTATGAATGCACTGCAGGTTTATTAAAACTTTTCCTGCGTCAACACCTCGTTCTGCTACGATCTGTCGTAAGTGCAACAAAGTAATTATACTCTCTCCTAAGGTAAGTCTCCCAAGGAAATCTCTCCTCTCCTCTTCGTTCTTTACTCACGGGAGCTATAAAAGAAAAATGTGGATGCAATCGAGGAATTGATAAACAGTCACATCGTTCTTCTGTCACAGTTTACATTGTTATTTGACAATCATTCGTGCAATTGACTCAACGTTTTGACAATACGTAGTTAAGGATCTCCACTGTGACAGTTACTGACAATAGATGTGTATAACAAGCATCTAACCATAAGTGAAAAAAAAAAATAATTATTCGTCCTTTAAACATAATGGACATCAAGAAATTGAAGGAATTCATGGAACTAGTGGGCAGATTAAAGGTAAAATAAAATTTAATATTATAATTGTGATCGAAAGATTCAAGGTAACTCTCTGTAGTAAATATAAATTTATCATTTCTGTGTACATGTATGTTGTCATGTATATGTCATGTATCCATTTTTAGCATTCTTAATCAGCTAGGATCTACACGTGCGCATATAGTTTTGCATAAAATTTACGTTTGTTATACAATAATTAAAAGAATATTTGTTTATTATTCTTAAAGTACTCTGGATAAAATGTGAAATCTTTATATTTTATCTTAAGCATTCAAATATTTATTTCTTATACATTTTTTGAAAATATTATTATTAGCCTTTTTTTCATTAGAAATCAAAGATTAAGATATTTATTTTATGATTTTAGCACATGAAAAGAACAGGATGGGTTCTTAAAAATGTGTCTGATCCTGAAACGATTGCAGGTCACATGTATAGAATGGCTATGCTTTCTTTCCTAGTGGATAGTAATGAGAATTTAGACAAAGTCAAGTATGAAATGGTATTATTTAAATCATCTGATTATAACTTGTATTAATGAAAGTTTTATATCTATAAATTATTCTTTTGCCAAATACAGAATCATGCAGATGACTTTAATCCATGACTTAGCAGAATGTATCGTTGGAGATATAACACCTTATTGTGGTATTCCACCTGATGTAAAACACAAACTAGAGGATGAAGCTATGGAAAACATTTGTAAACTCCTTGGAGACAGAGGACCTATGATATTGGAAATGTTTCGTGTATGTAGAGCTGACATAAATTATAGATACAATATAATACACGTGTAAATTATAATTAGTAATGTTCGTATTTTTTCTTCATTTACAGGAATATGAAAAACAAGAATCCCCAGAAGCAAAATATGTTAAAGACTTAGACAGATTAGATTTAATTATGCAAGCATATGAATATGAAAAAAGAGACAATATTCCTGGAAAATTAGAGGAGTTTTTTTCTGCAACTGATGGAAAAATAGGACATCCTTTCATTAAGCAATTGGCATCTGAAATTACTGCAACAAGACAAGCTCTATGTTGCAGTTCTGCTAGTTCAATATAAGTCTTTATCTGTTTAGGGAAACAAAACATATATTTCATGAGCATATTTAATAATTGCAATATAATAATATTTTGACAGAGAATAGAGATACATGTTTAGAATTGCCATTTCAAAAATATTTGACATAGTAATTTTCTTTATTCTCTGTGAAAATAGAATGCATAAGTAATGTAGGCTTGTTAACCAAATTTATTTAACAGCGAAATATTATAATATTGAGATAAACACTTTGAAATTTAATATCAAATAATTTTAATTTATCATACATTCAATTTTGTCTGCAATAAATAAATAAATATAATTTTTTGATGAAGATTGATGAAGATTAATGAAGTTCGAAGGTTAATGATAAGATAAAGAAAATGATCATTAATTCAGTTTGTTTATCCTTATTTGATTTCATAATTTAAATTAGAATTATTATTTATTTAAGAAATGAAATAATATATGCAATAAATAAATAATATGTACAATTTTATGGAATATATATAAAAAAATTATTAAATATCTTGTTCCTTTATATATATTGTTAATTTCCTTTAATGCTAGATTATATATATATATATATATATATATCTACGAACTCATTTTAATACAGTTTATGTAGTAAATAAAAGTAAATAAAAATGATCGATAACATTTATAAAATCAGATAAAATGTATCCTTTTTCTATACATATAAGGTTTTATGTCAGTAAAAATACATTTTACAGTATTAAATTTTTATGTAAAAAAATCAATACTTATTGCTGTTTGTTAATATCACATGTTGAACATAAAACATATTATTGTAACTGTAGTTATAAATACAAAAACATAAGCAACGAAATATTAATATATAATAAATCAATATGAAAAATATCCATCTCTTTGCATTTCTACGTTATTACAAATTAGTAAGAAAAAATACTGAAAAATTTTTTTGGCGTAAAACAAAAACCATTAACGTTATAACTCTGAAACTTTCTTATTATACTATTGAAATATGAAATTCATAACTTTGTTGATAACAGGAGCAATTACGTTACTTGATGTTACTTTAAAGAATAATTAAATTTTCTAATAAATTATAAAAATGTTTACAAAGAATAAGATATATTTTTTTTAAATTCACATTTTCAACATATGTGTAGCCTGCAATGCTAAAATATTATGTATTTACATGTACACTTTTGACGCGGAGATCGTTTGTTTTATCAATATTTGTTGAATCAATCTTCGACGGATATCTTTGACAAAAATCTAATTTAATATCAAGTCCCCACTACTTATTTTCTTATATTGCTTTTTTATCACATAAAAATCCATTTCTAAATGCGGATGAAAAAGTAATTGAGTAAAAAATTTGGTAAGAGAATTTGTACCTGTGAAGAAGCAATTACACGTAATAGCACCGGCCTAAGGTAAGTGGATTGATTGTCATTAAGTATTATGAATCGTGCAAGGTTAGTACGTGTAAACTAACCTTCACAAAATATATTTCTAGGGAAGAAGTAGATAGATAAAGAACAGATATATCAAGAGCAGATATTTGTACGCTTATTACGCGAGGGAGTGTAAACAAGTTTAAACAAGTCTAAAACAATTATACAACGTTAAGAAAAAAGTTGACTAAAGGAAGTCGTTTTAAAGCACGTTTTTTATTAATATAGATTCCTTGAGGTACACTATGTCAGACGGGGGTGCCAATTTTACTTATGAGAAATTTTGTGCGATGTGTAAGTTACTTTTCAACATGAACAACATTGAAAAGGACGAATGGAGGTTGCGGGAGATTTTTGACTTATTTGACCTAGATAAAGATGGCGTGTTGAAGGAACGAGAAATGAAGATGTAAATATGAATTTATGTTCTTTTACGGCAATGCACAATTGATAATTTCCTTTTTTTTGGAATATATGAGGATTATATTTCAATTAATTGCGTTTTACGAAGTTATGTAATCTGTATAACGTTAGATATACGTACCAATGCTATGAATTCATTTGGACATAGTTTATTTTGCACAAGAATGAAAGTGACTATAATCACATATTCTATGAGCAACTACTAACACGAACAAAATTCGAATTAATTGTCGAAATGTTACATTAGTTGATTCATAAGTTCCCATGGTTTTCAGAAAAAAATTACTGAAGACTATTAAAAAATATAATATTAAAAACACAATCAAAATTATTGAGAATTTTTTCAGTAATGAAATTCAATTGCAAGCTTATTTGATAAGTAATATCATATGACAGTAAAATGCTGGGGTTCTAGCAAAGTAATGTATTAAATTTAATCTGTATATATTAAACTACTTTCATCATCACTTTCATTAGTATATTAGTGTTAACAATAAGTAATGACAAACTAGTGATTTTGATTTAACTAGCTTAAAATAAGAATTTTTTGATAATGAACATTATAGTGTATTTTCTCTTATGTATATGTTCTATTAAGAAACCAATTTGAACTTAAAGAACCTCTTTGAACAGAATAATGGAATTATATGTCTGTACATATATAGGCAACTTATAATTTCATAAATAATTAAGCTGAAAGATGGCAAATAAAAATTTAGATAATAAGTAGCAACATAAAACAAAAATGTAACAATTATGTGTATATATAAATATTAATCTGTAGTTATCTCTTTCTCTTTCAATGCTATTTGAAGCATCCATAACTTAAAAATAAATTTAATTCAAACTTTAACTCAAAGACTATTGAAATAGTTAATTGAAATATAAAAATTATATTTTTATAAAATATAAAAATTAATATAGCTCTTTATATTTTTGTAAATCAATTATTAATATTTTTCTGTACGGATGTGTTCTCTTCTCTTACTATTTTCTTCTTTTGATAATTTTTGAACTTCTTGCTTGAAGAATTCCATTGTTTTTAACACAAAATAATCTTTGAATCATTCATTGTTATACAAGAAGAAAATAGATAATTGAAATGAATAATTGAAAGATTTTAAATGATATTTTTGTTAAATCATAAAACATAGCTTTATTGTATTAAGCCTTACCGTATATCTTTTATCAATTTGTTATCGGATACTTTTATAAATTGTAATATCTAAACTTTCATAAAATTTTAATACTGTCATAAAAGAAGAAAACAAGGTATCAACATAACCAATAAGCAATATTATGATTTAGAGTTAGTGAGAAATAAAAACTACATGAACTTATGGACCAACCTAGTATTAATTCTTCTATTTAAAACACTCAGATTCAATTACGTGTTTTACTCAATTAACAGATTTTCGGATTGGACACAAAAGATAAAAGAGCCTAAATACGCTCTTGTGATCGTAGACGTTCAAAATGACTTTATTGATGGCACCTTATCTCTTCGTACTTGCGAAGGCAAACAGGATGGAGTTGACGCGGTGGCGCCAATTAATCATTTAGTGCAAAATGGATGTTTCGCTAAAATTATTTATTCGTTAGACTGGCATCCGGAAGATCATATCAGCTTTTATGAAAATTTACATTTGCGGGAATTGCATCCTGATTCAAAGGTATATATGTATATAAGACAGTCGCAATAAGATTATATCGTAATATAATAATTAGACTGTAAAATTATACAAAATATCCAACGCATAGAATATGACTATAATATTAAATAAAACAATTCTCTATTGAAATTCTATTTTTAAAATTATACTTGTGAATATGAATTTATAAAAATTTGATAATACGCAAATTATAATGTTATCATGTCATGAAAATGTAGATCTTCTTCAATTTCCATATTCTTAAAGTGATAAGGATAAATGGATAATTTAATCAACAATTTTAAGTATTTGAGTTTTATCATATTTTCAAATATTTAAGTTTTATCATTTTTTACTATATACATAATACCTTATGTTGAATTTTGAATGTCTTTACTCGTACAAAATGTTTCATTCTAATCACATTTCGTTAAACAAGGATAATATATGTTCACTTCAAAATTCATGATTGCGCGTGTTTGGAATTTAAATATTTAAACTTGATTTTTTTATTTTTTTTTTATTTTTTTTTTTCATTGCACCGAAATAATATGGATCATTTTTATCAAACAGAAAATAGAAATAGAAATATGAGACAATAATAGTCCTTAAAATTATAATAATCCGATAAAATATCTTATATCGAGGAAGTAATTGTCTAGATTCAAAAATGTTTGTAATTTTGAATTTAAGGGAAGCTTTTTTTATTCTAAAAAGTAAAAGCTAAAAAGTATTTTATTATGCATAGGTGAGAAAGGGAGATGCTAAGCCATTTGATACAGTTATATTTGCGGATCCTTATTCGGAACAAATTCTCTGGCCTAAGCACTGTGTGATGAACACATGGGGAGCTGAATTACACAAAGATCTTGTGATTGCACCAGATTCAGTACAGGTATCTTTGGCATTTCATTATAGTAGAATAGTAATTTAATTTAATTAATTTAAAATTTATCTGATTTATTTATTCATAAATATTAAAATATCAATTTAAATTAAATAAATTTATCAAATTTTTAATTAATTTAAAATTTACCAATTAAAATGAAAATAAAATATTGAAATGATAATTATGTTTTCCTTTTTAGATACGTAAAGGTCAAAACCCAGATATGGAGGCTTATTCCGTGTTTTTCGATAATAATTTTAAAGGATCAATGGAATTACATGAAATTCTAATGAAAGACGGTGTGGATCGTGTTTTCGTGTGTGGCCTTGCTTATGACATTTGTGTGAAATCCACATGCTTGGATGGCCTTCGATTAGGTTACGCAATAGCTGTTGTCGATGATTGTTGCCGCGGTGTTACTGCGCCTGATATTGAAGCGACTAAAAAACTAATCTATGAGAATGGAGGTTTGATTACTAACAGCAACGATGTTCTTGCAATGGTAAATGAAGGAAAACAAAGCCTCGTTTTGGCTCATAAGATTGCAAAGTCTATGACTTCGATTGATACCGGTGAAAAACGAGAAAATATTTTAAATAATATTTCATAGTTAATCGAGAAAAATTTAGATCGTTTGAGAAACAGGTTTTATTTACAATAAGATCTCTAAATGATCTAAAACTTATTTTTTATATATTTTTTCAATATTTGAAACCATTATATATGTAATGAATTATTCTTAGTTTATCGTACTTAAATTATTTGCAGTATTTATATCGATTATGCGAGCTTGAAATAATTTCAACATTAGTTGAATTTAATATGATTCTTTGTAGCCAGTACATTCCCTAAAATAGAGTGAAAATAATTCTAGCAAAGTGAGACAGGCAATGCATTTTGTTAAACTTATTTAATTTTGACTTTTATTTTTCATACGTTAGTTACTATAAATAATGAGTACTTAACGTGAACAAAATGCTTCAGTTACTTCAAGTGAAAGTATGCACTAGATTTTCTAACAGTATTATAAATAGTGATGAATAAATATACATGTAATAAATACAAGTTATTACATATCAGTCATAACTAAACCACCGATTTTTTTGTGTATTTATAGAAAAAATTTTAAAGTACAAAATTGTTTGAGAAGAATATATAAAACATTCGAAGTACATATAACTTTTAATATGTATTAATTGTTTTTTACCGAAAATTCTATTTTTTTGATCCGAGTGTTTAAAATGATCAAGAATTTAAAACTTATCTGTACAATATTCTAGTACAAACTAAACAGTCAAAGGATTAAATGATATGCTTAAGAATGATGCCCTTAAGAATCAGCATAAAAATCCAAAATTTAGTTGCGATAATTGTTACTATTCGTTCATTAGCATTCTTGCAGCTTTTTCAATTTTATTTGCTGACTCGTCATCTTTCGTTAATTTGCAAGCGTATTTGTGTTTAGCACCGCAATCATCGCTTTGATAAGAGTACAATCTGGACGTTGAATTGTAGGATAATTTCAGACATCTAGAAATATAAATATTTGTAAATATTAAAGATATATTAAAAATATAATAATTGTGATTAATCATTAATATTGATTAACACGTATTTAGTAACATAGTAATATATATTTAATACTAAAATGAAGCAACAAATTTACCTGCCATCACCAGGGACAGTGTGTTTCGTATTTTGATATACTGGTTTTGCACTGCTAGCCCAAATCCAAAGAAGACCTGGATTCAGTCCCCCTGTCCAAAAAGTTTTACCTTTGAATTTAGAATTTGTTTGCAAACTAGCTAATACATCCTGTTTCTCGTCTTTTGTATC
Organism: Tetragonisca angustula; assembly: GCA_036937485.2. Taxonomy (NCBI): domain Eukaryota; kingdom Metazoa; phylum Arthropoda; class Insecta; order Hymenoptera; family Apidae; genus Tetragonisca; species Tetragonisca angustula. The sequence goes on from JAWNGG020000014.1 coordinate 1,512,073, forward strand.
GAATTCCAACAAATAACCGCCCATTCCTCGACAGAGACTGGCCGATGACTTCCAATCGAAGTCACGATTGCTGAAGTGATAGCAGTTTTCACCAATTTTCGTGTAGTTCGTCGGACAAGACTCTGGAGAGGATAATAAAAACGAAATTTCATTTATAATGAAAAGAAAGCGTGACAAATATATTTCACAATTAAACAAATACTATTAGTGAAATTGTACAAGTCACAATTTTAATCCTTAATTGTTTTAACTATGAATTGTCTAATTCACTTTTACCAGTTGATACATTATTGCGTAAAAATTGCCAGGACCTTTACCTTTTTTATTGATGGTTCCGGAAATCACGTAATAGAGGAGCTCTTCCGCTCTTCTCAGACGACTTTCTAGAAAATCTACTCTATAGACAAGCTTCTCTATCGCTCCTATGGATGTAATAGTGAATATTTTATAAAATTTTCAGAACGAAAGAATAGTTACTATATTATTACTGAAAATTTTACCAAGTAGATAGAGGTCGGTTTCAGAGACTTCACGTTTGTTTGGCGTCGATATTTTACTTGTCACAGTTAAACTCTTATCCCCTAGTTTCATTACTTTTGACATCCTCTTTATTTTCGAGTTGGAAACAATCCAATTTTCTAGAATCTCGCTCCACAGTCCTGTTGGTTCTATCGTTGAAACATTTGACGAATTTGTCGTAGATACTGAGTACAGATCACCTAAAAATACGTGAAACAATCTTGTCCTTTTAATCATTAATTTTTTAATCTTAATAATTTAATTCTCTTCGCGTACCTGGAATTCCTATACTGACGCACGATAAGAAAACTAACAGGAGAAACAAGCTAAGAGAAATTTTATGCTTCATGATAAACCTGAAAGTGGAGAACGAATTAAGAAAAACCATGACGAATGATGTTTTTTTTTTATTTCGTGAAACAGGCCATCTTCAACTTTCCTTGAGAAAGTTTAAGTAGCTGGGACGATTGATATCTCATGCAAATCGTTTCTTCGTCGTTTCTTGTTTAATGCATTCCAATTTTAATTGTTGATAATTTTATAGAGGACCGTATAATTGTAAACATTCTACAAATGTTATTCCATAAACTGCAAATAATCTTAATTTTATTAGAAAAAGAATTACCCTCATTGGTAATCTGCAGACATTCACTCGACTTTTTACAGACATAACGAAGATAAACCAGAAAGAAATAAAAATTTATCTCATCTGCCACATTTCATTTATTATTACTTTAGATGTATTATTCATCTTTACATATTACGGTCATTTTGCGGATTTCTCGGTAGATACCAATTAACTAAATTATTATAAATTATTATAAATTATTATAAAGTCAAATTTTGCAAATGCGTGATATTCACAGTTTAATCATTAATTATATTAATCTTTGTTATATTTAATATTTATAACATAGTGCATTACTATCAGAGTTGTAAGCCTTGATATAATGTATACCTAAGTACATGTACACTATATAAATGACTACTGAATAAAAACGATATGAAAAAAATAAGGAAGTGTGCACAATTATATTTCCCCTTTGAAAGATGCAAAAATAATAGGAAACCTCACTTACGTAGTATTTGTAAAATAAATACGTCCTCTTAGATATTATCATGCCACTCTTGTTTTCTCCTGAACGCTGTTCACCTGGTTCGATCCGTTTCCGTTCAGGTGTCACGTCAAACTGTCGAGCTCCCGAGACTGGGAACATTCTTCTGCGGAAGACACTTTCTCTCTTCTCTTCAGAAAAATGAGTCACTTTCTTCGTTCGATTCAGTTGCGTCCTCATATTTCTGCGATGACCTCTTATCACACCTTCCCTCCTCTCATTTATACACTTTTTATTTTAATTACATGCTAATCAAATTCTATCTTGTAGATACTACACTACCAAGTGAATCATGTCCAAATGAAAAACAAAATGAAAATTTTCGAGTATTTTGGAAAACTTTGTTTAAACAACATGTTACGTTACGTACAGAGCAGGTCATTATCGAAATAAACTTTTATTTAACTGAAAACTTTATTTGCTATTTATTCTGTTCGATTTGAATTTTTGATATTTTTGGGTGCGAAAAAGCAGAATGCAAGATTTCTTATCACACCATCCTACTGACACAGTTCTCCGTATGAAACGGAATTTTCTCTTTTTCCTCACATGTCCATCGGTCGAAATTAATTTTAATTTATTCAGAAATCCTGTGCCAGTCTTACTTAAGTTAAATACAAATCAAAGATAACATATATAATAACACGTTATAAAATCTTTTGATCTTTACACCATTTTAATAAAACAACTGTAGCTAAAGAACAGAATATTATCGTTTAATGCAGATTGCCTGCAACTATGCAGTATAGTTCACTATACACTTCGTATATACATTTTATTTAAATTCATTCAGTATCTGGCAATGGTTATTACGTTATTTGAACAGTGTCTATTCGTAAAGAAAGTTATTTATCGAAGTGGTCTATCGACAATTTCTTGACTCGTAATTGAATCCATTTCTCAGTCTTCGGTTTCTTCGTGTGATTAAAAATACACGGTGAGATTAAGTCGTTCGTTCCCGACCTGATTGTTTCTGGACATTGTCTCTGCTGTCACCTCTACGCTATCCACTGTCTAAAAAGAACGGAGAAAACATTCATATATAATAATTCAATATGATAATACAATAATATTTATACATAATCTCGATTTAAAGGAATCGGCGTGTGTAAAAATTTTTGACTTATAAAAGCTTCTTTTGGAATGCTAGATGTAGGTGTTCATGATGTGTTCACATCATGGTCAATCGTCCTTTTATTTTTTTTCATTCTGTCACTTTTCTTTCATCCTTTTGCAATTCAAATATTCTCGTGATAAATCGTAAACAAATTGTATTCTACATGTCATATTAAAATGTTATTAATATTAAATATACATTGCATTGATATTTGCTATTAGAAATGATACGATACCCTATCGTCATCGTCCCACGACAATTTCTTCACTCTTTGGGAAACAGAGCAAGCAGGCCACGCAGGTACCAAGGAATCCGGAAGATCTCCGGAATAATTGGAAGATTTGGAAGAGTCAGCGTTCAAGTTAGTTTTCAAGCTTAAGTCGTTCATGTTCTGGACCAGGCCGCCGATATTGGGGATGTTGGACGTTGCCGATAATCCTGGAGGATTTGGAGCTGGAGCCACCTTGTGTCTTGCGTAAATCGGCACTTGCCTAGCTGACGTTACGCCTAATTTACAAAGAGTGAGCAACAATTTTATGGAAATGAAAATTTACAGCGATTCCAGAAAGTAACGGATTTAAAATAAGCTGGCCGGATGATCAAATCCTATGAGAGTAATTCAAAGAGAGGAGAGAAAGTTCAAGTTAAAAGCGAACTTTCAAGCTACGAACTGATGTAAAGATTTTCAATTGAATCAAGTAAATTGAAAATAAGAATTTTAGATTATAAGAAATTGAGCATCAAGTGATAACTTCAAGTTACTTTTAATAGTGGCGCCGTAGTTCCTCGCTGCGAAAACTGGATTTTCAACGTCGTTGTTGTCATTTTTGTTTCCACGTGCCTCGCCATTGTTGCCGTCGTCTACGACTTCCTGATCAACGTGATCGTCATCCTCTAGATCGTCTCCAGCGTCGGCCTCTTCGTCGTTTTCGTCGACGCTGCGCGTGTTCTCGATCCGATTTCCTCTTCGAGGTATCTCCAAGGCATCCTGGAGCATATTAGCCCCGAGTACTTGAGGAGTTGGACTAAGAGCTGAGGGAACTGGCGATTTTTCTCTGTAACCAGTCCCTACCGAGCTTACCGAGCCACTGGTCTTTGGTCTTTTACTGTAACAGTTACTGTTGTGAGAATTCAGAAATTCAGAATCACGCGTGACACGTAGAATATACATATGTTTACATGTAAAAATACAAAAATAAAGTTAATACTCTCTTTATCGACCAGTTTCTCAGTGTTTTAATTGAAAATTCTACAGGCCAACGTAGAGAGAAATATTTAATAATAAGTTTCAGAAGAACGTCACGCGTGGGAATTATTCGAGTGATGAATTTTACGTACTTCTTGTATATGTACAAAATTAAAACGAGTATTATAACACCAAGGAGACCGAGAACAGCGCCGAAAACAGCAACCAGGAGAACGCTGCTGCCCAACCAGGCAGGCGCGGCTCTCGCAGCAATCGGCAACGAGCCACTGTTTGGTATATGCACGATCACTGGGATCATACTGGACCTTTAATAGAAAAAACATCTTGTCTCCACTTTGACAAACGATATAATTCACAATCATTTGAATTCTTTTTTATTTCTTTTCTTTTTTGTTTTTTGTTACAAACCTGGGGGGACGACCAGAATCAGAGGCCACGGCCACTAATCTGGCCAAAGAACCATTGATAGTTGCTGCTGATCGAAGGATTAGTTCTCCACTGTCACGTATCTCGAAAGACCTGTTTATTATGTGTCATGTTTAGTATCGTTCGCAGCGTCGAAGCATATTTCGCTTTTCATTTGATTATCGTACCTTGCGTCTGGACCTCGGAGAGATAGACTGACTTTGTCGTTTCTGTCGCCATCAGCAGCTTCCAGTTTTCCTAAGGGCAGTATATATACAATGATAAAGTAAAAAATGTAAGAGCATAACGACAACGATAAAGTATAAATAAAGAATAAATACAAAGATTGTTCTTACCGCTACGTATTAATTTATTACGAATGTCAACTCACCGACAATGGATCCCTCTCTCAATGTCGCAGCGTGAAATTCATACCTGGGGTGACGAAATCTAGGTTCCCATTCATTTACATCCTCGACAGATACATTGACACGGGAAGTGTCGTTCTGTAAATTTAGATATTGTGAAATATTCAATAATGAATTTAAAAGTAATAATAAATATTCTATTTTCATCGAACTGGTTTAAAAATCGAATTCTGCTTTAGCGGTTGAATCGTTGAAAGAAACGTACGTGATGGCCGTCTGTAACGCGAACCAAAAAGCTATGTTGAACCCTCCTCTCGTAATCAAGAGTGCCCTTCAAGATCAATTCGCCGGAATTGGTGATGGAGAACCTCTCCAAGTCTTCGATCGCACCCACGAGCCAGAATCTTAGATTCTAAAAACAAATAAAAAATAAAAATGGAGAAGAAAACGATTTATATTTTACGGAAGAGCGATTAACGTTGCGCCCTGTCTCTGATGCTGACTTACTGAATCTATTTTATTCACTCCTGTCGTTAATAAAACGCTTCCTGGAGGGGTATTTTCTGGAATGCTAGTCTGATGATCCCTTCGTATGAATTTTACTGGCAATCTCCCACCTAATTCATATTATTTCCAATGTTAATCAATGTTTTTATCTAGTCAAGGTAGGCTGTGCCGATCTCGCGATCGTTTGGAAACTTTTAGTATTTGAAATTCTCGAGAGTCGAGTATTTCGAATTTTGTGGATTGAATATTGGATATCTAGAATTTTTCTAGCATTGGAATGCCAGTAATCTAAGGTTTCCTTTGAAATTTTCTAGAATCGAATTAAATCCAGTTTTTTCGGAATCTTCAAAGTGTCAAAAATGTGTTGGGTCAAATTTCTATCAGCGATGGTATAACCGGAGAAGAAATGATTTTACGTTAAAAAATACTTCGAGTCGAGATTTTTAATTAACTAAACCCGCGTGTAAGCAAACATTTGAAGTTGATCTTCTCGAAAACGAAACTCCGTGTAAAAAAAACGTGTATTGTATTTTACCAATCATTGCATTTATCAACCCGTTTGATTTTATCACACGAAAATATACTGCGTGATACAAGGTAGCTAGAGAATCATTAGGGAATAATAATAAATTTAGAAATTTCGTTTACCAGCAGTGGGCTCTACAATCCAATCCTCCTCTCGAGAAACGACTATAGTAGAAAGGGCATATTTATCTGGATTGTCTATCTGCGTAGCCTGTAATTGAATAAAAATAACAATGTTAATAAGAGATATTAATAAAAAATAAATAAATAAAACTAATAAATATAACATAATTTACAAATTTACATTTACAGCAGATATTATATCAATTAATTTCTATTGCCACGTATGCTTGCCTTGACCACAATCGTTGCTGGAGACAGGAGTTCATGCTCGTACAATGGTCGTGTCATGGCGACCTCAGCTGTCTCCGGATTCAGTGTGAGGAACGGTAGAATCCCTCCTTGAATTGTATACTGAACCGGAGCATTGATCCCTATATCTTGATCCACCGCTTTTATTGGCGCAGGATCTACTTTCAGTATCCTTCTCTGAAAGAACAAAATCCATATTTAACCATTTATATTTGATACCAAGGCTCGATCCTTTCCAATTCTAAATTTTCGCTAGCTTGCGACGAGGGAATGATTTCTTTTTACTGATTATTAATAACAGAAGCATAACTTTCGACGATTTTATAAAGAGAACACGATGTACTTAAATTTGAGACCAGTTTTGCACATTGTTGTAAGTACTTATATTTTAGTTTCGTTTAATTTAATTAATTCTTTAATAATCCAACATTGTTAATTAATAATCCACAAAGATACAATACATCGAATTATCAAAAAGATGCTCGATTATACCGTTCTAATGCTCCGGGGAATGAGAATTTTGTATTGGTCACTTTGGAAGGCAGGATTTTGATCATCCGCGTCGATTACATTAACAAAGAGGGTCGTGGTCGTCGATTTAGGCGGGTTGCCCTGATCCTGTGAACATAAAACGAGTTTTAGAAACAAGTTGATCTCGACGCTCGAAGAAGGTTATTATTACTCACCTGTGCGCGAATGTCGACGGAGAAATTGGCAAGAGTCTCGTAATCGAGTGGTTTCCTTAGAACTAGAGTGCCTTCCAAAGCATTCACGAACACGAAGTAATCCTACGAAAATTCGTACGACATTGTTTTTCTTCTCACATAAAACAAGAGGTGTAGAAAAGTAAAAGATATTACCGAATGCGGCCCAGGCAAAACGGCATACTGTACAGTAGAAAATGGCCCCGGTTGGTCAGCATCCGCAGCTCTCACACCTTGAAGAACCCTTGTGCCAACTACCGTGACCTAAATTTTAAAAAAACGATCGTCACCAAGGAGAAAATATCTTAAAGCGTAGAGGAAAAATTTTTGCACTGTAATAAATATCTTACACAACGTAAAAACACTTTTCCCTTAACGCCAAGTTTAATTTTTCTCAGTCGTAGCGAATATTGAGAAAAGTCAAGTCCCTTTTGCAAGTTAATTAATTTTAAATTAATTTACAAGTCAACACAAATTGAACTACAGTGTCAAATTTTATGCAATCGGCGATCAAGTAGTAACAGTATGCAAAAGACACATTGTAACTATGCATCAAAGTATTTATAAATTATATTAAACCAGTGATATATAAAATATATTGATATATACATATACAAAGAAAATAATAAATCTTCGTGCGTTTCCCAAATCAAATTTGTTTCTCACCTCGGAGATATTCAAAACGTAAGGCGCATTTACAAACTGCGGTGCATTGTCGTTGGCATCAGTCACGCGAATATTGACCGGTATCACGAAACCCTGCAACAAAAAAGCAAGCGATCAGAACGACGCTTTTACGTCCCTTGAAGTTTTAAGTGTACAACTGTGTAAGGAGGACATATGTATGTCGATGCACGTACAGGATCCAGTGTGTGTTTTCGCTCGCAAATTACGTTCACATAAACGCTGGCAGGCCCGTCGATCCCTTCTTTGTCCAGCGGTCTGACAAGAGTTAGATTCTTGGAATAGGCTGAAAAAATCACTGGGCTGTCGTGCTCCTGGAGCCTGAGTTCAATGTCGCCCTGTGGTCCAGGATCACCCAGCACCCCAAGCACCCCCACCGTGTCACCGACTGGTAAATCTTCGCTGACGAAGAGGTGTGCAGCGGTGGCACCGTTCTCCAGGAAACATCTCGCATCACGGATCACTGCAACGAAATAAACGACCGTGTTTATCAATTCGACTGTAACATTAGATCACTGTGCAGCGAAAATTAATCTTTGCACAGATAAATTTCGTATTGGAACTGAATCCCTTCGATCAATTGTATTAAAGAAAGTTAATTAGAATTCGTACAGATACGAAATTGCATTACGATGCTTTCTGTGGATAAATTGGAAAATGAGATTCATCAAAGGTTCGTTCAATTGTCACTTGACGGCGAATTTCTATGTAAATTTATGTCTCTGAAAGTACAACTGAGAAAATGAAATTTTGAAAAGGAAATTGTTTGTTGAAAAGGAGAGCACACTATATGTTTGAATGTTTTGTACGCTTCTTTTCATATCACGCGCATTCTGTGTAACTTTGCACGTTTAAGTCTTTTTTTATAAATGCATAGAAATTATGCAATATATTACATCCCTCTATTTTTTTATACTGCGATACATTCGTTTACATGTGCCTGTTTTAAAATAATTTCGAACAAAGGGGTTCGAAGATGCCAACAGGAAGTGGCTTCGCATATTGAAAGCTAATATTTCTTCAGCTGAAGAACGATCATGTTCCATATACCGGTATTGTGTGGTTTTTGGGTTTCCGGGTTCTTTTGAAGAAACAACAACTTTCCTCGCCATTTAAACTTATCAAAAAATCAGTCGATACAGGTAAAAATTTCAAGTTCAACAGAATGGTGAGAAAACTGAAATAAGATCATTTATTTTATACACTGAAAAATTTGAATATCGCAAAATTATAAGAATCTTTCATTTTCTACATGCTCAAGTTGCTGAATTTATGTTACTGGCTACATCCTGAAGCTTGGAATTTCATTTTTAGCCAGCTCGAGCCGTTCTCGCAATTAAATGTAAAGAAATCCACGGAAGAGAAGATGCAGCAGAGTTAATTTCTCCGCGTTTGTCGAAAGGAAACGAATAATTTATGTAGTGGCCTCTTCGAAGGTAAAAAAAAAAAAAAAAAAAAAACGATCAAGATAACCGTTCGTAATAAGATCGAGTCAGTGTAAAGCGATCATTGCCTCTAATTCGTCGTGCATCGAAGCCTCTCTCGCCCGTTATTTTTCTAACTTGCTTAACTGTACTGTTTCTCTGATGGATACGAGTCGAACTGTGATCGATACAAACGATCATTTCTAAAACGGGCGAAGTGTTTCTAAATTGAATGCTACGTGTAATTTGTAAGACCAGTGGGACGAGACGCGTATTATCAACTTTCATGTCCGAAATCTAACACTTTGACTACAGTAACTAATTGTTGTTGGTGGAATCGCACGCTGTTCAGAATAATTCTATTGTTAATAAAATGGGCATTAAACGGGCTTTCTTAGACAGCGTAGCGTGAATTGAAACGATTGATTAAAAAATCGTCAGACATCCATTTTAAATGCTTTGCCACAAAGTTAATAATTCTGCTTGACAATAATATTTAGTGAACTAGTTAATATTTAATATTATTAAATATTATAATACACAGTTCTAATAATTAATTCTCCGAAAACGACCAAAAATATTGTGACACCCCCTTTGCACAAAATATCACGATCCATTCTTGATATAAAATAAAATAAAAATAAATAAAAATAAAAATAAAAATAAATAAAATAAAAGAAAATACATCTTATAAAAATAAAACGCAAAATTACACGCACAGGTATTGCTTCATTCTAATTATAAAAATTCAAACATCTACGAAACGTACACTGTTTTGTTCCCAATCAGAGCACCATAACGGGCCATAGTAGAAACCTACATTTCGATGGTCAACTTGGCATGTGTGATCGTCTACATTTACAAATTAGTTGCACAGATGAAAAAGCGAATTAACACATTTGTAATGAGTGGAAATATACGCGTACGTGTGTGTGTGTGTGTGTGTGTGTGTGTGTGTGTGTGAGAAATGTGTGTATATAGAAGTTATTTAACAGGCGCGTGTGCACGAGGAGTTAGAAGTGTGCGCTCCCTTGGAGCGAAGTTCCGGCTGCTGCCAGCTCACGGCGTATCGACGATGCAACGTTCCGGCGTTGCCTTTCGTAATCTTTTTCCCTTTTTCAGCCAGAGAACTTTTCCAGAAGAAAATTTCATTGTACTGCTTCTGATTCGATGGAGGAAGTTCTCTTGTCCTTCGTCGAAGCGAGGGGACTTTGTCTTAAAACCGGCCATTAAAAGTCAATTGTTAACGCAATTGTTTACTGACACGCGACAATAAACCCGCGTGAAATAAAGTGCAAGTTTGCACAATAAAATTCTGCGCGAAGAAACGCAACCTCTTGTTTAATTTTCTTCTCTCTCTCTTTTTCTTTTTTTCCTTTTGCGAAGTCTCGTGAAACAAACCGGATTCTTGGAAAGGATCGTGTGATAAATTGGAGATCAATTTCATCGACACGTGCCAATGATCAGGCTAATAAAGCGTGACGAATTATTTCACGACGCGACTGTTACACGCCAGGGAAGAAAAACCGAGGGATAAGCGCGAGTTCGCACGATTAGGCGAGGGGGAAACAAAGTAAAACGTTCGTTTAAGCGTTGTCTCGACGAGCTTCCTGGCTGTTGTGATAACTCTACGCTAACTAATTATCATGCAAATGAGAGACAATAATTCCACGACGGGACGAATCAACCCTTCTTTACAAGCCACTGACTGCTAAGAATATACTGTAATACTTGTACGAGACTGTAACTAACAATAAGAAAGAGACACGTGCGTTACCGTTAACTGCATACGCAATTGCACGACAAGATAGAGGCCGCTCATGGCAGAAATAAACGACGATTTATGCGAAGAAATTAATTAACTGTTAGTCTTGACTAATTCTAGTGAGCTACTAGAATTTAAATTTACTTTGCAGTTACTTTGATAAAAAGAGATCTTCTTTGAACTATTTGCATCCTGCGGGCCTGTTGTATTTAAAAATTTACATTTATATTTGAACTGATTCAATGTTTGTGCAGTTATTATTGCTTAATCATTCGTGTAATTATTTAGTTTATAATACTTATATTCGAAAGAAGATATTTTATATTTTAAAAACATTAATCATTTTTTTAATATTCCAATATTTAATAGTGTAATAGTAATCTTGGTACTTTAATAGTTTGATACTTTAATATTTGTATTATCCACTCCACTCCAATATTTTCATTAGCAGTCTATTTTATAATAATAATACAGTACACTAACGGAGAATATTAGTATTTAAATCAGGATAAAACTATGAACGATAAGTTAAGTTACACTATCTTTTTTAATATTCTAGTATTCAATAGTGTAATATTTCAGTACTTCAATAGTTTGATACTTTAATACTATCCACTCTACTCCAATATTTTCATTAGCAGTCTATTTTATAATAATAATACAGTACACTAACGGAGAATATTAGTATTTAAATCATGATAAAATTATGAACGATAAGTTAAGTTACATTATTTTTTTTAATATTCTAATATTCAATAGTGTAATATTTCAGTACTTCAATAGTTTGATACTTTAATACTATCCACTCTACTCCAATATTTTCATTAGCAGTCTATTTTATAATAATAATACAGTACACTAACGGAGAATATTAGTATTTAAATCATGATAAAATTATGAACGATCAGTTAAGTTACACTATTTTTTTTAAATATTCTAATATTCAATAGTGTAATATTTCAGTACTTCAATAGTTTGATATTTTAATACTATCCACTCAACTCCAATATTTTCATTAGCAGTTTATTTTATAATAATACAGAACACTAACGGAGAATATTAGTATTTAAATCAAGATAAAATTATGAACGATAAGTTAAGTTACACTATTTTTTTTAATATTCTAATATTCAATAGTGTAATATTTCAGTACTTCAATAGTTTGATACTTTAATACTATCCACTCTACTCCAATATTTTCATTAGCAGTCTATTTTATAATAATAATATAGTACACTAACGGAGAATATTAGTATTTAAATCATGATAAAATTATGAACGATCAGTTAAGTTATAGACAATCAATTGTGTAAACTTTAATGAATCCTTCAGTCCCAACTCTAAGTCGCAACGCGGATCAGGCAATTTATTAAAAATAAGATCTAGTCACCGTTGTCATTATTGAAACATATCACTGTTAAATCGTCAAGTCTTCTCTTCGATTTTAATTGAACGTGGCCCAGTCTGCTCGGCAAAAAGCGAGTCGAATTAAAAGCAGTTGAGAGCGCAACGAAAACGGAGTTTGGAAAGTATCACTGGCTCTCTTTTATTACGGCCTAATTACCATGCGCGCAAAATGGCCGGCAATTTCTACGAGTGTCCAGCAACGAGGAAGAGAAACGGAGACACCGAAACCGGGATATCTCGATTTTCGCAATGCAACGACTTTCTATGTTATCCGATCCTTATCCACGGCTGGACACGTCGCCGGGAATCGCCCAAGGGAGACGAAACGGGCTAACGCCTGGTGCTGGCGAACGACGTAACGTCGTTACGATTTCACCTTGGTGACATTTTCTCGTTCGTGCGAGGAAAAATTTCTAGTTTTTAACAGAGGAAACTTTCGATACGTTCAAGTTGATTTCGTCACTTGCAATTCGTACAATTCTCTGTATATGAAATTGTATGTTTTATACAGATTTCGTCATTGGAAACCAGTGACTGACTAAATTTATTCTTCTAGCATGGAAATACGCTGTTCACTTCAAGTCGATTTTCTAATTTTTGTTTTTACTATTATTACCGTTGTGTACGGATTTTTTTACACTTTTTGTCGTTTATTAGAAATGGAGCCTATTTATTTTATATTTACAAGAAATGTTTCAGTCAATAAATATTATAATAATCAGCACGATCTGAACATTTGCTGTGACTGATTGTAAGCTGTCATTTGGTATCGAATTTAACTTCAAAGTCAAGAGAGGCCGGATCTGGATGAAAAGACTTTTCATTTTTTGATCATTCTTGCACAGATCCTGCATAATACAATTGCGAACAACAGAAATTTCGAAATCGATACGATTATAATAAAAGATAAAATTTTGATCATTCATATTTGTGTAAAAGATAAAATTTTGATCATTCATATTTGTATATAATATAATTCCAATATTTTTCTAACACTTAATACTTTTATTCTAACATTTCCCTAACAATCGTCTATTCGACAATCTTTGATTTCTCTAACATTTCTTTTAACATTTAATATTTTTATATTCTAACATTCGTCTATTCCAACATTTATCTGTCCATTTGCTAGTTATTAATTCTGCATTTGCAATAGTTACGGTATCTATCCACTATTGCGTCGTCAACCAACCAGTTGTAACATTTACTGTTGCCCAAAAACTTGAAAGGAAAGGCCGACTTTCGCGTACACGTCGAGTACAAAAGGTCTGTAACCGCAATTTCTGCGTCGCTTCGACAGTTCGCACGCGATCAACCGTGTGATGAAACGGAAGACGAACGGCGATTAAGGTCGCGACGAAAATGGGAAGAGGAAGAAGGGAGGGACAGCGAGCGAATTTACGGAGCAGAAAGGGGAGGGAAGCGGCTGGCGTGAGAAGAAAACTCGGAAGGAAACCCACATTGTCCGGCGTGTAAATGCAACGTGCAACAGAGGACAGGCAGGATCTTCAGAATGTTGTGTCTCATGGCGATCCAAGGACATCCTTCACCGATCCAGGCAACGGCCGATGCATCTGCAAATTGACGCGAAATTTTCTATGATTACATTACATGCTTATTTGAGACGTTGCAGAAATGAATGTATGGAACAGCTATGAAAAGTTATGGACTGAAGCGAATCTGGAGAGAATAAAATTGTGTGGAAATTTTGCTGCTTGAGCGAACGATGTCGCAATGTGAAAATGTATATATATATATATATATATATATATATATATATATATATATAATTAGGAATGCGACACGGGGAATACTGGAAACTCTTCGAAAAGTTTCGCAGCCCGTAATAATAACAATAATAATGATCTTAACTATTACATGATAAATATTAATGTTTGACTAACAATTCAGTAATAATAATTATTATTTATGTTCAAAGTTCTCGAGATTCGCGACATTAATTTAATAGTAATAGCAAACAAGTGTAAATAATTTGCATAATAGTTATTTAAGAGAATATAATGTATTAGTTAGAATATTATATATTATAACAGAATATGGAATATAATAATAGTTATTTAATAGAATTACAACAGAATGTAGAATTTAATATATTATAACAGAATATGGAATATAACAATAGTTATTTGATAGAGTTATAACAGAATGTAGAATTTAATATATTATAACAGAATATGGAATATAACAATAGTTATTTGATAGAGTTATAACAGAATGTAAAATTTAATATATTATAACAGAATATGGAATATAACAATAGTTATTTGATAGAGTTATAACAGAATGTAGAATTTAATATATTATAACAGAATATGGAATATAACAATAGTTACTTGATAGAGTTATAACAGAATGTAGAATATAATATATTATAACAGAATATAGAATATAATATATTATAACAGAATACAGAATATAATAATAGAATTATATTAAATTTTTTGGACTTTCGACAATTTTGAGCACCCAAATAGTTGAAATCCTGACAACGTACATTATTTATTTATTCATTCAGCTTGCTATAAATTTTGCACTTTAATTTTATTAAAAATACTTTATTCTACGCTTTAATCCGAACGTTAATCAAGATTTGTTTTTCGCAAATGGCGTGACTATGGACAGCCTCTTATAAACGAAAAGGGGGGCGCAAACATTTGATCGATGTCGAATCCCCGAGTGAAAGGGGTGAGAAGAATAAAATAAAGTGAAGTAAAAATGAAAAAAAGGAAGAAACGATCGATGCATTCGCAACAAGGGGAAACATAACGCGTGGTTAGAAAGCATGCGAAGAAACTGCTTTATTACGTGAACCTAGATACGTGGAACAACATTAAACATGGCGAGTGGGGGTTGGCGAGAGCGATAGTTTGCCGATCCTCCGTGTTCGGTACCCAAAGAAGGGCAAAGTGAATCGAATCGCGGAGGTAAAAGTAGGCTCGCTGATTGCAAAAAGTTCACGGCGGCTTGAGAATTGCGATTACCACTTCCTACCGAGTCAGCATTCTTTTTTCTCTCTCTCTCTCTCCATTTCGTTCCGCCTTATTTCGGCGCCTTGTTCCTCTCTTCGCGGAACCACGTTTTGAAACGAATAATAATTAAACAGGAAGTTGAACGCGTTGCAAGGAAATTTATGTAATTGGCAATGGAGGATAATAAAGGACTTTTGCGAGAAAGAAAGTTGAATGAGAGACAATACGTCGGACAAGAGAAAGATTTTACGTTTGTACGAGTGATTTCTTTTTTTTTAAATTGAATTCGAAGGCTTGGCAGAATTTTAGTAAAGGGCGAGAGTAAAAATCGAAAAGGAAATTCTTTACTTTGACATACGTTCTGTGTGGTTGTTAATTTATCTGAGTTTGAATATTATGTTCTTCTCGGAACATTCAAAGTTTCTATTAATTACAGAGACCTAAGTATATATTTTTTTAATATCAGAACTATCAAAAATATGTGAAATTAAAGTGCAAAGAGTTTGTAATACGATAATTTCGACTTGAAATAAAAAGATTTGTCATCACCATCCCCCTAATATAGTAATTTTTAGAGACATCAGTTAAAACAGTCGAGAAATTGAAGCCCTTGTTATTTAAGAAAAAATGATAGTCATCGACAAGGCGCAATTTCTAAAGTTGATTGTACGTATAATTGTAAATTACGTATAAAATTGAAATCCTGGTCATCAATTATACAACTTAAAGAAACTAAATATTTTTGCACGAAGTACAATCTACAAAATTGCCAATCTATCTAAAAGTTCATCTACGCTACACCGATTCTTTGCTAATAACTGTTAATTCCAGACTCATCAATTAGAACGTTCGAGGAATTGAAATTAACCATTGAGAGTTATAGTGATCGCGGCTAGCCGGGGTAAATCGGCAATCACGTTTCCTGTCGGTTGGAACGGAGCGGTAAAAGCGACTGCATTTTATTTATTAATAATATTTCGACTCCTTTTTTTTATTAATAAAATTATTTAAATAATATTTATAACATTATTGTTATATATTTATAATATATATATATATATAGCGTACTATATAGAGAAATATTATTTTTGTAATAATGTTATAAATATATTACAATATTATTATTATATAATATTTCTATAGTATAGTACAGTGTAGTGTACGATATATAGAAATATTATAAATAAAATATTATTTATTATTATTCAATATTTCTATATTATAGTACAACATAGTATAATATAGAAATATTATTATTTTTTATTATATAAAATTTCTGTAGTATAGTACAGTATAGTGTACGATGTATAGAAACATTATAAATAAAATATTATTTATTATTATACAATATTTCTATAGTATTATACAGTATAGTGTACGATATATAGAAATATTATAAATAAAATATTATTTATTATTATACAATATTTCTATAGTATTGTACAGTATAGTGTACGATATGTAGAAATATTATAAATAAAATATTGTTTATTATTATACAATATTTCTATAGTATTGTACAGTATAGTGTACGATATGTAGAAATATTATAAATAAAATATTGTTTATTATTATACAATATTTCTATAGTATTGTACAGTATAGTGTACGATATGTAGAAATATTATAAATAAAATATTGTTTATTATTATACAATATTTCTATAGTATTGTACAGTATAGTGTACGATATGTAGAAATATTATAAATAAAATATTGTTTATTATTATACAATATTTCTATAGTATTGTACAGTATAGTGTACGATATGTAGAAATATTATAAATAAAATATTGTTTATTATTATACAATATTTCTATAGTATTGTACAGTATAGTGTACGATATGTAGAAATATTATAAATAAAATATTGTTTATTATTATACAATATTTCTATAGTATTGTACAGTATAGTGTACGATATGTAGAAATATTATAAATAAAATATTGTTTATTATTATACAATATTTCTATAGTATTGTACAGTATAGTGTACGATATGTAGAAATATTATAAATAAAATATTATTTATTATTATACAATATTTCTATAGTATTGTACAGTATAGTGTACGATATGTAGAAATATTATAAATAAAATATTATTTATTATTATACAATATTTCTATAGTATTGTACAGTATAGTGTACGATATGTAGAAATATTATAAATAAAATATTATTTATTATTACATAATATTTCCATAGTATAGTATAGTACAGTGTACTATGGTGCTGCTCGAGAGAGTAGGAGAGGTGGAAACAATCCTCGAGAGCGGAGGAAAAATGGATCCGTCGTAGGGCTAAATGATTTATACGGCATACACGAGCCGGATACGACGGTTATGTGGGCCACACTGTACTCCTCAAATTCACCGACCGTAACCTGAAACGCACTGCCACGGGCAACCGGCGTAAAGTCCTCCCTCCTGCTCGCGATTCGCGATGCCGCCGATTCGATGTTGGAACAGCTCAAGGAACAGCTCGATGAATCACTATACGTTGTTGTTCTGTCCGTGAATTCTGAATACTCTCCGTGCCACCGGCCACTTTCACGATCGAAAGTACGGAAACGTATCGATTCTTTTTTTTCTTTTTTTTTTTTTTTTCTGGGACAAACTGAGCAAGTGGAACATTTGTATAATTAGGGTGGTTCTAACGTTTGTTCTCTATACGAGAGAATGCTTGCAAGAATAGAAGAGCTTTCAAATGATCGGAAATTGCAGAATCATTTGTAAAAATAAAGAGAAATATTTTGTTTATAAAATTAAATTGCGAGAATTAAAGGAAGTAGCATTTTTTTTTTTCAATGAAGTTAAATTATCAGATCAGTGAATTATTGGATTGTTAAAACTTTGGTAAACAAGGTATCTCGATTCTGTTACGATCTTCAAATTTTTTCCAATCCTACTCTCGCTTTAGAAAACGAAAAGAATATATAATAATCGTCAGAAGATGTTCCGATGATGTGAACGTGGTGTCACGTGATTTTCAACGCTTGATAATCGTCGAAAAAATGTACCGTAACGTTTCAATCTGATATTTTAGATATACTTGTCAATCAAAATGTCTTGTACCACTATTTCGAAACCGTGGAGAGATTTTATTTCAAAATTAATCATTCTTCTACCGTGAAAGATGCGTAGTATCACGAGCGAACTGTTTCAATTAAACAGCACGATGCTTTTAAGAAGCTATGCGTCATCTTTGTTTGAAAAAGGAAATGGTATTCTGCAGGTCGATCTGTAATAAATAATCTTGCCCTCCCCCCCCTCCCCCCATTTAATTAGTCTAGCTTTGTGATTGGAAACAATCGAGCAGTTAGTCTAACTTTCGAGCTGCTTCATCATTCACACCCTCTGCACAAACCTCCGTCCACTCACCACAAAAATCCCATTAGACGATCGGAATCAGCAGCGGCACTATTTCACTCTTCACCACTCAAGCTTCCAATCTTCTCGTCTCGTTTGTTTCGCGTATCAACGACCGGCAGCGAGCATTCCTCTCAAATCATCGTCGTTGTTCACTTAACTTACTCACTTTGTTCATGTCATTCGTCGCGGCATCATTCAGTCCGACTTTTCGTTCGATCGAATCGACTCATCGCGGAGCAAAATTTTTCGAAAACATCGCGAGAGGGATATCGGTTCTTCGAGCGAATTATTGCAATACAGCTTGTATATCGTGACGGCGTGTGAATGTTTCAAAGAAAATTCAAACTGCGCGCCACGTGCGAGAAACACACCGTGACAAACATCGAGGGGATGATCTCTTCAATTTTTCTCACCCTGTCTTTCACGTTTCACTATAAGTTGGATTTTGATATCTTCGTCTTAGACACGTCGTATTAGCTTTTCTTTTCATTATTTTAATGTCAACCCCTAAGTCAGAAACCCTTTGTCTTGTGTTAGTCTCTCTGAACATTTAACTTTGCCCTTCAATATTTCTGTCGACACATTACGTTCCACGTATTTTACCGCGTCAATCTTCACGTTAATCTTGAGGTTTAAAGCGCCATAAATTCAGCTTTGGTAATTTCTGTCGATACGTTACTGACTCGTTTGAACGCCAATACGGCGTTAATACCAAGAGAAGGATACTTTTCAAACCAGCACCTGTTTTCGACCGGGCAGAACTCGCTACTACGAAACACGGACGAGCAAAGAGACGCGGTAGACCGGCACTCGGGAAGTCGGTTCACCATTGTTAGGAAGGGGGGAATCGACGACCAACCGAGCGCCTTCCTGGCCCTGCTTCGAACAGGTGTTTACTTTCGTTGGCAGGAAATTCGACGGCTACGTGTGCAATAAAACTGCTCCTTCCTTTTTCTCCCTTCGCTCTCGTGAAAAAGCCGAAAATCCCGTGTCTGGGAAAACGATTCGAATAGTTATGGGGGGTGGGGGTGGGGGGGGGGGAGGCTAATAACAGGCTGTTATTCCTTCAATTCTACACGAGTACAGTGTATACTTTTAATTGAACTGAATGTTCCTTTGGAAGGGATAATTGTGTTTGTTTAATATGGGAATCATTGTGACCGCTATTGCCTGGTGAAAGGAAAAAAAAGAGATTACCTTTTAAAAGTATAATGAAATAACTGTTAGCTGCTGTAAATTTAAACGAACGCGAATATTTTAAATGTTCTAGTTGATCTTAATTGGTTAAAAGTGAACGACCGAAAGAGTTGATTAAAGGATTTCTGTGTGCGAATTCGTTCGTTGTTATTTATATCTGAATTCGAGCGTCAAATTTTTAGCGAATGGAGAGAACGCTTGTGAAAAATTGCGAAAAGATAAAAGTAAAGTAGCTGGTTAGAATGGAGTTTACCTGTATGCAAGATTTTTAGAGAGGAATTTATCGCTAGGTGATTGAGAAGGCATTGAGCTTCACGCGATCGCGTGTTGGTGAACGTTTGTTCAATGCGCGAAACGTCGATATCTGTTTCATGGAATTTTTGAGTAATATCGTAGGGGCGTCTTCTTATTTGAAACGAAAATAAAACGTACAAGAACCATGGAAATAATCTCTTTCCTCTCGAAGCACAGAAACTTTTACAAAGACAATGTAACTATACGTTGTACATACGATCTGCTACGATCTAAACAGAGAACATGAAACGTTCTAACTTAATCTACATTTACAGAGACACACAGCGATCGATCGATTGATTATAGAGACACATTCACATTAAGGGTGTTCCGTTCCATTGTATGCAAGCATCCTGCCATCTGTAAAATGAATAATTTAAATGGTCGATTATCTCATTCCATTAATATTTAGTGTCACTATTTTTAGTACTGATTATATATATTTAAAACAAATACTAGCAACAAGTGTTTTTTTTTTTTTTCTATTAACAGTAAATTTCTTGCTTATATACATTTCAAAATTTCAAATCTCGCCATTGAGATACAACGAGGTTTCAAAAACATTTCGCGCAACATTCGCAGAAATTTTCGCGAGTATAACGACCTAAGAGTGTAGCAATCACTCACTTGGAACGAATGAGTTTCTCCAAGGGAGTCGCAGCGATGTCCATGCATTCTTTGCTCGGGCCCTCGAACTCTGAATCATTTCCGGAATTCGACCTGGTGTCCACGGTTAAAATGGCATGGCTGCCGCCGCACGTGAAGTACTGGATCTCGAAACTTGTAAAGACAAATGATGGAAAAGTGGTGAGGGAAATGATGCAATGACCAGTGCAACGCAATTAACGAACGGCGAGTCTTCAAGTTTGTAAAATGTATAAAATAACATTCTCATTATGTTTGAATTTCATTCGTTCGACTGTAATCACAAAACTGTGAACTTGCACTCGATAAATATATTTGTTTTTTGCAAAAATTATTTACATTCATTTCTTCTATTAAAATATTTTCATAGAGAGTTATATTATATCGTATTGTGTTATAAAAGAATATACTAGATAAAATTACATTATTATTGAATTTCAAGTTACTGACCATCGCAACGATTATATGACAAACTTTTCAAACAAAGGGGAATGAATGGTATGTACCGTCGTTCAGCATGATAATTTCGAAGTAATTCGCGGTTGATGTTGAACAGAACACCGTGATGACCATGGCAGAGAGTAACCCAAATCGGCAAATTCGGAGTTTTCAAACGGGAGCCCGGTTGCTTGCACAGTTGTCCGTCACCCTCGTGCACCAGAAAGCCTACTTCACTCCTCGCAAGGACACCCCATTGCGGCACAGCCTTGACATTTGCACGAGAAAGTGAACGATCAAGCCTTGGAGAAGGGAAATAAAGGGAATTTACTCACGTATGTGTTTTCATCCCCCACATGCAGCACTCCATTGTGCAGGTGAGGTGAAGCGCGACCAGTTAACGAGAGAATTACGACGTTTATGGGGCCTTCCTCTGGACAACCGCTTAATATCGAACTCTTTGGATCTTCTAGATCAGCTTGCACTCTGCACACAGAGAATGTTTCATTAGTAAATCTTACAGATTTACGTTACCTCGTGGAAAATCAACGATAATATAATGTGATGTAACATAATAGACAGTTTGTCTTAAATAATGATAAATGATAAACAATAAATGTTATAAATATATAAGAGTTTACTTGGAAATTCCTCTGGAAAGTACAGCGCTGTACAACAATAACGTGGCACCGGGGCCACCCTCGTCTTGAAACTAGAATAAATCAAACGAGATACTTATGTTACAAGGAACGAAGATTTCGTTAATGCTAGAACGTTTATCCAAGCTTACCAAGTATAAATATCTTTTAACAAATATTTCCAAGTCCTCCAGAGAATCGAACTCGAACAAATGCAACTGTGGACAGAGAATTCGAAAATGTATGAACCATCGCAATACTTGTGGCACCTATTCCATTACGATTCAATTACAAAGAATCACAGCGGAGAATTTTCATTTTCCATTTATTTCTATTGAGGTATCGTACGCACGGTTTCTGTAAGACCATCTTGGAAGTATTGCACGCTATGCTGCACATAGGATGTTTCTTGGGGCAAAACTACTACAGCCCTCGGTTTCGCGTTCCCTGTAGCACTCTGATTTGACGAATAACCGGCACTTTGCACCACGAATCCACCGGCGCAACGCCAAACGATCTCTGCTATCGTCGATGTCAGAACGTCGATCTGTCTGTCGTATGATGGCTTCAATAGACTAATTTGAACAGAAATAAAATCATTGGTAACATTCTTCGTTCGGCAATCTGGAAGTAATTACAAAGAGATAAATATACGCGTGGGAAAAGGAAATTATTTTGTGCAAACATGGAACAAAACGAAGAACTTGAAAAAGTCCGAGAAGTCGAGAGATATATGAAAAACTTTCCACAATTTTTCCAAGAAGCGAAAATATAAGTAACTTGAATGAGATCGTTTTTACGCAAAAGACTATAAGCGAAAGAAAAACTCAGAAACCTGGTGAATTTAAAGTCAAATTAACGTGCAATTCCAGGAACCAAAATTCTCCGTGCAATACCAATTCGTGTGTCCTGCAAAAAGAACATTTTTATCTACTTGAAAGAATGATCAAGTTGGAAATATCATTTCGGGGCAGTACAGCTGCTTTAAAACTGGAATTTTTTGGTGCTACGTACACGTTGAACAGGTTTTACCTTTCTGGATTGGCATGAGCGTCTTGTCTATTACATTTAAACAGGAAATGCTTGAGCATTATGGCTTGCACAGCGGTGACGAGGCCCCTGGTCGTATTTCTCGGTGCTCGTAATCCAAATGCTAAGCTTTGTCCGTAAGGTCGTAGGGTGAATCCGGTTCTTGCCCATTCTTGTCTCGGTGGACTGGCGCTGCTTCCGAAAACCAACTTTCTCAGAGCCTAAAGTACATCGAGAAAAAGTATTAAAAACGAGAATAAGATAAGATTATCAAGAAACATTAATCAGATGAGAATATAGCCTTTTCCTAAAATAGGCTCTGACAAAGTCTCTCAAAAGTTCTCAAATGCAAATTCCTAAAATTATTAAATTAATAATTAATTACATTTAAATGTGTTTCAATCTTGTTTTCTCAAATTAATAAAATTTAGAGGAATTAATTAAATTTAAAGAACTTGTAAAAAGTCGTTCAGAGTATCTTAAGATGAGGACATAGCCTTTTCCTAAAACAGGCTCTCTGACAAAGGTCTCAAGTTCTCAAATGCAAATTCCTAAAATTATTAAATTGATAATTAACTACATTTAAACGTGTTCAATGTAATTGTATAATTTACATTTAATCTTGTTTTCTCAAATTAATAAAATTTAGAGGAATTAATTAAATTTAAAGAACTTGTAAAAAGTCGTTCAGAGTATCTTAAGATGAGGACACAGTCTTTTCCTAAAACAGGCTCTCTGACAAAGGTCTTAGGTTCTTAAATGCAAATTCCTAAAATTATTAAATTGATAATTAACTACATTTAAACGTGTTTCAATGTAATTGTATAATTTACATTTAATCTTGTTTTCTCAAATTAATAAAATTTAGAGGAATTAATTAAATTTAAAGAACTTGTAAAAAGTCGTTCAGAGTATCTTAAGATGAGGACATAGCCTTTTCCTAAAACAGGCTCTCTGACAAAGGTCTCAAGTTCTCAAATGCAAATTCCTAAAATTATTAAATTGATAATTAACTACATTTAAACGTGTTTCAATGTAATTGTATAATTTACATTTAATCTTGTTTTCTCAAATTAATAAAATTTAGAGGAATTAATTAAATTTAAAGAACTTGTAAAAAGTCGTTCAGAGTATCTTAAGATGAGGACATAGCCTTTTCCTAAAACAGGCTCTCTGACAAAGGTCTCAAGTTCTCAAATGCAAATTCCTAAAATTATTAAATTGATAATTAACTACATTTAAACGTGTTTCAATGTAATTGTATAATTTACATTTAATCTTGTTTTCTCAAATTAATAAAATTTAGAGGAATTAATTAAATTTAAAGAACTTGTAAAAAGTCGTTCAGAGTATCTTGAGAAGTTTTTCCTCCGTTTCGATTAATATTCCGATCGACAAATTACCATACAAGTCTCCTCATCGATAGGTTTCCCCCCAATCACAACCGTCTTGGCCAGCGTCCTGGTATTTCTCGGATAAATGATCTTCTCTGCAACAGAAAAGACACAAAAGACATCATCCTCGTCGATTCTTTCTCCTCCATTCACAATAATCCTTCGAGTTCTCCACCTGGGTACAGTTCGTCAGGCTCTCCCATCAGAGCCGCACACCTGGCTGATCTAGCAGACAGCAACATTTTCCTTAAACTTCAATCGAACACATCAACGAATCGCGCACGAATCATCCACAAAGTGCACAATAAAAGAAACTCTACACGACGTAGCAAGGAAAAATTGATTCCAATAATAAGTAGAAGATTAAATTATTAGGAGCGAAAGGACTTGACCGCTAGAACTACCAATGACTGAGATAAAATTTTATATACCAAGAATTGTACGATAATGTGTATTTTATTTATACCAAAATAAAACATATATATGTATATCAAAATGCAACTGACATTATTCTTCCAGGTCGAGCTAATTTTATTTTACGACTACGCCAACTAACATCCAACGATTTGATCAATGCACGTGCAGAAAGAAACTATGCCCCGCATACTTCACCAAGAATCGTTCAAACACGCAACAACAGCGAACGCAGTTTGGAAAGCCGCGTATCTGAAACTTTCACAGCGTGGAGAAATATCTGTCGTCCGATAGAGTGGTGTGTTGTGATATTTGTACGAAGAATTGTAAAACTGGTCGTTACTGTGGTAGTTCTAGCTCGTCAGGTAGCGAAAGGGATGAAAGGCGATGAAACTTGTGGCGATTGTCACCCGATGCACAGTGGCACAGCCGGCGCACCAAGCAATCGAATATCAATTGGGATTCGTGCCGAATTCCAGGTCCCTTTATATACCGCCGATCCCAGCCCGATATCGCGACGAGTCCGTGAAACTTTTCGCCGCACGAAACGCGTCAATTTCGGACGTCCAAAGACACTTTGCTCGCTAGGATAGACGATAGACATGCCCCAATAACGTCTGCCTGTCGCTCTGTCATGTGCACCATCTGTCACGAGCCACGCGAGCAACTCAATCGTGTGTTCCAACAATAAGATGAAGCTCGTGGCTCGAGACACGTGTACCGGAAGTGCAGCTTCGATATCAGATCGTGGTAGTCGGGAAATATGAATTCGGTGTCGACGATTCGGTTGAACAGTGTGTACGAGAATAAACTAAAACAGCTGTTTCTTAATCTCCTCGGTTTTACAAGTACGTGAAATTCCCGTGGGAAATTATAAACTGATGATTTTGAATATTTTCGGTAGTTCCAGCGTTATTTAATAGTAGATAGTAGATTTTTTTATTTGCGGTTCGAAGCATGCACAGCGAATGTTACAAGTTCTATTGAGTCTGTGAATGTCAGATTACGAGCTCTTGAGACGTAATTGGTATCGGCATGGACATTTTGTGCAATCGAAGAATGTGGGGAATAAGCTAGAATCTTTTATTTAGATTTGTATCTCGCAGACGTTAATACGATTGCAATTGAACAATCGGGGATTTACACATTAAATTTCATAGCATTTGCTAGTTAAAAAGTGCAGTTAAAATTGGGTACTATACGTCGAACTGTATGTTAAATTTGATAGCAAATCTGTAGAGTTTACCATGAAATTAGAGCCACTAACAAGAGTAAATCTTTAATACAATTGATGCAATTATTCGAACCACTGGATGTACTAAAGCCGGCTTCCGCAATCTTGTATCTAGAGCGAACGTAAATTGAAAAACCGACAGAATGATACCGTCTCGTCAAACAACGCAAAATAATCGTACATTATCGAACATGTTCTTCTTTTTATTTCATTGCTTTCCTTTTTACACCATGTACGTCGTGTACATGCATATTACGAATCGTTTTGCGTGACACGCAAACCTCAAAAAAAAAAAAGAAAAAAAGAAAATAATCGTACGGACGAACGTGCAAATCGAGATCTTTTCAACTCATTCCCTGCTACTAGGTTGTACTTTGTTCCCCAATAATAGTTTCGGTGCCTGTCTGCGATCTTCGTTACTCGAAACATCATTTTCTTCGAGCAAATGGATTTTCTAACTTTGAACTGCGCTCACACATCGGTACACACTTGTGTGAACTTTTCTTTGAACTTTGATGAAGCAAGCTACGAAGTTAGATAATTCTAATTTAGGTAAGAATAATTAAAACTACGACTTGATTGATTAGCTGAGCATCTGTCTGCAAACTTTCCTCATGTGTTAATACAGATAGCAGATATTTCAAACACAGTCACACGAACTTCAGTTTTATAATTATACTGTACTGTACAATATTTTATAATATTATAATATTTCACTGTGCTGTACAATACTTTACAATATTATAATACTTGACTGTGCTGTACAATACTTTATAATATAATATTATAATACTTGACTGTGCTGTACAATACTTTATAATATAATATTATAATACTTGACTGTGCTGTACAATACTTTATAATATTATAATATTTCACTGTGCTGTACAATACTTTACAATATTATAATACTTGACTGTGCTGTACAATACTTTATAATATAATATTATAATATTTGACTGTGCTGTACAATACTTTATAATATTATAATATTTCACTGTGCTGTACAATATTATATAATATTATAATATTTTACTATATTTTATATTTTGATATTATATACATGTATAATATATAGACAATACATGTATAATAAATTATATACATATGTATATAATATCTAACACACATAATGTATTGTATATAATAATAAAACAGTATTTACATAATATATTACATAATAAACAATTGTATTATGCAATGTATGTAACATTTATACACACACATGTAATCTGTATAACAAAATACTTTTAAAAATATGAATTTCCATAAAAATTTACACTCCTGTCTTGTAATATTCTTCACGATATTTCTAAACATATATTAGCACATGGTTCTTCGTCTCGCAGATTAAGGAATGACGGGAAGGCTGTTCTTTGGCATGTGTACTACATCTCGAAACATACTTTCCAGAATCGCGTGCTCGCGTGTAATCGAGTCTATCGAATTACGAATTCGCGTCGGAAACAGGCATCTGCATTTGTCGATTACGCCAGCCGATATAATGCAGTTTAATTTCCTCCCCCGCGATCCATCGATCTAATTCGTCGAGCTAACACTTGACGATTCTTGGCGAACAATCGACGAATTGGCTCGCAGATGATGAAATTTAATTCATTCGTTGTCAAGCTTCGCGGTGTTCTGCAACGTTCCCTTCATTTCCTCTCCTTCTTCTCCTTCAAGCTGTGGTTTCTGGTTTTTGATTTTTTTTTGGAATACAATTTAGAACCTCGATTGTCAAAATTGATCGAGCAAACAACAGTTCCGTCAATGCTGAATTTATCGTTCATCGATCCTTTAATACTTTCACATTTCGTTTCAACCGGCAATAGTAAAGTACACAGTATTGTGATGTCACTTTGTGGATGTGAAAAGATATTGTTGAAAAGATTATTTGCGCAGTGGTGCATATAACATGTTGTTTCTTCTCGAGACTCGAATTTATTAGTTAACAGTTATCAATCGCACTGAGAAAGAAGAAACGAAGAATTGGTAATAATACACACGGTGTTAGATTTCTGAAACGTTCGCATTCAATTGCAACGAACGATTAGAACATTTCTGCGATTTTCTTGCATGAGTTTATACTTAGAAGTGTTCTGGAAATTGCTGGCGTTTGAGGAAGGTTGAAATTAAATTAAGAGAGACTGCAGATGGAGAAACTTTTTGTTTTGAAATTGATAGTTCGATGAGAAATGTATATTGAATCACATATAAATAATTACTTTAATTGCACGATATTCTGAAGAAGTTGCACACGATCAAAGTTAGATTTGAAGAACGACACTAGTACATCAATCTTAATAAAAGGAAATAAATAATGTATGAGTTACATACGAAATGTCCGATTGTCGAATTAATTTTTATAGAATGTCTGAATAATGGATATATTTTCGAGGCTCCACTTTCAGAAACTCAATTTCTGATCAAATAAAGTATGACACGTTTGCAAGAAATTTGTATTTCTTAAGAGTACAATTTTCAGTAAAATCAGTTGTTTCATCCTGTCGTTTTCTTCGGATCATTCTCGATCCCATGTTTTATTTTACTCTCAACAAATTTCTTAAACATGGAAAAACTGCTGTTTGTACGCATGATTTCCCATTACATTAGGGTCTTTAAAAATCTTTGTGCTCGTTAAACGAAAAGTGGTATAAAAATTGGAAAACCGTGACAAGTTTAAGTGTTGAATAATGAGATTAAAATTGTGTTCGATCACACAGGCGTGCAATTATGAAAGTTCGCGGACGATGATATATGGTTCCACCGTTAATCGATCAAGTCAGTGAAATTGGATTTCAAAACTGTCAAAACTGTTGAGTAATAATTACGGCGAACTGTGCCAAAAACGAACATTGAAAACGTGACAAATCAAACGCACGGATCATCTACAGCAATCTTCCAACTTCCTTCGTTTCTCGACAATTACAATATAATTATTAATTAACGGTATAACACGATACAAAATCTATAATGTAACAAACGTATCATTACAACAAACAATTTTGTTTCAATCTAATTTACATTCGCGAACAACAAACCTAATAAACAAAATAATATATCGTACCAAAGACGTGACAGCAATTTTAAGATAATTCGATGACAAACTTGAACTAAAGTGATTGGAAAATGATTCGAACTCCTTGTTACAACCGATACATCCGTTTCGCTGTACCTTTCTGCCGAAGGTACGCAGGTTTCTCCGACCGCATTTCCGTGCAGTGTTTCTTGCCACGCACCGTCGCCGAGGACGACGTGGACGTCGAACACGAGTTGGTATTCTCCTCGACTTCCTCCACCTCCTCCATATTTTCTACTCCCCTTTAAAACGCACTCGCGAGTCTTGGAAAAACAGAAACAACTTTGCCTCAAAATTTCTACAGACACTTCAACATGATCTACATGTTACAGTTCACATGAATACACGTCAAATACGAAATATTTAAAATACGTCAGGTATCAAGAGTATGAAACTTAATTGTAATTCACTAAACGGTCAGTTCATATTTACTAGGCGAACAATGTCTCTGAAGATGATTACTGAGCTGATTACAACCGAGGCGGGATAATTTTGTGGCTCGTTTCTCGCGTTTGATCTACGCGAAGCCGACCGATATCTTCTTGCTTGTTGTGCGTTAACGAGATTGTTTTAACAAGTGAAAGAAGCAGTCAAGTGCTCGTTGCTGCATCGAGCCACCTAGACTGACAGGAGTTAATAATTCCGGTTGCTTTTGGCCGAGTCGGTTCATCGCGCCGCGCACGAGCTTACCATCCCACCAGGCTATCGGATGGATACGTACGTTATATGCATAACGGCGGGCCATGAACTCGAGAATTCGAAGGCTCGTTTGGCCTAACGCCTCCGTTCAAGTATTGAGGAACGAGGAGATCCGTGATCCGCTACTTGAAAAGGAGTTTCGTGCGTCAGACTGATGTTTCACGCTAGAGTTATCGAGTCGATAGTATCGACGACCCGAGATGCCAGAGAAACGAGAGTGTACTTCGGCTGATTGTACGCCTAAAAATAATGAGAAAAAGTCATATAAGCCTGTCTGTCTTCCTTTATGAGATATAATGAATTTTCTGTTTTAATTACCTTTACGGAAGATGCTCGAAACGACCACCTTGCATTTGAAGACAATGCCCGCACGCGTCTTGTCATTCATCTCTGGTTACTCTCTCTATCATTCATGGTGTTTCTCGAATTTATCGGAAGCCATGCTCTATTCTATTTCGTAGTATTTCAGCATTTTCAATCGATGTTGTACAATAGATTTTAAACGTCCCCACAAATGAAAATCTAATGGATTCAAATCCGGAGCAGGCCATGCAAATAGGACCTCCACGACCAGTCCATTTATTTGCAAAGTGTTGATTGAAAAATTGCCTAGCCACACGGCTAACACGCGGCGAAGCTCCATCATGCATAAACCGCATACGAAGTCTAATATCGACTGGAACCTCCTCTAATATTTCGTGTAAACGCGTGCTCAAAAAAGGTCCAATTAAAAATTTATCAATTATTCCTGCCCATTTACGTTTAAACTAAACTGGTGTTGATGTCTTGAATGCACAATAACACGTGGGTTTCCTTCATCCCAATTATGATTATCATGAAAATTGAATATACCATCGCTGGTAAAACTGGCTTGCTAGAGTTTGTTCTGTTTATAAAATTCACTATATCTCATAAACGACGACAGATAGGACATATATTTATATGACTTTTTTTCATTATTTTTGAATCTGCTCCCGAAGTGGGTCCCACAAGTTACGAAACACCCTGTATAAGAAAAAGTTATTTATCCATCATCTACATAGTATTACATCATGCTTAATATATTGTTAATCTATTAAGGATCAAGCGCCATTGCCTTCAATTTCTTGAAATTTCGTAGAATTCGCAGAATCTAAGTAAGTTAATATTTAAGCAAATATTTCATAATACAAATAGTAAAAGATAATATTTAATAATAATTTTAATTTTTGCGCGATTAATATATTATATTTGATGCTTATACTTGTTGTTAATAATATTGTTTCATTTGGCTACAATGACATACCAATTATACCTGTTTATTTATTCAAACGAAAGATTAATTTATTACCATAGTAATATAGCTGAGTCACACAGATAAAAAGGCAAATATGGAAAAAGAAAATGATAAAATTTAGTAGATGTAATTTAAATAGACGATACAATTTTCTTTATATATCCGAAGATCATTCGCTTACTGAAAATCCTTAATCAACTCTAACAATACTTACACCCACGTGCATCCTCGCAGAATAAGGTTACGATTTCATGCAGAACATGATAGTTCGTCTCGTATATATGCTATCTCGCGACTTTATCGGAGTTACCGATCTTTGCACGCGTTCCGTGCCATTTTCGTTCGATCGGAATGGATGATCTCGAACAGCGTCTGTAAATAAATTTCTATTTAATATTGTGAGATGAGAAAGTAAAAGTGCAACAGTATTGGAATCTTCCTTCCATAACAAAGAAACAAAGTTAAAAAAATTTTATTCTCCTTTTTGACATTTTGTTGCAATAATCTCTAATGATCAATAAATTTACATGACGCGTCCACACGAATATCTGTATTCCATTTAAACTCTCAGAATTTCTCTATTTGACGGCGAAATACTAAATGAAAAAAAATTTTTGTTCTCGAGATCTGTAAGAGCATCCTTACTTCTTTACCCGCTACGTGGCGTAAAAACAGAAAGAGAAAAAAGAAAGAACTGTCAAAGACTTTATGCTTTGGAATAAGACCAAATGAATCGTTATATGATTTTTCTTTTTCTCAACAAAGTTATGAGAGTTTGAAAATATCGACAATTTTTCATCGTTACCGATTCAGTACTCTTGTACTCTTCATTGCAGTGCTTATCCAAAGATTTTTGAGCGAAAGAATTTCGAACGCAATTGAAGTGTTGGCGTACTAGTTAAAACGAGTACGAGTAAGAATCCACGTACCAAACAACGTAAACCAACTAAATCTTCATTCAGCCGAGTCGTTAAACTTCGCGTAGGATGCATGTCTTATCATTCTCTGTCATAATTACTAATTTCCTAACAATCATGCCGCTGTAATCAAGATTACGTCGGCTGGTTAAGTTCAAGTTCGCGCTGGTTTGAAATAGATGCTCTATATTCGGCCTTCGATCCAAAGTTTCGAATTCGGGCGTATTACGTGCATGCACGCGTCAAACACGAAGTGTATAGTGTCGAAATACGCAGGTTTATCAAAGTATGAACTTGCATAATGATCTTACTCATCATTCTTGGCCTAGAAATTATTCTTTCTATGTAATGGCCCACTGCTGCTCTTATGACATATAAGCATACTGTATTTCGATGCGTGTCTACATTTACGCGTCGTGCATAGTGTTTGGTTTATTGCCAGAGTGCAATATGAAATTGAACTTAGGGTCGGGTGGCGTAGTACCAGGAGCGAAGTTACAGACTACGTGTTACCTCCGAGTATTTGGTTACTTAATGATCGATCAAATTTGCACGTGCCCGCGAGAATGTTACGGAACTGGCGAGTTTAGAATTGATCGATCGCAGATGTGTGTTATGCACAGCAAGATTCCTATTTCTGTAATTCTAAAGACGTCCAAACGTAAATCGTAATTGTAACTATAAGTTTCGAGTGTTATTTTATGTATACTTTATGTATATTTGTTATTTTATGTATACCTTAATACATGATTAAAAATTTTTGGTGTAGGAGATGCAATTTTTTTAAATTGTTTTTGTATTATCTTACTGTATAATTTTTGTATTATCATTATATTGTTTTGTATTATCATCAAGATGTCATTTTATGCAGTAAACTGTTCTCATAATTTAAATGAAACTGTCT
Organism: Tetragonisca angustula; assembly: GCA_036937485.2. Taxonomy (NCBI): domain Eukaryota; kingdom Metazoa; phylum Arthropoda; class Insecta; order Hymenoptera; family Apidae; genus Tetragonisca; species Tetragonisca angustula. Next base: position 1,544,712 of record JAWNGG020000014.1, read on the forward strand.
TTTTAATTTAGATTATATCGTTTGTTGCTGCGCTATTAATATTATAATATATATTATTATATTATAATATTAAGCTGTGCTAATAATATTGTAAATCAATATATAATATTATAATTAATATTCGATCCAAATATCCAAATATCCAAATATAGTCTGAGGAATTAAGTAATTTTAAAACAAGACTGTTTCGATCTATTACAGTAGAATTTATAGGTTTTTATATATTTTATAAGCTAAGTAGAATGTGGAACGAAAGCTGGAAATTTAATTTGGCGGATGCAGTCGCGAAAGTTCATAAATTAATCTTCTTAATTAGCTTCCTTTGCAAATGAAAATTTCATCGATCCACGAACATTAAAATGTTGGCGCCACGAACTTGATGTAATTAATCGTTACTATACTGCCATCTGTCGGAGTTTACTTCATTTTTTTAACTCGTTTTTGTCCTTTTAAATGGCAGCACCAGCTGCTATAGACAAGGAGCACAATTGTGTGCGACAAAGAAAGATATAAATCACGTGCTGCCACATAGGCACCTCTTAATTCCGATCAGAATCAAAAGAAACTTGAGCATATAATTCATTTTTGTTCATTTACATTTCAGAATAAAATCCCCAATTTTCTTCTTATGTTTCATTTCAGTTATAAAATACACGTACAAGGGTTCAAAAATTCTATTTCCAACAGATCGAAGCAGCCGCTAAATAGTTATATCACTGAATGAAATTAAATTTCAATGAAAAAGTCGAAGAGATATATGACTAGGCTCGTCTATGACTTTGTCTATGCTCGTTTCTGGGATGATCAGGTCTATGTTGTTTTTAATCAATGGTATAAAGATGGATATAGATGTCTCTGAATATTTCCATAGAGGACTCCAACATTCACAATATTATGGAGGTATCTTAAGTAACCTATTGCAATTTGTCGCTATGCTGTAATATAGTTCTCCAACTTCAATAAAAAAAAAACGTCAATTAATCAGTTAATTAATAAAGGATATTTACACATTAAAGAACATTACGCATTAGCTCAGTGATAATCGAGAAAATGGGCAAACACGAAGTGGGAACTCCAAAGTATATCGCTAACAAAATTAAGGCAAAGGGCTTGCAGAAGTTGAGATGGTATTGTCAAATGTGTCAGAAGCAATGCCGAGATGAAAATGGGTTTAAGTGTCATACAATGTCGGAATCTCATCATAGACAGTTATTGCTATTTGCTGATAATGCGTCCCGTTACATGGATCAATTTTCAAGAGAGTTCTCTCAGGGTTACTTGAACTTGCTGAAAAGACAATTTGGTACCAGACGTGTCCCAGCCAATCGTGTTTATCAGGAATATATCTCAGACAGAGGACACATACACATGAATGCTACGATTTGGCTTACACTGACTGCCTTTGTTAAATGGCTCGGACGTACTGGAAAATGTGTTGTTGACGAAACAGAGAAAGGTAATTTTTTCATGAATGTAACATTTGTCAGTTTCTGTAAGAAATGATTCAAACAGACATAATGTCAACTATTTTTTTTTAATAATTGTTTTCCTTGTCCTTAGGCTGGTATGTAACATACATTGATAGAGATCCAGAAACATTAGCAGCTCAAGAAAAGAAAGCCAAGAAGCAAAAAATGGATAAAGATGATGAGGAAAGAATGATGGAATTTATAGAGAAACAGGTAGAAAAAGGCCAGCAAGAAACCAGCGGACAAAGTGAAACTACTAAGGAGCCACTAATGCGTGTCGACAATGATACACCTCTAGTTATTAACATGAAGATAAATAAAAAACCAAAGTTGCTTCCCATTATAAAACAAGAAGCAGATAAAGCTTCTAGTACTGGTGAATCGGTTTCTATAATTTCGAATATAAAATCTGAGAAATTAAATGATGACGAATATACGGACAAGGAAACAAGTTCGATAAAATCGGAAAAACATATACCTAAGCGTAGCGAAGATGACGATAGTAGAGAAGGATGGTTAAGGGTGGGTTTAATAGTGAAAGTAGTCACCAAGACTCTTGGAAACAAATACTACAAGTCTAAAGGAGTAATTCAGTCTGTTGAAAACTCCAACTTTGTTGGAAAGGTGAAATTGAAGTCGCCCGAAGAAGTTGAGAATCATATCATAAAGTTAGATCAGGAATATTTAGAAACCGTAATACCCGCCATTGGGAAGCAAGTCATAATTCTTTGGGGCAAATACAAGGGCATGAAGGGTATGGTGCACAAACTTCATGTAGAAAGTTACAGTATTGATGTAAAATTAGAGTGGAATGATACTATTGTAAAGGACTTGCCATATGAACAAATTTGCAAATACGAAACATAATTATTCGTGTTACAGACTGAAATGTATGTGTTTCATTTGTAACTTTACTCATCAGACATGTTATTTATAATGATGTCTTGGTTAGTATACAATGAAGCAAAACATGTTTTCTTTCTATTTATATTTTGTAGGTTTTTGCTATTTATACAACTATACTATTGTTTAAGTATTCCATTTATATTTTGTACATATATGTATATAATAAAATTTACATATTACTTTAGTCTGTATTAATTGATACATAAAAATATTTATGTATAGTCACTCTGATATCTAAGAGAGCACCTGCGTACAAATATAATGTTTAAGAAATACTAACTTTTTATGTACAGTTGTTTATTTTTCAAATAAAATTGATTTTAAGAGCTATATTTGTAAAGATATGTAATCAAATTTATTCCAATATTTGGTATATATTTAATAATGAATAGTTTATTTTTATATTAAATAATTAAGTTAATAATAAATTACAAGATTAATATATGTTATTAATATAACTTTGGAGGTTAGAATAATTTTAATATTAAGTCAAACTTATATAAATATATATAAAGTATATGTATAAATAATTTACATATTTTATACTGAGATTGTTTACTTATACTTATTCAATAAGATATACCACATTTTATTTCAATAACAAAAGACTTTCAGTAGAGAAATTCAGTACAACATGTGGTTTTTCATTCATAGACAACATAACCTTCTCGTTTTATTCTGCTAATTCATATTATTGCGAGAAAGATAAACTTTATTTTTTGTAATTTGATAATTTTGATTTATAAAGAAAAATAATACACATTTTTATAATTATTTTACATAAAAAGTTAATGGAGTATTGTATATTAAAGGAGTCAGTTTATAGTATCTAATTATTTGACTCAAAGTTTTCATTCTTTCATATTATAATGTTTACTCTATTTAATGGTGATAATTCTGATTCTGATGAACAATTAAAAATAAATACAGATTATGCCAAAAATTATAATAACTGGCGACAGAAGGAAGAATTAAATAAACGTAAGTACATATACCAGACTTTATAACCTTGTGTATTGATGATTATTTTCATCTAAAATATCTGTGTTCCAGTAAAAACAAAATATGGAGATATTAATGAAGGTACAGATTCAGATGAAAGCTCCAATAGTGACAGTTCTTCTGAAAAAGAAGAAGGAAATGTATAAATATAATATTTTATAAATGTAACAAATTTCTATATTATTTCATTCATTACGTTGTTCTTTTATAGGAGTTGAGACAGCAATTCGATAAAGATTTTTATAAGGCACTAGCCCTTTTAAAAAATAAAGATCCAAAAATTTATGATCAACATGTAACATTTTTTAATGACACTAATAAAGTGCAGGAAGTTTATACAGAGAAGAAGAAGCAAAAACCTAAGAAAGAAAAAGCTGTTTTTCTAAGAGATTATGAAAGAAACATCATTGTGGAAAGGGATGGAAAGCTTAGTGATAGTGAAGATGAAAATGTACTGGAAACAGATAGAATAGGAAATAATAAAGTCACATATGTACAAGAGCAGAAAGAGCTAAAAGAGAGTTTCAAAAATGTATTACACGATGAAGAAGAAGATGATGATTTGCTAAAGCCAAAAGTTAAATCTGAAAGTGAAAAAGCAAAAGTAAGCTTGTAATTTCTTAATATTTCGTATTTTTTGTAACAACACTGATGTTGTTTTTATTATTTAGGAAGATGCTGATTACAAGGAATGGTTGAAAGGGCAAAAGACAGATATAAATGAAAATGAACAGGAGATACTCAAACCTCTGCGCGATTTTTGGTCTAATCCTAATTTAGATGCTAATGAAAAATTTTTGAGAGATTATGTGCTTAATGATAAATATTTAGATAAAAATTATACGGGGCCGGATGATGATGATGATGATGATCGAGGCAAAAATTACGTAATTCACGACAGTGATGAAAATTTGTCAGAAGACGAAAAAAACATTGAAAAGCAAGAAGAATTTGAGCATAAATATAATTTTAGATTTGAAGAACCTGATCAGGAATTTATTAAACGATATCCGCGAACTATGGAGAATTCTTTAAGGAGAAAGGATACTCGCAGAGCCGAGAAAAGAGCAGAAATGAAAAAGAGAAAGGAAGAGGAGAAATTACGAAAGAAAGAGGAGCTTATGCAGCTGAAGGCATTGAAGAGAAAAGAAATCGAGGAAAAGATAGACAAATTGAAAGAGATTACAGGGAATGATGATATTCAGTTTAATGATGTCGATTTGGAGGGTGATTTTGATCCTGTCGAATATGATCGAAAAATGAATCAAGTTTTTAATGACGATTACTATGCAATTCCTGAGGAAAATGTTAAACCTGAATTCCATGATATTGATGAAGAATTGGGAATTGAAGATAACTGGGATAATTATGATCCAACAGCGAAAAATCTTGCGGATGAAGATGAATATGAAGAACCCCATTGCGAGGATGCAGAATTTAATGTAATTTATTTATTTTATTCTATCAATTATTTTCGCTGTATGAAAATAAACCATAATTAAATGTATTTTCAGATGGATGCGGATTACAATCCATTGAAAAGGGTTGAAGAAGAAATAGAATCTTCTAAAAAAAGAAAACGTAGACGAAAGTCCAAGTTCGCAGAACTCATAGCAAAAGAAAAGCCGAAATTTGATCCTCAACAACACAAATCTTATGAAGAATATTTCGATAAGTATTATTCATTAGATTATGAAGATATGATTGGTGACATACCATGTAGATTTAAATACAGAAAAGTTGTGCCAAATAATTACGGCTTAAGCGTAGAGGAGGTACGGAGGAATTAATTTTATTTTTAATGCCTTTATTTTTCTACAAAATATCTTAACGATGCCCTTTTAATCAGATACTGATGGCTGATGACAAAGAACTGAACAAGTGGTGTTCTTTGAAGAAAGCTCTTCAGTACAAACCGGAACACGCGGAACTAAATGACATTAAAATGTATAAACAGAAGGCCAAGAATGAGACACTTAAGAGAAAGATATTTACAAGTTTGTACAAGTAAGGAGAGAAGGAGAAAAGATGTGATTTTTTAAAAAATTAAATTCATATTGTTTATTCTAAGCTATGTTTAATATTTTTCAGAGAATCTGAGGATGAAGAAGAGGGAGATAGAAAAGAAATCACCTCTACCACTAATGAAAGCGTAGAGGGAAAAAAGAAGCGACGAAGAAAGAAGACAAAGACACAAAGTACTCTGGACGATTCAACCACTACCAAAATTAATCATGAAACATCTAAAGATGACAAACAACTTAATGGAAGTAGCAAAGAAATAAAAAGTAAGGATAACGTGGCACAGAAAGAATCAAAGAAACCTGAGAAGAAACGGAAGCAAGAGGAACAGCTCGAGCAACCGAAGAAAAAGATAAAAAATAATAACCTCGAATCATCTGCAAATTCAACCGAAAATAAACCTTGCGAAGAAAAAGAAGCTACAGATAAATCTATTAAAGAAAGTTCTAAAAAGGAAGTTGACGGTCAAAGTCGTAACGAGTTAAATATCAAACATTCGAAGACAGAAAAGTTCAACGAAAAAAAGACGAAGAAGAAAAAATTCGACAAAAAGAAGAAGAATGACTTGAAGAACAAAGAAATCAATAGTGACATTGCTTCGCTAGATCCAGAGAGATTAAAGGTATATGGAATAAATCCAAAGAAATTGAAAAACAAATTGAAATATGGAAAAACGAAACTGTAACTATAACATATTGTAAAAATAAATATGTACATAATTTTTTATTAATGGGCCATCTTTCTATTCCCTATTTTTTTTTACATCGTTATTGAAACGCGCCCTATTCGATATCAATAAACATGCGGGGCGAACGTTTCGCGAGTAGGCGACGTGATCGAATAGGAGTACACCCTCGAGTAGGAGTGTCCTTGTTGTTAGGGTAAATCCGTTTCGACATGATAAACGACGTTTGCGGATTATTAGAATCGCAGCAGTCTGTTTGCGTTTACTTTTCTAAAATCTCCACTTTTAATCCGTCCCATATGCCTCGTTCAAGGAAATCTGCCTTTCTGCTTCTGTTTAGTAATCTTTTGTTCAGTCATGACATCACATAAATATTATTATTATCATACTGTTAACGTTAAAGCTCAGAGTTAACATTAAGAGGAATAAGTTTTCTTTAAAAATTGATATCAAAGGAATTATGATATTTAAATTATACGTAGAACAGAATGAAAGGCAACGAAAATGATATTTGCAAGTTACAATCAAATTTGAAATAAAAAATTTTAAATTAATGAAACACTTTCGTGTGGAATACTATTATACTGTCGTGAATTTGATCGCATTGACTGGAATAATTTAATCGACAACAAAGCCCAGATATCTCTTACGAATGTTAGTTAACGAGGGCAGAGAGGATTAGGGATGACACGGTACTTGCACCCATCGAAACTGGTCTCTCTGTCCCCCTGGGTGCAATATATCAATTCTCCTAGCCCCACCAGCGGAATACTATTTCCACGGTAGCAGGTGGCTCCTGACGGCCACGCTCGTTCGCACCCTTAATTCCCAATTAATGTTATACTCGTTGTAAACGTGTGTTTTATCCGTGTTGCGCAAGTTGCAACACTGAAATGAACTGCACATGCAAGAAAAGCAAAAAGGAAAAAAAAATTTATGACAAGTAAATAACGCGAATTAATATGGATCAAAGAGTTTGAAGTATTTTATATTTGAATTACAGAACAACATTGTTTCATTTTAACGGACAGAAAAGTTTGCAGTGTTTTCAGGAAGATGTTTAACACAAAGTTGAAATTTGAGGTATTTTTTTGATCTTAAAAACGTACATTTAACTTGAAAATGTCTGAAAGAAGGCATCATAGTAAACGTTAATATAATTTTGAAAGCTTTAATTTCCAACTTTTAACAAACTAAACAGAGTTTTGAAAAGGAAAAGATTTGCAGAAGATCTTTCTTTTTTTTTTTTTTATCTTTGAACATCGTTTTTTTAGATTTCTCGAAGAGGAATTCGATTCAGACCTCCAAGGCTATTTAATCACCACTTTCGTGAATTAAGAATCGGTTATTGCACGAAAAGGAGTAGCTATTTTCACCGAATTACAAGCTATCGAGTTTCAAGATTACCAAATTTCACGGGCTAACGCCTCCATCTGGAATCGCATAGGGTGTATCGGGGGATAGTGTAATTGGGGTATCATCCCTGTCCACGTTCTAATTGGCGGAAAACTGTTGGGGCGAATATCTGAGAAGCTTGGTCAAGAGACTCGAGTTCAAGATATTCCCACTTGGTTTTCGTCCATGATTTCAATCTATCTTTTTTCTCAAAAATTCAAATTCAAATTCGATCTGAATTGGAAATTTAGTTATTCGAATAGAAATAGATTTCTTATGATGAAACATAGGTATTGTTATGTGTCTGTGATTTCGATATGTCTCCCACTTGAATCATAATTACGAGATACGTGGTGATCGTTCCGATGACCTAAAAAAAAAAATAGAAATAAATTATTATTGTTACTGTATTAATTTTTGATTGGATTATAATTATTGATTAATATTTACTTTCTCTGGCCATCACAATTATTACAGATTATAATTGAAAATTAATATAAATTATTATATTTGTAAATGAAAATTAAGACATCAATAATTATTGTAATTATAAATTAAATTTCACCTTTCATTTAAGAATACTTACTCCTTGAATAAACGCGTGATCCAGATTGAAGAATCCGTAAGCTGTGAATATCACTGGATTTTGTATCAGCTGCAGAGTGAAATTTCTAATCTAAAAAGATCCTTGAGTCAATGAATATGTTTTTTTTTTTCACAACAATCCTCAAGAAGAAAATCAGAATTTTTACCTCTGCTCGAAATTCCTTGTCGGTGGATGATTCATAAAGCTTGCATACAAGATCTCCCATATTTGTTGCCTGTGAACAACAACAATGAATTAATAATAATGACAAAAAGTATTCGACACGAATTCTTTTTCAAATTTTATTTAACCTCGATATTTCAAATATAAGGTATACTTTGCAAAAAAGTTTTTTTTATGTTTCTCTCTGTAAGAAAACACTCTTAATCTTTTAAAAAATATATATATATATATTTTTTTTTTACATTTGTCAACGTAATGCTTTTAAGAATTTACAAATGAGAATGAACAATTCTTTTGCAACAGAATTCTGTACCTCTGTGATTGTCTTGGCACAAACGTGGTTTACATACAAGACACAAGATATGTAAATTAAAAGCCAGCAAATTATGGAGATCAGTTCTCGCATAAGCTCATTGGTCGACAGATCCAGCGATAGGATTCTGTACAATATGTAGAGGAAGATAGTGGTGAAGATAACCGATATGGTCATCAGCAGTAAAACTTGCACTCCAAAAGTATCATTCACAACCTTCACGATCTTGATTATCTCCAAATGTATTTGCCTTTTCACAAAAATCAATAAATAATCGAATGAATTAAGAATCATTGAACCAATGAAGAAAACTATTTATCACGCACTCTACGTTTTGAAAAACTCACGTTGTATTCAGTTTTCCTTCTCAGTTCATCTGAAATTTAACACTATTTTTCTCTTTGTAACATCGAATTTACTATTCGTTTAAAGTTTAAATTACGAGGAATTTAACATTAATATTCATTGTATCGTGAAACTTCGTACTATATTGTAATCGGACATAATTTGATAGAAATATTATTTAAATATCTCGAATAAAAAGTTCTGTTCGAAAATTTTCTACCATCTGCATACAAATTTTCTACGAAAGTGCATCAATAATAATATAGTCATCATAATATAGCCATCAGTAATAAATTTTTCACGATCCCCTTCTCTTTCTCATTACTTCGAATACTTCCAGACCATGCTTGATAACATAAGATCCTAACTGAGAAGCTCCATTCAACCTCTTATCGTGTGAGGCAGAATACAACGCGATAAGTGTAATACAAAACAACGTAGAGAGCGAAAATGCGTCGCAGAATCTTACTTTACTGATCTCATCTTGCTCGTGTTCCCGTTGCTCTCTCGTACATTCCTAAACGACGAGAATTTGTTGTTCTCGAGGTCGTTGCTCGTTTTCAGGAATCTTTTATGCAACGGTGACTCCGATGTCGACGTAGTCAGCATACTAAGAAGCAACTGATTCAGTTGACAAAATTTCAGCTTCATGCATCTACATATGTTTTTATTATATCTTACACGCTGTTTCTTTCATTAAAATATTTGTTACAGTAGAATTCTATTTACTTGAATTGGCTGCAAAATGAACAGTTCATAAAGTAATGGTTGACAATAGGAGTTCAGATAACACTATGCATAAAATAAAACTATTCGGACACCTGATGTAATTTAATCGAAAGATTGCTACTTTTTGATTAAAGAGTACCTCCATAATTAGAATTAAATTAATTAGACGGATGGTACAAGAATAAATCAATATATGGAACTCATGTAACCGTGCACCAATTAAAATTTCATTCTCATAAATGGAATTCTATCGTATTTAACGCTAGAACTTACCAATGACTGGGATATTAAATAATGAGGAAAAATTCACGTGAAATAGAAAAATGTTCACGATATAATAATATATAATAATAAAAGACACACAAGGGTTTATTAATAAATTTTATGAAGAGAATTACTCGAATTTCTAATGCCAACATTACATTAGCACGACACTTCATTAAAAACTTTTTCAGTCAACTTACACACATCGTCGAATTCTATTTCTTTTTTTTTTTTTATGATGAAAAGCTATGAAAAGTAAAATTCCACAGACTCGCTTGATATCTTTTTCGTTATTGTTTCTTTCATCTGAACGCGAATGTATTTAAAGAAATCGAAGTACTCACGACATTATGACGAACCATTATACTTAGTGGGTTGAACTAGCTCTAACGTAGTTCTAGCGTTAAAAATTTCATCGTATCGTTCTTGAATAATTAGTTTCATACGTGACCCAGAAGCAGAACGAAATGACAGAAATGTAGATGACCGGGAATGGCAGGTACGATAAAGATGTAAGGAAGAATTTCATCGATTTCGCTGTCGACTCTTGGAACTGCCAGGTGTAAATCACCGTGAGGAAGAATACTGTGAAAACTCCGTAAAAAACAAATCCCTTGATCTGATAGACCAACAGCGAGTGATATATCTGTGGCAATCCCATTCTCTCCATTGTTCGATCGTTCGATTCTACAAGCGCGACCACCATACGTAAATTCTAGAAGATGAGAGAAAGCATTGAAATTACAGAGAAATCCTTCTCTTACCATATAGGAATTTCAAACCTTTAAGATTACTATGGTTTTCTTGTTTTTTTTTTTTAAATTAAAAGACTAACAATAAATTGAAGAACTGAAATTAAATGTTTTGTTATTATTTGACGTAGATGAATTATTGTCAAAGTCATTGCAAATAATATCACAATATGTATATATTATAATAATATATTGTACAATAGATTTATAATATATACAATAATATAATATACTTATATCACATATACACAGTATATTAATTTTCAGACTTTAATGCAGTAGAGAATTTCTACGACAATCAAATAAAAAATACAGTACATAAAAGTATGTGAAATATAAAATAAAGTGCCCAGTTTTTAACTAGCTAGTTTTAAGATTGTTTTGTCATAGAATTCGAAAAGAATTTTTAAATTAAAAGACTAACAATAAATTGAAGGATTGAAATTAAATGTCTTATTATTTGACGTAGATGAATTATTGTCAAAGTCATTGCAAATAATATCACAATATGTATATATTATAATAATGTATTATACAATAGATTTATAATATATACAATAATACAATATACTTATATCACATATACACAGTATATTAATTTTCAGACTTTAATGCAGTAGAGAATTTCTACGACAATCAAATAAAAAATACAGTACATAAAAGTATGTGAAATATAAAATAAAGTGCCCAGTTTTTAACTAGCTAGTCTCAAGATTGTTTTGTCATCAAAATTCAAAAAAAAAAAAAATATTCGAGAAGCGTTAAAAATCACCTTTGCGTTCACTCTGTTGACGACGGCCAGCGTGCATATCATCAAAAGATCCGCGTAAATCAGTATCTCGAATATGATTTGATTCAAAGCGTACGTGCTGATTATATAGTATTCTTTGTAATACGGTAACGTCAGTTTACCAATCACGCCGATTAATATCAAAACGCACGCGGTGTACGTGTATTCGATCAATCTCGGTGGCTTCTTTTTAAGACTGACGCCCATCCCGAACAGGAAGTTCATCACGAACAACGGCTCGATGGTTTGCCTGATAGTTTTCGGCTTGAACATCGCCAGCTAAGAGAGAAAGCGAACACTACTATACTGTGAACACTTGGAACACTTCTACTTCGTTGCCGTTTGCCTCTTCACTGTTTTCTGAACAGTTTTTTGCCGATCATTATCGCGTCACGGATATTAGATAGGCTGCTAAGTAATGGACAAGCACAACAATTCCTCGTCCATCTGTGGATCGATGTCGTTACGGCGATGAAATTTTTATCGGAAACAGCTAATGACACGATCATTATTATCGCAAGGGAAGGAGTTTTATTTCTGGGAAAGTCAAGGACATGGATTACCTTGACGTTCGAATTTTTCAAACGTTTCACTCCGAGTTTTCAATAGGATACAACGATGAACAATTGTCAATAAATTGTTTAGATTGTTGCGACGATTTTTTAGAAGCAAATTTTAACATAGAAAAGCGTGAGAACTCTATTCTTTGAGTGTGTTCCTTTCACGTAGAGGGATTGGGAGATTTCCATTGACGTGAAAATTTGGAGTGCTTACGATAAATAGTATACCTCTGACTGGCATTAAATTATTTATAAAACAATGTCTCGAGATTTGGGTATTTTTACCCTCGAGAGAAAGTTTTCAACAATGTTATTTGTATCTCTTTTCGTGCCTCGTACGAATGAGACGTCGATTTATAAAAAAATCCTCAAGTTGCGGTAAGAATGTGCAAATTGTGAATAAAGAATATAGTATATATAATTGTTATTATTATACATATTCTTTAATAACATATTATTAATTAAGAAACGTAATAACATCATAATAGTTCCTACACGAATAAAAATATTATTTCACCATGATTGCTTTGTTCAAGCAAAATTGTCACAAAATATTATAATTGTGATATTTTACACTAATGTTAGGTATTTAGTATTAATTACTGACATTTAATACCTATGTATTTTACTGTTTTGTGATAAAATACTATTAAAAGATATGGGAAATTATGCAATTATACTTGCATTCTTTTGCAATACTGTCTAAGAAGAGGAAGTGACTGTAGTTTGATCAGTGACTGTCAAGTTTTGACTCAATTGTATCATGATCACCAAATTTGTTAATACGAAGTAGAAGCACTGTAAGAAGCATGTGAAAAATTTTTTTATACACTCTACGAGAAAGAATTACATGAATTACATGTGTAAGTACTAACGTTACGAACAAAGTTGTAGTTCAATACATAATGAACTGATTTTGTATCTTCAAGCTGTGTGTACGATATCTGCCACAAGAATTGAAGTGTCTACCAACAGATCGATTCTATGTTATATTTTTCCAAGATAATTTCATTCAGTACGCAAGATAATAAAGAGTTCCAATTTTTTACCTCGTTTTTTAATTCCGTGCTTTCTCGATACAGAGGACACGCGTGGATAAGACTTATTATCTTGTCCGCCTGAAAATCGATTAGACGATTACTTAACTTATTACTCCTTTCTAAAAAAAAAGATTAATCTTTCACAAAATTATTTGACAGCCATCAGATTACAATTTTACTTTTTTGTCGCATCATCGTTGCATAAATTTAAGAAATACGTTGAATTTTCGTAATAAATATAAAACACTGTTTCATGAATAACAGTAGAGTCACTATAGCTTTCAACTTGTCATTTGGAATTCTTATATTGCAAAACTCTGTTGAAATCTTGGAATTTCTCTTGCCAATTTCGTTTCAGTTTCAATCGAGGAAAAGATTTCTAAGATTTCGATATAATCTTTGTCTTTATGGTATTACCGTATTTTATCATTGTTATCATCGTTATTTATATCATACAAACTTTATATGATATATTTAAAATATTATAATAGTAGGGATTGTTACATATTTTTCGCGATTTCAATAAATTTTCTAATACGATAGGACTATGTAATTGGGTAGAAAAGTCCACACGCAGATTTCAAAAGAGTAACAAATTTCTCACCTGTTTCATTGCGTATTCGCAATCAATACTCATGAGAGCAATTTTCAAGACACCAACGATGCTGTCCAACAGATACATAATTTTAAAACTTAACGTGTCTATGAAATTTTTTCGGCGGATTTCCATGTATAAGTAATATATGATTACAGTGGAATATACCAGTTGTGTGAACGTATATATTAATATTTGTGCGTTGAATATTTGGTTGACCATCTTCGAAACGTTGCACACTTGCAGATGCAGGAACCTTCAAATTGTCGAATCACTTTATTCGTTAATAGATTCAGAGTAATATATAGTGATTTGAATTAGATTTAGTAAATTTGAATTACATTTTATACTAATATATATTTATAATATATATGAGTATTAGTAATTTTCTACTATTAGTAAGTCTTATTCTATTAAACTTAATGTCCCCTATCTTGGGATGTACATACATTACCATTTATAAATATCGTATTCAACAATCGTATCCGTTATTAAAAGAAAAATTCATCTCGAAAAGAATAGAGATAACATAACTGACTTTTCCGATGATCACAATTTCTCATTCTTTTTTACATTGCTTGCTCTTTTAGCTTTGTTACTATTATTAATTCTGTTTACCTGATTTGTTGAAGTAAACGAAGATTTCCATAAGACGGTGATTCTTTCCTTAAATTTGATGTGTCGTTCATGGAAGATATCTGTGAGATATCTTCTGAAGAACGAGCAGACACAGAACAATCGACTTCTAATCGGTTCTGAAAATTACTACTTGGTTTGAAAATGATTTCCTCGTTGGATTCCGCAGCGTTACTTTCGTTGTCCTCCGAGGGCAACGTTTTCAGGAGCTGGTTTATCATTTTAAATCGCGATCCCAGCCAACTGTAAAGCAATTCAGATTAAATTAATTATAAAAGTTACGAGAAAAATAAATGAATATTTTATTATGAATATTTCATTCGAAGAATCCTGTTATTAAGCGGAATTATCTGTTTCTTTACTGTTCTCGTACAATATGGCTGCGTTGTATTCGTATAAAATAACTGACTGGGCACTCGTAATGTAAGTGTAACAAATAGCAGCGAATATCGTGTCCAAGTTTGGAGTTTTTTGAACTATCCACTGAAGAAAAATTCCGTATATTATGGTAGCGTTTAATATCCAAAAGGATCCGATGATTATCACACGACGAAATAAATTGTGATAATCGATCTTAATTCCCAAACTCCTCAAATTTTCGTCCACTTTGTCAATCTGTTTTATCAACACCGACACGTTCTGTACAATAAATAAAAATACATAAATACGACAACAATAACATAATATTTGCTTATCAATCAGATTTATGTTTTCAAATATAAAATAATAAATACTACATACATAGTATTTAGTAGTTCAAGTGGATATGATATATACACACACACAAGCATATAATAATATAATATTATTTTTGAAATATAAAATAACAAATATTATATAAGCAAGGATGCTTTTTCGTTTTTAAGAACAATTTATATCGTATAATTGAACTATTGTACATTATTCACCTTGGATTGGTACAAACCAATAATCATTGTACACGTATATCCAAATGCATGCGTAGAATATTGCATTACGTATATAACACGCTCTATATTATATGGCATATTCATTTTCAAAGCACTTAAGTGAAAATAACTTTCAACGATAGAGATTGTGAAAATCAACAACATGTTCCAGATCCAGCTGCATATAAATTTCAGTAGATTCTTCCTTGGATCAATGAAGTTGCGAAGTCCCACGATGTAGTTAAATACGGTTATTATTCTCGTTGTTTTCTCGTAGCTGTCCATCGCTGTTTTAATATATTCGTAAAAATCAAAATAAGAAACGTTAACAATATCATTGACTTTTTCCACTGATGTTAAAAGTGATATAAATTCTTTACCAACGACTTTGAAAACAGTTGTTTCACGTCCGTTTCGCGAAACACTTCGAACGAACTTCAAAGAAGTTGCAATAACTATCCCAATTTTAGATCTTTGCTACCATTTGTAGGTTTTAAAAGAAGAACGAAGTAACGACAAATGCAAATGTTTACACTGACGTCGAATTACTTTAATGCATTTTACGAATGACACACATAAATGCTTCTTCTTCCAAACGAACGAATACGTGACATTAAGGTGACTCGTTTGTCTGTGCGACTGAAAGTAACAGCGGCTAAAACATCGGACATAACATCTACAATTTTATCGAATAAAAAAGTGTTTCATGGTAGAATGTCGTTTAGAAAATTATAGGAAAGTAAAAATAGTTGACATATGAAGCAATTGTACTTGGCATCGAGGAAATACGTGATGGCCGAGTAATTTTACTATGACTTCGAGTAATTGCGATCATTTGAGAAAAAAGCTATCATTCGCTATCGTTCTACGCTACACGAAGAAAATTCTTAATATTCTACGTGTGTGTACAGTTATTGCATCGAACCACTTATATTACATTTCAATTCATCTGGTTATGACGTGCATCCTGAAATATTGACTATGTATTATTCGACGTACGTGTTATTAATACTAGAATTACTCGACGATTAAAGCGTAAAATTTTCATCAGCCATTAAGATTCAAAAAAAAGAGAAAAGATCTTATAGTACAATGAAGTACACAAGCTTTTATTTACACATTTTACGAAAAATCACTTACATGATTTAGCAAAAATTATGAATCGATCATGGCTTTGATCATTCTGACAGGTCTAGCGTTAATAACGACTCGTTGTTATTTCAATTCGTATGAGCTGCATTGCAATTATTTATTCAAAATGCTGGATTACATTTGAGCATGTTCACCTATATTGCAGTCAGGGAAATTCTTTGATTCAAAAGCAGACCAAAATCGAGTGCAACGAAATTAATCGTAGAATTTATTTCTATTTTATAACTATGATATTAGCGTTACCAAATATTTCAATATGCAAACACACAAAACTCATCGAAGAGTAACATTCGATTGGAATTTCTTTTATATTCATAACATTCTAACAGTGGTATTTTAATTTCAAACTGTACATCTATTTAAATAATCACGTTAAAACAAGTTTTGACTCAATTGTACCATGATCACCAAATAAGTTAATACGAAGTAGAAACACTGTAAGAAGTATGTGAAAAATTTTTTTATACATTCTACGAGAAAGAATTATATGAATTACATATGTAAGTACTAACGTTACGAACGAAGCTGTAGTTCAATACATAATGAACCGATTTTGTATCTTCGAGCTGTGTGTACGATATTTGCCACAAGAATTGAAGGGTCTACCAACAGATCGATTCTATGTTACATTTTTCCAAGATAATTTCATTCAGTACGCAAGATAATAAAGAGTTCCAATTTTTTACCTCGTTTTTTAATTCCGTGCTTTCTCGATACAGAGGACACGCGTGGATAAGACTTATTATCTTGTCCGC
Source organism: Tetragonisca angustula (assembly GCA_036937485.2). Taxonomy (NCBI): domain Eukaryota; kingdom Metazoa; phylum Arthropoda; class Insecta; order Hymenoptera; family Apidae; genus Tetragonisca; species Tetragonisca angustula. The sequence continues at coordinate 1,561,799 of JAWNGG020000014.1, forward strand.
CTGAAAATCGAGTAGACGATTACTTAACTTATTACTCCTTTCTAAAAAAAAAAAAGATTAATCTTTCACAAAATTATTTGATAGCCATCAGATTACAATTTTATTTTTTTGTCGCATCATCGTTGCATAAATTTAAGAAATACGTTGAATTTTTGTAATGAATATAAAACATTGTTTCATGAATAACAGTAGAGTCACTATAGCTTTCAACTTGTCATTTGGAATTCTTATATTGCAAAACTCTGTTAAAATCTTCGAGTTCCTCTTGCCAATTTCGTTTCAATTTCAATCGAGGAAAAGATTTCTAAGGTTTTGATATAATCTTTATCTTTACGGAATCATCGTTATCATCATTATCTTTATCATACGATCTTTATAATATTATATAAATGAAATATTATAATAGCAGGGACTGTTACATGTTGTCCATGATTTGAATAAATTTTCTAATACGATACAAATATGTAATTCGATAAAAAAATCCAAACACAGCTTTCAAAAGAGTGATAAACGAGGTTTCCCACCTGTTTCATTGCGTATTCGCAATCAATACTCATTACAGCAATTTTCAAGACACCGACGATGCTGTCCAACAGGTATACAATTTCCAAAGCTAACGCGTTTATGAAATTATTTTTCCTGCGGGTTTCCATGTATACGTAATAGATGCATACACAAGAATATAACAGTTGTGCGAACGTATATATTAATATTTGTGCGTTGAATATTTGGTTGATCATCTTCGAAACGTTGCACACTTGCAGATGCAGGAACCTTCAAATTGTCAAATCACTTCGTTCGTTAATAGATTTAGAATAACACATAGTAATCTGAATTAGATTTAGTAATTTTGAATTAAATTTTATACTGATACATATTTGCAATATGTATGAATATCAATAATTTTCTACTATCAGTCTTACTTTATTAAATTAATGGCATGTACATACATTACCATTTATAAATATCGCATTCATCAAATTACGGTGTCCATTATTAAAAGAAAAATTCATCTCGAAAGGAATAAAAATAATATAACTGACTTTTCCGATGAGCACAACATCTCATTCTTTTTACATTGCTTGCTCTTTAATCTTTATTATTATTATTAATTCTGTTTACCTGATTTGTTGAAGTAAACGGAGATTTCCATCAGTCGGTGATTCTTTTTTTAAATTTGATGTGTCTTTCATGGAAGATGTCTGTGAGACTTCTGAAGAACAAGCGGATACCGAACAATCGATTTCTAATCGGTTTCGAAAATTACTACTTGGTTTGAAAATGATTTCTTCGTTGGATTCCGCAGCGTTACTTTCGTTGTCCTCCGATGGCAACATTTTCAGGAGCTGGTTTATCATTTTAAATCGCGATCCCAGCCAACTGTAAAGCAATTCAGATTAATTTAGTTACAAGAGTGACGAGAAAAATAAATGAATATTTTATTATGAATATTTCATTCGAAGAATCCTGTTATCAAGCGGAATTATCTGTTTCTTTACTGTTCTCGTACAATATGGTTGCGTTGTATTCGTATAAAATAACTGAGTGAGCATTTGCAACGTAAATGTAATAAACAGTTGTTAATATCGCGTGTATGTTTGGAGTGTTTTGAACTGTCCATTGAAGGAAAATTCCGTATATTATGGTAACGTTTAATATCCAAAATGATCCGACGATTATCACATGGCGAAAAAAATTGTGGTAATCGATCTCAACTCCCATACTCCTCAAATTTTCGTCCACTTTGTCAATCTGTTTTATCAACAGCGATACGTTCTGTACAATAAATAAAAATACATAAATACGACAACAATAACATAATATTTGCTTATCAATCAGATTTATGTTTTCAAATATAAAATAATAAATACTACATACATAGTATTTAGTAGTTCAAGTGGATATGATATATATACACACACAAGCATATAATAATATAATATTATTTTTGAAATGTAAAATAACAAATATTATATAAGCAAGGATACTTTTTCGTTTTTAAGAAGAATTTATATTGTATAATTGAACTATTGAACACTATTCACCTTGGACTGATACAAACCGATAATCATTGTAGTCGTATACCCAAATGTATGAATGGAATATTGGATTAGGTATATAACACGCTCTATATTATATGGCATCTTCATTTTCAAAGCACTTAAGTGAAAATAACTTTCAACGATAGAGATTGTGAAAATCAACGACATGTTCCAGATCCAGCTGCATATAAATTTCAGTAGATTCTTCCTTGGATCAATGAAATTGCGGAGTCCCACGATGTAGTTAAATACGGTTATTATTCTCGTTGTTTTCTCGTAGCTGTCCATCGCTGTTTTAATATATTCGTAAAAATTAAAATGAGAAACGTTAACAATATCTTCGACTTTTTCCAGTGATGTTAAAAGTGAAATACTTTCTTAACAATGACTTTGAAAACAGTTATTTCTCGTCCGTTTCACGGAACACTGAACGAATTTTAAATGAGTTGCAGTATCTGTCCTAAATGAAATCTTTACTATGAGATGTTGGTAAGTTTAGAAAGAAACACGAAACGAACACCAGTGTGAATGTTTACACTGAATAACTTTAGTGCATTTTAAAGAATAATACAAGCAATAATTAATAATTCTACTTTTCCGAAACGAACCGGTACGTGACATTAACGTGACTCGGTTGTCCGTGCGACTGAAGGTGACAGCGACTAAATCATCGGACATTACACACATTTCATTCAAATAAAAAAGTATTTCACGAGCAGAATGTCATCTAGAATGTCATCTACAAAAGCAAAAGTAGTTGTCATACGAAGCAATTGTATTCATCAACGAGGAAATATAAGTGATGGCCGGTTAATGTGGCACCGAGTAATTGCCATCTTTCCAGAAAAAAAGCACTTTATAATTCATTCGCTACTTTCCTACGCTATACGTAAAAAAATTTTAATATTCTACGTGTGTGTCCATGAAATTCCACTTATATTACATTTCAATTGATTATAACGTGCATCCTGAGATACTGACTAGGTATTATTATTCGTGTTGTGTTATTAATACTTGAACTATCTGACGCAATATTTTCAAGAGTCATCAAGATGCAGCGTAATATTTTCATTAGTCATTAAGATAAAAAAAAAAAATTAAAGGATCTTGCAGTACAATGAAGCACACAAACTTTTATTTACAGATTCTACGAAAAATCATTTAACATGATTGAACAAAAATTATGTATTGGTCAATTTGATCACTATGATAGGTCTAGCGTTATTGTTTCAATTCGTATGAGCTGCGTTGGTATTATTTAGTCAAAATTCTGGATTATTTGCGCATGATCACCTATATTGCAGTCAGGGAAATTCTTTGATTCAAAAGAAGACAAAAATCCAGTGCAACGAAATTAATCATAGAATTTATTTCTATTTCATAACTATGATATTAGCGTTAAGAAATATTTCAATATGCAAACACACAAAACTCACCGAGGAGTAACATTCGATTGGAATCTTTTTTATATTCTTAACATTCTAACATTTTATTTTCAACCTGTACATATATTTATGTAATCACGTTAAATCAAGTTTTGACTCAATTGTACCATGATCACCAAATAAGTTAATACGAAGTAGAAACACTGTAAGAAGTATGTGAAAAATTTTTTTATACATTCTACGAGAAAGAATTACATGAATTACATATGTAAATACTAACGTTACGAACGAAGCTGTAGTTCAACACATAATGAACTGATTTTGTATCTTCAAGCTGTGTGTACGATATTTGCCACAAGAATTGAAGGGTCTACCAACAGATCGATTCTATGTTACATTTTTCCAAGATAATTTCATTCAGTACGCAAGATAATAAAGAGTTCCAATTTTTTACCTCGTTTTTTAATTCCGTGCTTTCTCGATACAGAGGACACGCGTGGATAAGACTTATTATCTTGTCCGCCTGAAAATCGAGTAGACGATTACTTAACTTATTATTCCTTATTACTTCTAAAAAAAAAAAAGATTAATCTTTCACAAAATTATTTGATAGCCATTAGATTACAATTTTATTTTTTTGTCGCATCATCGTTGCATAAATTTAAGAAATACGTTGAATTTTTGTAATGAATATAAAACATTGTTTCATGAATAACAGTAGTCACTATAGCTTTTAACTTGTCATTTGGAATTCTTATATTGCAAAACTCTGTTAAAATCTTCGAGTTTTGCCAATTTCGTTTCAATTTCAATCGAGGAAAAGATTTCTAAGGTTTTGATATAATCTTTACGGAATCATCGTTATCATCATTATCTTTATCATACGATCTTTATAATATTATATAAATGAAATATTATAATAGCAGGGACTGTTACATGTTGTCCATGATTTGAATAAATTTTCTAATACGATACAAATATGTAATTCGATAAAAAAATCCAAACACAGCTTCCAAAAGAGTGATAAACGAGGTTTCTCACCTGTTTCATTGCGTATTCGCAATCAATACTCATTAGAGCAATTTTCAAGACACCAACGATGCTGTCCAACAGGAATGCAATTTCCAAAGCTAACGCGTCTGTGAAATCATGTTTTCTGCGTATTTGCATGTATACGTAATAAATACATACACAAAAATATAACAGTTGTGCGAACGTATATATTAATATTTGTGCGTTGAATAGTTGATTGACCATCTTTGAAACGTTGCACACTTGCAGATGCAGAAACCTTCAAATTGCCAAATCTTTTTATTCGTTAATAGATTCAGAATAACATACAGTGATTTGAATTAGATTTAGTAAATTTGAATCACATTTTATATATGTATTTAAAATATAAATGAGTATTTTTCTACTATTAGTAAGTCTTATTCTATTAAACTTGATGTCCCCAATCTTGGGATGTACATACATTACCATTTATAAATATCGTATTCGACATATTGTAGGGTCCGTTATTAAAAGAAAAATTCATCTCGAAAAGAATACAGATAATATAACTGACTTTTCCGATGATCACAATTTCTCATTCTTTTTACATTGCTTGCTCTTTAATCTTTGTTACTATTATTAATTCTGTTTACCTGATTTGTTGAAGTAAACGAAGATTTCCATCAGACGGTGATTCGTTCCTTAAATTTGATGTGTCGTTCATGGAAGATATCTGTGAGATATCTTCCATCGAACAATCGACTTCTAATCGGTTCTGAAAATTACTACTTGGTTTGAAAATGATTTCTTCGTTGGATTCCATAGCGATACTTTCGTTGTCCTCTGAGGGCAATGTTTTTAGGAGCTCGTTTATCACTTTAAATCGCGATCCCAGCCAACTGTAAAGCAATTCAGATTAAATTAATTATAAAAGTCACGATAAAAATAAATCAATATTTTATTATGAATATTTCATTCGATGCATCCTGTTATTAAGCGGAATTATCTGTTTCTTTACTGTTCTCGTACAATATGGCTGCGTTGTATTCGTATAAAATAACTGACTGGGCATTCGTAATGCAAGTGTAACAAATAGCATATGATATCTCGTTGAAGTCTGGATTTTTCTCAATTATCCATTGAAGGAGAATTCCACATATTATGGTAGCGTTTAATATCCAAAAGGATCCGACGATTAATACACGACGAAATAAATTGTGATAATCGATCTTAACTCCCAAACTCCTCAAATTTTCATCCACTTTGTCAATCCGTTTTCTCAACATCGATACATTCTGCACAATAAATAGAAATACATAAATACGACAACAATAACATAATATTTGCTTATCAATGAGATATATGGTTTAAATACAAAATAATAAATACTACATACAGTATAGTATTTAGTGGTTCAAGCAGATATGATTATATATATATATATACAAGCATATAATAATATAATATTATTTTTGAAATATAAAATAACAAATATTATACAATCAAGGACACTTATTCGTTTTCAAGAAAAGCGATAGGAAATTTATTTTGTATAATAAAAGAGAAATCACCTTCGACTGGAAAAGACCAATAATCATTGTACACGCATATCCCAATGCATGAATAGAGTATTCGATGGTGTATATAATGTGTTCTATATTTAATTGCATTCTCACATGTAAGTGATGATAAACTTCAGCGATGACGATTATAGAAATGAAGAAGATATTCCAGATCCAGCTGCATATAAATTTCAGTAGATTCTTTCTTGGATCAATGAAGTTGCGCAGTCCCGCGATGTAGTTAAATACGGTTATTATCCTCGTTGTTTTCTCGTAATTGTCCATCGCTGTTTTAATATATTCGTAAGAATTAAAATAAGAAACGTTAACAATATCTTTGACTTTTTACAATGATGTTAAAAGTGAAATACTGTTTTAACGACGACTTTGAAAACAGTTGTTTCTCGTCCGTTTCGCGGAGCACTTTGAACGAATGTCAAAGGAGTTGCAATAACTGTCCTAAATCAAATCTTTACTACGAAATAAACACCAGTGTGAATGTTTACACTGAAAAACTTTAGTGCATTTTAAAGAATAATACAAGCAATAATTAATAATTCTTGTTTTCTGAAACGAACGAATACGTGAGACGCTAACGTGACTCGTTTGTCCGTGCGACTGAGGGTGACAGCGACTAAATCGGACGTTACACACATTTCATTAAAATAAAATAGTATTTCACGGGCAGAATGTCATCTAGAATGTCATCTACAAAAGCAAAAGTAGTTGTCATATGAAGCAATTGTATTCATCAACGAGGAAATATAAGTGATGGCCAGTTAATATGGCACCGAGTAATTGCGATCTTTCCAGAAAAAAGCACTTTATAATTCATTCGCTACCTTTCTACGCTATACGTAAAAAAATGTTAATATTCTACGTGTGTGTCCATGAAAGTCCACTCATATTACATTTCAATTCATTATAACGTGCATCCTGAGATACTGACTAGGTACTATTACTCGATGTACGTGTTATTAATACTAGAACTACCTGACGATTAAAGCGTAATATTTTCATTAGCCATTAAGATAAAAGAAAAAAGAAAAATTGAAGTACACAAGATTTTATTTACACATTCTACGAAAAATCATTAACATGATTTAACGAAAATTATGTACTGGTCATTACTCTGATAGCAGCTCTAGGCGTTATTGTTTCAATTCGTATGAGCTACATTGGTATTATTTAGTCAAAATGCTGGATTATTTGCGCATGATCACCTATATTGCAGTCAGGGAAATCCTTTGATTCAAAAGGAGACAAAAATCGAGTGCAACGAAATTAATCATAGAATTTATTTCTATTTTATAACTATGACGTTAGCGTTAGGAAATATTTCAGTATGCAAACACACAAAACTCATCGAAGGGTAACATTCGATTGGAATCTTTTTTACGTTCTTTATATTTATATTTTATGTTCGGTTATATTCTAACAGTGGTGTTTTATTTTCAAAACTGTGCACCTACTTATGTAATCACGTTAAATCGAGCGACGACGAGCGCGTTTTCTTTTCAAACACAGAATACAATACATCTACAGTGGTTTTAAACTTACGCGGCACAATGTTTTAATGTTTAATACTTACAGCAACTTTTTGTCACACTGTAATAAAATATTATCGAAAAGCATGGAAAGTTGTGCAATTATACTTGCAGTGCTGTTTAAAACTCGATGGTTGCATTTGCTTTGAAGGCTAGATCTTTCATGTTTTGGGCCCATTGCACCAGGATCACCAAATAAGATAATATGAAGATTACAGACTGTAAGATGCACGTGAGAAGGTTTTTAATAGATACTATAAGAATAAAAATGATGAGAAATTATGAAAAGGATTACTAACGTCACGAAGGAAACTGTAGTTCACTATATAGTGGACTGATTTTGTATCCTCAAGTTGCGTGTACGATATTTGCCACACAAATTGGAGGGTCTGCCAACAGATCAATTGTACGTTTCATTTTTTTCCAAAAAAATTTTGTTTTATATGCAAGATAATAGAAATGCAATTTTTGTTTACCTCGTTTTTTAATTCCGCGCTCTCTCGATACAGAGGACATGCGTGGACTAGGCTTATCGTCTTGTCCGCCTGAAAATCGATCAGGCTGAAACTTTAAGCTTATTGCTTCTACCTCGAAAGTGCTTTAATTTTTCTAAAAAACCTTCATTTTATTCGGTAATCAGTTAAATTGTCCTTTTATTTTTTGTCGCGGTATAATTGTTTAAGTTTAAGAAATATATTGAATTTTTATCGTGAAAATAAAACACTGATTTGATGAATAACAAACGTCTTATTTATGTTATTATGATTGCAATGCTTCACTCTACTGCAGTTTTCAAAGTTTTCCTGCCAATTTTTTAATACAATCTTTATTGTACTACTGGAACGAAATGATTCTTATTTTTCTCGAGTTTCAGAAATTTCCTAATTTCCAGAAAGTTCCTTCGACATGTGATTTAATAAAAAAATTATCCACAGAACACTGTAAGATTGAAGAAAGATTGACAAATTTCTCACCTGTCTCATTGTATGTTCGCAATCATAGCTTGTTAGAGCGATTTTCAAGATTCGAAATACATTGCCCATTATGAATATTAGTATTAAATATATGTCCGGAAAGATATGTCTGCGTATATTCATATACAAGCTGTAGACTGATATGTTAAAGACTATCAACGACGTGATCGTGTATATCAATATTTGGGCGTTGAATATGCGATTCACAATTTTTGAAACGTTGCAGACATGCAGATGCAGGATTCTTTAAATTTACAAATTTTCGAGTTTTAGAATAATAAACAGTGGCAGTCGAGAAAGAGGAAAGAGAGAGAAAGAAAGAGAGAAAGAGGGAGAGTCTTAAAAAAAAATTTAAATTTGATACTTTAATGAATTTGCAATAACAATATTTGACCAAAAGGTATAAATTAACGACAAGTAAAAAATTTACCAGCCTGTTCAATATAGTATAAATTTTAATACACGAAGAATTTTAACAAATGCAATAATCACTCTTGCTTTTTAAGTTTTTCATTATTCGATCTTTGCTTACCTGATTCGTTGAAATAAATGGATCTTTTCGTCGATTGTTAATCCTTTATTAGAACTCGTGGATGATGTCGAAACTTCTAGAGAACGACTGGACGAGCAATTGTCAATTTGCAGTCGGTTTTGGAAATTATTACTTGGTTTGAATACAACTTCTTCGCTGGATTCCTCGCTGTTTAGTCGATCGTTCTCCGAAAGGAACGTTTTGAGAAGCTCGTTTATCATTTCGAATCGCGATCCTAGCCAACTGCAAAATATGATAATATGAGTTACAATTTAATCTTAAAAGTTGAAACTAACATTACTATATCACATACAGTGGTGTAATGAAAGTATCCGAATATATACTTGTTGATACCGTGCATGAATTTATTGTGTATTATTATACGACACATTTTGAAATTTTATTAGATCTGATATTTTTAGTTACATTGCAAAAGCATGAAATCAAACTGAAAATGTAAGAATTTATATTTAAGTATTATTCCTTTTATTAATAAATCTATGTGCTACATGCTGAATTTATCATTAATAAATATCTCATAAATAAATATTGATTTTAAATTTTACTCGTGCAATTATGATAATTTTATCTCGTTAACACATAACATGAAGATAAATGTTCTCAATTATAAATATTCAAATACTTTCATGAACCAATGGGAACAAATTAATTTCTCTTCAGTAAAGAATGAATTATTGTCAAACGCATCCAATATTTTATTAATATTATTATCTTATGAAAAATTGTGTACGTTTTTATTATTCGCTTACTATATGGCTACGTTGTAATCATATAGAATAATTGAATTGGCATTTGTAACGAAAATGTAGCTGCCGATAATCATTAGTGATACAATTGATGGGTTTCGTATTATTATCCGTTTCAAAAAAATTCCGCACATTATGGTTGCGTCTAGTAGCCAGAAACATCCGATGATCTTCACATGACGAAACAAATTATGATAATCGATCTTAATTCCCAAATTCCTTAAATTTTCGTCCACTTGGTTAATCTGTTTCACCAACGCCAATGCATTCTGAACAATAAGTAAAATAATAATAACTGAATAATTAATCAGTTTATTGATCTAATACTTTGCACATTTGAAATAATTTTCCACCATTAAAAAATGGAGAAGGAGGAATATTCTGAAAAATATTTTTGACTCTGACTCTGATATGTATGGAAACAATTTAATGAATACTGCAGTCGATTATAACGAAGTTATTTATGATACTGAGAACAGCAGCGATAATAGTGAGGAAGTGAAAAAAAAAAAAAATTGGATTAGGCTTAAAAAAAAAAATCGAAAATTTGAGATTGAAATGAAAAATTTATTCTCCAGGGAAATAATTAAATTAGCTAGGATTTTTCATTCGACGTAATAATATTTTTCAATGTTCACTGGATATACCACAGAAGTGTCTTGGAGTCGTATAACAAATTTAGCTGGAGCACAAATATAACAATAAAATAATAAATAATAATACACTATTTAAATTGATTATATAAATATGATATAAAATACAAAACGGTGTTTCCTCAAAGAAAATAATTTATCAAATAATGTGTACTGTATAATTGAAAAATGATCCATCACTCACCTTGGATTGGTACAAACCAATGATTGCTACAGTTATATACCCGAATACATGGGCAGCAAATAGGAATATGTACGTAATGGATTCTATGTTGCGTTGCATTGTTGTAGTTATAAGATAAAACTCAATACAAAATTCACAGACAACGATCGTAAAAATCAATGATATAATCCATATCCAGCTGCATAAAAATTTGAATAGGTTCTTTCTTGGATCTATAAAGTTACGGAGCATTGCTATGTGATTCAATATGATTATTATCCTCGTTGTTGCCTCGTAATTGTCCATGTCTATGTTTGTAGAGAAAGCAATAAAGATTAAAAATATTTCCTTCAATGATACTAATCCTTAACTGGTATGTTTGGACATTGGCCACGACAACTTAGGCTTCTATATTACGCCATAAATTACTTTACGTTATATAATTTTGTTGTATAATTTTATATTACTAATTTCTGTCAGAAATATGAAGCATACAATAAAATTAAATAGTTTGAGTTTTTTAAACATATAAATAGCCATATGTGACCACTAAATATCACTTAAGGATCAAATATATAAGCTTAGTACGTAAGCTTTTTACAAATGTTGAACGTATTTTGAATGTATTGTAGTAAAGTTTTATTTATATAGAAAGATGTGTCACAGTATCGTGAACTTTGTTCCTTACTGTTCAAAAATTCGATTTTGAGATACAAGACAGATACATAAGACAGAGATACAATAGAGACTCATACTCCACACATGAACATTCTACAATATTATCTGAACAGAATTTTTCATAATGGCCGAAAAGAATTTACATATTATTTAATGATTAAGAACAAATGAATGATATGAATAAAGTTTGTAAAAAAATAATAATGTTAAAGCTTATAAAAGGAACTGTACAAATTTTCTCTTTTTCATAAAAAAAGAAAAAAGGAAATGTAAGTAGAGAGAAGGAGTCACTTGATTTTGAATCTTTACCGTCTGTACAGATTGAAGAAAGAAATAACAAATTAAACACTCGCGTGCAATTCACGTATTAGTTCCAAACTGACTTGTTACTTTGTGCAACTGGACGCAATAGCGGCTCAAATATGAAATACTTATCACAAGTGTTCAATGTCATTAAGGAAATTGTAGAATAGAAGAAGCAATTTATTTGTCTAGACGTTATCAAGGGAACATAAATGATGGCGGAATAATATTATATATATATATATATATATATGAATATACACAGTTTCGAAAAATATATTACTATTAGAATAGGATCGTCATATTTTGTTTCATATAAATAAAAAATGTACTAATAATTTAAATATGTTTAGACGATGATTGCATCATTTTTTAGAGTATTATATTATTTGTATATATTACATATACATACTCATTATATATCTATTTAATTCATACGATTCATAAATATATATTATATTCATTTAGTTAATTCTTTCATTATAACGTATACGTACGTCTAATGTCTACAAATCTTATGTTATGATAAACTGCATAAATTCGCAATTACTTTTATTTATTTACTTCACATCGCAATTATTAAAATCTTCACGCTTGTGCATTATGGTGTTCCATTTCGCGAATCATTCAATCTAACAAGTTTATTTTCATTTCACAGGTAAAGCAACCAGCATATGTTTGTTTCGGTAGCAGAGACAGCGTGGAAGAATATTTTTTTATGCGAAACGTTGAACTCAGCATACAGTGATATCGTAAAATCAACGAAGATAACAATAAATTTTATAAAGTTAGTTCCAGTAGTGACGAGAATTGAAAATTTATTTCACTCGTAAAATATCAAATCAATGTTTCAATACCTACAGTTGCTTTTTCTGTGTTTTGATATTCTGTAATACAATATTACCGAAAATGTGCAAAAATTTCGCAATTATACTTGTATCCTTTCAGAAAATGGTTCCATTCATTTGATCATTCTTTGTCAAGTTCTGGCTCAATTGTATCATGATCACCAGATAAGTTAATACGAAGTACAAACACTGTAAAAAGTACATCAGAGACAATTCTTAATGTGTTCTATCTGTGAGAAGGAAAAATTATTTTAAAAAAGTACCAACGTCACGAACAAAGCCGTAGTTCAGTATATAACGAACTGAATTTGTATCCTCGAGTTGCGTATATGATATTTGCCACAAAAATTGGAGGGTCTATCAACAGACATCAAGTCTTATTTTTCCAAGATAATTTCATTCAGCACGCAAGATAATAAAGAATTCCCAATTTTTTACCTCGTCTTTTAATTCTGCGCTTTCTTGATACAGAGTACACGAATGGATTAGGTCTATGATCTTGCTCGCCTGAAAATCGAATAGGTCAGACTCTAAACTTAAAAAAAAAAAAGAAAAAAAAAGAAAAAAAACTAAGTTTGTCTTGAATTGTAACTTTATCCTGACATAGTTGCTAAAGTTTGAGAAATGTATTGAATTCTCCAATGAAATGAAACGTTGTTTTATGAATAATACAGTGACAACCTAATTTACATCACTGTGATTTTTAGCTCGTTCTGTGCAATTGGCAACTTTACGGACGTCTTTGAATTTTTTCGTGTCTGAATCTTCTTCTCAGTCTCAAACGAGAAATAGATTTTCAGTGTGATGTTTCACAATTCAGTTCCATCAAAGAGATTGAGAAACAAAAGTTGTTACCTGTCCCATTGCATATTCGCAATCGTAGCTCATTACGGCGATTTTCAAACTGCCAACGATACCGTCTAATAAGAATATCAATACTAGATCCAACTTTTCTACGACATCGGTTTTTCTCTGGATTTCCATATATATCCAGTAAGTCGATATACTGATGTACACCAGCGTTGTGAATGTATATATCAATATCTGAACGTTGAACATCTGGTTCACCAACTTCGAAACGCTGCAGACTTGCAGATGTAGAGATCTGTAAATTTTGCAAATCTTCAAGTCATTTTATTCGTTGATAGATTCAGGATAATATATTAGTGGTAATAAATTTAAATTTTTACATTTTACTAGTCAGTAAGTCATATTCTACTAAATTAATATCTATCTTGGGATACATTACCTTTCACAAATGTGTGAATATAGTATCTGATATACAATGATGATAATTACCTTTTTTTTTAAATTCGAAGTCAATATCATAGTCAATATCATTGCATTTATTAAACATTTATTAAACGTCCGTTGTTAAAAGAAAAGTTCATCTCAATAGGAATAAATATAGGGTGGACCAAAATTTTCCTCCTAAATATTTTTCTTCCATAAAACTAAATTGTGAGAAACAATTAATTTCAATACTCCTTACTTCAAACTAATTTTAATTGTAAGAAACAATTAATTTTATTAATTTTGAATTACATTTAAGTACAAAGGTGATTTTTTTCATTATGTTTTAAAAAAACTTGTAAAAAAAAAATTAAAAAAATGTATAATAAAAAAATTTATCTTACGACTTTTATGATTTATTTTAGTAGAAAGTGATTCCAGACCCTGGACGTTTTTGATCCACCCGATATAACATGAGTGATTACAATTTCTTATTGTAAAATTACTCTCCTTACTTAATCTTTTTACATTGCTTGCTGTTCAATCTTCATTACTCATCGCCGCAACTATCATTAATTCTGATTACCTGATTTGTTGAAGTAAATAAAGCTTTCCGTCAGTGGGTGATCCTTTTTTAAAATTTGACGTGTCGTTCACAGAAGATGTCTGTGAGACTTCTGAAGAACGAGCGATAACCGAACAATCGGTTTCCAATCTGTTTCGAAAGTTACTACTTGGTTTGAAAATGATTTCTTCGTTGGATTCCATGGTGTTTCTTTCATCGTCATCCGGGAGCAACGTTTTCAAGAGCTGGTTCATCATTTTAAATCGCGATCCCAGCCAGCTGTAAAGCAACGATTTAATCTGACACTGAAGAATATAGAACGACGCGATGAATATTTTTCTACGAGTAAAAATACTTTTTCTACTTTTCCACGTACAATATGGCTGTGTTGTAGTCGTACAAAACAATCGACTGGGCGTTCGTAATGTAAATGTACGTGAATGTAGACGAGCATGACAGCGGGATCGTCCGCACTGCCCACGCGATGAAAATTCCTAATATTATGATCGCGTTCAGTAGCCAAAATGATCCTACGATCTTCACGTGACGGGACAAACGCCGATGATCGATCTCAAGCCCCAGGTTCTTCAAATTCTCGTCCACTCTGTCAATCTGCTCCATCAGTCTCAACGCATTCTGAAAAGAAAAAAGAAAACAGCTGATAAGAATAACCAAGTGCAATTCTACCGACAACACACTATGTAGAGATATGAAAATCATAAATGAGGATGGATACTTTCGTTCTTTTTTCTTCTTTTTTTTTTTTTCTTTTTTTTTTAAAGGAAAGAATTTGTGTTCTCGACGATTCGTTGCTCACCTTGGATTGGTACAAACCGATGATCACTGTACTCGTGTAGCCGAACGCGTGTGTAACATACTGAAATATATACGCAACGTGTTCTATGTTCAAAGGCATTCTCTCCAAAAGGTACAGTTCAACGCGAAGTTGAACAACAGCGACCATGAGAATCAGAAATATGTTCCACGTCCAGCTGCAAACGAATTTCAATTGATTCTTTCTTGGATCTATGAAGTTACGAAGCGCCGCCACGTGATTCAGTGTGGTTATTATCCTCGCCGTTGCCCCGTAGCTGTCCATCGTTGTTTTTAATCTGGATCAAAGTGGAAAACACGTTAGTAATTTTTCTTCGTGGTACCGATTTTTCAGAGTGACAAGATTAAAACAAAGAAACATTAGTTTTGAGGCACTCTAAATGGATATTTCGACGATCGTAAAATTGTCATAAATGTGGGAAAATTTGTCAGAAAATTAAGAAAAATGATCAGGTTAATGCATTGATACGCGAATTAAAATTCTTGACGTTTGATTCAATTCTTTGACGAAAGATCGTTCGTTACTCGTTCAAATTTCGGATGATTGCAATTGCGTATAAAACGAAGAGGACAAATAAATTAAAAAAAGGGGAATGATAGGCCCATGCACCATATTTTGGATTCAACGCTATCTATCGAGTTTTCCAATTTCGAACTTTATCGTTTACGAGTTTAGACGCAAATTCATATTGACCTTGACTAAATGCAATGCAGATTAATAACAACAGGATACAAGTAAAAAATTAATAATGTTCGCACTAGTTTGAGAATGTGATAGCGTACGCGACATTAACGTGACTTTTTTCTTCGCGCGACTGTCTAATAGCAGCTCAATACGTGTTACGTGTCATCGAGGAAATTGTAAAAGAGAGAAAAAGGGCAATTCATTTATCTAGGCGTGATGTTATCTGTTTTTTTTTTCAAGGAAAGCGGGCAATAGCGAAATAATAGAGTTTCATGCGATTACGATCGCGTTGGAATGTCTAAGCGCTAATTATTATTTTATTCACTGTGTGTAAAAGAATTACTAGTATTCCACGTGTATCTAAACTATTATTGCAGTAAAAAATTTTGAATTAGTAGAAATATTATAAATAATATAAAATATATTATAAAAAATATTAGTAAAAATATTATAAATAATATAAAACATATTATAAAAAATATAAAAAAATATTAGAGCAAAAACTATTATACTTTATTTATTTAATTATTCGTTTTATGACGTCCATTAATGTAATTACGATGTATCCTCATCATTTACTAATTTTACTTTATCAAAGGAAAAATTGATAAGGGCTGTCACGAAATTAACAGAATTAAAAATTAACAGTAATGGAACGATCAAGCAGATACAACGTAAAGTCATTATTATTTTCGTTATATTTGCATTACATTACAGTTTATACAGAGAATTTGAATACGAAGCTGTATTCCTGGATCATCAATATAAAATATAAATTAATTGGTTATAATCTTATTTTATACATACGCAATCGACATGAATCATAATTCTTCGAATTATTTGAATATATTGTTCAAAATGGATACCTTGTACAGTAACATATCAGCAGAATTAATTGCGATGATAATTTTTATACCGTTGACTAGTCTATATAATCATACTTCATTGTCAGATCCTTGTAGCTGGCGCTGCTATAAATATGAGAATTAGAAATTAATGGACAAGTTGATAGCTGTAGCAGTATGTTAATATTTAATAGTTACAGTTCTTCTTTTTGCTTTCTTATCGTTTTATAATTATTTGATATATTATTATAGAGAAGCGTGGGAAGTTAAACTGGCACACTTGTATTTTCTTGTAATATTGTTTGAAAAGTGGAGGTCTCGTTTTTGGTTGCGTCTGGCAATGATCCATTCGCTATCAGGTTCTGACTCAACTGTACCATGATCACCAAATAAGTTACCACGAAGTAGAGACACTGTAACGAAACACGTGAAACAATTTTTCACACGTTCAACGAGAATATAAATAATAAAAAATAGCACTCACGTCACGAACGAAGGTATAGTTCAATACATAGTGAACTGACTTTGTATCTTCGAGTTGCGTATAGGATATTTGCCACAAGAATTGGAGAGTCTAACAACAGATCAACACTGCGTTTCATTTTTCCAAGATAATTTCACTCACAGAGCAACGCAATTTCAATTTTTACCTCGTTTTTTAATTCTGCGCTTTCTCGATACAGAGAACACGAATGGATAAGGTCTATTGTCCTGCTTGCCTAAAAAAAAAAAAAAAAAAAAAATTAGATTACTTCCTTCTGAGAAAGAGAATCTTTTAATCTTTTAAATTATTCGTTAATTAATCAAGTTGTTGCTCTTTCAGATAGTTTTATTATACATTTATTTATTGGTCTTGCTGTCAGATCATTCGAATAAAATTGTTTCGTATTGTGAAATGATATTTTTTCTTGTATTTGAACTTTCATTTCCAAGGTTTCATTTAAGTTTTAAAAGTTTTACGAACTCTAATTTACCATTGAGTTAATCTTTAACTGAAAGAATCGACAAGAATACATTGTTCTTTCTAAATAAAGAACAAAGATTTAAAGGGATTCCCCAATACGAATGATCGAACGCACGCAGTAAAGTTGAAAAGGATCGGGAAACATGTTTTTCACCTGGCTCATTGCATACTCGCAGTCATAGCTCGTTAGTAGAATTTTCAAGACAACAACGATGCTGTCCAACAAAAATATTGGATTTATGGCCTGCACGAAATCATGGCTTCTGCGAATGTCCATGTATATGCCGTAGGTCATTATGCTAACGTATATCAGCATGGTGAAAGCATATATTAATAATTGGCTGTTGAATATGTTGTTCACCATCTTCGAGACGTTGCACACTTGCAGATGCAGCAATCTTTAAATATGCGAAATCTTTCAAATCTTCTCAATCGTCGACAGATTCAGAATAATTATACAGCCAGAACAAACGAAGAATGTTTGAGAGAAAATTTAATAATATTTATGAGCATTGTCAGTAACTATTTCACCATACACTTAATACAACAATGCTACATGCAAGGTTTAATGTCATTTGTTCTGGAATGTGCATACATTATTCGAGTGCTTTGTAACAATAATAATTTACTTTTTCTTCAAATTTAAATGTATATGACGTTTGCGCTATTGAAAGATAAATTCATTTTCAAAAGTAATTCGAATAATACAGCATATTTTTCTTCGCAAGTATAGAGCAGGCCGAAAAGTTTCTTCCCACCTATTTTCTTTTAATCTCTTGCCACGCGCGTCGAGAATTTTCTGGTTCCAAAGTTGTAATATTTTCTCAGTTTTAAGTAAAACAAAACAGGCAGAACAAATAATAAATTTATTACTTCTCGATACCGACGAGTTGAAAAAGAAATCGACGAATTACTGTATACGGTTTTGGTCGCTCGTTATGGTCCGCAATCAGTTGCCAGCTTCAAAATACAGGGGAGAAACTGATTTCATAAATTTTAAATTAAATTCAGGTTCAATGATTTCTCTCAGTATGTTTATAAAATGTAAATACGTAATATGAAACATAAATATATGTAACAAAAACATATAATAAAAAAATTGCAGATTTATTTCAGCAGAAAGTGATTTTTCGTCCATCATGTATTGCAATTAATTTTTGATTGTTTCTGAAAACTTTCTGTCGTCCATCGACGCGATCGTTACAAATTAAAAATTTTGTTGCCGTTCACCTGATCTGTTGGAGTGAACGGAGCCTCTCATCGATCGATGATCCTTGATCAGAATTCGATTCGTGGCACGCGAAAGATACCTCTTCATCTTCTCGAGAACAGCCGGACAATGAATTGTGAACTCGCAACCGATTTCGTAGATTGTCACTTGGCTTGGAAATAACCGCTTCGTCGAATCTCTCGTCTTTTACCTGATTTCTCTCCAAGAGGAGCGTTTCGATGAGCTCGTTTATCATTTTGAACCGCGATCCCAGCCAACTGCAAAGCGAGTCGGTTTCAATTTAACTTCGACGAGATGCGAAGTTAATCATTATTAATTATCAATCGTTAACTAGCTATTAATTGTTACTAATCACTAGCTAACGATTAATCAATGCTTTCACTGTTCACGTACACTATAATTGTGTTGTAGTCGTACAAAACAATCGACTGCGTGTTCGTCATGTAGACGACATTGAAGAGAGTCAGTATTTTGATTGGCAGGCCAAAATATGCATTTCTATTGAGTATCCGTTCGATGCACATTCCGTACATTACGAGCGCGATTAGTATCCAGAGGGATCCTACGATCTTCACGCGACGAAATAAATCGCTGTAATCGATCTTAGTTCCGAGCTTCTTCAAAATTTCGTCGACTTGGTCGATCTGTTTCTCCATCGTCAATACGTTCTGAACAGGAGAGCGATTAATTAATGAAAGAAATTGAACCACTTGCCCTACGATTTCCTTTTCAATCTTGTTTGGTAAGCTGTATGTCGGGCAAAAATTTTATTTAAAGGTGCAAAATTCAGGAACCTTCATTCGCCGCTACTGAATAAAATATGTAAATTCTCGCATACTCGTTCGTATAATGCACTCGGACGAAGATTCGTTCGAACAAGAACCTCGTCGTTGTATCTATTTGACTGGATCATGTCAAACGCGAAGGAAGATAATTACTCAAGATTTGAAAAAATGTGAGACCACTTTTCATATTTAAAAATGAAATCTTTCTCAAATATTGCGCGTTTATGTGTGCGAGCGAAATATTCACAAAGGTAGAAAATTTACAACAGAAATGATAATTATTTACATTGTCAAACGAAAAAGTTTCATTCAAATGAAATATTCGATCGAGGAAAAGTATGTATATTCGAATTATTTTAAATAAATATTCTGGCATATAATTCACTACTTGTATTTATGATCTTTTTTTCTTATTCTATTGAAAAAGAATCCGTCATTCACCTTGGACTGATACAGACCAATGATCATTGAACTCGTACACCCAATAATATGAATAGTATATTGGAATGCGTGAAACATACGTTCCATGCCAATCGTCTTGCCTAGAATACTCAGAATATATATTATAAACAAGAATGGAACGATAGTGATTATAAGGATCGAAATCGTGTTCCAGATCCAGCTCAATATGAATTTAAATTGATGTTTTCCTGGATCTATGAAGTTCCGGTGTGCCGCTACATAATTCAATATGGTCACCATCCTGGTTGCTGCCCTGTAGTTGTCCATTGTTGTTTTAATCTAAATAAAAAAAAGTTTTCTTGCTTACAACTTGAAATACTCCGAACGTGACAAGTTAAGGAACCAATGGATTTTTGTTCCTTTTGTGGGGAATTTTGAATGGACTTCAGTGAAGTTGGAATATTTTTTTTTATACACAATGGAAAACGGAGAAACGAAGGGGAAAACGTAAGCGAATCAAATTGAAATTAAATCAATTAAAATTAATGTTATTGTAGTTAAATTAATTTAATTAGCTATCACTATTATTGCTATTGTAATTAAATTAATTTAATTAGCTATCACTGTTATTGCTATTGTAATTAAATTACTTTAATTAGCCATCACTGTTATTGCTATTGTAATTAAATTAATTTAATTAGCTATCACTGTTGTTGTTATTGTAATCAAATTAATTTAATTAGCTATCACTGTAATTGTTATTGTAATCAAATTAATTTTAACTATCACTGTTATTGTTATTGTAATTAAATTAATTTAATTAGCTATCACTGTTATTGTGATCAGATTAATATAATTAGCTATCAGTGTTGTTGCAATTAAATTAATTTAACCAGCTATCACTGTTGTTTTAATCAAATTAATTCAACTAGCCATCACACTGTTATTGTAATAAAATTAATTTAACTAGCCATCGCAATATTCACTGTTCACTTTCACTGTTCACAAATTGCAGATCATTCCAAGGAATTAGACTAGTTACAATATTCTTGTTCTTCGTGAAGAAAATGTGGTTAAGGAGAAGAATGATCGATTGTGCAGTGAACGATATCAGAAAAGAAAGAAAAAAAAAAAAATGAAAGAATAAAGTTAATCCACCAACGTGAACTTCAACGTAATTATTGTGCTTTGTTCGATTAAACGTCATAAGATCATCACTCAGTTCAACAATTTTGTACCGTTAGAAGGAATTGTAAAAATAAGCAATTGCAAAGCAAGTTGTAAAATTGTTCACTTACGTAAAAGTGGAGAATGTAATGAAAAATGTGTGCACTATGTATTATCAGGTGCAATTATCCAAGTTTACAAATTCTGAATCTTACTTTTCAACAAGTTTCAGAAACGAACCAACGAAATACTCTAACACTGACGTCCAGCGTCAGTACGAAGAGGAATTAATACCAACGAAGAGGAATGCACTTCGCGACATTAGGTTCGCGTATCGTGGAATCGAAATGATCGAATATTTCAATTTTCGAATTTTACGATTTACTCAGCTGACGTTCAAATTTACACTGATCACTGTGAACGCAACGCACTCTGAGTAAAAATTAACAATTGTTACGCCAGTTCGAAATGAAAGAGTACGCGAGGCATTAACGCGACTTCTTTCTTCGACTGCACGACTGAATGTAATAGCAATTCAATGTGTGTTTCGCGTCATTAAGGAAATTGTAAAAAAGAGAAGGTATTTCAGTTATCAAACGTGGTGATGAATGGTAGATATTATTTCGACTGATTAGGATCGCGTCGGGAAGTTATATTAATTATTACTTCGTTCAACAGACACAAAAAAATTACTAATTTTTCACCACTGAGTGCTTACTATCACAATGGAATATTACATTTTGTTAATTCTCCCTATTTATTAATTTCATTTGTTCAAAGGAGGATTTGTAAAATCCAAATTAACGACAAAAGAAGGATTCATAGCTAAAATTAACATAATTAAAAACTGACAATAATTGTTGATGGAGCGAAGTAAGGTCATTTACCTCGCATCGTAATTAGTCAGTATGAAATACACGAATATTCATGTATTTTATTATTAACAAAGTCTGAATTTTGTGGTATATTATGGAAAATCATTCTGCCGACGACTAGATGAAAGGGTGAAAGCAACTTTCTAACAAGAAGCTCATAAAATATTAAAAAAGACATTTGTAAAGGTCTACCAAAATTAATGCAAAATGGAAATCAACAATATTGGATAATGGAGTAGAGTGTTGTCTCATTTTGTCTCTGCGCTTGTGGAGAAATCAATACTGGTATCGAACTCGATGAAACCTTTGCTTCATAATCATTTTACGTTATCGCGTATCTCACTCCATCGTTTGTCAAGTTTTACTTTATTATTTTTCTGAAAATCAACGCAGCAACGAAGAAACACCAACGCAATCAAACTCGAACCACATCTTCCTTATTTCTTTGAAGATATTCGAACCTTCTACTCTCGATTCGATTTCTTCTTTTGGAATTCTCTATTTATCATTGTCTTCGTTTTCCATGCACAGATTTTGTGAAAATCAGAATTAAAATATCGCTAAAATTATAATATTCAATATTTTCAAAAGGGAGACTGTCGAATTTCCTTTCTCTACAATTCTGCAAATTTTATCTGAAGTTACAACGTCTTCTAAACTAATAGTTTCTCGACCTAAGCCAATATTTTTCACAGAGAATGCGTAGGTTAATCGATCAGAAATAATTGAGGGGACCTTGAAGTTTTCGAGAGCCTTACATTTCTTAATTTTTAAATTCTGCAGGTGAAAGTTTACCAAGGGATCGTTGCACAACGTTTCCTATACTGAGTAACTTTCATCGACAAAACGGGACTATTCAAAGTCATCAATTCATGTCGAACCGTTTTACGTAGTTAAAAGCAACAGATGCAGAATTTGATTAAAAGTTTCTTCGTCCAGGCCAAGGTCCATTTTTTTTTCAACTACATCGTTATTATTCTTTTCCATCCAAATATTCTAGGTATCTAGAACGTCTGGAAATCTCTTTTTCTTTTTCTTGTCACTGTGATACGCTCGGAAAAAATTCTACTTCTATTGTCCCTCGTCAATCTCCTCAGGGAAGGAAAAAAGAAAGAAAAAAGAAAAAAGAAAATTGCAGAAGGAAAATGGAAACGAATGGAGCAAAATCGATGAGCCGTGAAGTTAGAGCACGTCTCGTCGAGTTCCGGTCGAAAAGTCTGTCTCGTTCGATGATCGTCGGCAAATAGGAAGCCCCCAGTAACGTTCGGCTGCACGACCACGCGAACAGAGCGGAGAATTTGAGATACGTGGACTCGTGGGGCGTGAGAGGCAGCCCTTAGGGAATCGGGCTAATCCACCGAACGAGATTGATTTAAGAGTTTCGCGGCCGTTCTTCCGAGCAATTTCGAATTTCAGTGTCATTGGGGTATGCGAACGCTTGAAAAACAGTTGAAACCGGTTGCAAACAGACTGCGGATTTTTTAACGCGTTTAGGTAGGGAGAGTTCAAATGCTGGAAAAATATTTTATCTCTTTTAAACGCTCGCTGAATTTGAAGAATCCGTGTTAAAAAGAAACGACCCTCTCTTCTGTCTTACGATTCTATTTTTTTTTTCTTTTACACTGCAATATTTTTATTTTTATTGTTCCACGAGCGTCAAAAAAGAACTTCTATTTCTGCACATGCAAGAAATTATGCGTGTAACATTTGCTGTATTGGCAAATATTGCGGGGGCGTGGTCTATGGAATACACAGATATCTATAACTTGGTTATTTATGACAATGTTTATTAGACGAGATAAATTTCGATTCGAGTTTCCATTTCTTTCAGACATTTTCGCTCGAGAAATTGTAAAAACGCGCAGAAAAATCCGCAGTCTAGCTAGAAGAATGACGAGGATTAGCTTTGTAATAAAACATTAAAAGAAACAGTTAGAGAGTATTCAATGTTAATACAGCATTCTTCGGGAAGAAGGAACGTATAATTAAAAAATGAAAATGTCATGTAGTTTCTAA
This sequence comes from Tetragonisca angustula, assembly GCA_036937485.2. Taxonomy (NCBI): domain Eukaryota; kingdom Metazoa; phylum Arthropoda; class Insecta; order Hymenoptera; family Apidae; genus Tetragonisca; species Tetragonisca angustula. The sequence continues at coordinate 1,585,848 of JAWNGG020000014.1, forward strand.
TGATTCAGAAGGTTGCAGGAAGCGAAGAGAAAAATTTTAAGAAATATTTAAAACAATAATTGTCCAAGATCGAAGCCAACGGAGAGTTTACCTAAAACAGGCACACAACGTAATGGAACATCAGAGAGGTACAGAATATTTTACAATAAACGTAGAAATATTTTACAACAATTATACAGAGAACTATCCGTAATAAAATATTCAAAGTAAACTCTTGTTAATTAAACGAAATACTTAAGCACTAAAGTAAAGCGTCAATTTAATATATACGTTTACAGAGAGAGAGGAATATCGCATAAATAAATGAGAAACAGACGTTAATTCGATCAATGATCAATTGTTGCAAGTCGCTATCGATTCGATGGATTATCTACAACAGGTCAGTATTACGTATATATTAATCAAAATATCAATACTGGAAAGGTTTATACTTTCTTCTGAATGTGATTGACACAGAGTTTAGACCTTGCAAAAATAGAGTGATCCCTGGTTGATTATTCAAGCCTCGAGGACGTGATTCAAGTAAGCGATGTAGCAGATGGCTAGTCTGAGGATCTCGATCTTCGAGAGTTTCTTCTCTGGTGGCAAGGTCGGCAGAAGTTTTCGAAGTTCTGCGAAAGCTAAGTTGAAAGCCTCCACTCGAACCCTTTCCCTGCGACAAACAGATAATCAACGTTCAACGTATTCAATTCCGCAGAGCAGTTCGAAAAATCGAAGGGACGTCAAATTCTGCAAACAGAGCGTTCGTTTCGACAATTTTCAGCAAGTTTCTTTAACGACTCAAGACAGTGATGGACTTGACATTTCAGATATTTCTCGGTCCCTTGGATCAGCCACTTGCGCTGGCAACTTGATTGGCGGACCATAACGAGCGACCAAGCCGAATATACAATAACTCGTCGCTTTCTTGTCGAACTCGTCGAGCACGACATCACCGGATAGAAATGATTGAGAAGCGACGAAATTTATTATATCTGTTTCGCCCGGGGTTGCGCTTAAAGCTGAGAAAATATCGTGGCACTTCATTCCAGCGCAAGAGGTTGTTGTTTAAAGGTGAGAAACAATTTAGAGAATATAAAACAAACGCGAGAGTGTATTAAATATAAAAATAACAAGCAATGCAAATAACAAATAACATAGTTTACGAAGTCACTACCTCGTGGCATGTGCTGTTCGATATTTTTGCGTCGCTCTTCTGCGTCGACGTCTTTCTTCCCTCGAAAGCGTGCCGGCACCAGGTGCACCAACCCCGTTCACGACCACGCCGTGTCCACCGTTCGCCATTTTGTCTTCGATCGATAGGAATTCGCGAGAAGGAAGGCAATCCCTTCTTTCCTCCTTCTTTCTCTAATCAATTACCATTCAATATCTCCGCGGACAAAGGCTGCAGTCGCAGAGAACGGAAACCGAGAGCGAAGCATCCTTGATCCTCATGCTCTTTCACCCTGAAATTCAACATTGCACACATTATTATGCATACGTAAATGTGGCAAATGATCTCCAACATTGTACAATTTTGACATTCGATCTTCAACTTGCAAACATTGACGTTTGACAAACTACTGTTCGTACGATTTTACAATTTTAAATTTTTTCATCTTCTTCCTAGCGATCTGGAACAATAATAAATCATTCGTTGGTGTTATCATTTTGATAATATCGCCCGAGTTATCACCCCCGTGGTAAACGTGAGTCTCGAGGGAACGAAATTCGGAATAAAGGGGCTAGCTTCTCGAGGAAAAAATAATGGATTGATCAAATGTTTGCCGTACGTCGGCAAAATTATTTGCCAAATATTTGACACATGCTTGAGGGCAAGTGCAACGGACACAAAGGGTTAATGTCTAATGTGTCCGTCTTTTCTTTTCAATGCAATTCTACGTAATAAATGCACGGCGATTGATTGATCTAAAGTTTCCTTTACTTAATAATTAAACTGTGAACGTTCATGAACAACGACTTAAAGAATACACAGAATACGCAACTGTTCGGTCTGGAGCACAAGCTGACGCGTTTCTTAGACGTTTCTAAAATGTTACGATGCTCGAAATGAGCGAAAAATAAATTTATTGTGCCGAAGGGGTTAATTGGTTAGCAATTGCCAATCGAAATCAGATAAAATCGCAAGCACTCGCCACTCTCAGTAGCCAAACTGTCATACTCGCAGTCACTCAAATTAACAATATTAAAGATAACTTTGGTAAGCATTCAACTTCTCGAACTCTGTTTCTTTTGAGATTAAACTCGATTCTGAAGTGGTATTACATTCCTAGTTACTCGTTACAGAGTATCACACCTGAATAGTGAGACTCAACTTTGAGCCATACTTAATACCATACCACAATCGATCTTCAATACGTATCAAAATATTCGACGTGCAATTTGAATGACAGATTTAAAATAATATTCGTTTGGACAAGAAAGTATAACCGGATCTTGCATCTTAAATTACAACATTTAACATCGAAACAGAGCTATAATTTTAAATGTTGCAAATCAACATTAAATATTACGATTCCTTTGATAACTCAGCAGAGGCACGTTACGTGTCGTTCTACCTCGATTTCCCCATAAATCCACGAAACTTTCGCCGAGTATAAATAAAAAGGAGGTGTGTGAAAATTAACGAAACTAGCTTCAGGGGAAAGGGAAACAAGTGTCGATGAATAAATGAGGGAAACTAAAGGCAACGAGAGCGGCGTGAAAGAATGAAGAAGCCTCGATACTCAGGGGGCTCTTAAATTCCGAGCAATTCGACGAAAATCGACGAAAGGTGTCATTCTATTATTCAGAGAAGCTTCGCTCATCCCTTTTTAATTATTCACGCCGAACAACCCTCGGTCTCGTTCAATCTGATTCTTATGGTAAACCGGCAATTCCTATGGACGTCTTCTCGCGGTTCCTTTAAATATTTCAGGAAATTTCTCAGATTTCGATGCTCGCTTTCACTTTTATTGCCACCCTCTTTCCACCGAATCTCCCGCTTTTTCTTTTTCTAATGTAAATTTCATTCTGGACGATATTTTGAACTGTCGTAACTTTGTGAAAAAAAAAAAATGTACAATGATCCAAATTTGTCTCGTTTTAAAGCGTAATTTTCCTACTCTGATAATTTCTTTTTCAAAGATGTCTTTACACCATGTGACTGGTGTAAAAATTCTTTTCTTTATTTTATGAAATTATAAAATTATAAAGTTGTATTTATTTTGTGAAATTACAAATTTTAGAAAAATTCAAATGTTTCTGAAAGCATTGAAAAATTTTTGTACGATTGAAATCTTCGGAACGAGTTATACCGTTTTATTTTACTGAACTTTGAATATTAGAAACGAAGTGTTAGAATTTCTTGAATTCTTGTCGTTTGATCCCAATACTAGAGCTCTAATTGAAACTATATTTTAGTCAAATTTCAGTCAATATGACAATAAAAATGTACATTTAAATAACAGTGGAATAAGACATGTATTTTATTAATTTTTTACGTTCAAAATCCAGTATTCGATGTTACATTATCTGTACTTTAAATTTAAATATTACAAATGCCATCAATTTCGACTTACGCTTCATGTTACACTGGCCGAAATTTGACTTGTACTCTTTTGTTCGCAGAAGTATTTTCAAAGTGGCGCAGGTCCAATTTTCAAGAAAATCGAGATAAAGAAGAATCCACGTGTACTTCAACGTGAGTATATCTTTTAACTGTGAACGATTTATAATTTAAATCAATTAATTTTAATCTCAATGAAAACTTCGTCGCTGAATCACGCAATCGACGCAAACGCGAGCAATTCAATATCTCGAAACAAAACGAAATTAGTTTAGTTAAACTAAATTTAAAACAAACGAAATTAGTTGCAGCGTTCCTAAAAAAACTTACTGTTGCTTAAAAAAAAAAAAAAACACTTACTCTTACGTCCCTAACCCTCCACCGTCACTGTCTTCATACTTCAAACACATCTCACCACCATCTCCGGATATCGTTTATGCCGTTTCAACTTTCCTCGTAACAAAAATATATACCACGGACAGAAGAAACGAAAAAAGAATGTCTTTCGCCCCTGTGGATCGGTGAAACACGATTACGCCGCGAGATCGACGAGGCCTCTGATAAGATCTGGTCGCGTGGGCAGGATGCACCCCCACGATTTCAAGGATCATCTCCTTGTCCCAGAAACCACGCCTCTGACGACGTTCTGTCGTTGTTCGTCGTTCACTTTCTCTTCGTTTGTCTCCCTCGTGCAGCATCCCCTGCGGTTCTCCAATGAGAAATAGGGAAACAGGGGGTGAGACCGCCCCAAAGTGGCCGCCATTGCGCTGGCTATCGCCGGATTATGGAACGCTTCTGCCCCTCGCGAATGGGTGGACCATTTTATCGATCATGCGAACCGGTCCAGCTTCTGCGTGTACCGCCGCTGAGAAATTTTGGAACAGCGACTTTCAGGTCAGGTGAGTGTTGGATTATTTTACAGCAGCTAGGAAGCTTTGCTTTCTGTCTGTTCTCTGTTATAGAAAGAAATTGACTTGATACCGGAATTGCCAAAGTGTTGTCAACCAATCTGTCATTTTCCAAAGTGTTGTCAGAACGACCAATTTGTCATTTGTTCATGGAAATTTTGTATACTTTGAAACGGCGTATTTTTGGAGATTTTTAGTAAAATATATAAACAGATGCTTGTGTTCTTTGTTGCGTTGCACGTTCTTTCTCCCCGTTTCTAGCACTATAATTTCTCTATCACAGATTTTATATTTTAATCGTCGGTAATTCCAGTGTGTCGAATAAAAAAAGTGTCTTCTTTCTACAGGATTTCAGATGAAAAATTTGAAATAGGAAAATTGCTAGAAAGTGTTTGATGAAACTTTTTGATGATAGGAGATACGCTTCGGTTTTGTTTACATGTTATTTTTCACTATGACATTTTATTTGAATAATGTGTGTTCAAGTAAGATCCATCATAGTAATGTAATATATCTCTTCTTTTCCTTTTTTTCAAATTTTTCAAGCTTTTTTTTTGCTTTTGTAGCTAGAAGTTATTAGATATGAGTGCTAAATAAATATCGAATCATTATATTATAATATGTAGTACTATACATGCAAGTGCCGATTCAAAATATAGTACTATATTTCATAGTCTGCATCTCAGATTTTCAGTATTCGTATTTTTTCGATGCTGAGAAGTTCGAACGAAATTACTAATTATTAAAAATAAACTGAACGTGATAATATCACTCTTGAGAGTTTCACAGAAAGTTGACTTATCAATTTCCATTAAAACTGAACGTTTCAACAAGCGTGAGATTGAAACACCATGTGTAAAAATCCAAGAGATAAATCAAAAAAGTTGACAAAGGGTATCTTTTGTTAACAAAGATGCCTATTTCGAGTGAACAGTTTTCAAGCTAAAGGGGTGGTTCCGTGAGCCTGACGTCCAAACATTGTAATTACACAAATTGTTCCGACAAATGGCAAGGATTGAACGGTAAAGGGGGTTGCATCGAATAATCATATTCACACGACGATATAATGTACACGCTGTGCAACACGTGTCGTTGATTCACGTCCTCGTGGCCAAATGTGAAACGAGGCAACCGAAGAAGCACTTGAATCGTTCGATACCCGATGAATGTTTCCTTTGGCCACGAGTGTCGTGAGATAGTTCACGCTTCGTTGCATCAATCCTTGCCTTTTCGACGCCTTCCGACGCCCCCTTCGTGGCACGTGACCTTCGAGACGAACGAATTTCAACGAAGGGTGGTTTTTCTCATTGACGTGGTCTCTCTCTCCGTCGAATTCATAATAGACTTGTTTGTGTGTTTTATGACTTGTGCGGTGGACCGATTGTCATTGTGGGCAACTGTTTAGAGGAGCAACAGCTTGGAGGCTGAAAACAGTAATTGAGAAGCAGCGAATAAAGGACCGTGTTGAATCGAGTGAAATTGAAACGAAGAAAGATTTGATTTTCCTTCCAGTGGATATAGAATTATTTTCGCGAGGTTTTCTAATTGTTCGAATGATTGCTAACTGTTGTAACACAACTCGTGTAACGTAATATTGAAACATCGCACGCAATTTTTCGACTTTAAAGAAGTAAAGACAAAGGTAGAATTAAAATTACGCTTTCGCGTTATGCAACGTGACGTTATGATAAAAAAAGGAAGGAATCGAGTAGAAGAGATTCATCGAATTCGAGAAAAGCTGATGGAACTTTCTAATTGAACAGAGAGAATTTTATCTTCGAGAAAAGGATAAATATCTCTTGAAGAAGAAGGTAAATACCTTAATTATTTTATTAGCTTTCGATATTTTAATTTTAATTTTTAATGAAACAAAATTTAATATTTTAATTTTTTATAAAATAAAATTTATCGTTAACTGCTAGAAAGTGGATAATAAACACGAGGGTGCAGCACAAACAAGGTGGTGGAACAGTCTGATCAATATTTCAGTGTCTGTTGGTATACAGGGACTTGCACTCACCCTTATCGGTCGAAAAAGCAACGTATTTTCTGAAGCAAGCGTGCTTCACCAAAAATACTATGCCAGTGACAAAAATAATTGTCTGTATCAATCGATTATATAAAATATTTCATGATCACGTACATGTAGATATACTTTTCAAACGCTAAACGTGTACTGAAATATACATGCATCGAAAATTTTCTCAAGCGTAAAACAATATCAGCGAACGTCAAATTGAAAAAAGAAGAATCAAACTTTGCAACTGCAAGATTTGTCATTTTATTAGTGTACACAACGGGACGAAGCTAGTACATTATACATGGAACATCAAGCTACCAAACAAATGAAATACACAGAAAATCCTTCACAAATATAAAATGGTTTCTCGTTGAAGCTCTTCCTAGCTTTCCATGTCTAACTAATCTGACCATAAAAAATGGAGAAAGAATCGAAATTACGTGAAACGCTTCCCAACTGGAAAATTTCGAATTTCACTGTAGAACGAGACTAATTAATTCGAAAGCAGATATATAATAGAAACAAATAAGATACACGGAAAGCTGAAACCTTTGCAGACACGAAATGTCCTAAAAATTTCCTGTTATAGCTCTTTTTATCCCGCCTCCATTTCCAGCACGTTCGGCCAATAATCGTTCAATCGTAACGCGTTTCTCACAGTAGAACCAGTGGCTGTCGGATGATCATAATCGTTCAGTTGTCTGCATTGGCGAGTGGTTCTCCTTCTTTTTAAATCACGCGACGTGGGCACGCAGATGTTCAGTTTCTTCGACCATCTTGTCCTCCACGCTCGTTTTATCTCCGTTCTAACTTCGATGTTCAGCAGACAGTAAAGCAGAGCGACGAAAGAACCCTGAAATAGAGGAACGATTTATTTCGCCAGTGCATTATCCTCGACACGTTCGTTTGCATTTTTTTCTTTATATCGTTTCCTTTTCTGAAACACTGAGATACTTGAAAAGAGACGAAGAACTGATCGCAGAAGAGCCAAACGAGTTCCACGCGATTGTCATTGTGATAGGAGAGGCCCAGGAATAGAGTATAGTGAGCACCGAACAAGGGTACCAGTACCAAAGTAGATTTGGCCCACCTACTGTATGGAAAGAAAGAAATTTATGTTCGTCGAGACAACTGCTTCTTCGTCTGTATTACTGCATTGCGACACAAATACACCTCTATGACACAGTTTCCAATCAAACGAAAAGTATTTGAAAATATTTATTTAAAAAATATCGAAACATTCGATGTATAAATTACGTTTGTTTGAATTACACGGGATACATAATTGTTATATTAAGCGGCACGAAGGGTTCCGATACTTTTTGAATACTCTCGAATAATTCTGTTCGATCGAATAAATATAAATATAATATAAATATAAACATAATATAATAAATATAATATAAATATAATATAATAAATTTTGTATTTTATTTGTATCTGCAGTCCAATAATAAAAATCAAAATTTCGTGCACTGACGAAGAGTAAAGTGTTCAAGGCTCAAATTTACCTGTACTGCATCTTTTTTCGTTGTAGGTGAACCGACGTTTTAAACTTGATGAACAGGACGCGTACTATGTTGAGGAACAGCAGAAAGTTGAACTAACAACATACAATTTAATCGTGTCGTCAATTGACAATCGTTGTTTAGAAAGCTTTGCTGCTTTCGACGATTAATTCAGCGGAGAATTCTTTGTTGTGACATCGACGATTCTAATCTCAAACATCACTCACCAAAATTGATATTACAATGGGGATCCTTATGAGCAGAAATAAAGAAGGATTGTCGTGGGTAGTCCAACAATATGTGTCTTCGATCGTTGCTCGTATTATTATCCAAGGAACGACCACGAAAACAGGCAATCCTTAATCATACAGATATATATAAATCACACCCTGTCTCTGTCATTTGTATTTTTAATATTATCGTGCAATTTTTGTTACATACATGATAGGGTTCTTTTAATAACCCTGGATCTCTCTTTTAAATAGTTTTTTCAAAGATTTTCACGTTGAATTACTTCCAAGTTCAACTTTAATTGACAATTAAATTAAACAAATTAATTGAATTTTATCTTTATTCGATGTGTATATAATGAATGTAGAAATTATTCGATCGATGAAAAATTCGTCGATACTCTTACAAGTTTGTCGTAAAAAGAAAAAAAGTCGTGTTTGAGATGATCCAATGATTTCCAAATCAATTATGCACGATTTCAATCGATCACACGGTATTTTATATCTATGTATACATAATCTTACCCCAGCCCATTAAAATATACAGATTAATGGCCGTACTATCCGCGCAAAATGCCCAAACGACCAGATTATGGAGGTACAAACCCTCCATCAGGATCCAAGAGTAATTAGCAACGATGAAATACTGCCACGCACTCGTAATAACTTTGCAAATCATCGTCTGAAACTAATTGCATTAATTGAACATCGATTCTCGTTCATTCTCTCGTTTGTCGTTTTCTCTTTTGTTGTCATCTCTGTTTTTTAACCCACTAAGGACGTGATACTTCAGTTTGATAAATCAGTTTGCAAAATACGTGTGTTTAATTTCGAGAACAAGAGAGTACAAATGCAAGAGCATCTTTGAAAAAATGAATTTAGATTTGCACATTTATTTCCTCATTGTGGACGTTCACTTTTCATCGTTGCATCGATTCGACGTCAAGCAGCAAATTCAGCTGAGAAGAAACGAGGGCGAGGATTGATATTGCGGCTGCAGAAGAAAATTCCACGGGTTTAATCGAAATTTTACAATTTTACAATTTCACGAAACGCGAAAAATTCTTTTGAGTTAAATCGCTGTTCAGTCCTTGATGGGTCAAGTTCAGTATCTGAGTATGCCTACGTTTCGTTGCTTGATGAAAGCGTTCTTCTCGTCGAGGTAGACGACGTCCATCGTCCGTCTGATACCATCGACGAAGATCCAATCCCTGATCAGCGCCATGAACGCCCTCATTATGAAAGAAGCGAACAAATGCATGTGCAGCCTGTTTCTTGGATTTCTGAGTTTTCTAAGCAGAAGAAATTGAATTGACTGTTGATTTAGATTTTAGTTTAGGTTGTTGATATTCATTTTCCTTGTTAGGCAAGTACCTGAGTAGAGAGAAAATGATCATCGCGACAACCAGCATAGTGAAGGACGTGGTGTAACCAATCTGAGAGATGATTCTGACGATGGGCAACCATTCCTAATGACGATGAAGGTGAAAATAAAGACGAAGTGGAAGTAAAAGATTTTGTTTCAAACTTTAAACGATCGTCAGACTATTCGTGCAGTTTTACATTTCTATGAAAACTAATTTAAAAAAAAAAAAAGGAAGAAAAATGAAAGTTATTTTCACCTAGTAAAATATATTACACTTCAAACGTGTTTGTCCAATGATCGTGTTTAAGTGTTTTCAAGATTCTTACAGCCAACAGCAAAGATTCAAAGTAGTTTCGAGAATTGCTCGTCCCATCTCCCGTGAAGTAACGAGCGGTGAATTCATTCGACAACTCGCACAAACTGTAATTACTCTCGGGAATATCGTTAGGATTTGTGTACCATTGGCCATTTGCGAGACAAACTTTCGTGGCCGTCGCTGTAACGCGGACATTCGACTCCAAAGTATTCGTCGCGGTGTTTAACTGGTACATCAGGTCGGTCTCGGAGGGACAGGGCAAAATAGCGGTGGTCGAGGCCTCGGTGTACGACCAGCAAAGTAAACCGTCGAATTGTGGCGGACAGTGTCGAAATTGTAACGTTGCGTTTTGCGATGTTACGTTTCGATCTGTTTAATAATATATACAAGTCAGTAACATGTTAAAAATTATCTTTAGAGACTATCTTTACATTAATTTAATTTATTATTCAAATATGTAATATTAAAAAATATATATATATATTAATATTAAAATATATATTAAAAAAAATATATATATTAATATTAAAAAATAAAATATATAATGAAAATACATAATTTATTATTAAAAATTATCTTTAGAGACTATTTTTATCCTGATTTAATTTATTATTAAAAAATATATATATGTTAATATTAAAATATATAATATTAAAAAAATATATATATATATGTATTAATATCAAAAAATAAAATATATAATTAAAATACATAATTTATTATTAAAAATTATCTTTAGAGACTATTTTCACCCTGATTTAATTTATTATTAAAAAATATATATATATATTAATATTAAAATATATAATATTAAAAAATATATATATAATTAAAATACATAATTTACTATTAAAAATTATCTTTAGAGACTATTTTTACCCTGATTTAATTTATTATTAAAAAATATATATATAATTAAAATACATAATTTATTATTAAAAATTATCTTTAGAGATTATTTGCACTGATTTAATTTAATTTAATTAGAAAAAAGCAAGTACAGCGAGGTATACTATAATAAACTGATTCGTCTCTAATTTATAGAACACGTACACGTACAACAAATAATGTACATATGTATATGTAGTGTTCACAATGTTCGCGATAATATTCATTCATCAAAGAAGAACTTTTACCTAGATAAAACATTCCTAAATTTTATTAAAGCTGCAACGAGACATGTCATGAGTGATGAAAACAATGCAGAGTATGAATAACCATAAGGATTATTCATATGGCTAAAATACTTTTATGTTTATATAAAATATCTTGTAATTTTTATACGTATTTTTAAGTTTGTTCTAAACTTGGTCAACCTGATCACGATAGCGATTAATGAAATATAAAAATGCATTTGTGATACATTGTAAAGTAATTATATTTGTAAATATTTGTTCTCCAATAAATGTTCGAATATTTTCGTCCGATATACACACGTATATTTATTTAAGGATGCATCATATACATCACATACGCATCATAAAACAGAGACTGAACGTGTTTCTTTGTGCTCGTTCTAAGCAATTCTTTGCAATTTTCATTTCTTCATGCATTTTTTCATTGTCTCTTTTCTTTCTTCATTCGACAAGTACAGGAAAAAACAAGTAATCGTTAGTCGTATTCGTTGACTTACACTCTGCCATCAATCCGTTGCATTTCCTTTTCTGCTCGATAAAGAAACGTTCCACGTTCGACATTGCGTTCATCTTCACTTCCGGTTCCATTTCGGTCGTGATCATTTCTCGAACCAATTAACACTTAATATCGTTGAAAAATCTTCAAATTTATTAAAAACCACGATGGTCCGGGATGAAGAATTAACAAAATTTAATAAATGTTGGGAAACGTTGTGAGGTGGAACAGTGTTAAAGTACTCTCAATGGAAAGAGCGAGTGAATAGCACAGAAATATCGATGTGAACCATGTGAAATCTGGAATTGAAGTGGCCAGTCAATGGATTAGATGGCTACGGGGGAATGCCTCGCCCTTCTTGGTGTATTTCTTGGTATAGTTACGCTATAGTCACCTTGGAGGAGACTCGTTTCAAGTAGAACGAGTCAATCACGAGTCAGCCAAAAAGAAGTCGAGTCATCTTCGTCTCCTCTGCCACGAATTTTCTTTCGATATAATCAATACGATTAAAATTATGCTAAATAAAATTCCGTAATTTAATACGAAGTTGACGAACGAAGAATAGAATGATTATGCGAGAGAGATAAACGATAAACGAATTTTCATGCATTTCTCGATTTGTATGTTATATTTGGCAAGTTAGGCAAAAATAAAATTGAAACAGAAAATAACCAAGTAAATTTGAAAATAGATGATAAATCTATTTCTATTATAATATCTGCAGAAAATGGAGTAATATCGCTTTAGTACGTTTACGTCAATTATGTAATCGATATTAATTATAATTATCAACATTAACCATAATTATAATAAATCGTCCTTCGTCTTCGAACAATGACGACAGTTGCAAATAATTCCGCTGGAATTACAAGCGATCGATAATGATGTATCTTCTTTAAAAAAAATAATTGCATTTATCAAGGCGATGGAGAAAATGTCATCTGTTTGCTGGATATACGTGTTATACAATTTCAAAGAAACAAATCGACTGGGGCGATCGTTCCATCAAAAGAATGATCGTTTGGACAGTCACTCGAGGTTCTCTCAGCCAATATTGATAAAACCACCAAGGAGCGATCGATCATCAAATTGTGTCAGCGGACACTGAAACCACTACTCTGGAAATCAAATAATTCAAAAAGAACATTTATCGATCGTATAAAAAAAAAAAAAAAAACAACATTCTATTTTTCTGAGCAGAATAGAAATAATAAAAAATCACATTAATGAACCAAGACAACGTCTCTATCTATCTTCGAGCTCGTATACAATCGAACGAAATTCGTAAAAAGAAATTCTACTTTTCCTACATCCGAGTAAAAACACTCGACGTACGATTTTCCAATCGACATCCATCAAAATAACATCACCGTTGATTTTCAAACGAGAGACACGCAAAAATTCCAGAGCTTTAATTGTAAAATTCTTTTGGACAAAATGGAGGGAGGGGGGAGGGAGGCAGAAGATTGTCACGGGGTACAAGGAAGAAACGTCGACAGCCCGTGTATTCAAAATTTTGTTTTTTATGTTAAACTTACACCAACCACACTTTACAACAGATTTCATTTTTCTTCGTGGATCATCAACTTCGGGAAATCATCCGCGTGCAATTCTCACCGTCTCTCCCATCAACTCCCAGCCTTTCCGAACATCGAAACAATTCTCACAGACAACGTTCTAAACTATCTCTCTCATGCTTTTCCACAAATCTTTTGCAAATTCTCCCACGTCGTTCGAGAGAAAAACCAAGGGAGAACGCAACATCATGCGCGTACAACGGATGATTTTGCGCGCCAACATGATCCAACAGGGTGTCGGAGTCATTTAAAATTACTTCTAATTTACAGCCATCGATATCGGTAAGTTGTTAGTAAGTACATACGATTCATTCTCCCTCCCATTATCGTTCTACTTAATTGTCTAACTGCTCTCTCTTCAGCAACCTCCAATACAACGATCTCTCGTGTTATTTACAAATGTCTCCACGACTATCCTCCGTTATAGTAGGCCATTTTTGCATCTCTTGGGGGAGGGGGGAGGAGAGATTATTGTTTCGTTATTGCAACACATCGAAACGAACGCGTTCTCGCGTTTACAATTGATTAGAAAAGACACGAAGAAGCGCGGATTCGACCGCTCGGTTTCACGGATGTTTCGAACGACTACGGATGTTCCGTTTCTTAACTTCGTCGCCGTGGACGACGAGTCAACTGGGAGATATTGGAAAATTTTTGAAATCACTCAACGCCTCTTGCTTTTGGAATGACGTGTGCCACGCTTGTCGAGAATTTTCCGCCCCGAACTGCAACATTTTCTCTATTTGAAATACTTGTTGATAATTTTCTATCCAGTGATATCGTACGGACGAGTTCAAATGAGAAAGAAAGGGAATTATTCAATATTGTCACTCGTTACGGTCCGCGCAACCAGTTGTCAGCGCAAAGGGGATTATTATCCGTGTACGATGAAATATCTTTTTATATTATTGCGACGAAAGTGGTTCGTGAAAGTGCCACTTATCGTACAGAATTTTTACATATACACCTCTTCCTGTATCATTATGCATTATGCAAGAGTTATTACGAAAATTCGCTACAAGCCACGATTCTAAAACAGTTATCCATTGCAGGTGACTATTTCAACAGAGGCAGGTGAAAGTTCTTCTGTTAAGAAGTGAAATTCTAGATAGTAGCAACTCGTCGTCCACGGAGCGAAGAGATTAAGAAACAATCGCGTTTATAAATAATCCAACGGAACTCCTCCGTGAATCGCTTCTGTTACAAACGGGAAGGTAATTATCGTACAAAGTGTCTTTTTACGGTGTCTCTTTGGCTTCGAGGGATACGCGCGTGCTGCCAAAGAATGAAACTCCTTGAAACGTTTGCTCCCGGTTTGGGCACGGGGTTTTATTTCATCGACTCTTCGTTCGTGTTCCTCGTCCGGGACACGATTTCAGAATTTTCCAAAATTCCACACACCGTGTAGAGAATTTCCGGAAATTTTCTGCGAGTTTTTTTTTATGTAGGACCTACACATCTGGCAGTTTAAAGAGGGAAGCCTAAGTGGAATTGGCGTCATTTCTCTGTTCACTGACAAACCACCATGCTTCGTTTTATCGTGTGACGAATAACAATGTCCTTGGTTCCTGATCAGATTCAGGAATTCTTTAAATCGACAGTGTCCCCTATGTTGAACGTTTCTTCTCGCTCGTTTATCAAGTGTACGAATTGTCTTTTCTAATTTCACCACCTTGAATGTCTTTTCTATTACTATATTAACCAGATTAAACGTATATATATATATATATATATATATATATATTTAACATAGATTAGACTATACTAAATGTAGACGTTTTTAATTGATTTTTTCGTGGTACTAATTGTTTATATAGCACAATTAATGACAATTAATTTAAATATATTATTTAAACGAATAAACAATAATACACCGATGTGTGAATAACAATCAATGTATTATTTAGAAATATTCCTCGATTTAAACAAAATGTCCCGCTATAAATTTTTCGAGCAAACAGTGTCAATTTATTCTACAAATTAAAATAAGAAAAAAAATATCACATGGACATACATGTATCATTGGAAGCATTGTTAAAGAGCTATAATAAAAATGAGGGATGAAAAACGTGCACCATATAACCCTGGTACGTGTATAATAATCCGAAAAATTAAAATTAAACGAGTGAAACGCACGTTTCTAATATTGATTATGATGATAATAATAACAACAAACAATAATGATGATTAAGATAATTAATATTAAAAAATTCTGCCAATATTTCAAATCTCTGGTTAAATAAAATTTCTACGAGAGAGATCGGGACAATTATTTGATATACGTATGATAAATGATATACATATTTAACTCGAGATCAGGATGAGATGCGTGACCTTATTCATTGTGACAGAGTGCACGTTCAGTCGTTACTTATTAATTTCCTCGATAATTTTTACAGAGAAGAAGTAGATACGTACATAACTTTCATCAAAGATCGTAAAAAGGCGAATAAGCATTTAACATTCCAGCAATAAACGAATTCTATTGCATCCGCCAACAATTGAACGTTAAAAATCTTCACGGACAGATTTCGAAGCGTGTCGGAAAGACACTCAGAGGTGGTGCGATCAGACGAATCGGTTGCAGGACGCGCGTCGAATCGCTGCCCTGAATATATTCGAAATATATACGAAAGGACGATGCGGCGATCTCGATTCCCGTCAATCGAAATCTCTAAATAGGAACGCGCACGATGTCTGCGCGTGAAATCGCGCAACAACGAGTAGAATTACATTTGGAAAGGCACTTCGAACGAAAAGTATGGCATCGAGCTGCGACGAAGCATCGCGCAAACCGTTTTTTTCCTTTCTTTTATTTATTTATTTATTTATTTTTTCATTTTAAAAAGTCGCGTCTCTCTAATCCTTGAATTGACCTGGTTCGTTTCAACCCTTCCTACAGTCTGTCGTGCCAGACAAGTCTTCTCTACTTGCAAATTGTCAAACGTTCTTCTCAGTACCACAGGGAGAAAAACGAAACTCAAGAACATCTTATACGTCGTTGTGCCTTCAATCTCTCGGCAAAGATAACGAGAAAAAGAAAAGATCCAATAAAACGCTCGAAAAGTTCCTTCCCTCTCTTCCTCGTATAATAAACTTTCCAAACGGAACTTTCCTCTTTTTTCCCACCGCTTCTAGGAAAAATTGGCTCCTTGATTTCTTGGAGGAATCACCACCTCTTCCTCCACTTTTGACGATCTTTCCTTTCGAGTACTCCGTCTTTCTCACATCTTCGTAGAAGGATTCGATTCGTTCCTTCTTCTTCTCTCGTTTTCACCGCTCGCGTGGAACCAGCGAGAATCGTTATCGAACAGCCACCGGTCTCGTCGCGGTCAAAAAGACGATCGACGAGCTTGCTTCGACTGGGATGTTACGATGATAATTCGTAAGCTCGGTCTGCCCCAGCGAAAATGGCCGATAGATCCACATTGCGTAACGTCTTCCTCTCGCGTAATCGTCGTGTCCACGCGTGCAACAATTCCAGCCGAAGGCGATTGTATTCGGTCTAGCGAACGGTCAGAGGCATTTGCCGGGATTCTGGGAACACCATTGCGGCCACATGGCTTCTGTTTTCAAACCGCGGTTCGTCAGAAGCTCCATGTGTGCTGCTAGCCTCGTGTACACGCTCTCGTCCGTCGAGTAACCGTTGGTTGGCATGTCGCTCCTGCGCATAAATTTAGTTTTCGTTTTGTTATATTAGGTGGAAGGACGGTGCTTGGGGATAGCAGGCGGTGAGATAGTTCTGTCTAACCTCTCGCGCTGGAACATTTTCTCAATTTCAAATATTAAATTTAAACGTAACCCAGACGAAACAAACGACAAAGTCTGTTACATCTTAATCATTTCTATCGAAAGGAAAAGAAAGCGACGAATTATTGTGTGGGGTTTTGGTCGCTCGTTACGGTCCGCGATCAGTTGCCAGCGCAAGTGGTCAAGATAATACATACATAGGGTAACACGGTCAGCGACATTCAGATCTAACAGTCTGTCCGAATATTCTTGATACCAACCATAACCTTTCGGCGAGGGCGGATGCCCTGGGCCATAGCCGAGGTCCCAAGGAAGCATCGCCAATCTGCTCGCTCCAGATAGCCGCCTCTCCGCCCAATATCAGGCTCAAGTGTTGCTGAGGGTAATCCCTCCAAGGTCGATGATTGTAGACAGTCTGCCAGGTACGATACTCGCCGCAAGCGGCCTCCCCGATTTCCCTCCACTTGCCGAACCCGCAGTCCAGATACCACGTGTCCACGTGAGAGAGAATCACTCTGAAACCGTCCTCGAGGAGATCCGGCGTCTCCGGCCAGTTGCTACCACCCCACGATTGGATCACGTGGACCTTCGGGTCGAAGTACATGGTGATGTAAGGCCTCTTGGTCAACGGTGAGCTCCACAGGATCACAGCCTTCGGCGTTTCGTCGTGGTTGGCCTTGACCAGCCTCTGCAACATCTTCGTCTCGAATTCGGCCCACATCGCGTGGTGATCGGTCATGTTCTGCGCTTGCATCGCCGCCGTGATGTTCCCGTACTGTGCCCAGCAGTCGAGATTCACCTCGTCGCCGCCAAGGTGCACGACGTCGCGGATTTCGGTCAGGTCCAGCAGCTCCCTGTACAGCCCCTCCAATATTCGATAGGTGTGCTCGTTGATGGGATTCAACTGGCCGCAATTCGGCTCGCCGCAATACGACGACCATGGCTGCTGATCAACGCACAGTGCCAGCTCCCCGTAACCGTACTCCGTCCCTGAGCAAATTAACAAGATCAACGCCGCGGCGTGAGACGTGTTTCACGATGCGAACTGGCCAGATGGCCAGACGCGAGAGTTCGGTCATTTAGGATTACGAATGGTGAGAGTTGGGAGAAGAAGTTTTGAAAGGAGGAAGGATAGTGAGAGGAAGGATTGTCGACTGTGTATTGTTGACGAACAGGTTGATGGGGTGAAACATTTACCTTTTTTTACAATATTCTAGTGTCTACAGTGTTTTATAGTAATATCTCATAATACTATACTACAAATATCTTACTGTATGTACCATATATAATATTATAATGCTGTACTATAAATCTTATAATACTATACTACAAATACACCTATGATAAAGTGTACTACGAAATATTGCAATAAAATGAAAAAAATATATAAATATTACGTTAGTAGGCATTGTGTAAAAGTACAGAGAGCAATCTATAACATCATCTAGCGATTTGTGCTGTTTAAGATTGTTTGTCGACGATATTCATCTTAAAAATTATTCTAAAATGTTCATAGGATGCCAGATACTGTTGTTAATTAACTCGTTCGCACACCGTAATATTGTTACAATATTACACAGCTATATTTTTACATGTATAAGTTTTTATTACATATACAAGAGTAGAAGTTCTTCTTTGAATATTTAAAATAATACTTTGCACAAATTGATAAACATTTACACGGCAAAATAATAAAATAAGAGCTGAAAGTGCCATTTGTTGCCAGTAATAGCCAACTGTAACCAAACATATTTTTCACCGTCGACAATAGTTCAATCAAAATGAAACTCAGATTATCAATGATGATCAACAATAATTCCAACATATTTATACTGTTCAGTGGTAACCAAAATTAAATTTCTGTCGTCGATGGCCAATGACAGTCAGAAAAAGAAGGTCGTTCATAAATGGCCTTTCCACAATAATTCAAAAATAATTGAAATTTCATTGAAATGGCTTCTCCATTCGCGCAAAATCCGCTTCCGCTCTGGCTTTGTACCGAAAGAATATTTATAAACAACTATTACAACTGACATTTGTAAAAAAAAAAAAAAACCACTGAAAACTCACCCCATTGCCAGCCAGCGCCAGCGTGTGCCGGAGAGTCGATCTCGACGAGTATCCTGATGCCGCGGATCCTCGCGTAATCCGCGAGGTCCTTCACGTCGTCCGGCGTGTAGATCTGATCGCCGCTGTAGGCGCCCCATCTGGCCATTTCCGGGAACTGGGCCGAGTCGAACGGGAAGCTCTGCGAGTCGGACAAATGCCAGTGGAACGTGTTCAACTTGGACGCGGCCATTCCGTCGATCACGCGTTTCAGCCGTTCGATCGGGAAGAATTGTCTCCCGGTATCGACCAGCAGACCCCTGTAGGGGAACGTCGGCTTGTCCTCGACAGAGGCGCGTGACAACACACGCAAGGCACCTTCCCTCCCGGCGGTCTCGTCCCACCAGATCATTTGACCGAGCGTTTCCAAACCGTGTCTGACGCCGAAGTAACTCCTCCCGGTGATTCGCGCCTCGAGAACCCTTCCTCGCGGCATCAGCTCGAGCGTGTACGACTCGTCTGTTTCTAAACTTGGCCCGGTCGGTCTTCCATTCCCGGCGGACAGATAGATCAGGAACACCTCCACGCCGGATCTGCTCTTCGCGTTTGCTACCTTCACCAGGCTCCTCACGTTGCCTGCGAACGAACGTTACCAATAGCAGATCGCCGACTGCAGTGAAAAACTTGTATGAAAAATTCAGACTCTTTTCTCTACTGTGTGATGTTTATATATGTGGACTGCTCACGACTACCAAGAGTTTATTCAATTGGATACTGACTAAAATTTAGTTCAAACGAATGGAGTTCTGTTGCACTGTGAACACTTGAGTTCCATATCCGTTAAAGTTAGTATAATTTATATTTAATCCCCCTGGATGATGTTATACAGCAAGTGAAGTGTTTCATTATTGAAGTATATCGTACATCTAGGAACACAATTCTAGTAATGTTATGATGTTGATTAATAGTCTAGAGCATTAAGCGAGAAACGTAAATCAATATGACGAATACACATTTTACGAGTCATTTTTGGTGGATTTTTGATAATGAATGAAATGAGGCATACTTGTGATTGTGACAAGAGGATAGAAGAATAATTTACTCTAGGTAGACTTATAATTTTCATTCGATATAGTTCCAGTTTATGCTTCATTCAACTAAAAATAAATTTGAAACATAACGAGGCAATGGAAAATTACGGGTAGGTAAATATAATTATTAATCATAAAATCACAGATCCAATGGTCTGTTTAATCCTTTGGAGACACGATTTTCACTAGAAGTTAATCCAATGGTACTAAATTTCATTAATTATACGCAAATGAAATCAATACGTGACCAATTTACTCTCCCACAGTGATTATTAAATCAGTCTAATGATATATCCGTCGCTATGATAATCAATAACATTGTTAACGTCATTATTAGCAAAATTAATTAACTTGAATTCGAAAAATCGAAATTTGTTCCTCCTTTTAACCCCTTGCGCTGGCAACTGGTTGCGCGGACCATAACGAGTGACCGAACCGATAATTCGCTTTCCTTTTCTTTCGAACTCGTCCGTACGACGTCACTCGATAGAACCTATTAAATATACATGAAGAACTGAGAAAATGTTGCAATTTGGGATGAAAAATTCTCCAGCGCAAGAGGTTAAATGGGAAATTCACTTGGAAACGAAAAAAGAATCTTCACCGATGAAAACGTCCTTGGCGTGCTCCAGCAGGTTCTTCGTTTCCTGATCGCTGGTGTTCACCGTGACGAATTCGATTTGCTGCAGATGTATGATCACGCTGTCTTCGCCGAGGAACACGTTTCCGGTCGGTCTTGGCCAGAGGAGCCTGGTGTTCCCTCCGCAGAGTGCGATACAGCTGGCCAAGGAAGTCCTCGACGATCTGACCGCTCTCCTCTCGCATCTACCGGCGACGCATGCCCACGACCACGGACTCTGAAACGTTCTACGATCCAAACAGAGTGTAACGTTAAATTAAATTCGAAACGAAACACCGACGAGCAATTCTTTCGTCACCGTTTCACCCTGCGTGTGAGTTTCCCATATTTCACCACGTATCTCAACAAGCACCAAGCTGCAATTTGCAAAAGAAAGAAAAAGAAAGATAAAACACAGCCAGATAAACAGAGAAGACCAGAAGCAGTACGTGTTCGATGAGGATAGGGATATATGTACGTACACACATGAGGGTAGTTTTTATATTTTAATGTTGATATTTTTTCTCTCTTTTTTTTTTTTTTTAAGAATTTAAATTTGGGAAATATAGCAAAGACTCCTCTCCTACTTGGTCTCGTTTTGATGGTTTTTCCATGGCAAAAACTGTTGCACATCAAATTTGTCGAAAACTAGCTCTACAAAGTTATCTGAAAGTTTGTCTTGCTTTGTTTAACGTCATCGTCATTCCTTTTGGACTTTCATTCGTCACAGCTATAACTAATTAAGAGTTATACAATGTAATTAATGTATACAATTGTGGTGTGATAATAAAACAAGACAGTGTATCGTCTGTCAAGTACTCTGACAACGAATATTATCTACAACTCTGTTTCAAAAATGTTAGATACCGTAAAGATTCAGTCTTGTAATGGAACCTGTAATTCCATGTTACAAAATCATACAACATTTTAAAAGAAGAATATGTCGAATTGTCACAAGGAACTAACAAGGGTTAACTAAATATAAAATTATCTTAGAACACTTTAGATTATTGATATTCAATAATAAAAGAATACTCGTGTATCTCTTATTTTATTTACAACCCATAAATGACATTATCGGATTAATCGGTCATTCAATTTATCAAATGTTAATGTACAGGCTCTCCCAAGAGGCAGTCTACTGTAATAATATCTGCAATTACTATAACAGAGATAAAACAATTTACTCTGAAATATACTTCGAATTGCCTCGATTATGTCACAGTGAATCAAAGAAGTATTTGTACTTTGAATCATCGATTTCAAACGTTGATCGATGCGTTTCTTTTTTATTTATTGGAATGAATTTTGAAATTTATACAATGCTGCGTCGTAAAACTTCCCCGACTCGCTGCGAACGCGGAGAAAGATACAAATCGACTTTGAAGCCTATCAATAGTTTGAAGACTTTTAAGAGATTTAACTTGGTGTCGTTGGGTATTGGCAACCTTAACAAATTTAAGCTTTATTCAATTTTGGAAACTTCAACTTGGTCTAATTTCATTACCAACGAAATTTCTGCCCGGAGGAACGAACATAAAGTGAAACTAAATGTGAAGAAATTTGAAAAAGGAATAAACTGAATCTGAAAAAAAAAAAAAAAATTCCGACAGTGAAAAATAAGAACTACCTTAATGCGTGAGAGACACAACAACGTAAGAGAACTCAATAACACGAACAAAAGTGTCGAGCGCATACAGGGAAATGGCGCAGAGCTAGGAGAAAGTTAAAAAACGGAGAGGAAGGTCGTGAAAAAGACTCGTAAAAGGTGGTGAATTCTAAAATCTACGGGTGTGAAAGTGATTAAAACGAAAAGTAAAATTAAAACGAAAAAGGAACAAGCTGATCCGACTGACAATCTCTCTTAGATGTAACAACTTTCTTTGATTTCAGGTTTTTCTTATTTCACGTGACTTTACTATTGTTTAAAGTTAAATCACGAACAGCGAGACTTGTGTTGTCAAAGACTGAAAGTTGAAGGAACCTCGCTTGACTTTAGAACATTGAATTTAGTTTCAAAAGTCATTTGAAATTTTGAGAGTTTGAGAAACGATGGTTGATTAAAGAATTAAGAAGAAAAGAAATGAATTTTTTTCTTCGTTTAAACTCCCCACCTTTCTCCTCGCGATTAATTTCGTTTCTGCCAAAAATTATCGATATGATTTACTTACTTTATCATTTTTACCAATTTTTAACTTTAGAATCACAGAAATTTCTGGCTCGAGAACGAACGCTTGGTTAATAAATTAAAGAAGAATGAGAAAGAAGAGAAATAAATTCTCGTTCGAGAGCCATAATTCAGTTCGACTAATTTCCAGAATTCATCAAGAAACGGACAGATGCGTCGGTTGTTAATTTCTTCTCCAGACTGCGAAATTAATTCAACGAAATTCTGTCGGATGGATCTCCAATTAATCAGAGAGCGTGCTGTAAACAGCCTGGAGAACCACCGAAACGAGGCTCGAGCACGAAGATCAAGTGAAATGATTCAGACAGATTGATATGATACTCGGAAAGCGGGTAACGCAAGTTCGAAACGAAAACGAGGATTGAGGCAGGATACAACTTAGAATATACATACACGCATTACCATAAGACAGATAACATCAGCCTGATGAAATATTCACGTAATCGAAGGATAAATTACGAAATCACAAATGTTCATGCAAGCACGACGTTGAGAACTAAGAATGAATAAAATTTCACGAAGAGTTTCTCGTTAGTACGAAGATGTTGAGGCACGGTTCACGGTTCATTGGCAACTCGTACAAAAATTACTCAGTTTCATCAAGCGTGTACATCGAGGAAGGTTAATTTTGGCTTGATTTGTTACCGCGAGATGCGATTTCCGTTCGAGTGGACACGTTGGATGTAATTGTTAATTCGCGTAACTTCGCGACTGTTGGAAAAAAGAAAAAAAAAAAAAAAAGAAAGAACGCGTATGGACTGAATAAGCTGTCTAGAGACAAGTCACGCAACGACGATGATCTACTTGCGTTTCCTGGTTGAAAAATTCTTTTCGATACTGTTTCACAACATTTCGTCATGCAATCGTAATATTCGCGCAGGATTGTTCCGTACGTCTATTAACTAGCTAGACAGTGTGACGGATTTCAGCTTAAACGATGCTGAAGTAAATTTAACTATTGTCATTTGAATATTACAACATTTCGAATCAAAGATTATTTATCCTGCCGTTAACGAGTTAAATACACTTGCTAAATATTCAACATCACCTCAAAGGTATATTCAATATTCCTCGCCGAGGTAATGGCAAATTGAATATTAATTACTCGAATGTTCGATATCGATAGTCTACACTGAAACTTAACACTGAAACTACCAAAACGGTCGAAACGATCAATTTATAATTTTCGTCGAACATTCTACGGACGTAAAAATAGTTCCAAAGATTTGAATTGTTAAAATTAAATAAATTTTAATATTATTAAATATCAATAAAATTCAATAGCGTTTATTAAATGATTTTCAAAGATTTTTTCAGAAAATATACGAACAGAGGTATGTATACTGTGTTCTGTTACAAAGTTTCTCTCATTCTTTTGTCTGTTATTCGACGATACAAAAATCATCCCTCGGTGTTCGTCTCTACCACGGAAAAAAGACCAAGCGAAGCCAGACCATTCGATGTATATATAGGAGAGACAAAGGGAAAACGGAGGAAACGGACATGCAGAGGAAGGTGAAAGCAATTGGACACGCCAAAGAACTGCCGATGAAGCGGTTCATCCCTCGAGGTGAAAGAAGAAGAAGAAGAAGAGAAATCACAGACGACGGTTGGAGATGAAGGGACAAAACTTTATATATATATATATATATTTTTGTGGGGACACAGTGGGGAAAGTGGCACGATAAAAAGAAAGAAAGCTTCCTTTAGCAAGTAGACAGGGCATCGCTGTTCCAGGGTCCAGCGAGACGTTACCTAGGCTCTTCCAGATACTCGTAGAGCCGTTCCTCGGGTCTCTTGGTGCTTTCGTTACCGACCAGGAAAGTAACCAAGCCTCGTTGCAACTCCTTCAGTCTTTGATGTCGATCACCCGAGGTTGCGTGCGGAAGGTAATGAACGAAACGAGATATGCGGCAACAAAAGGTAGAAACAAAGATTATAAATAAATAACGGCTCGTCCCGATTTCTCGCGCGTCGATGACGATTTCTCTTTGGGTGCGTACGTCGTCGCGGGATGCGCCGAATTTTAGTGTGCACGACAAATTTCGACAATTTTGGCATTCTATAGGTAAGACTGAAATATGTAGCGAAAACGCTTGAAATGTAAAGTGTGACGAATACGATCTCCTGGTCTTCATGGTTATGCCACGCTTGAGAGCAAAAATTTCCAATGCAGCTGGTATTTAAATTCGATCACGAGAATCGAAAGAGCGTATGAAGAAATTCGACAAAGTCGATGTGAAATTTGGTTCACGGTGAGTTCAGCTAAGTTAATTCGATATATATATCGTGGAATGATGCTGATATAGTATACTCGAAATGTTGTACACACGAGTATGTACAGGTGAGATGAGCTTTTGCTACACATTATTTTAGTCTTGATGCCTATAAAACACGCTGACAATGAACACTAAAATGCGGGACACACCGCACATTACGATGGTAATAGTTGACGAAAGTATTCGAACAGTTGCGAAGAAACATTTATGAAATTATGTTTATGCAATTGTATATTTTTATAAAGATAATTAAAGAAAGGTAACCTGGGTAAAAGATTATTTCATCTGTTAACCCGCCGAGTGCTTAAGATTAAAATTAAAGAGCCTAGAAATTTAATACCGAATGAACAGCATGTACGTATGTTATTCTTTTCGAACTTTTAATAGGTAAATTATTTATTTTAATATTCATTAGTAAGACTATCAATGCAATATTTTAGTGTAAACGAAACTCAAAGCTTGATGCTTCAAAAATAAATGGGGCTATTCGAGTGGTTTATTTTAAATTATTCACAATATTAGATGTTGTACTATACTTGTAATATTCTCAAATTTCATTGACACTTGGCTAGATATATTTTATATTTATTACAGATGAATTTTAAAAGCGCAATGAATATACATACAAAATATCGAAAGTTAGTGAAAATTTTTAGTAAACGAAACAGTCTTCAGCATTATTTTATTCTTAGTTAAAATGTGTGTAAAAATGTTAGTTTACATAAACATTATACACATAATTTAGTGGACATGTACGTGTAACACACTTGTTAAAGATTTTTCTGACACATGTTCAAATACTTTCGTGAGTCGATGCATGTATAATGCATACTTTCGCTTTGCTATTAATTTTCTCATTAATAAGAAGAGTAAAAAAGAATGAAGTTTTATTATTTTTCACGTACACTAAAATGTCTTTAATTTATCGTGGTAATCGCATGTGTTTATATCATGTTAAAATGCGAGTTCGATCTGAGCTCACCGAATAAAATGGTTTCAAATTGTCAGAATATTTACAAATTACAACGTAATATCACATAAGTTATAATATTTTCATAAAATACATGTTACACTATTACGATATAATAAAGTTTAAATCACCGAGATACAAAAGTTAAATTTAAAAATTTTAATCGAATAAGAAACATCACATCAATCCATCACAATTTATGGTCAAGATGAAATGTACGCAATTTTTCATAGAAATTTTATTACAAATTAATAACGACAAGAAACTGAAATAACTTTTCGTAAAATATACGAAAAATTCCTTCCATTACCCGCAATTTAACACAAGATTTAACATTCGTGGTATAAACTCGAAAATTCTGAGTTTAATTACCAATACTGGGGGAAAAAAAAAGAGACAAACAAAGCAGAGAAACTTCATCCCCTTTCCCTCCAAGAATAATCCCAATGTGACCGTTGTACAAATAGCAGAAAGATAACCGAACAAACGATCGTGTCGATAACGAGACACGAGAAGAAAAGAACGAGACGTGACAATGAAAGAAAGAAAGAAAGAAAAAAAAAAAAGAAAAAAGAAAAAAAAAGAAAAAGGCCTGAAGAAACCTTGGGTTCTTTACCGTCTAATAAGATTCACGACGACCGTCAGGAACGTGATAAGATCGTCGTCGACGTGTAAAAGAATGTACACGATCGAGTGGCGCCTTCTACGATCCGTGGCGTCTCGAGAACGACACGGCCGACCATGTGCAGCTTAATAGGCGATAATAGAGAGAGCGTCGAGGAGTATCGACTGGTTCGGCTGGTTACTCGTGCATCGTTACAACATATCGCGTATACTCACCGTCGTGACGAGAACGGCTGAAGGGAAGCAAGCGGCGGAGCGTGCGCGTACATGGCGATCAGGAGGACCCCGGTCATCAGGACCAGGAAGAGAAGGATCTTCCTCATCCATCCGCTCGGCACGCTGCCCACCATCCTCGCCAGTCTGCAACAAAAGTCGATTAAATTAGATGGATTTATATTCAGGGATTTCGCTTGAGAGTCGCGTGTCTGTTAAAGTTAGTATTCGCAAATCGATTTATATTTAAATATTACCCCTGGATGATGTACTATGTGGTAATTGAAGTGTTTCATTATTGGAGTCGTACATCCAGGGGCACGATTCTAGTAATGTTACAATCTTGATTAAAAGTCTACAGCATTAAGCGAGAAACGTGAATCAACATGACGAATACACATTTTCGTTGGATTTTCAATGGTGAAAAAAATGAAAACGAGCCACATAGGGGGTATACTTGTGATTATGACAAGAAGAATAATTTACTCTAGGTAGACTTATAACTTTCATTCGATATAGTTGCAGTTTATACTTCGTTCGTATAAAAAATCGGCAACTACAAGTAAACTCAATCTTTTGATATGATTTTTAATTAACCGGTACTGTGCACGATATTTACGATATTTAATCTTCGAACAAACGTCAGCAAAAATTGCCAATATTTCACACGTGCCAAATAGCTTTTGCATAAGTAATAACAACGGTGTTTAAATTGCCTTAGAGCTGCTTTACTCCGCATCCAAGAAAATATCCAAGGAAATATCGAACAGATTTTATTTAGCGAATTTTAGCGACTTGTTTTCTAAGACAACCATTACGCTTTCATTTGCGCTGGTCATGAACGAAGCCATAAACTGCGGATCCCGGCACGGTAAATCGGCTTACGTTTAAGCCGAAATAAACCCGACAGAATTTCCAAGCCTAATCTCGTACCCAGAGATCAAACAATTGACCAACTACAAACAATCTGACAGGGGACGATCAGCAAATACTTTTCGCAATTCCATTTTCTTGTCCATTTATTATTGGCGACTGACACGGGTACAAACTTGAGGAAAATGAATTTATCGTACAAATAATAATATGTCTTAAGAATAATAACTAATAAGAATCTAACTAATTTAATATATTAAATAAGAATCGATTTTAACTTTATATGAAATCAAAAATCAATCGTAAGTAAATAATATACCTGATTGTTCGTCGTTTCATCGTTAGTTTACTGTTAAAAGAATTATATTACTCTTTCCCCTTATTTTCTTAATAACGAAGCTACCATTCTGTCTCTAATTTTTTGCAAAATACTACAATAGACAAAAGTCCAGTTTCTAACAGTATTGAGAAAAGAGACTTGATTAAATAAGAATCTAACTTGATATATTAAATAAGAATCAATTTTAACTTTATATCAAATCAATCGTAAGTAAATAATATACTTGATTGTTCGTCGTTTCATGATTAGTTTACTGTTAAAAAAATCATATTTCTCTTTCCCTTTATTTTCTTAATAACGAAGCTATCATTCTGTCTCTAATTTTTTGCAAAATACTACAATAGACAAAAGTCCAGTTTCTAACAGTATTGAGAAAAGAGACTTGATTAAATAAGAATCTAACTTGATATATTAAACAAGAATCAATTTTAACTTTATATGAAATCAAAAATCAATCATAAGTAAATAATATACTTGATGGTTCGTCGTTTCATGATTAGTTTACTGTTAAAAGAATCATATTACTCTTTCCCTTTATTTTCTTAATAACGAAGCTACCATTCTGTCCCTAATTTTTTGCAAAATACTACAATAGACAAAAGTCCAGTTTCTAACAGTATTGAGAAAAGAGACTCGATCCGCTTGTTACTCGTTTATAAATACTTTGTTGTATCTAGCCACGGTAATTAACTAATTAATGTTCTTTTTTTTACCTTTCGACATGATTCCGTAAGAGAGCATTGACTATGACGCAGTTGTTCGTTTTCAATGGGAACGAGAAACGATACCCTGTGTTGTGTTGGAGCATCGAGAGCACGAGTTTAGAAGCGACTTATTCCGTAGTTTCGCCTTTACTAAGCGTGGACTAACTTCGCCTCGGCCACTATTGCGTATCGAAAGGCTAAAGTTTTCGTGTTAACGAACAACTGTTGGCCGAGGATCGATTCGAGCGGACCTATATGGTAAATTGACTCGAAGGACAAGCGAAAGTTTCATGGTAATTTTACGCGGGCACATCGATGGCGAAGCGGGGTGGAAAAACGGGGGAGAATGATGAGAAACGGTGGTCGGTCGTGTGCAATGTGCCTGGTGTTTTTGATTGATTGGACGAACAGTTTTCCTCGTAATGTGCAGTGACGAGTATGTTAACAGGAATATGTAGGTATATATATTTTCACAAATCGTTTCTCAAATACAGTTTCGTTCGAACCTGTTTGTGGATTACACACGTTATTTCTGTTATAATTGTAGTAATTCTGTAATAATATTACACAACATTAAACGTTTATATATTTATTTATATTACCTGCTATATTATATTTTTTATATATTTATTTATATTATTTATTTACACACGTTACTTGTGTTGTAATTGTAGCAATTCAGTAATAATATTACATGACATTAAACGTTCTATATACTGTTCACACAGGGTTAAAACAATTGTACGTTTCTTTTGCTGCGGATTTAATGTTTTGAAAATTTTCCACTGAAAAAAAACTCGAAAATCAAAGTTCGATAAATTGCTTTTGTTAAACGCAGGCGGTGCTTTAAACAAGCGGAATTGCCCAACAAAACGTGAATGTTTTTCAGCACGAAGAACGCGCGTAACGTCAAAAATTAGGGGGTGAGAATTTCTCAAACAGAGGAATTTTTGTTTCATCCTCCTCAACAGAGAAGGTTTTTGTTTCAAGCAAGACGTACTGTTCCATCCCGATACACGATGGTGGAACGCGCGTTAACGTGACTCACACTTGAGAACGAACACTTTTGTGCAATTAAGTCTCGTGACCCCTTGTAAGGCGTATCGTGTACCACGAAAATGCTATAATTCGTTGTTCCTGCCCAGACTCAATTGATTAAGAAGAAAGGGATTGCCTCGTGCTAATACTTTTTTTTCATGGGAGCATTGATTATAATCACTACAAAGACTATACATATTGATCTATCGAGCTATACTCTATTCTATTCTACGTTCTATCGATTACAATTATTTGCAAGTAAGAGTGAGAAAAATTCCCTGCAGTTTATGTTGTAACGTTATTAATGGTTATTAATAATTATATAATTTAAAAGTTTCATTAATTTCTCACTGGATTCAAAGACTTTCTTTCCTAGAATTTCTGTGAAACCTCTATATAATGCTTAAATTCTGTTTCTCTGTTATTTCTCTAATTTTCTATCTCCGTTTTGTTCAAATTTTGTTTTAAGAAAAAATGAAAAATATCCAGCGTCCAGTAAGAGACACAACAACTCTAAGCTAAGGCTTTGTTCCAAAGAAAAATAGAAGAAAAATGCAAACGCTAATAAAAGGAATCATTCGATAAACCGTCTGATAACAATCGCTAAGAACCATAGTTAGCTACTTGAAACCATAAGCTGCAAAGTTTCTGATAGCAATCGCAATTTCTGTCACTAGAGCAGAGCTAAAGCCTAATCCTTGATCTAAAGAAAGGAAGAAAAAAAAAAAAAAGAAATGTATAATTCACAAAGTCTTCGTTCTATTATTAGTACAAATGATAGATATAGACACACTATAGTGCTTTGGTAAAGCTAAAGCGTTTAGAGCTTAACCATTGATCTAAAAAAAGAAAGGATAGAAAGTCCAACGCCAGCGAAAAAGAAACAATTTGCAAACTCTTCACTCTAATGCTAGTACAGATAATAGATATGGATATAGTATAATGTAATGTATCTATATTATACAATACACTATAATATAATATAATATAATATAGTGATACATAAAATATAATATATAATATAGATAGTAAACATACCAAATAAGTAACGTGGAAAAATATTCGGTGTTAAATTAAAATAGCGTGGCATAGTTTGGCACAAGTTGCGCAAACTTTCTGGTAGCAACACTATAGTATAATATAATATAATATAGTGTAATGGTACACTAAAATATAATATATAACATAGATAGTAAACATTCTAAATGAGTAAGAAACGTGGGAAAATATTCGGTGCTAAATTAAAATAGTGTGGCATAGTTTGGCACAAGTTGCGCAAACTTTCTGGTAGCAACACTATAGTATAATATAATATAATATAGTGTAATGGTACACTAAAATATAATATATAACATAGATAGTAAACATTCTAAATAAGTAAGAAACGTGGAAAAATATTCGGTGTTAAATTAAAATAGCGTGGCATAGTTTGGCACAAGTTGCGCAAACTTTCTGACGGCAACACTATAAATATAATATAATATAGTACAATGGTACACTATAACATAATATATAATACAGATACACTATAGTAAACATTCCAAGCAATGGTGGAAAAAATATTCGGTGCTAAAAAAAAAAAAAAAAAAAAGAAAAAATAGCACGGCATAGTTTGTGCACAAGTTGCGCAAACTTTCCCTATAGCAATCGTGAAAAATTCTGTCGCTGGACAGCGGACTGTCGCGTTTATAGTCTAACCTAAAGGTCTGAGAAAAATAGTGGAAAGCAACACCTTGGCCCTGTTCGTCCCGCCACGTCCCAGTTCCACGTCAGTGGATCGGCTCGTCGTCCTGTTAGGCGAGGCGTCGCGACGGTTTTCGCGGCGTGCGCCGACGGCGAACGTCGCGGCGTCGCCACGACTGGTAGCCAGGCAACGCGTATAATATGACCAGCGTAATAGTTTGAAACGAAACGGTCGCGGGAGCGGATCGGGTTCCTCCTTCAACCATTTTTCTCCCCCATTTCATTTTCCTTTTTTTCTTTTCTTTTCCGTTTCTTCGTCCATCTCGTTGTCGTGGCCGCCGAGGCTCGATGGAGAACGCAAGTGGCACGCGACAACACCGATGGAAACCTAGGAGGGAACGCTCGTACGTACAACGTCGTGCACGCTTTATGCCGCGTTTCCATCGTCGAGGATATGCTCGATAGTTCGCCGACCAAATTCGATAACGTAGGTGATTTCTTTTCTTTTTTTTTTTTTTTTTCTTGCAAAGGAAGAAAGGAAAGAGTTGTCCTTGAGAGATTTCGCACGTTTTTTCGGCTTTGGGAAGTTTGGAAAGTGTGAGGCAAATTTGGGATGGAAAATGCGAGTGAAGTAAGAAAATTAACTATTTTTTTTTTTTCATTATTTTATTACTTCGTTTCCTCTCAATATTCATAGGAGGGGGGGAGGGAAGGAAGTTTGAGTTAAATATACGTAGGTGAAAGTATGGGAGGAAGTTTTTAGAAATAAAATAGGAAGCGAGTGTTTAATATCTTTATGGTTTGATAAAATATCGAAGAAATAACAAACAACAAGGATTTGAGGACATCAAGTATTAAATAACTGAAAATTCAAATTCTTTTCCACACGATCATTGTAATGATCCTCCTTAAATTGAACTGATTATACGTAGACGAATGTGAAGGCAAGATATTCGATGCAATTACAAAAATATGTGAAAAAAACACAGAATGCACGTAATACGCAACTGCGTGTAATTCGTGCAATTACAGAAAATTATTTTATATTGGAAATGTACAAAAAGATATTCAAAGCAAAATATTCCTCGTATCGATCTCGCGCGAAAAATACAAAGATGCACGAGAGATTCGAAAGTTCTTTGCCAAAAGACACCTTTGAAAGATTAATTTCATAAATGTTTCACAACCGAACTGGCCTTCGACATGGCAACGCCATTGCGCCCTACGGTTTTATGCCAAATAATCAATGGAAAAATAGGACAACGTAGGTAGGAACAACAAACAAACGTTGAAAGTTGTGCCGACTCGCTCGATCGAATTAATTCTTCGGATCAATTAATCCTTTGAAACTCGATCCTCCTTAATTGTTCGAATAATGAGACTGTATACGAGGCCGGTGGATGTGGGTTACCATCTATCGAGTAGGTTGGCGAGTTATGTAAAGTCGTACGAACGATGGAAGACTACCGTTAAATTATTCTTGGCCAGGTGCGATTTCAATCCGCGTCTGCACAGCGAAATAGAAATAGATTTCGTCAGGCTACGAACGTAAAAGAATGACACGATGACGCATACCCGGCGTCAGTTGTAATGAGTGGCCGATCATAGTAATTATTCGTGACGGTTTGATCGCGCGACCGATTGATCGTCGCGGGGAATTGTTTAGATGAACGTGCACGTTACGACAATTTCTGTACGTGACTGCATTATTGATTCTGGTTCTAAATTTAAAAGAAGATTAGAGAAAAGAAAAAAAAAAAAACGGAAGAAATTGTAGAGAAAATGAAGTGCTTTGTAAAATTTACATTTCGGAGTATCCGTAGGTTGGCTAATTTCAGAATATTATCGTTTACGTTGTTAATTAACTATGCGACGAAAATAGGGACATTTGTTTTCGGTAACTTGTAAAGGTATCTCACACGCATTACATTATTCTGATATTAACATCATTATTTGCAAATATTTTTCTTTAGAAAACTGACTAACGATTGGAAAAAAAAAGAATTTTTTATTTTAATAATTTTAATTATTTCGAAAGTAAATGATCTAAATATATATATATTATTTTTCTTGCCAAATAAAAAAGATTAATATATATTTAGAAATTAAATGTTTCGCGTATTTATTAATATCTAATTTTTTTAAATAAATTTAATTTATATATTATAATGATTAATTAAATATTATTATTCAATTAATTTTATTATATGAAAAATTCATGGGATAAGCTATGAATTTAGTAGATCAAAGTAGATTAAAAAATATTAGATTGAAAAAGAGTCGAGCGACATGTAACGATAATAATCGAGTAAAAATGAAATGGATTTTTATTCTGAATTTACGGATAAAAAGAAGAAAAGATATCAAAAGAAAACGAAATAACTCTCAAACAACGTACGCACATAAGTATGTACGATTTGAGATACTTGAAGTTTAATTTATCAATATATTATTAAAAGTTGAACGAATAGCACACGACATTAAATGAATGTTGAATACGAATAGAATATAATAACCTTTTCAAAATTTCATATGCTACGACGTATGCTACGTAATTTTTTTTCCGTGACATTAAAAAAGGAAAGGTCGCCAAATATCGTTTTATACGCCAGTTTTGCTGTAAGTTTCGTCAATTGAGCAGGCTCGTCCATAAATCGATCGTTATGCTGCTGAAGGACGAAACAAACCGCGCAAGAACTGTAAAGAAGCTTTGTTCGCTCGAACATTTATCTTGCTTGACGTGTATCAGACAATTTATGCGACTTGAAAAACGTGCAATTTTCCGCACGTTTATACGCTTTCACAGTTTCCGTAAAACTTTGATCGAAAACACGATTTTCTAATTTAACGATTGTAGGCCACAGATAAAAAGAAAAAAAGAAGGAACACTTTTGGAGAGCGATTTCGAAGATCAATATGTATTCTACGTTCATTCTACGTCGAAATTATCTTTTTTACTTGATTTCGAAATTAGATATATGTGTTTTTATCAGTGAACATTCATGATCGAAGGATAGATTTGGAAAAACTGATTATTTATCTACTTCCGTGTACTATATTTTGACGTATATTCTAGTATTTTGTAATATATTAATAATATATATATATATTATATTATATATTATAATATTATATGTAATATATAATATTTTATACTGTGTAGTAATATATGTATTGTATATTAGTAGATACGTATGTATATATATATATATATATATATATATATATATATATATAATATTTATATAATATATAATATTTTTGTAAACTTTGTGAACTGTGAAGTGACCAAGAGAAAATTGTAATATGAAAGATCCATTTCGTTCCAGTTCTATAATAATACGATAATTTTTCAAAACTTTCGTCACACTTTTCGACTAGGTCTTTACCAGAGGATCTTAAGTGAAAACACGTGTAAAAAATAATAAGAACGATCGCAGTAACGGTTGCTTATGTGCTACGTGCAATATAGATCAACACAAGCGATAAATATAATTACGAGCAACTCATAAAGGATTAAATCACATATGTATATACACGCGTCAAGATATCGTTGCAAACTACATGTAAATAATCATTTTGCTCTTTGACCTGTGAACCTATGTACGATCGTCCAAAAAAAAGGAAAAAAAGAAATTTAGTAATTAAAATTAAAAGTTTTGAAAATTTTTAGAGCGAGAGAGAGAATGAACAAATAAAAGACTGGAATCTGTTTTGCGCGAGATACTGTTAGCTATTTTAATACCATGTCAAGGAGTTAATTACGTACGCTCGTATTCAAGATCGTTCTTCGTTTCCCGTTGGGTGATCGTGTATCTATAAAACTGGGACGCTGTTTCAATTCCCACGTGAAAATTCCTTGCATTTAATCGAGAGCCTTCTATCCACCTTACCTCGATAACGATTTCTTTCGTCGCGATCGCGATATTAGTTGCTCACTGGCCAATATCAGGCCATTAAATTCCATCCAACTAACTATTATCGATCCCTCCTTTCTCGGATCGACACCGAATAAAATCACAGAACAAAGTTGAATTCCAAAGGTATGAATTTTTCCATTTTACAGAGAATTCACATTGATCATGCACAATTTTTTTTGATTATCAGAATTTCAAGATAACGAGAATTTTAAGACACGTTACGATTTGAAGTTTACGTTTGTTTCTCCGAGATGATAGGCTTTTACACACTGCTCTCTGTGTTCCACTCTGGGTTTCTTCATTAATTTTATGTTAATTAATCCTCTTACGTCAAAGTTGTCGATCTTTGCAGAAAATGTCTCTATATTGAGTGACGAGTCGCGGCGAATATCGAATAATAATATCCATTTTTCCTTGAAATGATACAGTGAGAGCTGAGCCTCTTAGTTTCACAAATGAGTCGAGCACCTATTTCTTGGAATTAGTATCATGAAATTGGACTTTTGCCTAAGCGATTCGCAAGAAATTAAGAATAATAGAGAAATAAAGTAAAGAAAAAGAAGAACTACTAATTTGACAATAATTAATTCCTAATCTTTCTAATAACATAATTGTCTTAATAATAATAGTAAGTTCTTGACGTAACATTTTTCTGTTAGACATTAATCTCCTTTTCTAATCAACTTCCAAACATCATTTTCAACCACAGCTCCCCGATTAATTCCCAAAGATTATTTGCCATACCCAAATTATTTCCAATTTAATTCAAATTTCAATCAAATCAAATCTTCCTTTATCGGTTTACTTTTCTTTTCATTGGAGTTTGCGAAATTGTGATTTAGTTCCAATTAAAAGATCCCGATAACTTTTTCAATACCTGGCTACGTTTTTTCAAACGTCGTAGCATTCCAATTTTGCTCGCAAAGTCTGTTCGTTCGTAGAAACGTATTCGAAAGCAGCTTAACAGGCATGTCAAACAAGACCGTAAAGGAAAGTAGTTTGGTTCTCGCTGCCCATACGGAGCCAAATATCGCGAAGGAACGCGGACCGACAGGGGATCAAAGATCGAAAAAAAAAAAAAGAAAAAAAAGAAAAAAGACGAATTAAAATTACGCAGGTAGAGAGTCTGTGGTATGCGAGAAAAACGAGCATTTTGACCGAGGAAACGAAGGCCGAGTATAATCCGATGCAAATGCACCAGGGAGGCATCGACAGGGACGGTGCCAACCTCGAACACACAGTGACCTGGACACGCACGAAAATGTCCTACGACTCGAACACACGGGTGAAAAGGTAAGTGGTTGATTTAAGACTGCAAAAGGGCGTGTGTGATCGATAAACAGTGGCATTATAACATTTTCGAAAGGTCCCCCGTTATGTCTTTTTCCTTTGTCTCTTTCAGGGACTTCCTTGTTTCTTTATTCAATTGCGACCTTGACGAGCTTGGATGATGAAAAAGTGATCAAATTGATCAACTCCATTTTTCTTTTTGCAGTTCTTGACTAAACTACAGTTGATATCTCTGGCTGTATTGTTTTATTTCGACATTGAAATATTATTTTATTTTATTTTGAATTAAACGTCATTTGAATACGCTGATAATTGTACATGATGTTGATAATTAATTACGATCACGTACGATATGACGTGAATAATTAACACACTAATATTAATATATTACAATTATTATGGATAATTAATTGTGATTATGTATCTGATGGTACAATTATATGTGATTATACGCGATGTTTTTTTTCTGTGTCCATAATTATGAATGGAATTGATTAATAATGACTTTCGAACGAGTTCCATTTTTTTCTATTATATATATACGTAAAAGTGTGAATTTCCATAAATATAATTGAAATTTGATCAGAATTTTTGACACGAACTTGAGAATTCTAAAATATTTCTTTGGAGATTTTCTAATAATCTTTCTAGCTTTAATCAATTCATTATAAATCAACGTATGTTGAAACGTGCAGTATTCAAGAAAGTTCAAATCTTTTATACCGAACGAAGGAGATCAACCGAGAAGGTGTCCAACTACATGTTAACCGCAGCGAATTACGAATCTTAAGAACGAAAATAACTTCGCAGTAAAACCAAACACGGAAATTCCTTATCATTTTCTTTTGCGGAAATTCCTTCTAAACCCTGTTATCAGATCGCAGATTTCTGTGCAAACTCACATTTCTAGAAATATAATTAAAAAGCAAGAACCCTGCTAGAACTATAATTAAAAAAAAAAAAAAAAAAAACAAAAAGTAGAAAATTATTTCTCGTATAAAATATAATAAAGAAACGCAACATTTTGAATACATTGTACATTCGGTTCTTCATTGTTCGTATCGCGTGCTTCAAAATCCTCTGAAAATAGATAACAATCGGCAGTTTGCTCGTTACAAATAAATCCCAGGTAAGCTCTGCAATGAAAAAAAAAAAAAAAAAAAAAAAAAAAGAAAAATCGAGGAATCGTAAAATATTTATAGACAACGTAACACGTAGAGTTACGTATGTACATAGGGCGTAAAAAAAAAAATTCAATATCGCACAGGGAGTACACGTTCCAAGTAGTACAAAATCTAGTATGAAGCGCGAGAATCGTGTGGAGAAACCGCGTCAGAAAAGAAAACCACGTTTCAGGACCACGTTTCGACGAACGATGACGATGTTGAGCATCGCCGAGGCTACGTCGAACAAACGTAACGGCACGAGCATAGACGAGGACGTGGCCATTTTACCAGGATTCAACGTTACGACGACAGCGAGCGGCGCTAGCAAGACGAGTCACTTCGAGACAGACTTGCATGGGAATGTTAACATTCTTCTCGGCGGGTGAGTAGCCGGCCTTTCGATACGCGACATTCAATATCGACTGTTCGGGATTCAATCGCCGACGCATGATCTATACCAACTACGACTCTCCACGGCCTTCTTCGTCGTCGTTCGAGGGAAATTTAACACGTGTCTTCGATTTATTCGAGCGGTTGTTACATCCGGAGAGGGGGAGGGCTGAGAATCTTGTACCACGGCGGAGAATTTCTTCTTTTTTTTCAATTTTTTTTTTAAATTAAATTTCCTGGGGCAAAGTTGTGAAAGATATTTCTATAGAAAAATATTCCACTTTTAGGGAATATCATTATAGGTTGAATAATAATAAAAGTTTGTATATATATATATATATAAAATTATAAATAATATTGTAATATTATAACATATTATATATTAATTAGTAATATAATATAATTATTATATATAATTATAAATAAATAATATATATAATATTATAATATAAAATATATATAATTATAAATAAGTAATATAGTGTAATATAGTGTAATTATAAGTTTATCTACAAAAATAATACTATAAAATTCTGATAAATTTTTGCCACTGAGTATTTGAAATCTCAGGGAATTTAAAATATTAATATATTATATATAATTATAAATAATAATATAATATAATAATTATTACATATAAATAATATATATAGTAATATTATGATATAAAATATATATAATTATGAATAAATAATATATTACGTATAATTATAATTTTATCTACAAAAACTATATAATACTATAAAAACTTTCTGATAAGTTTCTGCCACTGAGAATTTGAAATCTCAGGAATTTCAAACTTGAGACTTTCTACTGTGTGCAAAGATGGAATTTATTTTATTTAGTTTGCTATGGAACTCGATTATGAAATGTTCGACGAGTATTTTTGCATGTCCCTGTGACAATATTGCGAGGAATTTAGTTTCAAGATCGTGGAATATTTATTCTACAACATTATGAAGAATTTAAACAATGTTCGTCTATGAAAAAAAAATTTATTTCGTACTTCTTTTTTTAATGGAATTTATCCTCAATACGTTTCTCAATTTGTGGAATTCGATTTTGAATTTATCGACAAATATTTTCGTACGACACCGCGGTAATATTGGAAAGAATTCGATCTAAGATTTTGGAATATTTATTCGATAATATTGTGAAAAATTCAGTGACTATCTTTCCGTAGGAGGGAAATGTCTTTTGAATATTTTTCCACGGAATTTTGATAAATTTATCGTCGAAAATCTTCGTGCGATACCGCAGCGATGTTAGAAAGAACTTCCAATAGTGTAAGATTTTTATTTTCTGATATTCATGTGGAAGAGTATCGTGAAAAGTCTAGTCGAGCTATATAAAAAAATTTAATTCCAATATTCTGAGCCATTTATTTTGCAATAATTTAGCAATCTAATTCCAAAGTTGACAAATTCTCTACTGTATAAATTGCTGGAAAATTTTCCACGTGATATAATTTACCTTGGAATATTTCTCACGCAACTGCAAAAAGCGAACGTTGTCACTACGAATTTTATTTCTAAACGTTCCGAAATGTTGCTACAGATTTCCGACAAACTCTCATTGCTAGACAGATATTTCACTTCGAATTATACTTATTCGCGCAACTCTGGAAAAATTCGTTTCGAACTGTCTCTCGAGACAAACAAACTCCGCTTCGTATGTTGAAATCGTTTTTTGCTATTTTCCGTTTCTGTTATTAATAGCAACGCGTTTCAGCGCGAGTTGAGCTACTTGTATTTTTCAACAGCTTCGTTAATTCATCGACTAAGCGTTACGCAACAACGAACGACGTAAATTTTACTTTAAAATTTTAAATGAATGTTCGTACGTTGGATTAAACAGAGAGAGAGAGAGAGAGAGAGAGAGAAAGAGAGAGAGAAAGAAAGAAATTTCACGTGCGTTGGTAATTTTTAAATCGTTGGGAATTAATCACTCCGCGGCGCCTCTCTGCTTAATTAAAGCCCGCGGAAACTTTCGTGCGGCTCTCCCGCGGCAGAGCAAAGAAAAGATAACATCCGGTAAGCATGATGGTCTAGCCTCCTTTCTATGTTATAGAACCGTATTTACTGAGTAAACCACTAGACCAGTGTTTCTCAAACTCGATTAGCATAAGGAGCGAGGCTTCGCCGTTTTCTTCAGCTTCTCGCGTAACAACTTCCCCCAAGGGCGAAAATACCACCGAGTTTTGGTATAAAACTCTCGCGTTTAAAAATATCCTTTCATTAAATATCCTCGTGGCGCTCGACGAAGGAGAACGAAAGAAGAGAAAGTAGTATCTATCAAAGGACATCTTAAAAGTTCGATCGACTTTATCAAAATCTACGTTTACGCGAGCTTTTTCGCACAATGGGAAAATTCTCTCAACCAATTTGGACAGTTTTGTGAGTTTTTTTTCAGGGGTGTTTCGTCGATATCTATTTTCCCACAAAATTTGCGTAAAAATATAATAGGTTTGGTTACACGTTATAACCATAAAATAAAATATTTAATATATGTATATATTAAATAATAATAATATATTATATTTTATATAAATAATAATAATACATATATTATTATTATTATTTAATATATACATATATTAAATATTTTATTATTAAAAAGAAAAAAGCATTTAAAATATATTTCGATATCAAATTTCAGTCGATTTGAAAAAAAAAGAGCTACATATATTAAATATTTTATATATTAAAAAGAAAAAAGAATTTAAAATATATTTCGATATCAAATTTCAGTCGATTTGAAAAAAAAAAGAGCTGAATTTAAATTTTGTTTGAAAATTGAATTTTGATCGAACGTAATCATTGCAACAAAAGAACCTGACAATGTAATAACCTGGAATTGTAATAAAAGAGCAAATTGTGAATAGCGCCACGATATAGAAGCTAAAAACCAATGTCTACACTTATTTACAATAAGAAAGAAAAGAAGAACACACTTTAAAAAATTTGCCAAACTCGAAATGCAACGTCGAAAAGCTCGATGAACTTCGTGAAAATTAGCTAGCTTAAGTGTTTAAAACTGAATTCGACTCGTTCTGATCATCACGACGAAAGAGTTCAATATAAAACTGTAACAAGAAACGTAATAAAAAAAAAAAATTTACCAAACCACCTCCTCGAAATCGTAAGGAAAAGCACATAGTTCAATTTTCCAGTGTACGATTTGAATTCTGAAACCAGTTACTGGCAAACTCGTAAAGAGGAACGGTTGGCAAGAGGAAGTGGGTCCCCGTCACCGTAATAATTGCAGGAACAACAGCATTACGGTAACAGCGATCTTTCAATACGCGTCGTCGTATCGTAAACCGCGATTTTCGCCGACGCAGAAATCGCCTCGACGAACCGTGAAATCGCAGGCCCTGTCCTTTTATCCGCGTGAAACGACTCTCACCGAGAGCGGGATACTCCCCGCCATTACCCGACGCTCAAGTTTCTAACTTTCAGAACCGTCAAAGCCATTAAAGGACACTTTGACGACGAACGAGAGCGATTATCGCCAAGAACAATCTCGCCAAGTTTATAACATTAGCGGATGTTAGACACGCGGGTTTTCTACCTTGCTCGCGCTGCTTTTTATTCGAGTTGGATGAATCGGCGAAACAAGGAGTCACTTTCAAACATCTCTTCGCTGACGAGCGTGCCCCGCAGAGTTGGCCATTATTCGAATCAAATTTCATTCGAAATATTTATCGAAAGAAAAAGAGTCAGGGAGTCCCTCTTTTCATTTGCAACGATAACCAACTCGCCTGAAGCAAACAAATTGACCGACAAAATGTTCGAACGAAAAATTGTACTAAAAGCAAATTTATTGAATAAAGGAAAATACTTGGAATGAGATTTTATTCGAAGAATTTATTCGAATAAATCATACGAGTAAAATTTATTCGAAATGTTATTCGAATAATGCCCAACTGTGTGTTCGAATAAAATCGTTATTCGTAAATAAAGAATAATTCTTCCTCGAATAAAATCGTTATTCGTTATTTACGAATAAAT
The DNA here is from genome assembly GCA_036937485.2 of Tetragonisca angustula. Classification (NCBI taxonomy): domain Eukaryota; kingdom Metazoa; phylum Arthropoda; class Insecta; order Hymenoptera; family Apidae; genus Tetragonisca; species Tetragonisca angustula. The sequence goes on from JAWNGG020000014.1 coordinate 1,628,149, forward strand.
TTGACAGATTTATTCGTTATTCGTTGTTCGAATACAACTCTGGCGTGATTTCGAAGGGTGGTTTTGCCTGTGATAAAGAGTGGTAATTGGTAATCTTTTCATCGAAAAGAACGGGCCAAATGAATTGGTTCGTGAGGAAGAGACTTGATTGGAGAGCAAGCTGAGAGCTTGAAATGTTTCATTTCAATCCTTGGCAATTATTTATAATAATTTTCGTACTCGGTGGCTCGAATTAATTTTCATTTAAACGAGCAGTGATAAATTCTCCAACTCTTGACCTGCAATGGGATTTATTTTTCACGTGATGGAATATTGTATTTAAAAATTATATTTTTTACCGTGCTCGTGTGGTATCTTTCGAAATATTCCTCTTGGTTCTTTCGAGAACATGTGTCGCAAAATAATTTATCTTAATTTTCCAAGAACATCCCAAACAAACTTTGCTCTTCGTGTCTCTTCACAGTGATGTATTACACGTTAATGGGATGATGAAAATTCGTGTAAACTTTGATTTTCAAAATCTATCGCATTTTCATAGAAGCCAACCGCTTTAAACGCATAAAGCGTTTATTATAAATCAGTGGTAATGCAGCATTTCCCATCGCAATTAAGTAACAAAGACAAAACGAGCACATCGGCAGGCATAATTTACAATTTCACTCGGCTTAACTGTTCATGATGTTATGTTGGTTGTTACCTGTCGCTGTTTTTACTGCTAGCGGTAATTAATTTTCATCCTCTAACTGTAACAAATGGACTGACACCTGCGCGAAAAAAAAAAAATTTCTGTCGCACGTTACAACACCTGAATATCATGCGTGATAAACACGTTGCTCTCCGAGAACTTTATTTCACATATTTTCGAATATTGCGACACTCGTCTGTATTTTGTGGATTTCTTTTGCATTCTCATGTTCCAACAGACGCAACGTATGTTTGCAACTCGCAGTTTAATGACGAGTCATAATTTTTCTTGGCTAAACAATTCCACTTTCCACTACGAAGATAATTAATTCGCAATGATTCGCCTTCTACTTTGACATTTGCATCTCTAACGATTCTACATATTTTTGCATCTTTTAAATTTAAATTTCCTACAAACGATACATTAACAGCGAAGTAATAATTGTCCTTTTCGTGAGCAAACAAAATTCTCGTTACAAGAAACTGAGCTGAAATATAATTCGTGATTACTGACTGTCGTATTAGTTTGTGATACTGTGATTAACTTGTGATAGGCTGAACCTTTCATGAAATATTTCTCGTCAAATTTGTTGAAATATATAGAAAATAAATATCATTTTCATTTTTATAAATTTAAACAAAATTTCTAAAATACCAAATACTAAAATACTAATAATATAATATAATATAATATAATACAATGTAAAACAATACAATGTAACATAATACACTGTAATATAATACAATGTAAAATAATACACTGTAAAACAATACAATATAATACAACACAATGTAATATAATACGCTGTAATATAATACAATGTAAAATAATACAATGTAATATAATACACTGTAAAACAATACAATGTAATATAATACACTGTAATATAATACAATATAATATAATACACTGTAATATAATGCAATGTAATATAATATATAATATATATAATATAATAATACTTCTTAAACACTAAAATTTCTATCAAGATTAATTTATATGTACCCCACGTGTTTTTTGACTATTATCTACCTGCATTATCCACCCTCATTTCAGCGTACTTCAATTTTCGTAAAATCTCTGTTACAAAGTCGTTGTTGCCGAGTATCAATTGTATTCGCGATAAAAGTCTACGAATCTTGTCTAAAATCGATAAACGAACGATAATGAAGATGTGATGCAAAAAACGAGCACCAGCCACCAGGTGGAAAAGATTGACGCGTGATAAATATACCCTCGGTATTTTCTGTGTCTATGTATATTCCTCTCCTCGACTATGGTTTAACGCTGTTCCAACTCTAGCGGCACGGGCTCTCTGTTTTCTTCTGTAGGGCGATGCTCAGCGGCGTGATTATGGTCGTCCTACTGATGTGCTACTGCTGTCACAAGAGCATCCGGAAGAACCGACCGCAAGAGTACCCGCAATACTGGAGGACCGAACCAGACGTGCACAGCCTCGAGGTCTTCACCACGGAAGCACACGCTGCTGTGAGTAATCTCTCTCTCTCTCTCTCTCTCTCTCTCATTAATATTCAGACATCAAATATTTAAACTGTTAGAATTTTGTAAATAAAAAAAAGAAAATAATAATAAACCTAGGCTCATTTTAAAATTTGAAGATTCTATAATAATACTCTCAAAATATACATCGTTCGTTATATTTTAAAACTTGAAAATTTCCTCTGCCTAAATACCTTCATATCTTACTATATCGTGAGAATTGTAAAAGTATTAAATAATATTCATAACATTGATAATATGTTCATTGTGGAAATATTTCGAAATACAAATTAAGAGATGGGAAATTAGAAAATCTGACTTGGAGAATAGTTACGTTAGAAGTTGAGATTTTGTTTTATCGAGTCGAGTTGACTTGCTGACGACTTCCAAGAATTCGATAAGTTTGACTAATTGAGAAAATTACGTGAAAAGAAGAAGTCACGTTTCCTTTTTTTTCGCAGAGCGTGTCACACAGTTTTGACTCATCGACGATTTCTAAAATTAAACGGTTGAACTCGTGGAAATTTCATTTAGAAATTCATCTCCGTGACACTATGTGGAAATTATTCATTATTCCACTTTATGCGGGGATTGTCAATCGAATCAATAATTTCATTTCAGAGATTCGTTCTTACGAAATTTCATTTCCCGAGGACATTGTCAGCGTCGCTGTTAATGAATCGAAACTACTTCTTTCTACTTTCAATCTATCTTCGCGAAATTTTATTCTACTTCACGAAGGAAATCGGAAACCGGTCGACGAATCGGTAACTTCGTAGAAAGTAGAAATTGTCAATGCAACGAAATCAAATTCTCTCGACTGTACGATTTTACCAATTTCGCGAAACCTCTGCAAGATACAGAAAACGTGATTTATCGCTTTCTCAGCTCACGATCAGTCAAAAATTGCAACTCGAGGAAATGAAACGAGATTTTTCGTTTCCTCGAAACTGTTCGATTTCAAGGATTGTCGAGCTAAAAAAAAAAAAAACCGACGATTCGTAAAAGACGAAAGACTTCCTGCAGTCTCGTTCCCTTCATGTTTTTCACTCGACACCGAGCCGAGTCGAGGATAACAACTAACGACATTAATTCAGAGAAACCAGAAGCTAGATGTTAATTCAGCGAGTGACTCGGGGCAAATAATATCGAAGAAATAATGTTACAGCCACCACCGGTCAACAATAGCAAGATGCCACAATTTGTGTCAAAATGGCGGTCTTGAGTTTCCAGCGCTTATTAACGCAAAGTATATAGCGCGCACGTTATCGAGCTCGTTACGATCCTCGTTCACGAACGTGGGTGGTGCACTTAAACGGCACGTAAGGTTCGGTTACGTAAGGTTCAGTTAAAATAGCACACCGAAATTTCCTACGGTACCGATCGGTTCTGAATTTAGGGCTGAATTTAGGGTGGCGGCCGATTCTGCACGACGTCGTTCCCTTCGAAACGAAATGGTAGCTATTTCCAACGAGATCGAGGCTGAAATCGGCGAAACACGATCGGGAAAACACTCGTTTCTCGAATGAAAACACCATCAACCACGTTAATCTCGCCTGAGCCGCGAAACGAACGTGATTACGCGCGATGATTATGCTTATGACTGGCCAATCGTGCGGTACTATCAATTGCGGTGAAATCGTTTGCGGTTGACCTGGCTGAGCTAACGCTCGATCCTATCGATCGAGAATCTTCGTTTCACGCTTCGCTCGCCTTTCGTCTGTTACACTGTTTCAATCGACGAGAATGATCACGGTGGTGAAAATTTTGGATCGAAAATTTGCAACAATTGAGTAATGACACTCCAATAGCTAATAGAGTGCGAATTTTTGTGCAATTTTGTCATTTTATAAATAGGTTGAAAGAAGTGGATTTTTGTGCAATTTTGTAATTTCATACAAGTACATTTGAAGAAATGGAACTTACATAGAGATCTTTTTTGGCATGTAGGATAATTTGTGATCTCTCGACACTTAACTTGGCAGCTAATAAATTGCGGATTTTTGTGCAATTTTGTTATTTTATAAGTAGGTTGAAGGAAGTGGATTTTTGTGCAATTTTGTAATTTCATACAAGTATATTTGAAGAAATGAAACTTACATAGAAATTTTTTTTGGCACGTAGGATAATTTGTGATCTCTCGACACTTAACTTGGCAGCTAATAAATTGCGGATTTTTGTGCAATTTTGTCATTCTATAAGTAGGTTAAAAGAAGTGGAATTTTGTGCAGTTTTGTAATTTTATACAAGTATATTTGAAGAAATGGAACTTACATAGAGATTTTTTTTGGTATGTAGGATAATTTGTGATCTCTCGACACTTAACTTGGCAGCCAATAGACTGCGGATTTTTCTGCAATTTTGTCATTTTATAAGTAGGTTGAAAGAAATGGATTTTTATGCAATTTTGTAATTTTATACAATTGTAATTTTATATTTGAAGAAATGGAACTTATATAGGAATTTTTTTGGTACGTAAGATAATTTAGTGTGCGAGATAATTTGGAACCTCTCGATACTCTGATAGCTACTAGAATTTTTGTGCAATTTCATAGTTTTTAAAGAAATGCGAAGATTTCATTCACCGGTCGAAAATTATAACGAGCACAACGAAGTTTCGATGTTTCTCTGAATTTTTGCATATATAAATGTCATCTTCTTAGAGAGGATCTAAGATCCAAAGATGTTGTAACAAAAATATTATTATTTTTTGAAACTTGCGTATTTAAGTAAAATTACAATTAAATTATTTAATATATCCGATCCGTTATCGCAAATTTCAAGGTATTTCGTTAGTCATCGATCGATAAGAAAATTGTTAGAATTACTATTCGCTTTTGAGTTCAATTAAATTTATTTTGGAATAAACTGATTGTGAGAAATATTATTGGAATTCGTACACACGTTAGATTTTCAAATCTAATCCGCAAGGAAGAGAAATTGTTAATTAGTAAGATCATCATCTTCGATGAAAATACGAAATTTCATGGATAATTTCTCAAGGATAAAAATAATCGCAGAGCTCGAGAGATATTGAAATTTTCAAAGGATACTTCCTGCTGAGTAAATACAGATTCTATTTGGTAGAGAAATTTAATTTTAAACCACATATTTAAATTCTAGAAAGACGATTGCAAGAAAATTCTATTTTTAACAGAGTTGTTCCCGTTTGAGGAGAAAGATTGAAAACGAGGGAAAATTGTGATAAAAATACACATTTCTGTGATATTTAACCAAGTTCCTCCTATCTGATTAATACTAATATTTAATTTTTAATGTTTATCGATTCAGATGATTCGCAAAAATACTCATTGATAAAAAAAAAGGTTGAAATATCTTCCATCAGAACAAACGTTGCATTGCAGAGATTAATTATTCCTGTGTCGATTATATAACCTTCAATTGTTCACTGTTAGCCATCTGGACATTAATTGCCTACAGCACAGACGCTAATTAGCATCCTATCGTATGATTATTTCATTCGAATCGCAGACCATATTCTAGCAAAAAAAAAAAAAAAAAAAAAAAAGCAACGCTCGCTCGACTTTGATTCTTTTCACATTTACCAACATTTCTTTTACTTGCAATTTTAGATTAAAGCAAACTCATAAACTATCCGTTCAAACAGTACGATACATTGAAGCGAAATTTTAGACAAGAATGAAACACAACCTAAGAAATTATTAACTTTTCCACCATAATCATATAGGTATGTATGAATACCTGTAGTCTTCGAATAAACATTCTACTAAATCCCTCATCTTATGCAGCATATTCTACATAGTTCCATTAAACAAGATATATATTAAATATAATATTAAACAAACGTGTAAAAATAAATATAAATATATTCAGTATATTTAATTTTGTATTTAATATATTTAACGTTCTATTTAATTCCCCCCGTCTAGATTCTAATTTTCAAGTTACACGAACACATCCGCAGTTTATCGAATAAATTGAACTGGCAACTGATTGCGGACCATAACGAGTGACCAAAACCGTACATACGATAATTCGTCGTTTTCTCTTTGAACTCGTCGGTACGATATCGCTGGATAGAAGTTGAACTGACAAGTGACAACAAATTCATCATTTGTTTTGCCTGGGTTATACCTAAATATACTCAAAACTGAGGAAATGTTGCAATTTATTGCGACAAAAAAGATTCTCGACGTTCAACCAGCGCAAGATACTATTCCCCATTGCCTACAGTCTAATATCTCGTCACGACTAAAAATATCGTTCAACTTCTCATCGCACCATAAAAAAAACACACACACACACACTTAAAAGCCTCTTTCAATACGAATATTTTCCATTGCAGTGCTGCGAGAGACAATCGGCGAGCGAAGGGAACCAAGACGAGAGCACGTACGGCGCGCTCTCGTGCCCGGTGACACCGAACTCCGGCCCTGGACCACCTCCGACCTACGACAGCCTGATCTTCGACTCGAGGAGTTTGCCCAGCTCCATCGACAAGAAGCCCGAGGGCGTGGAAACGCCAGGGACCATAATTCCTTCGGTGGTGTCCACGTTGCTCGGCCTGAGCACCGCGGTGAGACGAACGGAACGCAACGAGGTCGCGGAACAAGAAATCTCCGACGAAGGATTGCCATCGTACGAGGCCGCGTTGAAGCTGGACGCGAACGGCTACGTCTAAAACGAGCTGACTGTTGGATTCCGCGTAAACGAACGACACACTTGTAATTGCAACAAGATTTTAGTCGACGTCGCAACGACTTGGTCAGGGATGACGTTGCAACGTTCTCAAGTTCGCTTGACGGGAGAAGAGTGTTCCTCTCTCTTCTCAGCACGTATTTCTCTATTTTTGGCAAAATAAATTTTACTTTAAAATTTTAAATGAATGTTCGTACGTTGGATTAAACAGAGAGAGAGAGAGAGAGAGAGAGAGAGCGAGTGTTTCTCTCTCTTCTCAGCACGTGGCAAAATATGTGGCAAAATAAAAATCTCCCTAGGGGAGAAAAGAACCATTGGAATTTGCTCTATGAACAAGTGTTCGTTGGTCTCGAGGAGAACTTGTTACTGACTCAGTGTTAGTACTGTTAGGTTAATATTGTCAGGCTTGGTTGGTCGTCCAACCGACCGGCACGGCTCCGATCCCGAAGAATTTTACCGGATATGCAAGTTTCGACGAGAAAGTTAACTCTGCGAGTGAGAGAGGACAGAGTGTGATTAGACACGGTGACTTGCAGCAGAACGATTTGAGAATGTTTAGAACACTGTGGCTCTCTGCCTCTGATCTCGAGGGAAGCTCGCTTGATTCTTACTCCGAGACGTTTCGAAAAAGACGTTCGAAGAATTTGATTAAATCCAGAGTGAAGAGACTGGGAGGTGGAGCACTCGGAACGAAGCAAGTTGGATCCATTGGTTTCTCGAATTCTGTCTAGCTGCCCTTTGCCAAAAGGCCTACGCTACTTTTGTCGTAGCGTTGGAAAGAAGCTTTCTCGATGGACGAGACAGTAAACTGGGCTTCGATCGTGTGCACGTTAAAATTTATAAGAAGGCACAGGAACGAATCGTCCCTGTTTTTATCATTTTGAAAGAAACTCGTACACGAGAGGTCGAATTTATCGACCATCTCTATAGATGTGAAGAACCAGGAACAGAGCAATCTAGAAGAGAGGATAATCTAGATTTTTCTTTCAGAAAGATCCCCGACATTTGCTTTCGATCTTGGTAGAAGCTCGTTTGAAAAATTAGAGTGTAGCTCGAGAAGCATCGCGTGGATGCTGAGAGAGAATTCTTATTCCGGAACTGTATGTACACACGCGTTGAAAGGGTCAAATTTATCGACGGTGAGAAATTAACGAGGAGCCAGGATCGAGCAGTCTCGACGTATCTGCTCGCAAGGAAAGACAATCGTTCTTTCTTCGATTTTTAAAGAAGAAATTCAGACGGATGGAAGCGAACGAATTTATGAATGACGTGATGAAACTGTGACGGTGAGCGAAGAGAGAGGAGCTAACATAGCGTGTCTTTTGATTGAATTTCTGGAGAATGTGAAATTAACGAAGAGTGTGAAGATTGAATGAGTTGAAGTCGGTACAAACGTGCGTTCAAACTTGTTAAAAGAGGAAAACAGTTAATACCGGAGCAAACAAGAAAAGCATGCGTGGATGTTTGATCTACTGGTTGGATTTATGGAAGAAGGAGAAAAAACCTTAGGGCTGGGCGATACGAAATTTTCTGAAAGGAAGATTGCATCTTTTGTTATTTAAAAAGAGGCTTACTTCTAAAGAAGATAGATAGGAAGGTTGGACTACGTTGAACTTCTGGTCAACTTCTGTGAAACTTCTGGTCGAACTTTTACGAGAAACGAGAAGTAAGGAGAGAGAGTTTGAGCAAGAGTGTTTGAGATTGTTTGAAAGAAGTACAAGAGAAAGAATGGCTGAAAAGAAGTACACGAGTTATTCGATTGTCAAAACTGAAACTGCAGGATTCAATCTGTGAATTGTCACGGCTGGAAAAAGGTTTGGGTTAGGCTTCATCGAGTCGAGCATTGAGTCTTGGGAATTCATAAATGTCAAACATGTTTCAGAGAATATATCCTCCGTAATATCTAATGTCATTTAATGTTATTATAAAAATTCGAATTTTCACAGATTTTTCATGTAACGTGTGAACCTGCCTGAATCTAATAAATACGAAAAAAAAACAAAGTATAATGCATAAGTAATTGCAAAATTATGCTGTGATCATTTCAACTGTCTGTAGAATTAAAACTGGAACGTATAATCTTGGAAAAATTATTTTCAGAGTGAATTCATCGTGATTGTGCAAACGAGGAGACGGAATTGACGATATTCGTTCATTTATGAAATTTTTATGCAACGTGTAAGCCTACAATAACTAATACAATAACTAATAATAATTAATATAAAACCTAATAAATAAAATAGGCCTAATAAACCTAGAATAATATAATATAAAACCTGTAATACAAAATAAATAATACAAAATCTATAATATAAAATAACTAATTCAAAACCTAATAATGTAATATAAATAAAGCTTAAATACAATATAAAACCCATATAATAAATACGAAAAAGGAAGCACAACGTGTATTTGCAAATCATCATACGTGAATCATTTCAACCATAAAATCGTTCAAATTGAACAGATCCGAAAGAATTATTTAAAGTGAATTCACCTTCGAAGGACTCGCATTACATTCAAATATTTATTGGACAAATTGCGTTGATCGTTGTTTGTTAAATCTTTCTCTAGATTGAAATAGTGCTTGCCAGATGGAGCAAGAAATCGATGATCTTATCCTTCAGCCGGTGAAGGCCACTTTAGTGGTCCTCTCGACCATATCGTTGATCAACTTAAAGACCACTTTAGGCGAGCATGAATTACGCCTTCGTTTATGGTCGTTCGCGGGGCTGATCGAGTGTCGCGAATTTGTCTACGTGTTACTTAACGTGCCTGTTCCAAGTCCTCGAAACGGCTCGATGAAAAAAAAATGACCCACTGTTCCAGCGACGAAAGCGTGAGAAAAAAAAAAAACAAGAAAATTTGGGAAAAATTTCGATCGGATGCTGCTACGTTGGCGAAAGCTCTTTTAATCGAGGAGCATCAAAAATTTTGGCAAAATTGACAAATAAAATTAGTGTTGGCTCCACAAAAATATAAGGAGAAATCGCGTGAATTTTTATTTGCAGTATTTGTTCAATAATTTCTAGTTTTAGCGACGCAAACGAAAATTCAGAAGTTTCACTGGGTTTGAATAACAAATAACTTTTCTTTGAACAACGATATTTCGTTTATGATACTTCAAAAACAAGTTTTTTTTTTTTTTTTTGGTAATACAATGATAAGATAAACGGAAAGATATCGATTATCTCAAGTGCGATTAATCGTTCTTAAGCGTGCAATTTACTCTCCCTAAAAATTAATAATAACTATGTTAAGGATAACTTTGGTGAAGTTAACTTGAAATTAATTTCTATTCGATTGTTCGTCCCAAAAATTAACGACGAATAAATATCCGAACGGTCAGATATCTTAATGATAGCTTCCTAAAGAAAAAAAGAAACTGGAAATTCAATTCATAAATTTTGAGTTAAAATTCTAACGAAATGAAACTACAAACACGTCCCAATAATATCGTTATGTGCGTGCAACGACGTGACAAAAATTTCACTTGAAAATTTGCAAATGTAACGAAGTACCACTAGCTGGCTTATCAGTGACACTAAATAACGCACAAGCGTGTAAATTGTCTCCTTAATGTCAGCGGTTAACTACCGACGAGCTCAATTTCAAAGTGTTTTCCCTTGTTTCTTGAGGCAGTCATTGCTTATCTATTTCATTCAACGAATTCTGAAACGTTCGGAACGGACACTCTGTAATCCAAGATAAAGAGTGTTATGCAATATTAGCATAAAACTAATCACCGGCCGTGACGATCCCTCGAGACAGCTAACGCGCCACTATGCGATATTAATTCGTTTCTTCATTCATACGTTTCCACCGTAGCGTGTAACAATACATTGTTAACTCTTGTTTTCTATTGGATTTCTCAGATATTTCTCAGACATATACACGGCGTTTTTTTGTTATTTCTCTTTTGTTTAAGAAAGCATAGTTTTCGAGAAAATCGAACGTGAAAATTGGCTTCGAGACAGAGAGCGTCATCGTGTGATATTAATTTATTCGTAAATTTTCATTCACGTTCCCTCTGACTCTGTAGTCTGTAACAATAACACTGTACTCTGTTTTTTTTTTCTTTTTTTTATTTTGGATACGTATCTACTTTTTAGGTGCATATTTTCGTTTCTAATTTTCAATCTTTTAAAATTTTAATTTTCGAATCAGTGTTTGAAAATTTCTTTAGTAGATACATGTGAATTTGACTGATTATTACGAGTAAATTATGTTTCGCGTACGAAAATAAGTACAAAAATAATTAAGGTGTATAATAATAATTTAAAAAATAGAACCTTCATAAAATAATATTTTACGCGTCAGATATATTCTAGAAAACACTATGTACGTGGTACATGCGTATATTTTGGACATTTTACGCAATTTTTTCCTATTACACGCGCTCTGTCCAATTTAATATTCAAATTTTATTTTCTCGAAAGCCAAGCGTTCATTCACTCCACATTTTCGATCTATTTTTACATGTAAAACAACTCCAACTCAATTATTTCTGTCCAGTCTGGAATTAATCAAGTTGCAACGCATACTTGATAAATTTTCAAACTGGGTTTCAACAAGAGTCGTGCCCAGAGGGGAAAAATTTTATTTGCTGGAAAACTCAGACTTAAAAAAAAAAAAAAAAAAAAAAAGAAAAAACGTGCAAGAAATTTTTGCCACATTTTTTTACGCGTTTAAGAAAAATTTTTGCCGGATCTCTTTTTTATAAGAAATAAAATGAAAATTATAATTACAATCTCTATGTTATTCAATATTATTGTATTAATATTTATAATTATAATTATATAATATATTATCTTGTTTCATTCCTTGAAACAGAATTCTTAAGCTCGGATGGAGACAACAAAGTTGCAATAACTAACGAAACGTCAAAATGTGTTTCACACGTCGTGGATAATGTATGTATCCATAAAAGTTTCCGATAAATGATAAATGTTTAAAATACACGTGTGAGTCATTCTGCACGCATTGAATTATCTATCTATACACATTACGTATGTGTCCTTTGTGTGAGCAGAGAATTGAAAACGTACGTCTGTTAGCTCGTAGCTAATATCAATACGATTATCGCATTATGACAATCTTGATCGTCGATCGTTCATTACCATCCGGAGTCGAATTATGTACATATTAACGAGAACTAACGGTCAGCTTATTCCAAAGTTCTACCTCATCTGAAGTGGAAAAGTTTCGGCGCGTAATCATTTTTCGATCTCCTTCGATTGGAAAAAAGCAGAGAGCGGGGGGTGGTTGGAGAGTTCGCGAGAACGACCCTCGTGAAAGACTCGACGATTTCCGGGCTGCTGCGACGAAAGTCGATCGCAATCCGTGACAATAAAATATTTCATGCCTGTTAAAGCAATCATCGCCACGGTGAAACGAGTTACGAAAGAGGAAATCGTAAAACGAACTGTGAAACGAGCTGGGATGTTGTAAATCTGTATTTGACTTGTTGCAGATTTTTTTTTTTTTTTTTTTTTTTTTTTTTTTTTTGAGATTTATAACTGGAGATATCGAGTTAAAAATGTTTGCTCAACGTTAGTGTTACTCCAAGAGCGTAATAATCATTAGCCCTTTGAATGCCAATTGGTATTATCAAAAATCCAGAAGTTCAATAATTTAAAAAATCCAGAAACCTAAATCCAGAGAATATTATACCTCACAGAGTTGAACTTCTCATTAAATTAAAAGGAACAACTTTAGTATTCAATCTGGTATAATTTATCAATAAGAATGAGATCTAAAGCGAATTTCGATTAGACAATTTTATAACGTTACGTAAGATAAATCTTCGATTATCTTTCTATCGCGTCCGTTACCTATGTAAATGTGATTTTCAAAATATTTCAACTTCGTCTCGAAATAATAAACTTCTCTGACCCCCGAAATTTGACTGATAACAAAACAATATCATTTCTGATGTTGTTGAAAGAAATTTCCAAGTAATATACAAGGACTCCAGAAACCAATCAAATAATTGTAAGTTACTTCTCATCGAACCTCATCAATTTGACACGCTTTTCTTACAAAATACATAAAGTATTAACATAAAATTGAATACCCACGCTGCGAGTAAATTATACTAAAATAGAAATTTAATCTAGTTTAATATTAATAAAATAACTTGCAAATTTAGTCCACCTTGCTGTCTATCGATTTGACATCAAAGAACAAATTAAGTTGAAAAAATAAAATAAAGACAAAAATATTTAATAATTTAGCAGCGATAAGCAATCGTGTGAGAGACAGATCCCGCGTTTTAACGTTTGTTTGACTCCTGACGCATTTTAAACAATGACGCGATACGTCTCGATTAATTGGCCTTGCTTTAATGACACCACCAGTGCGACCTATTATCCACGTCGGCCGCTCGACGACAGGATAATCGTGTGTTTTACAATTTACAACGTCACCGGATTTCGGGCTGAGACAGCGAATCGGAGAAGACCGGCTAGCTCTTCAAAGACTTCCACCCTATTCACCCTCGCCTTTCCTCTACCCCTCTCTCAAGCTAATAGGATATATTTTCGATTAACCTCTTGCGCTGGAACGGCGCGCCACGCACGTCGACAATTTTTTTCGTTCCAAAGTCGTAACATTTTCTCAGTTTTTAAGTATATATGCCCAAGTAAAACGAAATATTTAGGCAAAGCAAAACAATAAATTTATTACTTCTCGATAATTTCTACACGGCGATATCGTACCGACGTGTTGAAAAAGAAAGCGTGGTTCGTTCGGTCGCTCGTTATGGTCCGCAATCAGTTGCCAGCGCAATTGGTTAAAGGCGACGTCGCGAAGAAATCATACTCGTTTGAAAATACGTGTATCGAAATTGTTTCGCTGTTTTGTGTAAGTCTCTTTCAACGTCTATATATATATATATATATATATATAATAGTTTGCAAAATATTTGAATATATATTTGCTGCAACAATGACACAACTCAAAATTTGTTTTTGAACCATTGGTACAGAAAAAAATACCAATTGTCACTTGTAGAGAGTTTACATATTATTATAAAAATATGATACTCTGACGTTATTTTGCAACAAAATTATATAAAGAACAGGAACGTTCCGAATTTTCTGAAATCGTGACTTTTAAGTTACGTCGTTGTTGAAGCAAATGAGCGATTTGTTACGGGTATATATAGTGTATATTGTGCAAACTATACTTGCTTGCAACATTATAACAACTAGATTATAGGATGACAACTTGGAAATTTCTTTCAACAACTTGCATTTACGGGAAATCTGACATTGCAAAAATACATAAAGTGGACATAGTATGTAAATACACGATATTCGATAGATAAATTTCTATAAAAATTGGCGATTCTAACTGTTCTGGTAATTGTGGCTAATGTTTCAGAATTACTAACCGACGAAACAAGCATAATACTCGAGAAAAGAAAAGGAATTAACTTTGTTACTTTTATTCTTAATTTAAAAAACGCACGTTTAATCTGGCAGTAATTTGTAGAATAGAAAGTAGAGGCGAAACCTTTTCACGTAGAAAGCGTAGAATTAAACCTTCTCCCGGGGAATTTTTATTCCCTGAATTTCACGTTAAAATAGTTTGTACGCGTAACATGAAAGTTTTCTAATTTCAAAGGAAAAAGTGAACGAACAAACCGTGTTTTAATTTTTCAACGAATTCACGCAATGTCAAAGAAAAAAAGAAAAAAAAAAAGACAGTGAAATTCTCCACGAAAAATGCACGAACGATTGTACAATTTTTTACAAAATCCCTTCCCTTCGTTTTGAAATTAATTCAAATTAATTTCAATACGTAGTAGAGATTACAAGATACATATTTGAAAATTTCACGAGGGAAAAATAACTCGCGAGCGAAATGTAACTGGACGAGGAACTCGTTTTCGTTTCAGTTCAGATAGGCGAGTTACTCGAACAAATAACCGATCCGCGAACGTACGTAGCGGAAAAGACAATGGCATACGAGCCAAGATCGTCTCGAGTCGTTTCCTCGTCTCGTGCGTGCCCTCGAAAGCCGGTGAAAGCGGCTACAACAAAGAACAAAGTGTTGCAATTATTTCAATGCCGAAACAAAAGCTCGCCACGCCGCGAAATTACTGTAATCGGCGGGATATAATTCGCGAATTCGCGAGAAAACATTCTCTCTAGATCTAGACTACTCTTCTCTTTGGAGGAAATTCCTTTTGTATTGAGGAGAGAATGTTCCAGGGATAAAAACACGTGTGTTTTCTGAGAGATTAATTTTTCTCTAAACAAACAGAATACGAACTGTCATACTGCAAAAATTTAACGGGACATTAACACAGCAGAGGCTAGTAAATTAGTTGGTAAATTCTGTCAAGCAACAGAAACGAGTTTGCCTTTATGTTGCTGACAATTGATACATGTCGAAGATCTGATCGAAGAATCTGTATCTAATTTTTATTCGAATTGATTTTGAATAATTGAATGTAAAAAAAATAGTTTCGAATGAAAGTCGAACCGCTGTTAAATTTATCGCGATGTGAAAAGAATTCTAGGAAGCATCGTTTTTAGGAACAAAAGAATGTAACAGTGACTTTGTCACGAAAATGTAACAGTCTTTTAAAAAAGATTGTGTATTCTTACGGATTAGAGTCAATATTTTTACGAATGTTTGCAAAGGGAAAGCGTGCAATGCTATTTCCACAAAACAAAGTTCTATACTTTCAAAAATTCTTTTTTTTTTTTTGTATCAATACATTATCAATGAACGTTCTAACTAGGAGAATTTTGTTGAATTCTAGAGCAACGATCGCTCATTTTTGACATCGTAATACCCTGTATAAAAATCAGTGATACTTTAAACGTTCACTTTCGAAGATGCCTCTCTCAAGTAAAATTCCAAGACAGTGTTGTCAGAAGACAAAAAAGAAAAAATAAGAATGCAAATATTACAACAAAGGAGGAGACACATCGTTCGTGGTGATAAATTACGATGCGATGTGAAATTAAATAACACAATGCTCTGATACGTTCACCTTTCATGGAACAATTGGCTCGCCGGGGAACAATAATAAATGCACGATCAGTATCTAGATCGTTCGACAATTCGCATTAAAAGAGGAACACGCGTTAGAGAGCTGCCAATCCAGTTATCTAACAACAAAGCATCGATCACAACACGTGTACTTCTTTACAACGCATACATTACTAATCGACTATTTGCGACTTTTAAATAACGCGATGTTATATGCTGGGGAGTTGCGTGTTCGAGCGAAAAAGTTTAATAACAAGAATCGAGAGCAAACAGTTTTTCGTCGATCGATTATCGAAACAATGAACAGCTGCTGACGCGGTATTATACATTTTCGTTCGCGGCTGAAAACTAACGGCCGAGCAAACTAATTATTGAACTGCGAATTTTTATGCAGTCGGGAGAGGAAAGTTTCGTGGCGCCAAAAATGCAGAGAATGCACGTGCAATATCGCTCGTTGGTAATGGCCAAACGCTTCGATCCATTTACAGTGTAAAGTGTACAAGGCAATGGGAAACGAATCGTCTTCTGTAAAGCTAATTTCTTTTTTTCTTACGCGTTTCTAAGGAATTTAAGAATCCAAAAGTTTGTTAAAACTATCGCAATCTGAAATCACCAATTCTTCAGATTACAGATACTTTAATTCGAAACTACACTTGCTATCTTCTATCTTATTATTTCTAATAAAATTATGTTCCGTAAGGTGTGTTGATCATTTATCAAAATTATAGCGAGATCGCGATAAATATAACGTTAACGTTCACAAACTCGCGAAACTCGAAAACAGACACGATATAATTGAGATAGGTACTCGTTTAAAAAAGAAAAGAAAAGGAACATAACCGAGGTAATTGTTGGACAATAAATCAGCCATAAATTCAGTCGTAAAACAACTCGCTATTACCATAAATTTATCGAAGTAACGATAAACTTTACCCTTTTTATAATCGAGCTACGAGTTAAAGTAAATAATTCGACAGATAATCGGCAAATGAATATGTACAACGATTTTTACAATCGAAATGTGTTTCTGCTAATAACACGAACAAACGGATAAAACGTTTTTATAAAATATTTGAAAAAAATATTTGGTTGCAAGAGAGGTAAAGCTATCAAATGCTGCCGAGTAATCTGCAAATTGAATAATTTAACGATTAAACAGCGTAATGTTACGTGAAAAAGAGCAAATTAATAATTTAAGTACACTGTGAAGATTATAAACTGTTGTTTTTTGCTCCAACTCAATTAAGACGAAAGGAAAGATAATTGCCATGATTAAGACTGTAGCAGAAACTATTCTGGTGACTGACATACGAAGCGCGTACCAAAGGAAATTATACAAAAAGAAAAAAAGGAGCATAGTTAAGAAAATTAAGTTTTCACAGATACTTTACGAAAAGTCATTTAAATCCCCATTTAAATTTTAAATCCCTAAAATTTTACATTTAAAATATTATAAAACGAACAAATTTTAAATATAAATTTATAATAATAATTATGAATTTGAATGTTTTCGTTCGTTAAAAATGTTACACGACTTTGTGGTTTAACAAATTACGTGCAATGAAAAAAGTCGAAGGTCTCTCGGTTAAATGTTTTCAGTGGAAAATTTTTCACTATCCGCGAGATTTCGCAACGTTCTACAAACGCACATGATAAAATTTATCTAATATTATCAGGGACAATTTCTCATCCGGTATCTTTCACCTTTTTCTTGTACACGTACGTACAATTTCGGCAATACTTTCTAGATATCCTCTTCCTAATGAAAAGAAAAGTTAGTCAATTTATTAATTACGCACAGTTTCTTTTAAACAGCCTGTTCTTACTATTGCTTGCAATTTGTTAATTTCGATCTACGTTTTGTTACTCTGAGCTCGTCCGAACAATCATCAGGAACTAACGTTCAATTTGCAAATTTAAATTTGAAAATTTACGTAATCGTGGTAATTACATCCTTGCTGCACTGAATTTTCTAAATCGCGATTTGACTGGTAATGTTCGAAATGCATAAACAACAATTCTTATCGAAACATATTTTTTGTATCTATTTCTAAAACACTCGTCTGTCCAGATGAACAATGATATTAAACTATGATGTACCATAAATATAAATGATGTTAAATTATAATACACCACAATGATATTAAATTATATTAAATTACAACATACCATAATGATATTAAATTATAATACACCATAATCACACGCACAAAGGAAGTAATTACCACGTCGTGTTACAAATTATCGTAACTTCTCTCATCGATTCCAATTCATTTTTGCAAAATTTGCTATTTCTTTCCCCCCCCCCCTCTCTCTCCTCTATAAATACTTCCCTCGACCTGTACAACGAATAAATATGTTAATTAACAAACGAAATAAACACACTTACGAACGAAAGGAGATTCATCGAATTTATCATCGGTTGCGCAACCGCGACAAACAACGCCTCGTTCAAACTATTATCACTGCCATTAACCAGGTTTCTACGTCAGAGACTGTTATGCCCGTACGCGTTCAATAAATCCGGCCAAGTACGTTCTTCCGATATCGCGCTCGATTTCATTGCCCCCGAAACCTTGAACGACGTTATTAATTGTGCAACTCATCGCGGTACAGCTTCCTTGTGCTGCTGCGCGATCGTTCCACATTGCGTGGGTGGTCAAGAACAATTATGGGAACGTGCTGCATAAGAGGCAGAGATGATTTATCAGCCTCCATATACATCTTGCTTCGTCTTTTGTATATTTCTTTTTTTTTTTTTTTTTTTCTATTTATCAATCTCGTTTCTGTTCTTTTCTTTTTGTCGCGCCGTCGTTATCACGATTTAAATTTTGCAGACTATGGAGAGTTCGAAATTCTAGAGGCGGCTGTTCATATTTTATAAATAGAGAAATGCGACATTGT
This sequence comes from Tetragonisca angustula, assembly GCA_036937485.2. Lineage (NCBI taxonomy): Eukaryota > Metazoa > Arthropoda > Insecta > Hymenoptera > Apidae > Tetragonisca > Tetragonisca angustula. The sequence continues at coordinate 1,646,927 of JAWNGG020000014.1, forward strand.
GCCGAGTGCTTATTTTTGATAAGAGATCTCCGATAAGATATTTTCGACTGTGAAATCGCGAATAAATCAAACTGCAGTGATTAATTTCTTTTCTTTTCTATTTTTCTTCCTTCGACCGAGTCGTTGCGACACTGCGGATAACACAGCGTGCTGCGAATCGATTAGAAAACTATTTGAAAAGTTTCGAAAGAGCCTCTTTTCTAAATTACGAACTGGATAAACTAACTGACCAACATTAACTGATGAGTAAAACATAGATTTACAAAAATAGATTTTCAACAACCCATAACATGTCGGTTAATACAATGATATCTATCGGGTCAATTCAAAATGCTTTCAATGGCTGATTTTATGATAAGTAGTGGTACAACCAGAGTAATGTGTATTAACTCGAGGAATACGAAAATTCTGAGGCTGCTAATTTCGGGGAGACAAGGCAACTGTAGAATTAATGATTTCGGAGTTACGGCAATTCCGAGATAATTAATTTTTAGGAATATGGATCCTGTGGTTAATAACTTCGGAGATATGGGAATTCGAAGGAATCACGGTTCTCAGATTGCAATTACGATTTAGTGATCATTTCGTGATGTAGAAATTTCAACAATCAAAGATGATGATTTACATCGTTTCAATGTTATTATACATTGTATAATTATCAAAATGTATATGTTGTCCATAATATATAAATAAGTACGAAAGACAATTTTATCAACATCGAATCAATTCTAAAACTGTTCCACTACAAAAGAAAGAAAACAGAATGCAAAACTTATTCTCTTTTTGTCCAACAATGTTCGTACAGTTTTACAATTGCAAATATTCACAACCCATGTTCAATGATTAAATGACAATTAATAAATCAATACGTTTGTAAATAATCATCAGAATTGCAAGCTGAATTCGAGGGAATTTCAGCAAAAATTCTATTTTCTCGAGAGATCACGAGGACTCATCTCTCCCGGCGAACACGATACAATCATAAGAAGCCATACTATTTCCTTTCTCGCGAATTTCCTTCGTATTCACCGAGAAAGGAAGAACCCCGAGGAGCCTGGTCTAGTTTCCCAAGCTATACCCTGTGTATACGCGTGTGTCTCGAACAATGTGAAAGGACTTCGATTCAACTTCGTTCTTCGACTGCTACTGATACGATGGCCTACCCATAGAACGTGTTACAGAACAGAAAGTAGACCTCGATCCGAGGCACCTGTTATTCTAAACTTCGCCAACGTTCTAAAAACGTCGAAAAATCGTAACTAGCTCGCAACGATCCTCTACGGTCGTAGGATAACGATGTTCTCAATTGTTCGGAGTCTAAAAAAAGCTTGAAAAGGCTTGGCATTTTTGATAGACGAGAAAAACGTCGAATACCGAACGAAGAGTTTTCAACGAAACTGAAGGAACTTGTAGGGGAGAGATATTTTAACTATTTACTAATGTAATTAATATTTCAACTATTAATATTTATATTATATATTACGTTAATACTATTAATATTTACATTACATATTATATTAGTATTATTAATATTTCAACTATTAACATAATTCATAATTAATATATTACATAGATATGACATATATAATATATATATATATATATATATGACACATGTATGATATAATATATATGACACTTCATCGTTTGTTACTATTAATAGTAGGATTATCGTGTGTGACAGGCGTCAAAAATTATCAACTTTATGCTAGAGCATCATAGACTAAATTATCAATGGATCGCAAGAAATCTATCGACTTCTACCGCAAAAAGGAAAAAAAAATGATTGTGAAGAGAAAAGCAGAGTGCGATAAAAAGAGTGTACGTTGAAATGAAAGCAAAAGCGGAGGAAAACACAAAACTATTTTTAATACAACTGATTGTTAAATTGCGATCAGACCCGTCAACATTTTCTGAAGTTGAAAATTGTAAATGGTTCTAATTCAATGGCCAGGGGCTGTACCTTTCTGCGTTCAGTTAGTTCTACTGAAAGATAAATTTGTTAGAAGGAATTAACTCTGGGCGCGTTGCTTGGTAAATGGAATTGGAAGGTGACTGGCCAGAGGGGATCAAACTCGATTAAACGGACTGTGCTGTATTCTGATGCTTGGCCTACAAAACTTGAGGACCTCGCTATAAAATACGTCCTGGCCTGAAGATATGCTGATTAAAAGCGTGCAAATTGCACGCTTTAATCCTTTCGATTCGTTGTAAAAAGAAAGAAGTAGGTTGTGCAACGTCGACGTGTTTTCTGGTGTAAAATTTGGCAGGAACGAGCGATTTTTAACAAACTGGACAAACTGGAAAACTGGGCGAAGTTCGCTTTCAATGAAGAATTCGAAACGAACGATATTTAAGAAATAATTATTACATATTTCATTCCCTGCATTTTTAAAATATACTCCTCACAGGATGTAGGTATTAATAATTAAGTTAGACTAGTTATATTTAAGACGTGAAACGTTCAGCACTCTGTGTTCGATTACTCGAATATTTCAACACGTTCCGTTGAAAATGATTCATTAAATTTTTCCATCGATTTTCCATCAGAATGAATCGAAGAACTGATTCACGATGGTCGAACGTATTTTTGACATTGTCACGATTTTTATCGATCGCAGTACAGTAAAACTGTAACATCGTTGTAAGATGTACATCCATAAGATCAATCTTCCTCTCTTTGCTAATTTAAAATTGAATTTCTATACGCTAGTATCACTGTGTCGTTGCAATTATACAATTGCAATAACCTAATCTAACGATCAACATCACTGCAGGTGAAAGACAAATTTATGAACAGGGTCTGCGTCTAGTTTCATTTTCTCATAAAATCACGATACTCTCCAATTAATGATTAAAGATCAAAGATTCATCGTACTCGTGTACAAAAGTAGATTAATGGCGTGAGTAACATTGTGCAACGATTTCGAACTGTTCGAAGTGAATTTTAGAGGCACAAGCCACGAACGTCGTCTGTAGTAAGTAGTACTACAGGCCAAGCCTAGTGCGAAACCTTCATTTTTAGAAACTGCCAGCCTATAAACTCGAGCTCTTGGAACCTCGCCGTGCCAAAAAGCGGTATTTCTGGGTCGAAGACCCACAAACAACTCTACCGACAATTCTATACGGATTCTTTTTCGGTTGGAGGTTAAGAGAGAGAATCAAACTTTTAATTTCGACGCCACCGTGAGAAATTGAGCGTAGAGACTAATGATTTGCCAAACAAAATTATCCTTGTGAAGTAAAGTTACCCGGGAACTTGCGGCGACGGGTTTGCCCCCTGCGGGCCTAACTTAATTTCGATGTAATTCTAATCTGGAATTAACCTAGATTTCTGCCACGTTGAAATTAAATTAACCATCATTTCCTGGTATCGCGTCTCGTGGACACGTTAATTAGATAATGAGAGAGAGAGAGAGAGAGAGAGAGAGAGGAAGTGGGAGGTGTTAACTCGGCACCAATATCCTAAATAAGCTGCATGTTCGTTGCTTTGAAAATTTCTTTCGGCTTCGAGAACGATTTACTTCAATAATGTCCAGAGGAATTTAAAACGAGGGGAATCGTGTTGAACGAACTGATTCTGAAAATCTTTCCATCTTGGCGGAAGCGAATTTTAATTTTACACGGCTAACTATTTTAATTTTAATTTCTAACGTGACGAGATCCAAATTCTGGAGACTTCTCTCGAAAATGAACTTTGGCTTTTAAAAAATACGAAACGACGTAGCAGTAACCACGAGAAACGAAATTTTCGAGACGTGGATACATCGATGTGTGAACTTTCGAATTACTTTCGGAAAAAACAATGTTTCGTACGAAAGTTGCTCGACTTCACAGAAACTCAGTAAGATCTTTCGATCGTCTTTCACATTCTTCTTTGAATGATTAGGAAGATAAGAGTGTGCTGTATATTCCTACTCTCCTAAATAATCCTAAATTATCAGAACGATCTTCGAAAGTCTCGTATACGATCTCCAGTATGTAAAGTATCTAAAATACACACATACACACACAAAAAAAGTACGAAAGTAAAATGTACAAATATACACCTCGTCGAAAAATTTCCTCGTCCTGATAAAATCTCGATCAATCTCGTTTCACGTGCGATTTAAATCACGAGCAACGTCGCGAAATCCTAGGCGATTGGTATCGAAACGATCGACTCGAACGTGCAAAATCCTAATTTCGACGCAGGCTGTGGTAATATTAATCCGAGCCGAATGAAATTCGACCGAACCGTTGTAATTACATGCCTCGTAAATATTAACAAAGGATTTACGGAAAATGGATTTTTCGGGTGAAAAACCTACCGACTGGACGATAACGAGTTTCTGATGCGTTCTCGTTCATTCTCTTTTTCTTTTTTTCTTTTTTTCTTTTTCCTCGTTCCCTTGGTGATCTCGTCGATAACTCGAAAAATGAAAATATTAGTCGACATTTCTCGCAAACTTTGCAAATATCTAAGCGCATCCTCTTATCATTTGTTTATCTCCATCACCGCGAACGAAAAGTAGCAAAGTGTCAATTTTATGGCAGCAGATCGATACGCGTAAATAAAAAAAAAAAAGAGATGAAAAGAAATGGAGAAAAGGGAAACTGTGGAAATCCACGTGGAAACGAACTCTCTCGCGCTGAATAAATGCCGTGTCAATTAGGACGTCGCTATTCTCGTTTTCATCCTAATTAAAAGTTAACGGGATCGGGTTCGAAGAGAAAGACAGAGATACACGCGAGTCGCTCTGTGGCCAAGCTTTTCACGTTTCACCGTTGACGAAGGAAACGTTCGAATAACAGAAAAATAGATGCGATACGAGAGTGCCGATCATTTCCCAACAACGACAAACGTACCAACCTACGTTAATAAAACTAATCGTTGAAAACGATAAATCATCATCTCTTCGCGGTATCGTCAGACTACATCATCTATCTGGAAATTGAAACAAATCGTATTCCACCATCTTCTACCATTCTCAGATTAAATAGAGAAGATCTTTCTCGATCACCTTACGAACAACTTTCTCAAAACGATTCGAAAGCTCTCCGTTTGTATTTACAGAGAGCACTGCGTGAAAAACGTTCTTCTCCGCGGACGTTGTGCGCGCACGTTGCAAAGTTGCCACTAAGAAAATTACTGAATCGTGAATGGGTGGAGTTTTTGAAGAGCGTTGCGCTCGGAGACGAGCGGTAATCGCGTCGCGTTTAAACATCCCGACTTGCGTGTCGGGCTTTTAAACTTTTAAAGGTCCGCAGATTTATTGGAGAGTGTGGTGTCGTGGTCGTCGGCGGGTACGCGGAGCGCGGACCCGATCAATCCCCTACTCCGAAGTGATCGCGCGTTCCTACGCCGCCTCTGCTCGCGAATTTCCTCGCCTAGTATTATCGTTTCGCCATTCACCAGCTGGCCCACAAAGAGACAGGCAGAGGGGAGGTAGGTGTCTGTCGGCGCACGGCGATCGTAAACGTGTAAACGTTGTGCATGTAAATAGGTTACGCCTTTCCCTGGCGTGTATAGACGGAGAGTATCACGGACGCGAGAGAGCGTGGTGTCGGCAAAGTCGATCGAAGGCGGCCGACGGAGGACAACAAACCGTAAAAACGGTTTCCCCGACCACCGGCGGCTGACAGGGCAAGAATCCAGCTGGAATATCGCGGCCGAAAATCGATGCAGCCGGGAGTGAACGCGTGAAACGCTCGTCGCACGTAACCACGCGACCAAAGCGGCGGCGGCCGCCGCCGCCGGATCGTCCGAGTGAACTCACCTAACCTTCTTGCACCGCAGGACAGCTTTTTAACTTGCGTTATCCGCGTTGTCCGCTCACCACGAGGAAATCTCTTCCATGAACCGGTTTTTCCCTCTTGGTCGGCGCTCGGCGTATCGTACCAGGTATGCACGTCGGTGGCCCGCGTAGTGGCTTTAGGGGAGACATCGAGACGGCGAAACGTTCATGGATAACGGCGTATCCCTGCCATGTTCGAGAGAAGAAGAACAAAAAAAAAAGGGGGAAAAAAAATAGGAGAGAACACGAAAAAGGGCCACACGATTTGCCCGCCCGCGCGCGCGCTCTCTCTCTCTCTCTCCTTTCTCTCTCTTTCTCTGTTGGCGAGTCTTCGTTAGTTGGAATCAGCAGTGGGACATCGTACTACAGCTGAAGCGTACCTCGTCGCGCACGCATCTGTCCGTCACTCACCGGACTGGGGATCTCCCACGGAATCGAGAGCGTCTGGTACGCTTTTGCCTCTCCCGCGCCTCTACATTACGCTCAACACGCTCGGATAAGCGAATCGCCTGCACTAGCCCAACCACACTCGCGACACTCGATCGCCGACTAAACGTGTTGCTCCCGGCCGCAGAGACATCTGAAGTTGGAAAGTTCAACCAGCCTCGCTATCAGCGCTATCAACGGGGTCAGATCGAATTACGAGAGACGACGCAGGGATGACATCTACCGTGTTCTGAAATACCGATCGTGGAAACGATCCAGGAAGATGACGACACAAAACGATACGTGTCTGCAATTTTATCGAGTGTTCTCTGGTTTTAGGCAGAGACTTGAAAAACTATATCTATCTTCTGTACAATATCTGTCGTCATTTCATACCATTTTATTCTATCTATGGCTTTTGTGCCAATTATGTTACATTAAAAGTTTGAAAAAGTCACCGATTCTTTAATCTCTATACGTACGCTGAAGAAGGGTTGATTACTCTAATTATTTGGAAATTAAATAATCCATCAGACTAAATAAATTTTGTCGAAAGTTCGACACAATACGAGAGGAATAAATAAATTAAGAGAAGAAGGAAGAACAACCCTCTTATTTACGGATGTAATCAATGTAGAAGAAATCATTATTGCTAGACTTTCTAAAATATCTTTGTACGAAAAATGTACAAATTCGAATGAAATATTTCCCCTACGCTTACAAATTAGTTACCCATGCGTAAAAACTACGTATTATTTATTTTTTATTAATCACATAATTAATAATTATATTAGTTATGTAATTGATTGTTTAACTGTATAATATGCTTAAAAACTTACATTCTTAGCTTTTAAAGCATCATAAGATTCTCAGAAGATGGGTAGGGAAACTGAAGACTGTAGAGGATCTGTAACAAAACATACAACATTAGAATTTGTGTTTAAAAGCAAAGCAAATTCTTAAGTTTGAAATAACGAAAGATTCTTACGTTCTTGGCTTTGGAGCCATCGTCAGATTTCCACCAAAATACACCAAAAGATTGTAGCTGTGAAGCGTCTGCAACGAAACGTCAAATATTATTTATTATACTGAAATTTGAAAAATTGAGTAAATTGAAGTACAATATATAAAAACACTTACGATCTTGATCTCCTAGAGAGGCCTCATCTCCTCTTGAGCACTGATACTAATATCGAAAACGAATATTGAACAAGAAAATATACAAAAAAGAAAAAAAAATGGAAAAGAAGAGGAAATTTTCAAAAACGCGAAGAATGCATGTTTAAAACTCCCGAAAGTAAGTACGCAACGCTATTAATCTATGCATTAATATTTAGAGATACGCAACACTAATTGCGACGCGTTCAGTGCAACCATGCTGGTGGTTGCTGATGAATGACCACTTCTATACAGCTCTTGTAGCTGCATCAGGTGATCCAGGAACAGGAACAGCCTTCCACAAATCCAGTGGAAGAATTTGGGCATTTCGTAATCGCAACACTACTTCAAAAAACGCGATCATTCGTTGTCGCAACACTAACAATTAGAGGAAAAACTAATTGGAAATCGCGAAGGAACAATATCGCAACACTAACTCTAAAACCAAATTCAATGAAAAAACTACTTTGAACAATCTGACACTCTAAAATTAATTAAAAGCAATGATTCGATAAAATATAATTTAAAACAACAGAAAGCAAGAGAAATTTGCATAACACTAAGGCAACTATGAAAAATTAACGAAATCAAAATTGCAAAAACAATCGCGATATCGTAATTCGCAACTCTAAAGCAAACACGATTATCATTTCTTCGCAACTCTGATTTAAACCGTAATCGACTTCTCGCAACACTAATAAACAGGCGCGAAACTATTTCGCAACTCTAATTCAACCCGTCAATCTTTCGCAATACTAACAAGAAAAACCGCGATTTGCCCAAGACGATAATGAACGATGACGGAGTAGAAAAAAAAAATACAACTACAAATACTAAAAGAGCATAGTGACAAAGTAGTAACGAGAATGACCTCCCATGCTCTGGAATCATTTAAATGATCCAGAGGATGAGAAGCCATTTGTTGTGACCCTCTTCGTGACAGTTTGCCAGGCCTCTTCGGCTTCTAGCCTCTTCTTCTCTTCGAGCGCAATGCCCGCTGAAACTTACGTCTAGCTCGAGTCTTTCTAATCGCAAACTAAAAAAATAACATATAAAGGTGAAATAACAATATAAATCGCGAAAGCTGACCTCAATACACATGGACGACCATCGATCGTAGTGATCGTTGTCCGTTCGCACGTGCGTGCTCGAGCAATACCTACATGAACGTTCGTTTCGGGACCTACTCGCGACCTAACCGCGACCGCGACCGCCATACTAAATTCGAAAAATCGAAGAGTAAAACCAGAAGCAAGCGGCATGCTCCACTTGTACCAATTTCACTGTCGATTTTTCAAATTAGATTTCCTGAAACAAGTTGGACACGCGAAAAGGGGACACGCGACCAGAGACTGTGCCAACCTGCCCGGCCCTACCTACTTATAATTAAACACAAGCATACCAGAAATTAAGCTACCTATCCTATTCAGGGGCCCTATATTTAAAAAATGGCAAAACAGGCACACCAACACATTCATTCCACGGTTCTCACACATACCACTCGGGCGCAGACCTAAACTAGAGAGGACGTCCCGGGACGCCTCCGACACCCGAGTTTAACACACAACTTTCACACTCTAATTTACGTACCATTTTCCTGAAATCGACTGACAGTAGCTAGTGACCATTGCGTAAAACGTGATTAAAACATCTTTATATTTACAGCTAATATTAATAACTTATATATGTATAATTTCTATAGAAACTACGTGTGCAATTTGACTTGGAATCATTATTGTAACTGATCGTATAATTAATAACATAATTATAGTGTATTTAATGAGTATTGTTATATAATAATTCATACTTCAAATCAGTGTATAAATGTTTTTGATATTTCAACTTATAATGAATGGAATAATAAAAAACGACGCAATTCCACATCCTAACCACACATACATATGAGGAAAATACGTCGTGCACGATATGCTAACACACTGTCAGTCGCTGAGAAATTTTTTATAAAATTACAAACTATGGTCATCGTGCCCAATGTCTTTCACCCACCCAAGTAGCACCTGGGCACGTGAGTGAGATCCTGACAATGAACACGGAAGGGGTTAAACCTGGAAATCCTAAACTAAAAAAAATAATTAGTTTATGTAATTTGCATCTAACGGACTATTGTATTATTTTATTTCAAATTGTAATGACTCTGGGCTTTCAGAAATTATTGAAATTGCATGAGAATAAAGAGAATAAAAACAAAGAATTGAATTTATTAAAAAAGACATGAAATCTAACAGTTGACTAAAACAATTCAAATCAAACAATTGACTCTAAATTAAATATCAATAGAAACAATCTCAGGCGGTTTCTTCATCAAAGCACATTTTGGAAAATACGAAAGCAGTGTTCAAACTTGTTGCCTTGATTCAAAAATCTACCTGTCGCGAAGCATTTTCTTGCACATAAAATTTCATATATTTTTCTATTGAAGGAATTCTAATCTATTATATATTTCAAATTGCATTGAAGTTCATAATTATAAAATTAAATTAATTAAATCGTTTAAAATGAAAAGTTATATATTATAAAATGGAAGATGAAATTGGAAGTTATTAAGTATTACATTAATTAGTAATTACTATAACAAAATATATTACTAGTACATTAATAAGTAATATCTTTCATAGCAACGAAGTCGGAGGGTATCCGTCTTCTCTGCTAAAACGAAATCATTTTAATAATTATTTATAATCTATCTGTTCATATGAATATTTTGCTTTTGCAAACATTTATATTGAATATATTCTGATTTTGCAAGTAATTACTATAACTGCATAAACATATTCAAACTAATTGTTAAAATCGCGATGTGCAAGAAGCCCTATCCTGATCTAATACATAAAAAATGATGTTACTACTCACGGATATAAAAAATATCCGCGGTCACTATGCTCATCAAAAATTCTACGTATACAACCAGTCACCCGTGCCGATTCGGACCTTTCGTCCTACGGCATGACTGAGTGACCGGAGGAACATAAATGCATGCGACTCACGCGACAGATGCGAAGAACATTGTCATCGATGCTACGCTGGAGCAGGGAAAGTTATCGTGAAGACTCTCATCAAGTAAATACCACTGGGAAATATTTGTTTTTAAAAATACAATGTTATTTGTGAAAATTTAAATTTTAATAATGATAAAAGTTGGGACTAATAATTTTAAGTGCTTTTATTTTATAATAATAATTTTACATTCGATTTCAGTAGAAAGAAAACCATAGAGAATAAAAATTTAAACACAACGTGCTAAAGTACTTACATTTTTAGCTTTTAAGGCATCATATGATTCTTGGAAGATCAGGGGAAGTGGAGACTGTAGAAGATCTGTAACAAAACATCAAATATTATACTCCGTTGTCAAATTTGAAAAATTGAAGTACAATAAAAGTACAATATATAACTTACGATCTTGATCTCCTGGAGAGGCCTTATCCTCTTGAGCACCGGCTCTATATACCGAAAACGAACACTGAACAAGAAAAAATACAAAAAAAGAAAAATAAAGGACCATCAACGCGCGCGTTTAAGTAATAATCGACGAACTCACTGACTCCAATTTCGCGAATTATAATTTGAATGAATTGATTGTTTAATCCAACGAGAGCCATTTTGCTCAGAAAAATATAAAAATATTTCGCAACAAACTCTGGCTCTACCGACCGCATTGCGCGCGGTCACTAAAATTTTCTGAAAATAAAGTTGGATTAGTTGGAGGAGGGCGAAGGATAAATTTATTTAGAAAAGGCTGCTATTTTGAACATGATGAAGAAACTTGAATATGCATTAAAGATATTAGTTGTAAATTAATAAAGTATATCTCAATACTGAATACTGTAAATGAAAGATGAGTATTGTATTCTAAATGTTCATTGTTAGAGTAGGAAGCATGCACATTAATAATATATCACGTCAAGTGTTACAAGTATTCAAAAATGTTTCACAAGTCGAATGTTTTTATAGTATTGCGAAAAACGCGTGAGAAATTTTGCTTTGAATCGTTTAATTACGCATCAATCGTTTGTGTATACTTAAAATAAATGAAATGTTACCAAATGTTACCGTCAAAGAATATCAGATTGTCCATTAAATAATCGTGGCGTCTATGTGTTCTATCCTATCTCTGGAATCAATAACCTGCACAAAAAGAAACCAAAAGTTAGAACAAATATGTCAAATGAAGGCAAACTTGTAAAAATGAAACAAAAATCACCTCGAATCCTACCAAAGAAATGTACGAGATAAGCTACTAGTAACTGTACGAGTGAAATCGACGACTGAAGAAAAACCGATACGAAAAGTTTCAAAGTATTACACGATTTCATTGCCGTAATGCTCAATTAATCGTTAAACATACGCGTATTAATTAAATGATACTATTAATGAGGTATAAATGGACGTAAGAGTGTCGAATAAGCGACGCTATCGAAGAGACGCTACCGATAGGTTAGAGAAGGTTGCGGACCTAATGGGACGTAACGCGTGTTGTTGTCACGAAATTCGATAGCCGAATGACTCTCCGCGACATGTCTCGTCTAGCAATTGGGAAACTAGTAGGGGATGGGGTGATCTTGAACGAACAGGCACATCTCGACACGTTTAGTCGAAAGTGTTTATTTGCAACGCCGAAAAAACAAGTGCGATATTAAGAGCCTTACACAAACACATAAGCGTGTGTTTATGTTGTCTTGAACTACGAATTTCAAACCCCAAGGCCTTCTACGCCTTACTTATTTGAAAAATGGAAAATTTTATTATGCAGTAAAATTGTTGCTTTAACTATTAAAGACGTACATTCTTAATAAATTATTATTGAATTTAGTATTGGAATTGTTAAAAATTACGCAGTATGAAGTTAAAGAATCAATAAATAAGTAAAAAATGTAAAAAAACAGAAGTATATATATATATGTAATGAGTTGGTCAATTACAAAGTTGCAATATTTTTACTGGTTAGAATCGAAATTAAATTTTGGTATAGAATTATAAACAACTTTTAGCATTGCATGTTTTATTTAAATGTTTATATACTATTATTTCTTTAATTATTGAAAATTATATGTAATAATTATTTAGTTAAATCTTACCTTGAGCTGATGCCAAAGATGTGTGTTTTATTTCAAAAATTCTCAATACAAATACAAATGTAACAACTATTGATTTAAATTTTTACCTGAGAACTCTGGTGATACTTCTTTCTGGATAATTCTTCTGGTTATTATTTTCTTCTTCACGGACGAGGTGTGCTTCGTTCCGCCATCTTTCCCGTTCAAAAATCGATCGTGAGAAATATCGATCATGATTCGAGAATCGTAGGAAGTGTATTCCATATTTCACCGTGTAGTGGCGCTGTAATCGCGCTTTTCGCAGGAAATGATTACTTGAAATAAAAAATAAAAAAACTGTAATCTAAATTAAATACACAAAATTCATGACAAGTTCTTAAAAAAGAACAAAAATATTCAGACATTTCATGACAAATTGTCTTTAAATTGAGAAATGAAATATGTTATTATATTACATAGTAGAATTGTTATTTTAGTCATTAAATACGTACATTCTTAATAAATTATTGTTGATTTTAGCATTGGAATTACGCAGTATAAGGTTAAGGAACCAATAAATGAATAGAAAATGTTACAACAGAAGTAAAAGCATATTGTACATATAAAAAGTTAGCCACATTACAAGGTCACAATATTTGTATTGGTTAGAATTGAAATTAAATTTTGATATAAAATTATAAACAACTTTTGGTATGTTTTATTTAAATGTTTATATGCTATTATTTCTTTAATTGTTGAAAATCATATGTAATAATTATTTGGTTAAATCTTACCTTGAGTTGAAGCCAAAAATGTGTGTTTTATTTCAAAAATTCACAATACAAATGCAAATCTAACAACTATTGATTTAAATTTTTACCTGAGAACCTCTGGTGATACTTCTTTCTGGATAATTCTTTTGAATATTATTTTTTTCTTCACAGATGAGGTGTGCTTCGTTCCGCCAAAAATTCGATCTCGTGAGAAATATTCGTTGAGAAATATAAAATTCGATTACGTTCGAGAATCGTAGGAAGTGTATTTCATATTTCACCGCGCCGTGGCGCTGTAATCTTTCACTAATTTATATACAAAAAAAAAAAAAAAAAAAAAAAGAAATAAATAAAATATTCTGGTCTAAATCAAAGAATCACATAAGTCTTATTAATTTGATTAATATGAATTATGAACTTAAGTAATGTAACTTAGAAATATAACATAATGTTTCCTTATAACCAAATATAATTTCTACTTTTCAAACTAATTTCCATTACATTAAACAAAATTTTTCCATTATAAATACTGTTTGAAATAATTATTTCATTATAACAAAGATGTTCTTTCTCTGTCACATTGTTCGGTTTAATACTTGAACACGATTATTTAATTAAATACGAATTATATCGTACTCGTACGTGATATATTTCGATAGTTATCTTTTAGTAATTATCGTAACATACATTATTGTACATACTTTATCTTTCTGTACATATATACATAATGTTAATTCAAAATATTATTGCTATTATAAATATTAGATATTTTAAGTATTTTTCTCTAAATTTTTAACTAAAACACTTCTTCTACTACTAATTTTTTAAACGAAAATTTCATGTCAATTTTTATTTCAATGTTTCAAATTAGTCATTAGATTGAACAAACTTTCATATTTTATTATTTGGATATCGATTATTTTTTAAAGAAATTGTTTAAATTCAGTATAAATCGTACAAGTATTAATTTACGATATGTTGTACTAGTACCTGTGCACAGTTACCTTCTTATGATGGGTAATTGGTTTTCCAGATATTAATATAAAGAAGTACAACTATTTGAAAAGCGATCCAAATTTTAATTTTTTTCAAACTTCATAATCTTTTCTTGCCCACAGTTGAAGCAGCATTTTGTTTTGTTGATGATTGCGCCATCTATCGATATATTATTACTTAATTTTAAAAATATATTATTTTTACATTTTATGATTTAAATTTAAATGGGACATAGACAGAAAGTCGAGAATATAATTAAGAAGGTGCAATTGAAGAAGCTCACAAGTTAATTCCATAAATTAAGCTTTTCTGTAAATAAAAATTTATTTATTTTATGACGTTGAAAACACTAGCGCTACCTTGTGGCGAAATGGAGGAACTAAACGCTTTATGTCCATATTAAAAAAAAATAATTAATTTAAATACTTTTCACGTTAAAGACTTCTAGTTTTCCTTTGTAAACGTTAAAAAGGAACAAAAAATTCTATAAAAATTGTATGATTTTATAGAATAAAGACTTAAAAACATTTTCTTTTCTATATTCTGTCTGTTATCACTTTATACCATTTTCCATGTATATTTGCTCTATTATGTTAAAAATGTATATTGTTTTAATATAAAATTATATTACAATTCACAAAATGCATTCTAGTTCATTTGAATTGCCCGCAAGAATTGAGAAATTATGTTTGAAATGCAGAACAGAGCGTATTCATAAAAAGAATCATATTTAGTTAAAAGATGATTTTTTCAAACAATATAATCATTCAATTGCCCTTATTTTTTAGCAATTTTCTATTACATTAAGTAGAAATCGCTTTAAATCTGCTAAATCTAATTCATAATCTTAGTGTAATCAGACGAATTTCGCGATATGGCAGTTGACCAATAAAGAATATAGCTTAGGCTTAGGCTATTAATAATTAATGTATACAGTTGCCATCGTAAATATAATAACTTATGACGATACAGATTTATATGTGCCATAGTTTTCTAATTGCGTGATCTTTGCAAAGATTCTGGAAATGTTTCGTACTACTAGAAATAGAAGGTTAGGACGATTCTAACAACAGTATTTGACGTGTCAGTGCAATTGCAAATGGCGGGTACCAATGGTGACATTTCCTCGATAGGGAAGAAAATTGAGAAATTGGCGATATCCGTGGAGGAATCGGCGAAAAACGAAAATGAGACAGAAACTGGAAAGAATTTGGAACCTCGACTATGGGGTTTCGAGACCAGAGAACTATACAAAATCGCCGTCAATTTCTACAAAGGTAAGTCAATCGTATTGTTATCGTACAGTTTATCAGAATAGTTTCGCAATCCGAGTTTTTGACTTCTGTCAGAAACATAGCATGTCGGCGTGGAGACGCATTGTTGCATTGTTATGTCATGTATTTCCAACATGTCTGAAGCTTGAAGTATAAAATTTGAATGAGAACTTCACGAGTGATCACTGTGTGACTCACTGTTGTGTACTTTTTTTTTCATCTGTCACGTAGTGAATAAACAGAATCTCTTTTACTAGCAAAGTATTGATTATGTAAATTTTGCGATTATTACAGAAAAGGAGGGCAAAGCTGTTCATCTGTCCTACGAAGACAAATTGAAACTGGTAGCTTTTACTCAACAAGTAACACATGGCAAATATACAGCAGAAAATGCACCATCTTTGGGTGTGTTAGATGTGATTGGAAGGGACAGACGTTTAGCATGGCAAAATCTAGGAGATATATCAAAGGAACAGGCAATGGAGGGATTTATAGTTTTGTTAGACAAGCTATGTCCCTTGTTTAGAACAGTTGTCGAAGCTCAAAGAAGAGATATCGAAGAGAAGTTGCGGTTGAAAAAAGAGGAGGAAGCAAGGCAATTGGAAGAAGAGAGGAGGCTGAAAGAAATAGACGAACAGAAAAAGAAAGAAGAGGAAGCTAGATTAAAAGAGGAAATACAGAGGAGACAAATTCAAGATGCCTTAAACCAACAAACATATTATCAGTTCAAAATGTATGCGGAGCAACAGTATCCTGGGAATCCAGAACAACAAGGTGTATTAATAAGGCAGTTGCAAGAACAACATTATCATCAATATATGCAACAATTGCGTCAAAATCAATTGGTCATAGGAGATCAAATCCCAGAAATGAACACTGCCACAATAGAAACTTCTCAAAAGGAAGAGCACAAAGAAACGAATGAGACAGCTCCGTTGAACGAGGAAGATTCGGATGAATTGCAGGATGATTGTCCGCCTATAACTCCGGCAGAGATGTGGACTAGGAAAGGTGTGGAAGAATTCAAAGAAACCATTAGAAGGGAAGATGGTGATGCAGTTATTAAAGTTGGACATGGAGAAACAGTAACTGTTAGAGTGCCAACACACGAGGATGGTTCTTGTTTGTTTTGGGAATTTGCAACAGATGGCTATGACATTGGTTTTGGAGTATATTTCGAATGGTCAAAACCAGAAACGAATCAAGTATCAGTACATATTAGTGAGTCTGAAGATGAGGACGAAGACGATGATGATTATGAAACAAGAGATGATTTAGAAAGTGGAATAACAAATAGTACAATACAGTCTGACTATAAACCATTGCCACCACCTATAAGTATTATAGTACCTGTAAGTATATCAATTTATTTTCTAACTTTAGAAATAAGAGTAGAACAATTTTCATAGTATTAGTATTTTAATGCTGTTTACTTTTGAAGATTTATAGGAGGGATTCACAAGAAGAAATCTATGCAGGAAGTCATAGATATCCAGGGCAGGTAAATAAAAATATATCTTTGAAAGCGACTTATGTTTGCAAATTCAAACTATTATTTATACCGCTTGTACGTTTTTATTCATTGCAGGGTGTGTATCTTCTCAAATTTGATAATTCATATTCACTTTGGCGAAGTAAAACGCTTTATTACCGGGTCTATTACACACAAAATGGCTATGTGAAAAATTAGCTTTATTAAGGATTCACTGATCGTACAATTGTTGAGAACTAGCCTGATGCGATGATTTGCCGATATTGCTAGTCTGACTACATGAAAAGTCCTACATGTTATTTCTGTTTACTTAAAGAAAACGGCAAGAAGATGTTTGCAAGAAGAAACAAATATAGCTATTATAATTATGTAAAGACACTTTATTGTTTAATGTGGCGAGCAAAGTGGGCACAAGTAAAAATGAAAGGTTCCTATCGTTCCCTTTCCCATGGATGTTTATATATATATATATATATATATATATATATATATATATATATATATATATAAACAAAGCAAAATGAAAAAAATGAAGTGTATAAACGTTGGTAACAACAGTAATCCGTGTATCGTGAATAATTACTTTAATAATCCGATATATTAGTGTCGTACTCGATTATATATTATGTCAGTAATGTATCGGTAGGTTTATGCATAATAATTGTTTTCTTTTGTGGTAAAGATTTTAGTCTTTGTTATTATCTCACTCGTGTCTGTATCTTATACTTTTATTAATATTATCCCACGTTTTAGAAAAATACATTGAAATCAAAACATCTTGGTATTTTATTTTTTCCTCGTCGTTTGCTTTTTGTGTAAAAAGATTAATTAAAAGTAGCAAGTACTTCGAGGAAACAAGTTCCTTTTTCGTGTCGTTTATTGTACTATACCATACCATATCTTTTGCTTTTTTTTTTTTTTGTTTAGTTTTTACAAGAATGATTTGTATATCGTCATTAATAATAATCACAATAGTTACATACGCAGCAGTATATGATTACAGGCTTTTTACGCAAACGAATACGCGTGTACATAACGCATATAAACGCATTACCCAATGATCGCGTAAATAATGGACATAATTCGCCGTGTTAACAATTTTTTTTATTTAGAAGAGCACTTTTTTAAGACGGCATGGGTACGTTACTGTCCTTGAACATTGCACGACTGAGGATTCATACCACGATTTCGAATCGCACGAACGTGAAGCAAAAATCCTTCCTGGCGTGCAATTTCCTTTCTCTCTCTCTCTCTCTCTCTCTCTCTCTCTCTCTCTCTTTTTGCTACAGCCAAATTTTTATAATCGAAATGCTTTGTTTGATCGTTGATTCGTAACGAAGTAAAATTCGAATCGCGTTCATAGTATCATATATAAACACCGTTCAATTTATTCGAACTTACCTGGGTAATCAATGTCTCGAACTCGTCGATTATTTCTTAAAGCCTAGATCTGCCGCTGTAAACCTATGGATCGATGAACGTTGAATTTTCAAACGTTGAAGGCTCGAATATTTCGTTGGAAGAGACACTTTCAAACTTTTAACGTTTAACTTCGACGCTAGTCAAATGCGCATCCTATTTAACGAGGTTACCTTTTATTACAGTTATTACAACGCAATTCAACTTTCTTGTTAATTAATAACTCTATTTGTATTTCAGTTTCATAGTATCAAATTTCAGCACGATGCGACTATATTTTCAAATATCATGTATTTAGTTGCTGCATGACTCGAGCCGTGACGTCCATTGCTACGGAAAGTGCCTCTTTTGCAGTTCGTTACCGTTGGACGCGCTTGTCGAACGTTCCGTCGTACGCGGGGCAAAAGATTTGTCATACGTTGCTCGTATTCAACTTAAAAAAGTAATTACGCGCGTTATCCTGAGATGCCTTAACATTTATACATATATCGTGAGTATCGAGTCCCGTTATCACATGCTTCGTCGATAGTAGTCATTCAACAAGTTGCGGCGGCAAGCCTATGTCTATGCGGCGGTTTAGCTACGCTTTCGTTCGTTTGAATTTCGCGCTACAGTGACGTAGTCACCTGCGATTCTCGAAGTGTGATTGTGATTCTCGAAGTGTCACTGCGTTTCTCGGTGATTCGTTAGTTTGAAATGCGAGTGTGCGTGCGTCGTGTCAAAAAATCGTACGAACATCGGGATTCGTTTCGATAATTTTGATAGTTTTGTGATCTGGACGAAAATTTAGTGGTTCCGGGCTGAATTTCGCCGGTTCTCTCGTCGTTGGCAACCGGGGGATTGGTAAGTACACACGCAATAGCTAACCATTACGGAATATTTTCGAATCTACGATGCATGTAACCAATCTCAACCCATTCGAACATGGATTTTCTTTTTTGAGCATATGACGTTTCTCTTACCCATTCTTTCGTCACTTTTGAGAGCATTTCAATTCCGATTGCGAAAAACACAGCTGTCTTTCTTCCATCAATAGATGGAACGTAATCGAATGGGTTGACAAATAGCACTTAGTTTCATCTTGCTTTTCGTCGAGTGCGAATACTCGCGTAAATTCACACGTACAAACACACACATTTCATCCGAGTTCTGTCTAACTTACTATAGATTAGAACAATCATGGTGTAATTAAGGCTAGCCTCGTAAACGTTAAATGAATATTGAGCAATGTTCGAGACTGCGTAAAATACGCGTGTAAGATACAATAAACAAATATATTCTCAGTTACTTACTTCATCTGCAAAAAAATCGTAAACAGAATGGAATTTTCATCTACGAATCGAAGCGACGAACATGTGTCGAACAAAGCATGTTTTTCTATGCAAACAAATATTTTTCAAGGATACGCTTGAAATTCCTCGGCTCGTTTATAAATAATAATAAAAATTAGAAGAGAAATCTCGGAGCCTTGATTACACCGCGACTGTTATTATTATTATTCTTTTTTCTCGTAATATAGTGACTTCTATGAGTGATTATCACGATCAGCAATTGGCATCGATACACGTTATATCCGTATATGAAAAATATCCTCCTAAAAGCATTAACGGTGCGTTTTGTTTCCTCGCAATAATATTAGAATAATAATAGTAGTATATATATATATATATATATATGGTATATGTCTAATAAATACAAAGTTCTCGGTCAAAATTTCGAGAGACCGATAAAAACGATCGGAATTAAGGATAGCTTCATTTCTCCTCTTTTGTTGCAGCGAGCAAACATGTAGACAAAAATATATATGTATGTGTGTATATACGTATATATACATATATATATATATATATACACCTATATACTTATGTACTTTATTCTCGTAATTCTATGCGCACGGAGAAGCGAAGACTTTCAATCGTTTTTTCGGCACGGATTTTCCCATTTCGATAGTTTTAGATTTCTCGTTTTGCGTCAATCCCTTCTTGCAATGTAAAATCTACGCATTTTTGTTTCCTTGCTTATGTTTGAGCGAACGTTTCTTTTTTTTTTCTTTCTTTCTTTCTCTTTTCCTTTACGAACGTCGTGTTCGTACGAATTAATCTCGTGGTATAGGTTTCCATACTTCTCAAAAGCATGGAAACTCCTCGGACGCTAGGATAAGAACGAACCAACCCTCGTTTATGTTTTTTAAGTGTACGTGTTCGAACGAAGTGAAAGTCTATTGAAGATTTTTCTATCTAATATACAGTACAAGTGCAAGGTATTTTAAAGACAGATGGCATTTCAGTCGAGTAAAGAATTATTCATCAAGCAGAATTGTGAATAAAAAAATTATTCGTAAATGCTTCGTTTCAACGAGTTATTTTTTCCTCCTGCCTTGGAAAATTTTATCCATTATTTCAATTTCTATACTGTATTTAAAAAAAAAGAACCTAGTTTATTAATTCAAATACCTTTCATTATTACGTTTCAATTATTACTATTATTGCAGCTATTAAAAATGATTAGTATTATCGAAAATTTAGCAGTTTATCTACGTTTCAAGCTTGATTAATTAAAATATGACAAAATTGTATTTTATTAACTTCGTTCGATGTTTTGCCATTCGATTACAGTCTATTGTTTTCCTCCTGTCGATTTCATTTATATAAAAATCTATTTAATTCAACGAGGGACTGGTTCAATCTCACCAAGAAACGAAATACTTTAGTCGAGAAGAATTATGGAACAATACGATCTAAATATTATTATAACGCCATGGACATTAGCATAAACATGCTGTCATACTTAACGAATATCGAATAGAAATGCCTGCGTCTAATAATCTCATTAACTCTCGTTTTCGAATATTAAAAATCCTCTTTCCTCGAATTTCGTATTTACGAAGTATGAACCTCTTAAAAGCTTGTGCAAAAACGCTGTACGCATAATTGACGCAATTATAAATTGCATTCACGATCATTAGCAAGGCGTGTCGCGCGAAGAAACAGAGAATTTTCTTTAAAAATCCATGGTGCAACTTCTATTGGCGACATTGACAGCGTTTCACGCTCAAATTTCCCTCACATCCACAAAAGGACGATTCCAAACAAAAAAAAAAAAAAAAAAAAAGAACTTCGTCCTTTTAGCCGCATCGAATTTGTAACCTTTTCTTTATGATACATGATAGTTTCTGTACGAGTAGAAACTGAAAATATTAATTCCAAGGGACTGGATTATCTCGAGTCGTGCAGAAATGAAATTTTCATTCCGCGAAAGTCACATTTAACGAATCACAACTTTTCATTTAGTGATTAATTGCCTGTGAAAAAATATCACCTTTGTTTTTAAACGATTCAGGATCATCTACATCCCCGATCAGAGAGATCAGTGAAGATCATCATTTTAAAAGTCATACGTAGTTTATACATGTATCTAAGCATCTACTATTAAATATATATACATATACACACATGTATTGTATAAAATATGTTTAATTAGCACGCGAGACACGACTATCGTAATTATGGAAATAAAATTGGAAACAAAACTGAAAGTATATTTACAAGTGATTTCCGACTCTACCCCAGCGAAATGTATCATACGCAGAAAAGCATCACAAATTCGTTGCGTTGGAAAACGAGTTTTTCGACGAAAGGATCGATCTGTCGTTCTAAACGCGAAGCGAACGCGGCGGCGACGCGCGAGTCGCATACACGCGCCTATGTACAGGACATGTTGAAAAGTGGCAGGACGGATATTTACAATCGTCATCCCCTGTCCCTTCGTTATAACGACGTCTCCATGTTCAGATTCGCCCATTTGTTGTTCTCCGTTCTGTAATCGTCCACCCTTCCGGTGAAGCTCCGGCGAAAACTCGCGTCGAAACTCCGACTCGATTTCGTTCGTCTTTCGGTCAACGAACGCGTCAGTTCTCCCACGTTCGATCTGGCAACGTTCGCAGGGGAAACCCTGTCTGTCGTAGCTTGCTGATCGGTGAATTTCTCGCCGTGGCTCGAGATCGATCCTTCGTAGGGTGGGAAAGACGTTGCGTGCTGGTAAACTCGAGCGGTGGTTTGTTGGACGTTCTTGTTGAAGTCCATGGTGTCCATGGCGTCTGTGGACGCTGAGAATGCGTACGGATAGGGGTGTTGACGGTCGGGCGGACAGGAGAAGGTGGAAGGATGAGAGGTGACGTCCGAGTAACGTTGTTTGTGAGGATCTTGGAATCGGCGCCGAGAGGATTTCCGATCGCAGGTGAGAGAACGTCCGAGTTGTCCGAGGACCGTGTGGTTCGGCGACTCTTCCGTTGGCGTGGAATCCACTTCCTGTCGCGTTCTGACCACGTCTTTCCCACCGAAGGGATCGCCAGGGCAGACCTCCTGTATCGGACTCGCGAAGATGAGAGTTCTGCGGGGTGGGAAAAGTAAACTCTGAAGGCAGTCTGCAAACACTATCGTCCAGAAGCGCACAGTTTTCTTTTTCGATCATATCTTTCCTTGCATACTAATCCTTGGCTGCAAACCAAGAGCAACAACATCAAAAGGTTCTCTCGGCCAAAAACTCACCTATTACTTTCACGTTTCGATCCTTCCTCGCATTTCTCTATGGATATATTCTCCAAAAACTGTTTCTTCCTCCTTCCTAAAGCACCGTCCAAGCTCTCCCTCGACCTCGAAAGCAGATCGAGCCTCTGTCCAGCGTTGTTCTCCGAAGCGCCGATACAGCCCTCGTGATACGACGATCTATTCTGCAAACGTCTGTCCGCGTCGTCGTCTTCTCGGTCGGAGAAGTCCTGAAGCTCCCTCGCGGTGATCAGAGTGTACCTTCGTTTGTTCTGTTTGAGAATCGACTTCAAGCAAAAATACGTCTTCGAGTCGGGCAATCCGCAACCCTCGTTCGACATCGGATTCGCGATCACTCGGCTTCTACCGGCCAATCTCTTCGGTATCGCGCCTCTGCTCGCGTCTACGGACCTAGAATTGGCCTCGTCGAGGGAGCAAAGGGACAACCTGAAATCTCCTCCGCTTCTCGTCTCGGCTTGGCTAGTCTTACCTTGACCAGCCTCGCCGATCCTCTCATCCATACCGAACTCCTCTTCCTGCTCGCACTCCAAGATATTCCTCAAACTCTGTCCGTTCAGTCTGAGGAACCTGGTGTCAGCCTCCATCAGTTCCGATCTGGATCTGAGATTCGGCTCGGACATGTCTCGAGGGATCACGCTGGTCCTCGCTGCTCTCCTCATGTTCTGGAACCCTCGGAGCGAGCTAGTCCCACGGTTCTCCGCGTTGCACTCGCTCCTCGACATCACCGAGCTTTCCAGCTGCGCCTCCACCAAGAATTTCCCGCAGCTCCCGCACTTTCCAGCCTCTGTTTCGCTGACCAGCGTGCAACTCGAAGGTTGCTGCACCTCTCTGCCCGCCGTTTCCGTCGGTGGCTCTCTGGTCTGTCCGTCGTCCTCGTCTTGCCGCGGTCCTTCCTCTTGCACGTTCACCTCGAAGGCGGAGGAGACCGCGTGACACGGGCAGGAACATTCGCGCGACGTCGCCTCGTCGACGCAGCCCTGCTCCGCTCGCTGATAGAGCAACGCTTCCGAATAACTCGGCACCATCTCCGTTATGCTCGCGTCCTGAGATTCGGCTGTTCGTTGATCCGGCGCTGGATCCATCAGAAGCGCCTCGCTGTAGCTCGGCGCCAGCATGTACGAGCCCGGCTGATTGATGGTCTGTTGGCTCATGGACGCGTGTATCGGCTCGCTTCCGCTCGGCGTGTCGTAGTTGATGCCGAAGAGTTTGGTGATCTGAAAGTTCGCGTGTGCTTTCCGTCATTTGGAAGCTTCGATGACGTTTTCGACCTCGTTTGCCCTGGGAATGAATTGCGCCACCAGACACAAGAATTGCGATATTCTCTCAGTTTCGAGTACATTTGAGTGCAATCCCAGGCAAAACAATAAACTTATTACTTCTCAGTCGTTTCTGTCCAAGGGTGTTCAAAAAGGGAACGAAAGCGACGAATTGTTGTATACGGTTTCGGTCACTCGTTACGGTCCGCGATCAGTTGCAAGTGATTGAGCGTTCATAGATTTCGTTCAACATCTACTAGATCTACTCATTTCGTCGCAAATGAAATAGTCGAATTCTTGACGCACGAGCTCGTATTTCTTTTCCAAATCTGCCGGTGAGGGATAAAGTAGTTTTTATAATAAATTTGCCAAAGTTCAGCTTCTTCGGACCAGCCCGACATTACTTTACGCTTACTTTGGTAGAAAACGAATGTACAAGTTTCGCTGACAGGAAACTGATAGTAGAAAGTTATAGCCCGTGTGCAATCAGTATTAATGCGGTTCGTACCTTTCTTTTGAAAGTTGAAGCATTGATCATTGCAAAACAAGTAGCAGAGTAAAAATAACAAAACAGACACGTGGATAGAATAGATTCTCACCTGGTAGTCAGCGTATTGCGTTTTGTACTCTATAATCACTCTCAGAGGCCAGTTGAGCAACAGAGCACTTAGACACCAGTAGACGTAACGATTGGTGAACCAGGGGCTGCCAGGAACAGCCACCAACGTCGTAGGATTCGGATTGTACCCAAGATCTAGACCTTCTCTCATCTCCATGTAATCGTCTCTCAACTCCTTCAAACAACGATAGTTCAACTCGTTGAATTCCGTTCGTTCCCTGAATAACTCTCAGTCTCAGTGGAATTATTCTCATGCTGCGGGTTTTTATGCGAATCGAGAGGCAGAACCGTAACGAAGAAACGAGCACGAACGTTTCAGTTCTAGTTTGAGCATTTTGCAATATTATAAATTCCCCGGCTTCTTTTATGGAATTGTAGAACCGAGTTGAAAGACACGAATGACGGCGAAAGAGAATATTGAAAGGAAGCACTGTATAAGGATGATGATATAAATTAACTGCAACATTGATTCTTCGAATTTCACAGAATTACAGAATACGAAGAAATATCTATGACGCTGAGATTTCTAAAAATTCGAATCAAATCCAAAGTAACGTCTCACTTTGCACAAAAGATCTGTGCATTTTTTTATTTTTATTTTTTAATGCATGAAAACTCGCAGTCCAATCGTTGACTTGTAATTAATTTGTCGTACTTGCTCCGCGAAGAATCTCGACCTGGCCTCCTCGAACTCTGTTGCCGATCTCATGTTCGAAAAGGCGAATCCCTTGCTGAGATTGATCTTCGTGATCGGCACCTTTGGATCCAAGATCAGCTCCTTGCTGATATCCTTCACGCCGCAGTAGTCGTAATAATAGAAGGATGTGGCGGCGTGCGTGTTTATCCTTTCGTAGTAAACCTGGAAGACGAGGGATGTTAGAATGAGGGATAAATCGAGGATAGATGGGCCATTGAACAAAGAGAGATCGCTGAATCATTTTCTCGCTCGCTAGAAAACGATCAGAAAATGAAATTACTCGTAATGTCCAAGTGAAACAGAGCCAGTATGGGAACGAGTACATCGTTGATTTGTACTGACAATATTAGAATGTTGTCAAAATAAATCGATGGTCGAGCAATTTAATATCGTGCAGGGTCGAAAGATGCAAATTCCTTTCGAGATCAAATGAGATTAAAATACGCGATTCATCGAAGTGTATTTTAAATATCGTTACGAAAATTAATAGCAGTAGTTTCTCTGTGAGTTTCTATCTTACCCATAGCTCGATCAACAAACAACATACGAGAAGCTGTTTAAATCAGGGTGACCATTTAATTTTTCTTCAATAGTTACGGAAACACGAAAATATTCACGTTCTGCGTTTTTAAAAGAAAAGTTGTACAGTTTTTGAAAGCTATTGAAACACGTTCTGGCCCATTCTAAAGTAATCGAAGTAAATAATTCGGTCGTTTAAAATTTTTCTCAGTGAATTCACGTCAAAAATACTGTTTCCGATTCGTTGCTTTGAACGCCACGCAAAATGATGTTATTACAACTAGCATGCTATTCAGAATAAATACACAGTGTAATGTATAAATGAAACGTATGGCAAACGTAGTACAGCCCAACACACGCTGCATACAATGTACATACATATGCGCATTAATGCATGCATATCTCTTTCAATATCGACATGTTTTTGTCAAATTATCGAAACCAGTCTGAAACGTTATCGACGCGAATAAAAAAATCTTTTTGGACCTATAAATAACCAATATGCAACAAATATGAAATCAACTTATTTACTAAAAAGTTAATTAATGACTGATTCGTATCACACTCGTCTAACATTCGTTTACCATTTATCCAAAGTTGCATTTTGTTAAATTTTTAGTAGCACCCGCGACGATTATAATTTATTAAATATCACATAAAACTGTCAGTAATTCTAATTTTATTTTGCCCAAATATTAATATTAATTAAGAATATTTTATTTTCCTTTATTATTAACCTCTTGCGCTGAAACAACGTGCCACGCACGTCGAGAATTTTTCGTCCCAAAATTCCAATATTCCCTCAGTTTTAAGTATATATTTAAGTATAACTCAGGCGAAACTTCTCAATCATTTCTATCCATCGATATCGTACTGACGAAAGTTCAAGAAGAAAGCGACGAATTATTGTATATTCGGCCTGGTCGCTCGTTACGGTCCGCAATCAGCTGCCAGCGCAAGCGGTTGGATTCAATGAATTGCGGATGACTTTGTGTAACTTGAAAATTAGGAATCTATATGAAGAGAATTGAATAGAACGTTAAACATATTAAATATATTTTTATAATGGAACTATGTGGAATATACCGCACAAGATAGAGGATTTGGTAGAAATCCAGCGCAAGTGGTTAATTCGCGGTATAAAATTATCGGTAGGCAACGCTCGACGAGGCGAAGGTCGGGCAAGAGCTTTGTCGAAGTGAAAGAGGGTGAAAGAGAGGTGAAATGGTCCATCCGTCCTCGCTGAACAGTGTTCGGTTGAGGGTCGCGCGAAGCGTATCAACGATTTACCATCCCGCGACTTCCTTTCGTCTGGATTACGAGATATGCGTTGCACGTTGCGCGCTATGCGTTACCTGCGTCGTCGTGTAATTGTCTCCGTTTCTGTACCGGGTAATTTGACGTTTACGCCGCACGTAATGGTACGAGACAGCTTTCCACCAGATGGTCGGCTGCGCCGACTTCAACTGCGTGATCTTCGACAACACGCTGTCCTGGCTCTCTGCGTGTAACAGATCGATCCTGATCGGCGAGTGATAACACTCCACCAAATAGACCAGATACAGCATCCCCATAAACGCCACCTGAAAACGTAACCGGAAACTGTCTTTCGCGTCCAATTTCGAAATGGATCACGTCGCGTCGTCTCTCGCAATTTCCAAACCCTCGTCGCGATAATTTGTGGAATTTTAAGTTATCTTTGGTCGTTCTTCGTATATTTAATCGTATCTATTCGGGTTGTACTTTTTAATAGAAAAAATTTCTGAAACGCGTCCCGTGGTTCAGTGGCCAAACTTTGTCGATCTTTGGGCACGATCGTTCCAAGTATTTCCAAAATGACACTCGTTGAACTTTAATAGAGAGTAGTATTAGAATAAAATGTACCGACAGAATTCGACCTTCGAGAAAAGCTTGAAACTAGTCTGTACTAGTCTCAAGTTAAAGTTAATTAAACACGTATTTAATTAAAGTTAATTAAATACGAAGGATCGACGCGGTGGATCTCTCCTGTAAACGAAAGTTTAACGTCCGTGAGTGACAGAGCGGTGATAATGCTCGTTTGAAATATCTGGAGAAACGGAGAACAATCGCTTCAAACAAATTTAAAGCGAAATTCCACAATTTTCAATTGATCGATTTGCACTCCGTCGCTCGATTTGCTCAATTCGATCGTACGTAATTCGAATGGATTTGTCTTTTCTATTTACTTACGGGGATGTATATGTAGCCATCGTCGCAGGGGGACACGTGTTTCGTGCTTTTAATTGGGTACCTCGTGAAATTGATTATCACCTACGAATACAATTATCCACTGAAGAAATCCCTTCGACCTTCGAACTCCTCGACTTCGATCCGAAGCGAATCGAATTGTCAAGTTTCTCGTTCGAGGAGATCGCTCGAGAGATTGGAGAACAATTTTTCGTAATGCAGAGGGAACGACGTACCTTGGTGACATTCGCGCATCTACACCACGTCACTGCGGCAAGGCATCCGTATATCAACACGGAGAGCACCAAACACTTGCAATTCGGTTCTTTTTGCAACGCGCCGCAAAGCGTTTGAGAGACTGGCCGCTGCTGCAGAGACATTATCAATTATCAGACGATACCGTCCTCCTCGCAAACCATACGAACGTGAATTAGAAATCTCATTGCGAACGTCACACGATGGTTTCGTGTCTCGGTGAATGGCAGGTTTGACGAAGTTTGTGGAAGTGAGTCTGGGGATGTTTGAAAGGAGCCTAAGAGGGAAACGAAATTGAAACTCGAAGCAGTTTGAACGTACTTCCTCGTTTTCCCGATTCATCGTTGCAACAGTCGTGCCAGGATACTTTCGAACGTGTCAAAGTTGGGATCTTCTCATTTCACGAGTCCTCCTCGAGCTTCCTTACACCGTCGTCGTTGGTCTTCGTGCTGCAAGAATCGAATTTATTTCGCCTGGACCGGGGGGAAAACGATAGCTCGATGATCGATTCGAAACCCGCGACATTCCCCTCTCGTTCGCCTGTACGAAAGTATAACATTCAAAAACCCCGTGGAGTCTCCTCGAGGACGGAGAGGTGCAAGTCCGCCAAATGAAAGATTCAAAGAACCGCACGCTACTTCACTTCAAAACTGCCACTGCCAAGCGGTGAAAGCTACGGCGTCCTAATTACAGTTAATCCCGCGATTTCCTCGACTTTTCGCCGACGTTCCCTCGTACTCGAGCGTTCACTCGTTTCCCGCCTTTTAACCTCCCGGTCTACACGCCTAATCACACCATGCACGCGTCCAACCGCCAAATAGCCGACGGATCGATCGTTCCTTCCGATCGATCGTCGTTAACCACGTTAGTTAGAACGAGTTGTCTGAGAAAACATCTCCCGAGTTTACTCTCTCGACCCACAAGAAAGAAAGAGGCAAGAAGAAAGAGAGAGAGAGAGAGAGAAAGAGAGAGGGCCACTTTCTTCCAGCCGAGCGTCTAAAATATCGTCCACCGGTGTAACGATGTTTGCCTTGCTGTTAGCCAGGCGCAAAGGTTAGCCATCGTGCGTCCAAGAATCGTTCATCCCAAGGTGAGGAATAAAATCGATCGCGTTCAGGGGGAGAGAATAGAAAGAAGGGACGCGCGAAGGGTGATCGTCGACGAGCCGCATCGTCTACTTATCGTACGTTTCACTCTCGCTGGTCTCTTCTCGGGCATTGTTTCTGGGATCCCTGCCTCTCATTTCACTCTTCCCCCCTCTCTCTTTCTCTCTCTCTCTTTCTCTCTCTGGTCGATCCTTGATCCTTCGTCTTCGGATTGGCGAGATCCTCTCGAAGATCGAGACACGCTCGCCACCTCGTCGAGCCGCCGCGTCGTGAATCGGTGGAACGAGAACGAGAAGCGTTGTACGTTGGAAAGAGGGCGAAGCGGAAGTCGAGGAATTTCTCCTTTTCAGTCCCTGACGCGCCCCTCGGCTGGAACCACCCCGATGCGCTACCCCTACGGGCTAACTGTGAGCGTCGTCGATACGCGTTGCTCGCGGACGCGGCATTTCTACTGACGACCACGGCGTCACACAGCCCTCGCCCTCGCCCTCGCCCTCGCCGGCACAGCCGCGACGCGCGGCGTCGGCGCCCATCGCGCGCAACTTCCCCGCGGCTGCGCCCGCTTCCGCGTTCCTGCGTCCTCGAGTGGCCCGCCTTTGTCTCCTCGTGCCCATTCACCTCCCATCCTACCTTAGCCAGGACGAGGATCGGGGCGAGGCGCACGAGACGCATTGAAAATGTTGTTGGGGGTTTTGGAAAGAGAGTCGTCGGGAGAGACTGGCGATTTTAACGTTTCTCGCCAGTTCTTTCGCAGCTTCTTTCGAGAAGGTCTGAGAAGGTCTTGGGATTTGATTGGCAATTGTGTTCGTGTGTAGAGGAAATCAATGGATACGTGATCGATGTGTATAGACTGTAGGAAGAATTATCTTTTGGACACTTGATTTAAATAAATTGAATGAAGGATCGAGCGGAATTGACAGTCGTAGGATTTTTGCTCGCAGAATTTTCGCAATAAGGACGTAAAGTTTGTAATTTTGAAAAAACGATTTTATTCCCCCCCCCCCCCCCGCCCTATAGTAAGCTCGAAATGTCATGAAAAGTTGACAAAATTATTAAAGAAAATATTAAAAGTCCTTGTCATAACGTTAAAAATAGAATTGAACAATGTAGAATGAATAAATACAGTAAAATACTTTATTAGCGCAGCATTGGCGTTCGAACGAGATTGAAGAAAGTTCGGAACGTGAAAGTTATATGGGGAAAGTTTCGACGCGAGTTGAAATGTAATAAATCGTTCCTGTATCAAATTCAACTCAATTTAACTATCGTTCAATTACTTGAAATAAAAATTTGAGAACTGTTCTGCATCGGTAACACTTGTATCCTATTCTAATTGCAAATCTCACGTGTCGATCGTTAATGAAATTAAAATTGAATCGAGTTATTCAGTCTTAAGATTTTGCAATTTTAGTCGAAAGAATATTTTTCGATTAAATATATTTCATAGACTATTTTAGATTAAAATCTAAGTGTCGAAAGGAGGACTGAAAGAAAAACAAAATCAAAACGAAACGTTTCACACACGATAGCTTTGTATTTAGAAAAGATCAACATTGCGACGCTTTAATTCAACTCACATCGAAAAAAATTAAATAGCATCAAAATCACATCCCAAATGCTAGGAGATATTCTTTAATTCTTCTTTTTCATAAAACATTTCTTCTCAAGAGAAACTTGATAACATCTTAACCTTTCGCACACAATATTATATATATATATATATATTTAAAAGTTGTATTGTGTATTATACATAATATTTAAATATACATTTAAAAGGTACGTAATATATTGAAAAATTCCTTTTAAAGAAAGCTCCGACGAAAACGTAGAAATAAAAAGAAAAAGAAATCAATCGTTCTCCTATTTGTGCGCTGGTGATTGTGCCAATTAACCTCCATCTCTAATTAAATTCGTGCAGGCTTGGAAATATTACTCAATACCACTCCTATTATCCTTTTGACAACACGTCCCTCCACACGCAAGGTACAAGAGAAATCTCTGCTAGAGGGTGTTTAAATCACCTCCTCCTCCTCCCCCCCAAAGATTACACCGCCACCCTATTCGATCGCGTTTCACACGGGGGTGAACAACTGCGTACCAAAGTAATTAAAGAAACGTGTGACACGCTGACTACGAAAATTGCGCGAAATCTTTCAGAAAAATTGAAAAGCCGCCGAGATTAAATTTCGTTAGGCGACGCCGCCTTTGTTGCCCGTCCCCCCCGAGGAATCCACGTCGTCGTGGCGAAATGAATTCATAAAGGCTTGGGCGATAACTTCTCCGCCGAGAGCTGAAACGATATCAGGCGTTAATCTCGAAAATGAAGTTGAAAAATCGCCGACTGTAATGGAAGCTCTGTTCGCGCGATAAAAGCGAAACGAATTTTTCTTCTCTTGGCAGACTGAGGATTTTCTGTTGAAATTGCAACTGGGGACAATCCCTCGTTTGACGTTTCTGCGACATTTTCTCTGAGATCAGAGTGTTTTTGATAACCAGCTTAACAATAAGTGTTAGGTTTTTGGTCGTCTGACGCGAGTTGGGAAGGAATTTTGAGAATTGTTACGGAATTTTTAGTTTGGACAAACAGTAAGTTTTATATTTAACAGAAAAGATCACGAAACTGTTGGATGATTTATCTTTATAAAATTTGATGTCACGTGGAATTTTCTTTGCGACAATGTTTGTATAAAAAAGTCACAGCGAATTTACAAATAGCCATCGTTCAGGCGGTTTATTTAAAGTCACAAAGTGTGTTTACGGCAGGATTTTTATGAGAGCATCGCGAGTTTATTATTGTTGTAAGAGGACCGATGACCATCTACTATAACGCGAGGCAACAAAATTACAAGTGTTATTAAAGTTTTATTAAACACTTTATGTTTGCCGTTCGAGCGAGCAAAGAGTTTTTAATATCGTCAAAAGGCTGTTGGCAGAAAAACGATCAGGCAAGACGCGTCAGACGATTGATTTTAACTATCCAAGAGCGGAAATTCTATCTCACGTTTCTCGCGTCGGTCGCGAATCGAGAAATTGCTGTGAAAAATTTGTTACAGATGGATTTAGTTGAATGTGACAATCATAGATCTCGCAATTAGTCAAATGTGTCGATAACACAAAGTTCGATTCAGCGTTACTTATTCCGAGCGAAGAATTCATTTTCCCTTTAACGTTCAACGTAGACAGTTATTGTCGAACGTTGATCTCCATTACGAATTTAATTGTAAGTTGAAACAATTAAGAAATATCGTGTCTCAAACTCAATAAAGAAATCAATCTTTGTTTTTCAATTCTCATCGAATGAAATTGTAGAAATTAAAGATCGAGCTTCTCCTAGCTTCGTGGCCCCATTAACTTCGCGTTTAACAAAACAAAGTCTTGAAAATGTACATATTAAAATTTCTAGAAACACGATTAATGTATAATCGACCCGCGAATTTAATTCAACGTACGTGACTAACCTAAATAACTTCTCTGTGGCTGTGAAGTTAAATAACGTCTCTCCCCGACATCGTTTGAGAAACGTTCGCGAGATATGTCGGCCAGCGAGTTTTCTCGAGCTGAAAAATTCACCGCTGTTACACGGCGAATCAATTTAAAACGTCAATCAAACAGTCCGCGGGCAGGGAAGTCAAACATCGGAGGGAGGTTGAGCAAACAACGCGCGTGGTGGCGAAAGCGACACAGGTTGCGAAACGACAGGACGCGAAAGCTCGCGCGATCCTTGTCACGTGGCTTCCCGAAACACCCTCTATTTGCATTGTGCGCGTGTGAAACCATGTTGGACAAAGGCAACGGTTTCGGCGCCGTCTCGTCGCGTATCTATTGATTGCAATTTGAGATGATGGCAGACGACGAGCAGGACGAGCGCCGCCGTCCAGCCGAAAGAACGTGTACGTGTGTACTTACGTACGTACGAAGTTTTCACCTCGAAAATCCGCTTTTCTACCGAAACGATCATAATCATCTTGTCGACGGAGAGTTCAGCATTCCAGCATGTGTGAAGAAGCACGTCAAAGACATAGGTGACTTTGACACTTTCGAAAGAACATAGGGCTCGAGAACAGTTTCTCCCCGAAATGCGGAGACCATTTGTTTTTGTTTTTTTTTTTTTTTGAAAGCTTTTGCAAGTCCATTTTCTTCCGTTTCGTTTCGACTCGCGTTGAAATGCCCGCGTTCGCGGAAGAATTTAGTAAAATTTCGATCGATTAGAATCGGTGATTATTTTTTTTTTCTTTTTCTTTTTTTCTTTTTGCACTCGACTGCGCTGGCAACTGATTGCGGACCATAACGAGCGACCACAAGCTGTATACAGTAATTCGCGTCGCTTTTCGCTTTCTTTTAAACTCGTCGGTGTAATATCACTCATTTTGGATAGAAATTATTGAGAGGTAGTAAATTTATTGTTCGTTATTCACTGGGTTGTACTTAAATATATTTAAAACCGAGGGAATATTGCAATTTTTGGGACGCGTGGCACGTCATTCCCAGCGCAAGGGGTTAAATCTAGCTACTTTTATAATCTGATTATAATGAATGTGTACATTTGGTGTATGATTCGATATGATAGTATAATATTACACTATAATTATATACATCATAATAGTATAATGTAATATATGATATTATGGTATTGTATAATATATATAATATATAATTATAGTAGTATAATATATAATATTATAGTATTATGTAATATACAATTATAATAGTGTAATATATAGTATAACATTACGCTATAATTATACACATTATAATAGTATAATATAATATATAATATTATTGTATTTTATAATATATATAATATATAATATTATAGTATTATAATAGTGTAATATATAGTATAACATTACACTATAATTATACACGTTATAATAGTGTAATATAATATATAATATTATGGTATTTTATAATATATATAATATACAATTATAATAGTGTAATATATAGTATAATATTACACTATGATTATATACATTGTAATAGTATAATATCTGAACAATGAATATCCTCAGAGTGAAAGCTATAATAACGACGTAAGAAGAACAAAAAAAGTATTTCAAATGAATAAATTTCTCAAGACAGTCCTAAATGAATGGACAATCAATACACTGTCATTGAATTCACAATAATTCAGAATAATTCACTTAAATTAGACCTCTTACTGCTTTTAAGGAAAGTTTGAAAAACACGGTGGACGATGTTATTTCTCCAGAGATTGAAAATTATTCAAGTATCATTAACTCTCGTATAAATTTGAATGATATCACACGTTGGAGGAATATAGTCAACAAAATTTCGCGTTCGAATGATTATTTCCAATGCTGTGTCATTTTATTCGAAGTGATGATGCTTCGCAAATAAATTGCTGGTAGATGTTACAAAAAACGTTCGTCGAGGCCAAAGGGTTAAATTACGAATTAGTCAGGAAGAACACTACTCTTCATTTCTCTTACATCTTTGAACAAAAAGAGAGAAAAACGAACTCAGGATTGTCAAAGTAGAGACTTTACGCTTTGAAGCGAGTGATTTGTTTCTAATTTGAGTTACCGACCTAATTTCTCATCGTTGCTGGCTCTTCGTTCGACGCTTGTTCGGAAATTTGGAATTGTCTGAACGATTAGTGTAGTGAAGTTATAATTTCATCTAAAATTCAAGCTTCGTGCTTGGGCATGTGTACAATGTTGAGATCATCTGCGTACATCTAAATTATATCGCAAAAGTTCGACACTTTGCACTTTTACGCTTGCTAATTACACTTTCTGAGTGTCGAGTAAAGTGCAAAATGCGAGATAGATACCCTTGGTCAAGTAGACGTGTTTTATTTCGGAAATGTACGCCGAGTTTGAACGGTAGAATCGAAGTTTTGGAGGGTTGGAAACGTCAGACGTTTGCGTGGGTTTCGTCGCTTAATGGTCAGAGTATCCTTGAACGTCGGGAAGTAGGTCTTCAGGCGCCGTTCAGTCGGCGTCCGTAAGAAATGAGTCTCAGGCTCCGAGAGAACGTCCAAACGGGGAAAAACAGAATAGAAAATGTCGAGCAGAAGGATAACACGATTCTCAACGTTCGAAGCAGGGGTTTTTGTGCGGGTGAATAAATCAAGTTGCGAGATCATGGTTTTACGGAGAAATTGAGAAGTTTTCTTCAAGATTCGGCGAGACAGGAGACTTCTAATTTCATACTAATTTATTGAAACGTCGTTATTAACTTCTGAATGTCCTATTTGATAAAATAGATATTGTTTATTTCGTTTATGATATTATCATATTATTCGACTCCAGGTTACAGTAAAGAAATTATGCCAATTGTCATACCAAAGAAATGACCTACGATGAATAGAAGTTTATTTTATCCGATGATTGTTAGTAGCAGAAAGGAAATTCTTTTTATCGAGATTCTGTATATTCATTCACATTCCTTAAATATGCAAATATGAATTTCCATGAAACTACGCAGTTCTACTTTACGTCGTTTCGGTTATGAGCAACGTACAGACACAATTTTTCCATGTACTAAAATAGCAAACGAAAATTATGAGAACGTGTCGTTCTTAGGTCTGAAATATTCAAGACGTTTGAAAGAGAACTTTTGGTGGTTTGAAGCGCAAAACGAACGCACTTATTATGTTAAAAATGTCAATTTAATACCAGAAAAGCGATCTATTATCTGAAAATTCCATTATTACCTCAAGCACATAATGAGTAAAGCATATCTCGCTTATTGAATATTTTATCTCATTGATGCAACGAATAATCGACTGTTGAAACACTTTTACTATGTCTCCACAATCTTGCTTGCATTTGTCTGTAATTTCTATGTATGTTTTTAGATTTATTTATTTCTATATATATTTATATATATAGAAATAAATAATATGTAAATTATATACAATATAAATAATATATATATTATATATACTTTTTTAGATTTATTTATATAATATATATATATATATTTATATGTTGTATATATATTTTTAGATTTAGACACAGACATATTTATATATATATAGAAATAAATAATATATATATATTATATATAATATGAATAATATATATATATATACATTTTTAGATTTATTTATATATTATATATATATTTTTAGATTTAGACGTAACGACTTGTCTTACTCGCATGTAAAAATGTTTGCTCTCCACGTGAAGGATTGTCTCGCGTTCTCAATCGACGAAAAGTTGATAGGCAGATAGTTGTCGCGCTCGTGTCGAAAGAACGTGAAGCACTCTTCTTCTTCTTTTTTTTTTTTTTTAAATAGAAAAGAGCATTAAGGGAGAGAGGCGTTCGCCTGGCCGTGTGATAAGCGGCCAACCGTCCACTATAAAGAGACATCACACGGCAATCAACCTCGCTGGCTGTCCACTGCTGTGCGAAATAACGTTTCCATTCTTCTGTTTTTCTTCTGGACAAGAGTTATGTTTCTGTGATACAGGAGGCAGGAGATCCCCTGCTCGTTTTCGATGTTTTCTCTTGGATAGGATCGATCGAGTTGTTTGCAATTTAAATTGGAATTACGGTCATGAGACAGATAGAGAGAGGAAACAAATTAAATTGGTGCCTCGATTCCTTTCGTTTGCCATTCAGATTTATTTCGTGTAATTTCAGCTGTTCTCTCTCAAAGATGCGCACCAACTATAAATTAGTTAGGTTTGCACCAAGGTTTTTTTTTTTTTTTTTTTTTTAATTACGCAGCAAACGCAACGTTGTTTCGCTTGTTAATTATTTATTTTCTTGGAGAATTGCTTTCTTACAGTATGAAAAATTCAAATTAACTTGTTAAAGAATGAGTCGTGTTAAATCTTTCGTTGAATTGTTGAGTTTTATTTCTGATAATAAATTGCAAACGGATCGTTCAAATGTTTTTCTCTGTGCCACTCGAATCGCGGAATTTTGTGAAATTTAAAAGAAAATCGAAATATTCTGAACATTATTCAGCCTTTAAATTTATTTCGCACTAGAGTATCGAAACGCTTGAAATAATTAGTATCTTTGTTACGTGTAGAGATTTGAAGAGGGTAACATATTCTAAACACGTATCGTATATCATAATTTAATATATATCGTAATACTTCAACGTGACATATCGAATTAATATCAAACACATTACAATATCAAAAGATATATATTTAAAAACGAATATTCATTAAACTTTTAAAGTTTTGGTTAATTTTCGTGGACTGATCAAAGGGTTAAAAATGACGTTTCACAAAAATAGTATTTTACCGAGAATTTAATCTTCGTATTAAATATCTGCCGATCACCGAATCACATTTATCAACGTATGATTAGTAATTGCAGGAAAGCGAAACATTTCTACTGAAAGTGTTCGAAAGTATAGTGTAGTGTTCCCCTACATACTCTACATCCTGTCCAACACTAACGTGCTCACACAACCCGGCGAAGATACAATCCCATTTTTTGGATCCTGGCCAAAACCGCATTTTCTCTATAGCTCGAATCCTCGAATGTATAGCGATCGGTATCAAGGATTCTGAATACGTCGCAGGACCATCGACGTATTCTTTAAATATATATATATATATAAAATAAACTTCGCGAAATTCATTCAATTCTCTCGCAATCATTTTCAACTTTCTTACGATTCTTGTCGCGACGAAAAGAAAATGACAAAAAGTAGCGAAGGTATTTCAATTATGTCAGTATGTTCAAAACGAGCAAATCGTAATTTTTCGTAGAAATTTTCATGGAAAAAGAAAAAAGTTCGTACGAGCTTGATCTGTATATTGATCTCGTTTCAAAGTTTGCAGAATGCTATATGTTTGTCATCGACTGTTCCTTCTTTTGTTATGCGTTCACATTGGCGAATTTTTAGTCGAACGACTGAATCGATCGACCTTAAACTCTTCGCAATCGTTCGTCCAAATATACAGCGTCGGCCAACGTTGAAACGACTTTTGAAAATCGTCGCGTTTACTCGAATCGAATGCAATCGTCGAAGGAATACAGAAGGAATGATCTGTGAAAACGTTGTCAAATAAGTTTGTCCATTTAATTTATCACTGTCGTCGGTACTAACAGACAGCATGCTGTCTCTCGTGTGACAAACGACAAACGTGTCTGATCATAGAGGGCTGTCACTAATTATCTAGTCGTGAAAGAGTACGTATTTAGGCCAGTCCGCTCTTATTTTTGCTGCCAGTGACATTGTCTAAACTGCTCGACACGTACTGCCGGCAGGTTGATTAAAATCAAGCGAGACTTAATTAGGCCGGTATCATTAGGAGAGAAGAAGCGCCTCTATCCGGATCTCGATAACGCGCCTCTGCTTGGTCAAGAACTCATTTACGTAACAAATTCTTCGCCCACTCCCCCTCGTAGATAACTATGTATCCGGCTGGGCTCAGCCTCGTGGAAGATTTTTCTCGGCCCGTTGGAAATTCTCTTCCTCGGACGTTATATCGGAAGAGAAGAAAAAGTTCACGCAGGTCGAAAGAGAAAACTTTGAAATATAAAATCGTTTCATAAAATCACGTCGTTGAAAATTTTTATCTGAACAATAATTCGTTTTATCATACTTTTCACGTTTATAGAGTGCAACCGCGTTGGCGTGCTTGTCATCCATTTGGACGCGTTGATATTAAAATAAATTGTGCAAAAGAGTTTGTAAAATTAAATCGTCGAGGGGAGTTCGCCGACAGAAATACTTCTCCTCTTTATTTTTGCTGGTTACTTTCGTAGAATTTATTATTAGACAAAACTATTTAATATTAGAGCAGGTGGAACGTTAAACGTAAAATATTTAACATTAGAGCGCGTAAATAGGAACAGGTGCACTAATACGGACTGTTACCCTACGAAGATACGTTCCAAAAGTAAGAGAAATGTTTATGTATAACAGGAAATGTGAAAGTTGTATTTCCGAGAACGTTTATGGCCCGATTTGGCTGAGATTTTGAAGATAGTTCCTTTTTTTGGATTAAAGCGACGAGAACGAGAAATGGAGCGTAGACGTTTTTCGGAAATTTTGCCGATATTAAAATATAATACAATATAAAATTATATAAAAATATTATATAAACTTGTAAAATTATATAAAAATATATAAACACAAAATTATATAAAATTAAATAAAAATATTAATAACTGTGTTAATCGCCGACATTGTAATATATAATATATAAAATATAGAATATTATAATAATAAAAATATTAAAATATATAATGTATAAAATGTAGAATATTATAATAATAAAAATATTATAATATAAAATGTAGAATATTATAATAATAAAAATATTACAATATATAATAATAAAAATATAAGAGCTCTCCCGTCGGAAACGGATCAAGGTTAAATTATTTCGTGTACCAGACGATATCAATTTATACGCGCTTTCTCAATGAATGTTTCACGATCAATTCGGCAGTATCGATTAGAGGGCGTGAATTATTGAAGTCGATTCTGACGGTGATAAAAGAGAACTTCGCGCTTTGTTTTTGCGGATAAAGCTTCGTCGATTTCTTTCGCGTTTCACGTACTCGAACTGACCTAAATTTTGCTCTCGTACAAACATTGTTCTTTTTCAGTAGAAAACTATTTCGTTCGAAATTCTCTTTTCCCTTTCAACTATATCCCCGAGGATTGTTCCAATTGTCCAACGTCGCGTTAACATTCGTCACCAAATGGAAATGAATAGAATTCGTTTTCAAACCTCTTCGAATATTTAACTTTTTTCCCTCGTTTCACGTATTATAATTTCCCCCGTGTGAGCAATTTCTCGCTACTTTCCCACTCGGGGGTATAATCACTTTGTCGAGAATGAATAAACAACCTCGAGCGTGAATTCAACATCACCGAACGACATGCGTGTGGCTCGCTTTTAAATTCCTCTCAAATGTTTAATCCTTTTCCACTCCGGCGCGAATATTGAATTCTTCGTTCAAAAGTTATTCGATATTTGTTAACATTATGCAATATGAGATCCTCTCTCCACGAGAGTTTTACCATCTCTCTGTCCGTTCACCTTCGACAATAACAATCATCCTGAATCTTTTCAATTATTCAAAACGCAAAAACGTGCCCTCAGTTGTTCAATTCGTCTCTAGAACGAAGAGAAACCTGCACGGCCTTCAATCACTTCGCGATATTAATTTCCTCTTCCGAGTCCTTGGTCACGTTTTTTTATTTTATTCGACGATAAACACAAACGAACAAGATAAAAAACGTGAAACGTAACCAGCCTGTTGCCGGTTTCTGTAAGCAACTGGGTGTTGATGCACTCTTTCAGCACGCGGCTCGTACGAGAAAGGACCTGCACTCTCGGACTATTGTGCAACGGGGCTCAATCGAACGGAAAGTGCCGATGATCGTTGTACTGTGACTAATCGTTGCCCGGTAGCCTTGTCCATGAAAAGGTGGTGCAAGTTGGAGCGCGAATAATGCGCATGCATGCACTTTGTATTTATAGCCGCGTCCGACCCTATCGCAGCGAAATTTAAGTGGCTCGAAGGTCTATATACGTTGTCGCGAAATCTCCAAACTCGACGCGAAGAAAGGGACGTTCCGTCGAAACGAAATCTCGGGACCAGACTCGGAGAAATTCAGTTTGTGAAAAAATCTGAGCAAGAGACTCGAATGCAACGAATTTAGCGGCGAGACGTTGGAAAGTTTCTAACGACTATACACAGTCTTCTGCTAAAGATAGCAGTGAGAATAGAAGCTGAAAGCCTTTAGCTTCGGGGTGGAGAGACAATATTGATATCGATCGGTCCGCAAGAACTCTGCTCTTGCTATTTCTCACCACGTAATCTTGTAAAAATTATCGGCTTGGCTCGATTATGAATCAGTTGTTGATTGGTTTTAAATTTAGGTTGGCAGTTAATTGCAACTTTTTAACAAGCAACGCGGGATTTCCCTCCGACAAACCGAGCGCAATTTTTTCAAAGATAACAGATATAGCGAAAAAACGAAGTCATCGACAAATTATGATAAATCAGTTCGTCGATAAATTATCTCCGCAACTAGCAATTTCTTAACAGCGTAATAGACAAATAGTCGCGAATCTGACGTGACAAATTATATCTATAATTATCGAGTTGTTGCGAGGTAACATGAAACTAGGTCCCAAGTGCAAAGGCTTAATTACTTTCCAACGCCTAATTGCTCGTAATAAATTGGAATTACCGCAGAAAGACATTATATTTCAGGCGTTAGTCGATCGATCGTGTAAATACGATCCCACTTGGGTAATTAATTCTTTAACAATAGTAAACAATCAATTTCTAACAATGTAACTGTAGTAAATAGCGCTTCTAGCCTCGAGACGCGCATGAAAAAAGGAAAAAAGAGAGAAACGGGAAGAACAATGAAGAAAGTCGCAGAATGCTCGATTGAAATGTAATTTTTATTCTCATTAAATATATAATCGTGTTACGCGATCCGAAGTATTGCCTTTTCACATTCCGCCCGACAATTACAAAAAGAACAGCCTGACCACGACCAGTCAGACACTTAATTAGAAGAGAAACGCCTGGTAGAATCAGAGTAGAACGAGTTAGTGTGTTTTTCATTACGTGTACGTACGTGTTTCGCGTGAGTGAATCGACGTTGCAATTGACAGAGAGATTCCGCCCTCCCAGAGCTCTCGGTTTCATCTGTTTCTCGCGGTATGTATTACACAGAAATCCGTACGGCAGATCCGAACGCATTAGAAAATACGCGAAGAAACGTGTGTCGTGTGTGTGTGTGTGTGATAGCTGTCCGATCGATAGCCGCCTGATGATCTTCTGATCAGAGCGAATCGATAATTATCGAGACGATTTGAAGATTGACCACACCGCATCGGAAAACGAACGTCGTTGAACATGTGATTTCGAAATCTTTCCGACATATCTTTGGTTTCTGACTAAAGTACATTTACAAACGGTACAAAAATCGTTGGTTCGCGTTGAAGACGGGGCAGTAGAGGGATGTCGGATCTATACGAAGGGGTTAAAGGGAGGAGGGGTGGTGGTGAAGAAAGATCAAAAAGGGGCCGTTCAGGGTTCTTCAAAGTGTTCGTTACATCTCGGCGATTGAACTCGTTAAGGACCATTAAAAAAAAAAAAAAAAAAAAAAGAATTTTCACACGTTTTCGTAAAATCGTTGGCCGTTTAGGTCGAAGACGACGAGGAAATATTAGGCGAATCCTTGCGACTTTCTTTTATAGCCGCGATATTAAAACAGAATTTTCTACAAAATGCACACTAATCGAGAAAGAATTCTGAAATGAAATTGGCCCTCAACGGGTCAACTTTAATTGCCTCGTCACACGTTCGAGATCCCCCCCCCCCCTCTCCCCGAGGAGATTTTTATCGTCGTCAAATCAACTGTTCATCGCCACTGGTTTCTGAACGTGACTTTTCCTCGCGTGTTTGCGCACGAAATTAGAAAAAAACAGGCAGGCGAATTTTCTTTTCTTTTTTTTCTTCGTGGCCGACGCGACTTTGCCAGAAACTAGCGCACGTTCACAAGTACAGGACATACAATATCGATAAATATAACGTTATGTATTCTTGTGTGTGTATATATATAATATATAATATATTAGTATATAAATAGCACGATCCTTTTACACTAATGTTACAGGGTATATATATATATATATATATATATATATATATATATATACATATTACACGATGGATGGAGTCTTCCGTAAATAGTTTTCAGCGGAGCTTCTTTCGAAGAGGTTCCCCCTTAAAAAATTTCTAAGTTGGCTCACGCTCGCGACGGCAACCGCGCTCTCCTATATATATTGTCCTTGCTCGTCATTCGTAAAATGCTTTCTTAATTGCAAAAGTAGGAAAATAGCGAGGGACGTTCGCCGTGGATCGTGCTCACAGATCTTTCGCGAAGGTCAGAGAGAGGCCCTCCTGTGCGGGTGGGGGAGGGCCTGTCTTTGGCAAAGAGGACGGAGAAACGATAAGCAAGTTTGTCGAAAGTCGAATTCGAAACCGATGATGATCTGTCACGCGGGATTATTATTATTATTAGCAGCTCGCTCATCATTTCACTTCGACGACGACGCGATCGAAAACCTTCCTTTCTCGTGCATCGTCTGAACGGCGTTTTCTTTTCTTTTTTTTTCTTCTCTCTCTCTTTTTCCTAAATAAAACGAATCTTCCGTGATCGATTAAGTACGAGATATCTGTTCTCCGGGGATGGACAACAGAGGAGGGGGTGGGGAGGGGGGGAGAGATTCAACAGGGTTTGTCCTTCTTTCAAAACAGCGCAGGATCGCGATTATTATCTCGTTGCTATCACATAGAAAGAGAAACGAAATCGAGGGATGTTTCATCGACGTTTGCACTCTCCTAAAAATTGTTCGCAGCGACTAGATTCTTTCAGTGAAATCGTTTAGGGGATCATTCTTTCGAGTCTCGCTGGAACGCTGGAACACGTTCTTTCTTTCTTTTCTTTTTTCTCTCTCTTGTTTTTCAATGGATTTCACGCAGTAGTTCACTTTCAATGAAACTGAACTCGATCGTTGAACGAATCGTTGGATCCATGTTCGTAACCGTTAAC
The DNA here is from genome assembly GCA_036937485.2 of Tetragonisca angustula. NCBI lineage: Eukaryota > Metazoa > Arthropoda > Insecta > Hymenoptera > Apidae > Tetragonisca > Tetragonisca angustula. The sequence goes on from JAWNGG020000014.1 coordinate 1,691,060, forward strand.
GTGCGAGTCGAGTCATGTCAGACACGATCAACTTGTTCACTGTTGATAACCGTTCGCCTGGGCTTGGCCTTCTTGACTATCTATACTGTAACCGGTTATGCTATCCGGACTCTGCAGAGACGCCGCGTACAGTGGGTTCACCGGTGTTGAGTTCGTGTCGAACTGGGTCGAGTCATAGACACTGTGGTTCTGTGAACAAAAGAACAGTTCTCGTTGCACTGTTTAACAAACAAGGAATGGGCAATATAGCTCCTTTGAACGTTTCTTGATAAAAAAAAAAGAAAATAGAGAGAGAGAGAGAGAGAGAGAGAGAGAGAAAGCTTGAACGATCTTAAAATACTTTTGATGAAAATTTCATTTCGTACAAAGGTACTATATGTGGTAAAGAATGTTCACTACTTGCACATATACAACAACATAAGGACTGTGTATTTTCAAGCTGGGTGCAAAGACTTGGAATATTTCTTTTCTTTTTGTTCTTCTTCTTTTCTCTTTTGAGATACAAAAGCGAATGACAGGGGCCTGGTGTGAGGGGTATCTTGGTTGCAACACAAAACAAAAAATGTTAGCGTTATCCACTGCCAAGTTAGTGTATAAATAAATAAAACCAAGTGCATCGGCTACATTAATGAGTTTAATTAAATCTAAACATGCTTTATATGTACAGATAATAAAGCATCTCTGTGCGCACCTCTATTTTACACTATGATACATCTATATAATTATTTAACAAAGTACGCGTTATAATTTCTCCGTTCCAAAACTGAAACTTCACCGCGTTCTAATCGATAAAACAAGCGGAATTTTTTGAGGTTCAGAGGTTGAAAACTGACTTACATACTACTAGTGACTTAGACTTTATGCCGGTTACTTAAAACGGATATTTACAACGATTCAGTCTGCGTATAAGATTTAACGTGACGGGAGGGGAAAGGACTAGGATCGACCTCGGTATCTTTCTCTTCCTTCTCATCTTTCGACACTGTCAGAGACAATAAATAATCACTCAATCCACCGGACTCCTTTCTCTTTGTATCTTTCTTTTTTCGTTTCTCGTGCGCTTCTTCGCTCGTTGAAGAAGCCGGTTTCGATAACAATTGTTGCGTGACGGTCGTAGCATCTATCGAGTCGGACGTGTCCTCAACATCAATCTCAGACACTGTTGCAGCGTCAGTGTGCTGCATCAAACGTCTCGACTCCTTCTTTTCCACGTTCTGCGAGTCTCGCGCAGTCGTGTTGTCTTTTCTCGAAGACTCTCGGCTCAAAGACGTGCTACGTTTCACTTCGGAGCCGTTGGTGCTGCTATCCAGAATGGATTGCAACGTGTTTTCAAGCGGTGGAATTTCAAAAAATTGGCTGGACACGTTCCCCTCCGATCGCTTTCGTTCGTGCATCAGGCTACCCTTTCTCGCCAATGAGAATAAATTGGTATTACTGTCGTTTGCACCGGATTTGTACAAGAAGCTACTAGCGGTGTTCGGCGAGAAAAGCAAATTCGAAACGCTACTAGGCCCACCGTACTTGAACTGCGATGCAGATTGGCTCTTCCAGGTATGGTGAGTCAATTTCAAGTCTAGCGAGCTGTTTTTGGAATCGATGAAATTGTCGGATTTCGTTAGGGGATATTTCTTGAGGTCGGACGGGCTCTTCTCTGCGCTCAGGCGCCTAGAAAAGCTTTTAATGCCGGATGTGGATCGGTATAAAGCGACCGGGGAGTCGTAGATGTGCCCGCTACCAGTTTTCGAGTCTTTTGTCGATGCTAAGGAGTGTACGGAGGATTTATGCTTTGAGAGAGACGATTTTAACGCTTGCGAATCATACAAGGGCATGTGAATAGATGGAGTGTGGACCTGATAAATATAATCGCTGTCTGTTTTTAACGAGGAGAAGCTCTGTTGATGTGGCAGCGACACCGTGTCTTCGTCCATTGCATCGTCTACTTGTGCCTTGTACGAGAACATTATCGAAGGTTGCGAGACCCTGCAACAAAACATCTCATCTGTCCTTGCACGCATTGTCTATTGATATTGAATTGTTCTTGGACGTACGTAGTAACTTACCCAAAGAATTCAGACAGGAATGTATGATAAACCAAGGGTGTAAAAAGTGTCAAATAAACCGCCGCGGTGAAATCCACGACGCATAATCCTACCATGTTTTGTGTGTAGTTTAAAAAGCCTGCGCCAATTGATTGTACTAGATCTAGCATGGCTAATGTACCAGCGTAAATGTAAAAACTTTTTCTTGCTGAAAAACAGAAGGTACTTTACGCATTATGTGAATACAGATAAAACGTTAACTACGGTATGATTGATCAACGTACTTGGAAGGGTTAAACGGTCTCGTAACCGTGTCCATGGCAGTATTAATATAAAAAGATATATCTGCAACAAGATCGTCATAATAACTATTGCTGTTTGCAATTTCAAATATCATTGATGCTCGTTCCGCTGTAAATTTACCATCGTGAAAACAAGACTGCTGCAAAACCAAAACATCATTCCTCCATGACCAAACACATAAAAATCTCTACTAGGGATATGGAATGTATCGTCTGGTAAAACTAGCTCCAAGGTTCCTTGGGTTATAGTAAAAGCCAATGCTATCAATGACGTGGCAAGTAATACCCTACGAATACTTGAGCGACTATCCAAATGTCCTACAAATAAACAATCATGTATTTCGAGTATCTTGTAATAAGCAATCTTAAGTAACAAAAGCAAAATCAACTCACCAAAAGCCAAACCAAATATAACCACGCTCATCTCTGTGGACAACAGGAAAAATCTCACTGTTACCCACAGTATTTTGTCTGCTTTGCCACCAACGGTAGCCGCCGCATTTACACTCATTGAAACGATACATCTTATTACTGAAATCACTACGTTACAAATGACAAGTCCGTAAAATGCTAAAAATATTGGACTACTCGTTGCTCTCAATTTAAGCCGTGCTCTATTAAATCTCACTGCGATGAATAAAAGAAACAAGAGGTTTGGTATCAATATGACAATATCCCATATTCGTACTCTGGAAAACAAAACACAACAATTGGTCCAGGAGATGCTCCCGTGGCATTCTTAAATTAACGTTTCTTACCTTGAATCTTTGATTTCTTTGTACAAGATCATCTTGCAGACGTGCTCATCGTCATTCATCGGCGAACTAACATTAGGAATCATTGTACTGCTCAAGTCGTACGTGTGTAACCAGCTTTCGGAGACCTCTTCACGCACTGCACCATACATATTTCTCGTTTCGTTGCACACTTTATACGTGAATCATTTCACACCTTTACACTGGTAAACAAAGAAGCGACAGCATATGTCATTCGAGTGCATAGTGGATGACGATTAATACTAGCAACGTAAAAATCCATCGCGCTTACGAGATCGTGCGTTGTTTATTGAGTCGAGAGCCTTTAGCAAGCTAAAAACTCTCGTCTCTGCGGCGTCGTGCCTGACCATCGTAAAACGTCGCTGACATAATAAACATAACCTAAAATGCTTGGCAGTATTTCCAAACGATGACCTTCGAACCCGTTAGAATGCAATCGGCCGATGGAAATCGCAACGTGTAAAATCGAACGAGCCACGAAACCGTTCCCGCGAAATAAACGCGATTTCCTCGGTCGCTTAATCGGCGGTGAAAATCGATAAAACGGTAAGCCTATTGTCACACCTGTCAAATCGACGCGATACCGCCGCGTACGAATCGAGCAATTCCACTGCGAGCAGATTAGCGGTAATTGAATATAAGGGTCACGGGCAAGATTTTGCGCCACTTACCCATTAGGTGCATAATATCGCCGCTCTTGTCATCCCCGCGCAGCGTGCAAAAGCTTTAGCTCTCTCTCTCTCTCTCTCTCTCTCTCGCGCCCCGCGCTGCACTTCTCGTTTCTCAATTTCTCTCCACGTCCCCTCGCGTACGTTTCGCGCAGTTATATTATATATCTCCGCCAGTTACTCCCACACTTGTTTACTCGTCCGTTCGCCTTATCCGTGCACGGTGATTCAGCCCGACTGGGAGCATTTTGCTATGAGATCCCCGTGTCCATTCTGTTGGTCAGCCTCGCGCCGATCGCTCTGTCCCTCTCCTTTTTTCGCTCGCAGTAACGCCACACCGACGTGCCCAACACCGTGTACTTGACGACCAGTAGCAGGATAGCGTAACGAAGTGCGCGTGACTGCGTGCGTGATTTCACGGCCGCGTCGAGCACGCGTCTACACGACGAGAACGACGACCAAAACGGAGAGACGAGGGAGCGTATATCCAGGCGACGCCACGATTTAATGCCTATCATAAAGGCGGTGCTTGCTCGGCTGCTCGTGGGCACGACGACGATCACTTTCGAACGAACGGTACGCTGACGCGTCGATTGCGAAAGGTTTCGTTTTCTTTCTCTTTTTCCGCGATCGTCGGACTTCAGCTTTCACTGAATCGTTATATTACGAGGCGCGAGGACGGCGGGACGTACATAGTTGGATAGGTTAGGTGACCGAGGGAAAAATACGTGGAATGGCGGCGGATCACCGTTAAACCGGGAAATACGAAAGTTCGCGCTCTATTTCGTATCGCGTACGAAAACAACACGGTCTGTTTGAGGATTTTTCTTGAGGCGGTTGCGACAGACAGACAGACGTGAAAGTAGAGCGGCTCGTTACGTGGCTCGTTGGATGGAACGGAACGTCCATCCGACGATTTTTACGAGATAACACGATGACCGTCCATCACTCGAGCCATCTGTTGAGAAACGTTCATCGCGACATCCCTGCGCCGGAAGTCGGTCATAGTTTCTTGGTGCGAGGCGATTACGAGTATTGGCATTACGGTTGCGATGGTTTTAACGACAAGGTCTGTAATTGTTTGTTTCGAGGACATGACACGACGAGAAGAGAGAAAAAAAAAAAAAAAAACGATGAAATGTTGAATTCAGGGTTGGGGCTGTGGATACAGAACGTTGCAGACTATATGCTCGTGGGTTGTGAGGAACCGGAACTTGGATCAATCCGTTCCAGACATCAGGCGTATACAGGAAGTGCTCGTCACGTTGGACGATAAGGAACAGTCGTTTGTTGGATCGAGGGAGTGGATAGGGAGTTTCGAAGTAAGGGCTGAAATATTTGCGAGCAGTCACTTTTACATATTTTACTTTCACTTATCAGAAATCTTGGCAAAAGTAACTTGAATTTTTATAAACTTTGTACTGGATGGAACTTCATTTAGAAAAGAATGAACATCCACATCAATTGAATACTGAATATCCATCTGATGATATATATGTATTATGCTTCACTTACTTTTCACTTAGAAACCGTGATAAAGATATTACACTCATGCTTGCATTTTGTTTGCACAGAATGTTATGCTGTTCAACATTGTAAATCAGTTGTAACACTTTGATTAGAATGATACTCGCTCACAAAGAGTGTTAAATATTGGCGATAATGCTACACTTGGATAATGTACTCTCCTGCCAAATATAATAGAAGTAAAGAAGCTGATTTCCAGTATCTCGTGTTGAAGGTATGCCTCGTGTTGAATCATCTGTACGAGGTCCTCAGTAAAATCGTGCACGTTCCAAATGGCAGAGCCCTGCCGGATCAAGTTCCAATTATCAGAGGCCACTTTGAGGAATTCGGTAGCCCGGTCATGATGGGTGGCAATAAGGATTGCTCGAGCAAGTGCGTCGTAGGAATCCACGAGGGTCCGAGGAACGCCTATTTGTTAATCGTGGATCCGCATTTCGTTGGCAGAGCACGTGGAACCGAACAATTGGGGAATGATCGCTGGGTGAAGTGGCAACGTCTGGATGATTTCATCGACAGTTCCTTTTACAATCTCTGTTTGCCTCAGATCAAGTTTACGCGTGGAAACAATCAATAGCATATACTGTATATATTGTGTAAATATATCTGCGTTTTCTTTGATTATTCATCGTGCACATCTGTTCCTGTTGGTTGAACTCAGGGGGCAAGAAAAATTTCCAAAAGTATATTTTCAGGTTTAATTAATATTTCCACGATTGCTACAAATGTATCTGTAATTATATTATAGAGGAATCGTGCCTAATTATATATCATGGAGTTACGTAGAACTCGAATAAAATATGTATGATACAAGTATTATAAGTATTCTGTAAGAAGTATGTGTTTTGTTGATAAATATTTTTTGATATAACGTGGATTTTGACTTTACTCGGTTTCATTTCAAATACCAGTGAAATGATTTCGAATTTGAAATATTTTAATATCTAAGAGACAAATGATCGTAAAATATCTCTTTAACCATTAGGCTTAGGTTCAATGTGGCTTAATACTTTTTTACTTGGATTTATGATAAAAAAAAATATATGGTAATGATTAAAAAGAAATGAAGATGACTTTGGAAATTCCTAAACTCATCGAAAAGATTGATACATCATGTTTTGCCTTCCTTCAAACCATACAACTTTCGCATTAAACAATTTTTCATTAGACATTTTTGCATAATTTAAAAGTTACTTCAGTTGTGCAAGCTACACGAATCATTTTGTATAACATGATATAGATACTTTTGAAAACACTTTTTTTTAATATACCTAATATACTGTACATGAGATGTCTTTGTATAGTTCTTTCTTTATAAAATAATCACCATTATTGTTATCTTATAATTAAATAACATCATTTAATCAGTGTTTAATACTAAACAAACTCCTTGCAATACCCAGTGAGAAATGTGTTCTTCTGTAGCGAGGTTCGCCTCGAAAACCAAACCTACCCCCATAGCGTTTCTTCGATTTGAAGTAGTGTACACTGGTGTTCTAAAAGTGTTCTGTAATTCACGTGTGTATACATTAATTATTCGAACAATTTCAGTTTAATTTTAATTCGTTTAATTCGTCACCTGAAGTCTGAGTCTATGAGCTTCCACCGGAATGACAATGAGCACTGGTAATTCCTCTATCAGGATTTTTGGATGTGATCTCTTGAGACATTGCTCTTCTAAATCCCATCTGGCTCCTTCCAAATATAATCCACTCACGTAACAACCCTGCATTTTCATTTACTTGTTATTAGTTATATTATAACTTAATATTATAATTGTCGAATTCTGCGTTCTACTATTTTCTTTTTTTTTTTATTAAATCTCCCAATAGGTCTTCGTCATTTATTTTTATTCACATTTAAGAAGCTAACAGTTATGGTACTTTTATTCAGTACGAATACAAATGAATTAAATGTTTATTTTGGAGATTTGGAAATGAAATGAAAATAGTGAGGAATACTGAATTGATCACCTCGTCGGGTCTTTCCTCTATATGCTCAGGTATGGTGTGTCTCGATACTGCTGTGTACATGACAGAACGATCCAAAGACCAACTGTTTCTTCGACAAGCCATTTGCACGAGGGCCGCTAAATAAGTTTCTGGGATGTGCAATCCAGCTAACCAGAGAACTATGGGTTCGTTCGCCATGGACTACGAATTTTAGAAACGAGTTTTATTGCATACGTATTATACGTATTCAATAAATAGTATCGTTAATATCATTATACGATAATTATAATAATTTTTGTTCGATTACCAAAATTTAGGGCATTCGATTCTATTTTGTATTTTATATTGACAGAGTTTGGCGATGAAATTCAATTAAATTAAAAGTTCTAAAACGAACGTCGATAAGTTTTAATATATAATTAATCAATATGTTTAAATCTAGTATTCATGCTGCGCACTAATTTTTTTATTAAATATATGATTACAATAAACCGTAGATAGATTTTCAGATTAATCTCAAATTTTATAATCATGATGGTTCACATTCAATGCCAATGAAATTTCAGCAAGTTACATTTATATTTGCTCGTCAGTGCAAATTTCTTTGGTAAATCAGTAAGGTGTGAATTCTGCTCTAATTTTAACGTCTTACCCAACTATTGTACTGTTGTATTCTCTTCTCGAAATGTTCTATCCATCCACCCAGAGTCTTTCTTGTGTCTGGCGCTAGTCTGGCCCATTCCTCTGGTAACTGGCCATTGTATAACGCTGCGGATATATTTTCGACAGTCGCGTCCATTCCGATTTCACCAGCGATAGCCTAACAATATATTCAATATAACAGAAGTATCGTCAGAGATACTCACAAAGATAATTAACCTTTAAAAACTATCATCAAATGTTCGCACTGTTTTTCTTTTCTTTTTTAATTTTAAAAACGAACAGAATCAAACGAACGTTATCAAATTATTATTTAGAAAAATGACTTTTATCAGGCAATGATAATGAAATACGAATAAATAAAATCGTATTTTCGTGAGATGAAGTTTCATCCATGACAGACTAAGAATTAAAAAGTAATTAATCAAAATTAATTTTCAATTTGCGCGAGAAGAGAAAAAGTACAGTACCTTTCTCAATTTCGTTAAGGAAATTTTCATCGCCCTGATCAGCTTGTTAAACCTTTCCAATTCTTGGAAAAGAACGATCGTGGTTGGTGTTATCACCGGGCCAAAGTGTTTTCTAATTTTAACGAGATTGTACTCGACAGGAACTTTATCGAGTATGTCCTTCGCGATGTTGTCGATGAATTCGTCTTTGCTTATTCCAGTCCCATCGACTTCTAGACAACGAAACAGTCTTTCTGGTGATTTGAGCGAAATGAAAATTATTTAGAGGAAGGGAGAGACTTGCTCTTCTTATCCAAGCGTACTAGAGGCAAAGAAATGTTTCTTAAGAGGATGTCGGAAGTGTAAAGTGAAAAATCGCTGGTTTCATTTTAATAATCTGTTATCAAAAATTCTTCACCACTGAGATAAACTGTTTAACTTGATCCAAATATTCCACCAGCCATATAACCTTAACTTTATTCTACGATATGACAGAGATTAATAAGAGATGCTATACGAATATTAAAGAATTAATTAATTAGAATAGAAAGATATTCCTATGTGATATGAGGAGTTGATAGAAATAATATTAAAAAAATGATATTGATGAATTAGACTAGAAACCAATAAAAATATTATACAGTAAACAAATAAAAAAATATTGAGGTTTATCGGACAGAAATTAACGATGTCAGAGTGTTCTTATGTTCCTCCAGAAAGATACGCGTGAGATAAAAATGGACGATGCTCGATTGTCGTTCGGACGACAAATTGATTAGCTCCATTATCAAACTTAGCCTCGTTACGTGATTACCAGTTTGCGGTTGCAGTTCTATGAGATTGCTCCACATTTCCTTCGCAGCCTGAGTGAAGTAGCCAATTTCGGCATTTGGATGGAGTCCAAAGACCTCTGGAGTATTCACCAGTGGTAGTCCCTCGATGAACTTTCGATAATCTTCCAGTTCCCCTTCCGGTGGTATCACGTAATCGACTTCCTTGCCGCGATAAAAATGGTAGGGTTGAAAGCTGTCGAATAGGAAATCTCCGAAGTATTCGTCCATGTAGGTTTCGGATACCCGACGATCGTAGCTGTCTATCACTCGGCCGCCGTACATTACCTAGGTTTATTTCGTGAAATGTAGAATCTCTCAGCTCGTACAGAGACGTACAAGTTGAAGAATGTATTTGAAAATGTAATTGAAAGTCTAGAACTCGGTATCTCGTCGACAGTTCTCTGAATTCGCGTGCTGTTTGAATTTTTGAATTTCTCTTACATAATTATCCGAATTCATCGTATTTGTCTGATTTCGAAGTTTTGACTCTGGATAAAATGTCGTCTAGTAGAGGATCTTTTGAGATTGTACAGAACACTGAACTATGAATAATTTCAGAAAAAAAATCAATTTTGAAAGTTTAAAAGAAAAAGATACGCAATGTAAAATTAATAAAATACTGGAGTAACAAAATATCTAAGAACTTTAGATTTTTATCGAAAATAAATTTCGTTTAGGATTGAAGTATATTATTTAAATGTTACGAAGAAAAAGAATTACGTGTAAAACATACTTCTCCTATCAAATATTTCAAGCTGTTCCAAGGGAGCCTGGGATCTTTTGCTACAACCGCCTTAGTCAAATAAGTGTCTAAAATAGTTATGCATACATTGAAGTCCGACTCGTTGAAATCGTAATTTATATTCCAGCCAATTTTGTCGTACCTCCTTCTCTCCTATAAAGAATAATCAAATAATCAATTTGTCGCAACATGATTATATCGACATGTACACGTGTGTACGATCGTAACATTGTTTGACTGATTGTGAGCAAAAATGAAATCTCCAGAAGAGTTCGTTAGTCGTTATTATATCCGGTGAATCGCAAATTATAAAATTTGCTATAAAAAGCATTTAATAAAATTCAATATCCATTTAAAATTCTGCCATTTCACCGTATATAAAATACGCATGACATCAAGCATTACAACGTTGTATAATCTCGTAAAATTCACTATATATACAAAATATAATAATTCGCTCGGGAATTTGTAGTAATTTTTAAAAAAATATCGATAATATAAAGACTACATTCGAGGGATAATACTAGAAACGTGTGAAATTTATTTTTTTCAGATCGTCCAGTTGGAAAGTCCATTGGCAGCCGTCGCGAGTGTGGTAAGAATATCTGAACACATCATTTGCTCTCTCTCTCACTTCTTCGCCTTAACTCTCTGGCGAGAGACTTCGCTTTTACTCGCAGTTAAACATCAAACTCCGGTTAATTCTAGATCTCACTCACTTGAACGACCGCGTGATAGAAAGCCAATACGTAAACTAAATGTTTGTATGCAGGATGCGAGCAACTCTCGAGCATCTGGGGCTTGATCTTCAGATAGGTACTTTCGAGATTTAACTTCAGTCCACTGGGTGGCTCGGTGACCACTGAAAATAGTCAGAAATTAAAAATTATTTCGCGAGTCCATCCTCCGCAGCAGTAAAAAAAAGTATCCGACAGCAAAGAATTGTTCTTTTTATTTTTATTTTGAAATAAACCTTTCAAAGACTGTTGCAATATTCCGATAGGGAACGTGGGAGTTGGATCAGTGGTGAGCCACAAGCGGAAGTCCGGGTGAGGCTTCCCAACGTCCTCCAGTAGTTTCTCGAGAACTCTGGTGAAACTTAATAGCAAATGACAGTTTTGGAACATTAGCCATTGCCCTCTGGACACCGCAGTCTCTAATAACTCTATCGCAGTCTAAAATGTTAAATTCGAAAAATATTCATTTATATAAATATAAATATAGGTTGTTTTAAAGCATATTTTGCTATTACGATCATAATCGTTATGATATTCAAAATGCCTCCATTAAATTTCAGTTTGATTTTAATTTCAATTGTAACAAAGAGAAAAATTAATTTAAATGTAACGAGAAATGTCCACTGAAATTAAATAAAACGCGCGACAATCTCCAACATATTATTATAACGTGTATTAATTTAAAGTTACACGAGCTCTCAACTGTTTGGGAAAACAAATTTTTTACAAGGCTAAAAAAAAGAAAGGAAGAATCGATTTCGAAGGAGTCGATTACAACGACCTACCTTCTCTTGGCCCTGTCCAAGCGATAAATACTTAAATTTTCCTCCCCCGCACCCGTATTTGTCAGCTAGCTTCATTAATTCCGACGATGGATCAGATCCAGGACTTAGGATGAAAATAACAGGCATCGTAGGCGTACTCTGCTCGAAGATTAATTCGAAGCTAACGTGAGGGGGAGTGATGTACTCTTCTCCCATAATCTCGGTGATGTAATTAACGACACTTCGATAAACTCGGTCGACGCGGAAACAGCGTATTAACATGAGTTTCTCGAACGGTGTCAACTTGGTGGAGTAGTCTAGAGGAAAATCTGCAGACTCTGGAGCGTCCATGTCGTACCACTGAAAAATTTTGATTTAATGTGTGTCGTTAGTCATCTTTGAGGAAATAATACCATTGCTTGTTAGATGTTTGTCTGCAAAATATGCAAAGAGCATATGAAATATATATATATATAAACATTACGAATATGAAAAAATTACTTATAACTTATTGCAATTCCAATTATACCATCATGTACAATAATGTTATATATAACATTATTTTTGAATTGGTACAACGGATATTTAGCAATTTTATTTCAACTGATAGTTTCTTTATGACGGTATTAACTGGGATTGCAGCAAGTCATATTTGTAATGTTTATTAAATTATTGACTAACATCAATTATTCTATACTGAAAGGGAACGTTTCACGTCATTTCACATATTCTAAAATTTTTATTTATATTGTTCAAAGTTCATTTTTGAAACTCATACCAGTGTTTCGCACCAATAACTCGAGTATCAATGAAAATATTACTAAGAAGAGATGTGAAATTTTTTTGAATATTCCCAGTGGACTGCAGATTTTTATGTATTTATTAAAGACACGATATATATATATATATATATATATATATATATATACCGTATGCAAAAATATATAATATATCCAAAGCAGAGTATTTATTATTATAACAGACGAATCCAATTTAGATTCTACTTCTCTAGCTGTAAAATATATGAAAATGCACCAAAAAATCTGTAAATTATCTTGCAACAACTGTGAGAATTTCACTCCGTTACTTCAATATTTAACTTAATCCAATTGACTGAGGACCTTCGATGGTATATCTGTCCGAATACTGGATTTCTTAATACATTGATAAATACGAATGTAAAACGTATTTTTGCATAAACGTCCGCATTATCGTTATCGACCGAAAGCAACGTTTCCTGATTTTGCCACATCTCGTAGTGAAATCACGTAAAAAACGCGCGGAAGTCGAGTTTTCACCTACAGCTTGCCACTCAGCCGCGTGCGAGGCGAGCTCGTCGGCAACGTTGCCAAAGTCGTCGGGAAAATCGCTGCTCAGCTTCAACAGATCCGTCCATCCGCTAGCCGGTAACCATTCCGTGGGATTGGCCCTCGCTGGCTTCTCCAACGTGACGCTACCTTTGACGAAGAAGTCCAGTTGCTGTTGGCTCGCGTTCCCCGCGCTCTCCTCCAGTTTCGTGCAGATTTGAAACGAGAAGAGCAGCTTGTGCCTCTCGAAGATCCCGGTGCAGCCGTAATCGTACACGTTCTTCGTCAGCATCGGTATGATGTTCTTCAGTCGGCGGCTCAACGTCGGATCCGGGATCGCTCTCCTCAGCGAGTAGACGAACACCTCCACGTAGCTGGTCAACGAGTATTGGTACATCGGGTTCACCATGGGCATGTCCGCGAGAACGAAGAACAGTATTGCTCCCCTCTTCGCCACCGGTCGATAACCGTCGCGAAGTTTGTTCACGTCAGCGGCTGTCACTTCCGCCAGATACAGTTTCCTCTGGACATCCGCCGCGCTGGCCTTGGTGCTCTCCAAAGTTTCGATCAGCTCGATGTTGTCCAACATGTTGCCCTCGTTCGTCGCGATCTCGAGGAGCAAACTGTCCTCCAGTTGCTGCAGCAGCTTCTTGTTCTCGCTGGTCTCGGCGATCAGGCTCTCGCGTTGCTCCTCGACGTCTGGCCTCTCCGTTCGAACGACCACCGACAGCAATTGATCCTCCAGACCCTGGAATTGTTTCGTTTCAGTGGTTGAACGCTTGCTTTTTTTTTCTTTTTTTTTCTTTTGTAGTAGAGAGTTTTTTCTTTCAAAATTGAAATTAGTTTAGAGAAAGCGGAAGGATTTGTTTGGAAAGTATAACTCTTCCCTCCCCTTTCTTTTTTTTTTGAACAGAGATTTTCAGCTAAAGTTATTGATTTACTTCGACTTAAAGGTAGAAAAGTTTATTGCAACTCGTAAATTATAGGTATTTGTATAGGAAGTTTATTATCTTTGAATTTCTTTCGGATTTGCAGTTCACCACTTCCAAATATTGGATTTAATCTTCTAAAACTGTCTTTTTCCATCGTTCAACCCTCGGAACTAAGTTTGAAAAAGAACTGGAACAATTTAATGTAAGAAGCGCCATTAAATTGTCAAAGTACCATTCGTGAGTAGAGCGCATTTGGACAAAGTGACAAAAGGTAACAAGAAATTTCTGATAACCTTCGATTTTCTAACTAAAGAGAATTGAAGAAAACGAACCCCCAGTGTCACCGTGTAATTGATCACAGTAGCCTTAGAGTATACAGCGGCGTTGAAAATAGGATTCGACATCTTCGTGGTGAGGTACATCCTGAATCTCGGGTCGTAATCCACCTCCTTGTCGCCAAGTAGAACGAATATTCTACCTGCCACGTCTGCAATTAAATTTCATCTTGCCTTTATTCTTACTTCGTTTCGTCCGCTGTAAATTCGCGAAATTCACGGTGAAATACTTTGCACGTTCTTCGATAGGACGTTATCTAGGACAGGATCAATGTCGTCGACGTCCTGAAACAGAACTGGCAGTCCATATTTTATTGCAAGCTCCACTTGCTTCAGGAAGTCTGGGTCAGTGAACGACAGGATCTTCAGATTCTTCCTCTGCTCTCTCCTTTTGATCCAATTCAGAGCTTGTTGCTGCGGATCGATGCAAACCGGGAATCGGGAGGCCCTTGTCGTCAGGATACCGTTTTGCACGGACAATTCGTCTGGCGGTAGGCCCTCGGACGTCCATCTTAAATAAATTTTCTCTGAACTTTTCGTTCCCGTTTTCAAATTGAGATTAATCACTTCCCCGCTTGGGGTATGCACGTAAAATGGATACGATGTGAAATTTATTATATTTAGATTTTTACTAGACACAGAATTTTCAGATCAGACTGCAAATGTCCGAAGATATTTAAAATTCGAAACAAATTTGAGATTTAAAAATTCAAAATCGTCGAGATATAAAAGATTTCTTACAATTAGTGAGATTGATTAGTTTTTAAATTAGAGTCTGTAATATAATTCGAATTACTCTTTCGAATCATCTTTGCGCAATTGTTTCGAAAATAATGAGAATTTCGATATGTGACGTAAAATGATATATATATCAACACAATAACATACATAAATAAAATATTTGTGAGTTCATTTTTTAATTACTAAAATTGACGTTGGGAAGAGATGTTAAATTCTTCTTCTAACGTAGCCCAACGAAAATATTATTAAATAAATATATAAAATAAAACATATAAATATTAATGTATAAATATATAAAATAAAACATAAAAATATTAATGTATAAATATACAAAATATATAAATATTAATGTATAAATATATAAAATATATAAACATAAAATATATAAATATATAAAATATATAAACATATAAAATATATAAATATTAATGTACAAATATATAAAATTACCATTATTATTTGCCTATTCCGAGTATTAACAAAAGAAAATACAGACGAAATTAATATGTCTCACGTGCTAATTTCAACATCGTTGCTCAGCTCAGTCTGTATCCTGAACGTGTCCGTGAATGGAATCCCCTTTTGCACCATACTGTTCCACCAATCGTCGTACAACATCCGATTTCTGTACTCGTAAGTGAATGGGCCGCAGTACGCAAGGAATCCCGCGGAGAGCAGACAGTTTCCAATAATTTTCTCCATCTGTCCCTGAAGCGTCTCCAACTCCTTCCTCCATCGTTCGTTTTCCGAAGACAACCCGCTGATTAACTTGTCGGCAGCTATCAAACGCCTTTGAAGCAAGTCCGTCTCCTCTTGCAGTTTCTGCCTCTCTGCCGTGGCGCTCTCGTATTTCGCGTTTAACTCGGCAATGGTCTTTTCCAGTCTTCGCAATTCCCGCTCCTCTCGTTCCAATGCCTTTCGCGCTCTTTCCGATTCAGCTTCCAATTCCTTGACGCGATCGATCTTTGGCTTCACCTGAGACACGACGACCACGCAATCACTCGAGACGCGAGATGAGATCGTCAGATCAGTTATATTATATGTAATATTAATATTATAATACATTAATGCAATATATTACAATGTATCATGTAACCTAATGTATAATAATAATTATAATAATTATGTTATAATACATTAAGTACTTTACAATACAATACACTACTATATATTATAATGGCTTTTAGAGATTCGTTCGACTTCGAATAATGAAAATTTGGAACATTTCAAAAGATCTGTCTCTGTGAAACTTGATCGATGATTTCAAGATCAAGGGGATCTGTCTTGAAATGAAATTGGAATTGAAGTTTCGAGCTTTCGAACGATCGAGTTGTTTCAGGATCAAGAGGATTTGCCTCGAAGTTAAATCGTAGGTTCAGAAATTTATATCGTCTGTCAATTCTAACTCTAGTCCTGGAAATTTACTTTGTTCCTGATTAAAATCTCGAACGACGAAAATTGATTTCTCGACGAGTGTCTTCGACTTTGAAACTTATTGCTAGTTTGTCAAAATTTCGCGTTGCAGAAAAATCTACTTAGAATTAAGTTTCGTCGATCGATCGAAAGTGTCTACGAAAGTTGTACCTCTCTGAAAACGGCACAATAGTCCAACACAGCCAGTACGAATTTGTACAGTCCGTATCCAGCCTTGCTGATGAACTGCATCTGATCCAGCTTCGTGGTCTTCTTCAAATGAGCTTTCACTGCCTGTTGCGTTTTCAGCGTGATCTTGTCGCAGTTCATTTCTTGCAGCGACCGTAAGAATCCTGGATCGCTCATCATTCCTTTCGCACCTTTCCAGGAAATGTCCTTGACACCTCGCAGCATTGCCACGCACTCTGAGACAATTTGCACCGGTTCCGGTGGAGTCGCGAACGATCTAGAAATATTTTTCTTAATACTACTCGAACGACGAAAGTTTCTACGACAGATGCTTTTCCTCGTTAGAATGAAAAAAATCGCGACAAATCTGAAAGTCTTAGTATCTTCGATACTTTTTTGTGCGTTTAATATTTTTTAAATATTCTGTACGATATTTTAAATTTTTTTTTTAACATTCTCATGTTGAATTACTTAATATTTTTATATTAATTATATTAATTATAATTTTAATTATGTATTAATATATTAATTATAATTTTTCCTCGTTAGAATAAAAAAAATCGCGACAAATCTGATAATCTTTTTAGTATCTTCGATACTTTTTTGTGCGTTTAATATTTTTTAAATGTTCTTTTAATATTTTATAGGATACATTTTTGTGCGTTCAATATATTTTTTTAACATTCTCATGTTAAATTACTTAATACTTTTATATTAATTATAGTTTTAAATATATTAATTATATTATTAATAAATATTAAGTTATTTAATATTTTTATGTTAGTTTATATAGTATTTTTTCATTTTTTCTCACAGTATTTCAAGCACAGTTCCACAACCACGATGGAAAAGTGCATCGATACTCCTTGTATTTTTATACAAAATTAACATTTCTCTGAATACGATAAAGTAGGATTCTGCCAAGCAAATTGATTTGCCATATAATTCTGTAAAGTCATTTACTCCTACTAATCCCACTAATCCCACTTCGTTGTACATACATGTGTGTGAGGAATTCAATTTCCCCAATAAAGGCGTTACGTAAAGTTGCGAGAGTAGTATTATCCCTCGAGGGAAAATTAGATTTTCCTACCGCGCGCGTTTCCTTAAATTTCTCGATTCTTGAAAAAAGAAACACAAGTCGAACAATTTTGTAAAAAATACACTTACACGCGAATGGCGTGTAAATCGAGCTTCTGTCGCGCGTGTCTGTTAGTTACTTTAGGGAATGGAAATATTGGCGAACCTTATTTCGGTGATGTCTGCTTTATCGAGTTCCTCGAGGGCCTCTCTGGCCAGATCCAGGGCAGGTTGCGCCTCGGCCAACGCCTGTTTCGCTTCCGTTTCCTCTTTGTCGATTATCTTCCTCTGTTCCTCTATCGCCTGCCTCTCCTGCTCGCTCAACTGTTTCTTCTCCATCGCAATGTCCGTACTTTCTCCTATGGAGGCCAATAATTGCTCGCAGTTCCTCGTTTGATCAGCCACTTTTACCCGTTGCACCGCCAGAATCTTATTCAACTCGTTCAGAGTCACTGACGCCTCTGCGATCTTCTGCAGCCCTTTAACAATTAACGCAGTTTCACTCTTTGTCGCCACCGAACTGAGGATTTTTAAGCGAGAGAGAAGCGTAGGATCTCACTAGAAAATTGTTTTCTCTACGCTGAACACACATCTGTGTACAAATTTTACGTACAAACCATCGTGCCTTCTGACTATTTCGTATAGTTTTTCTTTTTTCGCACCATGTGCATTTCGTGCAATTTTAAGCGAGACAAAAATTCTTTTGGAGATATTCTGGTGGACTGCAGATTTTTGTGCATTTATGGAAAATTGAAAGTTGCAGAAATAGACACATTGTCTGTAACGATACAAAGTAGACGAAACAAATCTCTAGTCAGGCTGTGTTTCTTTAGATTAGGCTAGGTTTAGGTTATACAAAAATTGAAGAATGCACGAATTAATCTTTTTCACTATTATTTCTTCCAGAATTTGTAATCGTGTAACATTAGATATCCAGAGATTAAGATTCAAATGAAGATTTTTACTAATCGATATAATAATCTCTGTGAAACATATTATAAATTCTATAATGAGAATTGGATCTCGTTGTCAGTATATCAAATATCTTAATCTAAAATCTAACTTCACGAACCTCCGGAAAGTCGATTACATTGTGAATTTATGTAATTTTTCGTCTCCACCAGCAGTTGCAGGTAATTGTTTATGAAGTCTAGATAATGTTTAGGTGTCACGTAGTTCCTCCTTCGTAGTTTCGTCTGGAATTCCACTGTGTAGTCGCAAACAGTTTTATGGGTGAACACCATGTGCTCTACCAGAGCGTCTCTGTGAGCTTGCGACACGTTTGGATCCTGAAAAATGTTTTTTTTACATTAGATTTGGATGAGCGCCAGTTGAACTCTTATACCGAAGACTTTGTTACCAAGTTCAGTTACGATGAAGTACAAAATTTTAGTAGTCCAACAATGCAAAATAAAATCAAATTCTCTAAAGAAATCATTACCAGCATATAAATATTTATTAGCGAATTAAGTTACTTAATTTTGAAATTTTTCGTTGAATTCTGTTACTAATCTCTGTCAGAGCAAAGTTAATATAAAAACTGACTTCAAGGTAACTACTTAACTCTTGAATGTTCTATTGTCGCATAACTTTAATCGCAGCCCTTTGTAATTAGTAATCTTATTTGAAAATTTATACGATCCTCCAAATGGATCTTGTTACGTTCCTAACGAATGTAACAAGGGAAAATTTTATTTCCATCCGTCAGTTTAATACAAATTGAACGTAACTCTAATTGAACTTAGACTAGAATTGAAAATCCACTTGAAGATCAACGACTAAGGAGAGTAATGAGCGTAAAAATGAAAATTAAAAGCAAAGAAGACAAATAATCGCATACGTCTCTAAGAGTAACATTGGCCACGGAGACCAAAGCTTGTTCGGGCCAAGGGAGCATCCAGTCTATGGTGGTACTGTTCACCAGACCAGGATAACTCCGACATCTTGTCCTCAATATATCTCCAGACGGACTCATCGCCAGTGCTATTCGTAAATTTTGCAGGCTGGTTTTCACGAAATATGCCCATACACTTTCTCTGTATAACAATATAACAATAATAAGATAAGAATAATATTGTATATTATAATATTGTATATTGTAACAATATTGAATAATGTTGCAATATTGTAATAACATTGAATAATATTGAAATATTGTAATAATATTGAATAATATTGCAATATTGTAATAATATTGAATAATATTGCAATATTGTAATAACATTCAATAATATTGCAATATTGTAATAATATTGAATAATGTTGCAATATTGTAATAACATTGAATAATATAGCAATAATATTGCAATAATATTGAATAATATTTAAATATTGTAATAATACTGAATAATATTTAAATATTGTAATAATATTGAATAATATTTAAATATTATAATAATATTGAATAATGTTGCAATATTATAGTTATATTGAAGAATATTGCAATATTGTAATAATATTGAAGAATATTGCAATATTGTAATAATATTGAATAATATTGCAATATTGTAATAACAGTCAATAATATTGCAATATTATAATAATATTGAATAATGTTGTAATATTGTAATAATATTGAATAATATTGCAATATTGTAATAACATTGAATAATATTGCAATATTGTAATAACATTGAATAATATTGCAATATTGTAATAATATTGAATAATATTGAAATATTGTAATAACATTGAATAATATTGCAATATTGTAATAATATTCAATAATATTGCAATATTGTAATAACATTGAATAATATAGCAATAATATTGCAATAATATTGAATAATATTTAAATATTGTAATAATATTGAATAATATTTAAATATTGTAATAATATTGAATAATGTTGCAATATTATAATTATATTGAAGAATATTGCAATATTGTAATAATATTGAAGAATATTGCAATCTTGTAATAATATTGAATAATATTGCAATATTGTAATAACAGTCAATAATATTGCAATATTATAATAATATTGAATAATGTTGCAATATTGTAATAATATTGAATAATATAGCAATAATATTGCAATAATATTGAATAATATTTAAATATTGTAATAATATGGAATAATATTTAAATATTGTAATAATATTGAAGAATATTGCAATATTGTAATAATATTGAATAATATTGCAATATTGTAATAACAGTCAATAATATTGCAATATTATAATAATATTGAATAATGTTGTAATTTTGTAATAATATTGAATAATATTGCAGTATTGTAATAATATCGAATAATATTGCAATATTGTAATAACATTGAATAATATTGAATAATGTTGCAATATTGTAATAATATTGAATAATATCGAATAATATTGCAATGCTGTAATAACATTGAATAATATTGCAATATTGTAAAAACATTGAATAATATTGCAATATTGTAGTAATATTGAATAGTATTGCAATATTGTAGTAATATTGAATAGTATTGCAATATTGTATCTTTTTATTGTTGAGGAGTTAGAATAACGATATACAGTGGCAGTATATCGATATGATTCAACATTTTTCAATAGCGTGATAATATCGTTATATAACATGGATATCTTCAGATATTTTAGATTCTTTTGAGAGGTTTGACTCTTGAAAGCCTCGATTAACTTTGAATCTTTAAAATCTTGATGAACGTCAGCAACTCACAATTAGTATTTTGCAAGGATCTTCAACGTGTTATCTCGAGCATAGTATCGTAAACATAATATTAACATAATATAAAAAAAATCCGGAAAGCTCGAGATATGGGAAAGAGTATCCATATGTTATTCATTTGTATACGTTACATATTTATAAATATTACTTTTACAATTATCAAATATTGTCTGAGGTTATCGAGGATTTTTAAGATTTTTCAAGACTTTCGAGTCTTCATTCTTTTGATGAAATTTGGCGTATATTTAACCCCTGTTGCTTTTTATCTAATTATTGGGGATGTCGTTTCCTAAGTAAAATTCGAGCCAAACCTGGTGACACCAAAACCAGCTTCTGCAGCCTGACTTCTGCAAGAGTTGACAATCTCGTCCTTATCTTCGTCGCTGAACAACGCCGGCACGACGCCGGTCATCAGCATGTTGTTCACCAGTTCCAAGAAACTTTCGTCGACGACGTGAGCGCCGGTGAATAGGAACACGATCCTCCGATTCTCCACGCCGACGTTGTTGTAAAGCGTCCTCATGTCGTCGCGGAACGAAGCCTCGCCGTAGCCACGAGTCAGGGCGATCTCGAAAATTCGGAAGTCGGCCGCGTACGACGCTAATCTGATCACCGATTTCTTCCCACTTCCGCCGATACCGATCACCAGAACGTGACCCCTGTGCATCCTGAGCGCCCGGTGAACTCTCGTCAAATGCTCGAGCGCGTCGTTGAACAGCACCATGTGCAATTTCGTCACGTTCCTCTCGTTATAGTCCTCGTAAATCTGAAGCAGAGATTTTACAATTTTAGCTTCATGGTTGCTGTTCAGTTTGACGGAGCGTGGAGTCTCATTTGCTTTATTTTCACCTCCCAGCTCGCGCTGAAAATAACGTTGTGACCAAAAATGAAGTGACTTTGAGTGAAAATATGAGTTTTTACAGGCGATTTTGTTTTCTGGGGAAATTGATCGTTTCTGTGCGATTATTTAATCATCAACAATCATCGTGTAACTTGAAGGTTACATATCCATATTGTTTGGAGTTAGGCAGTTATTGCAATTGCAAACGCTTCCAACACACATAGGACATTAATATCGATATTAATATTATTAATGGTATTGAATGTTAAACTGTAGCTATTTAAAATCTGAGAATTGATAACTTGACGTAAAATAATTTGACGTTCTTATAATGGAAAATTGTTATATTATAATAATATATTGTAGTAATATTAATGTATTACAATTATTAATATCGATGTTAATATTATTAAATATAATTATAATATAATAATATATATTATTAATAATATCAGATAATTAGTAAATAATACAATATAATAATAACATTAAACAATGATAATAATAAATTGTTAATAATAATATTTTTCTCTTTTAGCAAGGGAATTTTGATCGCAAAGGATTAGTTGCACAATCGTGCAAGAATATTTGAAATCGTTTCAGAATGTTCAATTAAATGACCGTGAGTAGTTAGAATTTTTATTTTCCACGGAATAATAACTACCTCCAACAGCAAACTGTAGACAGCCTCGTAATCCAACAAATCTTCGTAAAATCGTGGTTCATCCTCATTCATCGCGTTCCTAAAGTCACCGAACAACAGTGGGTCTCTCATTACGTACTCTACGATTTCACGCTGTTCTGCCCAAGTTTGTCCAATCTTCTCCTTCACGTATCCAAACACGATATTCTCATCCTACAATCGAGCCACGTATAATTTAACTAGAGTATATCGGATTTTGAATAGAATTGAATTAATTAATCAATTAATTTTTATCAAGTTGAGCAAATGTTTTGGACTTTGTGGAATGTTAATTTTCAAATTTACTCGAATTTGATTGGGACTCGATTGTTCGAGATGTTTTCTTTTTTTTTTGTTCTTTTTAACACATACTTCTTCGTCGATCAAACGATCGCATATGATTCTGGTGAACTCGTTCCTCCAAAGTCTAACGATCTGTTTCACGCTCGGAAGATAGTCAGGATGGCTCTGGAGGAGTCCAGCGGTAATTCTCGACAGGTCTCGCATGTTAAAGACGTAGTGGAATTTATTCGGCGTTGGTAATAATTCTGCGGTAACTTTCTGAACAGATGGAAATTTTTATTAAGGAATCACTTCCAAGTAGGGAGAGATTCTTAAATTTTCTTTCCCTTGTCTCTTGCAACTTTTATTCAAAGAAGAACTTCTTAATTAAAGAAGTATACCCGATAGAGGCTCAGGGTATCTTGCACCAGGGTTTCTGCAATTGCTTGCACCTCCTCCGAAAATATCTGCAGGTGTCCGCTGAGTATGCTTGTGTAAATGTAATTCAGCGTCTCGTCTGCAGGGAATACAACGTTGTAGACAGAGAACATGGAGATGAATCTTGGATCTACTTCGTTCCTTCCTCCACCAGGCTTTCCCATTGCTGCCAAGTAACCTTCGGAAAACAGTAAATTGCACTACGATACATCCAATCAGCAGTGATCTACACAGATTCCTTGACTTTGATAAACAAGCGATAACAAATATCAATATCACAAAAAAGCACGAAGTGGTCATGCAAATGGGTTCAGGAAACATACACCGAACTTGCCAACGACCATAAATAAATAATAATCACCCGGATCCCGTCGCACCAAGGAATAGAAGGAAACGAAACAGCCGACTCCTTATCCAACGAAGCAACAGACAAACGAAGCCAACATATTCCAATCACACACCAAGACCTACTAACATCAACGACCAAAGCGAAAAAAGAAGAATGGAAGAGAATTTGGACTACGAAAAATAGAAAATACACGAACACAGCACACCATTTTTAACAAAAAAATACCAAACAACAATATAAACAGAAAAGAAAGAATAGCTATGACTGAACTTGGAATCGGACACTCCAAGATCACACACGAACACCTCCTAAGCAAAACAGATACCACCTTTCTGCAACAAATCATCAGTAAACACCAGCTACATGAATGCAGAAAATACCGAGAAACCTAAGAAGCAAACACGGATTAAACCAAAACACCGCTCTAACCTGCCAGAAACAACAAGAGAACGTTATCAACTACCTAAAGGAGACCCAACTACTAGAGCAAATATAAAGAGAAAATTCTAGCACGTCGCTAAAGACCTCGTAGTCGATGCGACTCTAAACCCCCATGTAAAAAAAGGAACAGTAAATTCTTTGCAACCCGAATTTTCTTCATTCGTGCAAGAAGATAATTATAATTCATTATTAGTTCTTCTTAGTCCTTTTATTTGAGCTGTGGGATTTGGAAGGCAATGATTGTTGTGAAAATATAAATTTGTTGCAATGTATGTAACAATATAGGAATGACAGTGTAAAATTTGTTGTAGAAAAATTATTCGACTCGAGTACCTATGTACATTGAGAACTTCAATAAGTAAATGAAGACATGTACACCGCTGCTATTTGACTCAATTAATTTTGACTATAAATAAATCATTTCAATATTTCTCTATAGATAACATA
This sequence comes from Tetragonisca angustula, assembly GCA_036937485.2. NCBI lineage: Eukaryota > Metazoa > Arthropoda > Insecta > Hymenoptera > Apidae > Tetragonisca > Tetragonisca angustula. The sequence goes on from JAWNGG020000014.1 coordinate 1,715,655, forward strand.
TCTATTCCTACAGATAATTTACATAGTTGATATTGGCACGTTTCTTGTATTTTAAAACATTATAAACGCGCATATAATTGATTCCAAACTTTCACGTGTTTTAATTGATAATTGAAAATTAAATAAGTTAACTGCGATATAAATTTTTGTCACTGTGTACATATAGCTGCAATTAATAGAAAAATATTTACACGCGTCGAATGTCAAAAGATATGGAACATAAATATAAAAATAAATCACAATAGTGCTCAATTTTCAGATATCAGAAGAAAGAAATTAACTTACACATATCCTTCATGTACATTAGAGAAAGATCCTTCCCACGATCGTAGAATCCACCCCTCTCGAACAAGAACTTGAGGAGCGCTATGGGTTGCTGGGTACCATAAATGTCCACAAGTGGCATGTTCATGTCGTCGATGAAAAGTAACAACTTTTTACCAGGTGGTGGCCCGTAAATTTCTCTCGTTCTCTTCTCTACAACGGCCTCTATATTCCTTTGCACGTCCATCGAGGTTGTTCTCGATGAGAAATTGATCAATAGCTGATTCTGAACCGAAAAACAACAGCTTGATATATAGTATGTACCTCTTTGACATCAAGTCAGTGCTTCATACTTAAATAATCTGAATAATCTGAACGTTGAATTAATATCCGATGTCAAATTCAATCGTCTGACGCGACAAAGGATAATTATAACAGCAGTAATACATATAGTAACAAGCGGCGATTATATATAACAGAGGGTTGATATTAAATTACATTACGATATTAAATTTGTGAGATAATTCTGAAACGTACGTATTTATCGGTGCTCAAATTACGGAGGAACTCGTGAATTATGGCGGTTTTCGAGGTGCCAGTCTCGCCAACTAAAAGAACCGGCCGGTTTCGTTCGTTCATCATCTGAACGAACCACGTAGTTCTCAGGGTGTCTAGAGTAGGGACCAAAATGTCGGAGAAATTCTTCTCTCTGTCGTGAACGTAATCAGGGACAAGAACTTTCCACGGGAGCCAGATATTCTTCTCCAAGTCCAGGAAATAATCGTACAGTAACTTTTCCGTCACGGGAATGTACCCTGCCGATAATTCGAGAAGCTTAAATTGCAGCTAGCGATGGGTTCAAGCAGATCGTGAATAAGTTCGAACAGGCGTTTCGAGAAAAAAGGAAAAGTATAGTAAATATCTTGTAATTTTCACGCAAGTGGTGGTACAATTGACTAGAACATTTTATCTTACAATTCAAAAATAAAACGGAGAAGAAAGTTTCATTGAATTTTTATTCTAATAGATTTAAATGGGATAAATAGTGAAATATTCATTCTTTCGAAACTTTCAGGCATCACGTAATATTTAGAGAAATCATTCTCCGCTAGATATACGAGATGTCCTCAGAGATTTCACATATATGTGCCAAAATAAATCGAACGTAAAGATAAAATTATTTAGAACCTTCGTTTTCGAAAAAAATCAACATTGAAAACCTTGCCAGACATTGAAACGTTGACACTGAAATGTACAATATTATATACAACACAGTATTCTTTCGTGAAATGTTCGAACACCATCGAGTCACTATAGTTGAACACAGAAACATCTGCAGGACTAAAAAAGAATTATTTTTAATTATTTCGTGAAACTCACGCACAGTAGCTCGTTTCTCGGCGGTATCTTGCACCATCATGTATCCAGAAGTTCTCTTTATATAATCGTCGAAGTTAGGCCTGTGCTCGCTGGCTAAGGACGCTCCTAAGGACCAGTAGCAAGCTTGAATATACATTGCCTCGAGAACTTCCTCTCTGGCGAATAATGGCTCTGCCCTTATTTCTTCGTTTTCCTCGAGTTTGGTAACAAGAGGTAGTTGAGAATTCAAAACGGCGAGGAGACCGTCGAATACGTAACAGAGTTGTACTACCTAAACAAGAAACTCCTCTCGCTAACAATTCCCTGCTGCACGTCTGACATAATTCGAAATAATCGAGCGAAGATACTGCGTGTTGTCACTGTGAATCGGGAAATTTTTCTTTTTTTTTTTTGGGGGGGGACGTTGTAACATTTTTTTTAGAAGACAGTTTTAACGAACTGAGATAATATTGAAACAGAACCTCCTTTATCTTCAATTGTGTTCGTGAAAATACAGGGTGGACCAAAATACTAGAGTAATTTTTTTTAATCTTTGAACTTTAATTTAAAATTAATAAAGTTTCTCCTTATTATTTCCTTAATTTTTTTTTAATCTTTGAACTTAAATTTAATTTAAAATTAATAAGGTTAGTTTCTCCTTAATTTTTTTTTATCTTTGAACTTAAATTTAATTTAAAATTAATAAGGTTAGCTTTCCTTTGGTGTTTTATTAAAAAAAAAAAAGAAAAGGAATAGATGGCAAGAAACTTTTGGCCCACTCTGTATTAAATTTATAGTTTAATCACAAGACCTTTCCTAGATCCACGTGAAAATACCAGCTAATCAGCATACAAAGAGTTAATTGCTACCATGTTGAGACTGGTTTGAGGTATGATCATCTTAAGCGGTTTGAGTTGCTGCAATCCGAGCATTCCTTCTATAATGAACGCTATCGCGCCGTTTACGTATTTCTCGCAGAATCCGCGCAATGGCTCCTGGTCCGATTTGTTTTTACTCTCTATCCATTTGTCCATGTAAGGCTGATGGCCCAGGTTCTTTGGATCCACGTACACCATGCCAGCTCTGGACACAGTGGCTGGCGAAGCATACTGCAGGTCACCTATCTTTAAAAGAATAAATTACAAACTAATAAGATAATTACTAATCATGAATTTATTAGATAATTATTTAAAATAGACACAATTAGATAAAATTTGGTTTTGAAATAATTATAAGATACAATAAAATAAGATTCAAGGTTTCAGAGTTAGTTAAATAACATTTCTGTGTGGAAAATATAGATTATTTTTTTATTTTTATGAATCTTGAGCGTGGCGGCAGATTGCCATCGTGAAAATCATTATCATCGATGTAACATCAATTTAGGAGAAAAGTTGATTATTTGTTCTAGATTATTTTGGGCAATAATAGGATTCAGAGTTCGAATTCCGATTTTATGTTTATGAATATTGAAAGTATTTTTCTCGATATCCAGAAATTTATATTATGCTTTCATGGCAATTTAGAAAATACTTTTCGCGATGCGTCGCGATCACCACCTATTAAGTCACGTGTAACTAATTTTTAAACAATGATAGAACCAGTTTTATGTAATTTAAATTATAAATTAATTTATAAATTAGAAGAAAGCATTATGCTCGTCGCATAAAAATGATGTCCATTGATTTACTTTCTAAATGATCTTCAAACGATTATATCAAACAAAAATAATCTCGATCAATATAATGAGAATTGCTTCCAAATAATAATTCATAAATATCACAATCACCTCAAACAGCAGACTACAGTGATTCTGCATCTTGATCCTTTCTTGATTGGCCAGAGTCAATAATTTATTATCATCCATCACGGAATTCATATTCTCAATCCATTGTGGATCCACGTCACCGTCGAACAAGATGTATTTCTTTTCGTCCTTATTCGCTTCTAATAATGGTCTGTTCACTTCCCTGAAAATGTTACTCAGGAGACCGTCTGTCCAGTCGCGAGTCGTTGGATCCAACACTCCGTAAAGTTCGTTCACGGTGCATGCCTAAGTAAAATTTCATTGACAATTCGTTAAGTTAGTTTTGATTCTTTAGAAAATATAAAGTTACTTGGAAGTTTTCGCGTCGCATTATAAAATAAATAAGAATTATAATAATTTTAAAAAAATAAGTAATAAATTTCGGTGTTCAGTATTTATTGAACACACAATGTTGGCGAAAAGGAAAAAAGAAATAGATTTTAAAGGACAATATATTGTTTTTGCAATTTTCTCTCTTTTCCATTTTCATGTTACTCTAACGCAGGATTGAATTACTTGGAATGTATATTGCTGTTAATAATTAATATAAATAATACAGTAAATGAACCAGCGAAAATAAAACATCGGTTTAAGTATATCGGTTACTACAAATTATTTTTGATTTACAAATTTATAATATTATTAAATCCTGTTTAGAGACACGAGTATTAAGCACAGTTAATCATATTGAGGAAGTACTTTTAGTATACTTATACCTTTTCAGTGTACTTATATTATAGTATACTTATATTATAAGTATACTTGGATTATACCTTTATATACTTATAGTATACTTAGTACCCTATAGTATACTTATATTATAAGTATACTTAGATCATACCTTTATATACTTAGTATACTTATAGTATACTTAGTGCTCTATAGCATACTTATATTTTAAGTATACTTAGATTATCCCTTTATATATATAGTATATTTATAGTATACTTAGTACCCTATGATATACTTATAAGTATATTTATATTATAATAGTATACTTATATTATACTTATACCTTTGGATTCAAAATGTAGAGTTTGGTAGGTTTGTTAAGACGAGTCTGAGCTTTGCAAAGAGTTTCGATCACGACAGTCTTTCCACCTCCTGTTGGTCCAACCACCATTGTCGAGTGTCTAGTCATCATCACTTCGTACAGTTGAACCACTTTATCTATCTACAAAGTTAGAATACTTTCCTGAAAATCTGTGTCGTTTATTATACTACGGAATTGAAATATTTGTCAGTCAAATAATTAGCACAATATGCTCAAGATAACTTTTAGGAAAGTCCCATTTAAAAAATTATGATCAACATATGCACATACAGTTCCTGATCACTGATTCAAGATCACTTGAAATTTCAATATTTCTCAACGAAACTTAATTACGAATTTAATTACAATACAGAAGATTATAATGTAAATAATGTATATTTCTAATAATTTTCAAGTTACTTCTCAAAATAAATTAAGAATGTTCTGGTTATTCGTGGCGATGATAATAAAGTGTTAATAATATATAGATATATAAATAATACAATATTTATATATAAAAATAACTAATAACTAAGAATTCTAGACGAATAACTACAAATAAAAATAACATAATATTTATATATAAAATAGATATATAAATTATTTTTAGAATTCAATACGTCTTACAGTTCGCAAAGTCACAATAAATTGTAATCAAATTTAGCTCAAGAGTCTGAATTTTATTAGAGACGTGAGAAAATGTCGAAAGTTCCAAATTGGATTTGGATTTTAAATTCTAAAGTAAACAGAAAAGACTACTACCTGCTCAGACAGAACGGTGTATCGTTGCTCGTGCAGTACTTGATTAACAGCCTCGTTGAAATCGGGATAATGAACCCGCGGGCAGTCGAGGTCCGGGAAAAGATCAGCGATAAGCCCAAGGAACAAGGGGACGTCGTCGTAGACAAATTTCGGTAAGTTCATGTCGCGGAGCGCCCTCATGAGCACCACGTCCTCAGCCAGGTCGCCGGAAGTTCTCTTCAGCTGGCCGGCCATATTGAGCACGGACTTGAGCGCTCTCAAACCGAAGTCGTAGTGGTTCTGCTTGCTCAGTTGTTCGCTTGCCAATTTGTACAGGACCGTCATCTTCTTGGCCAGGGCCTTGGCGGTCAAGAAGCCGGAGCTAAACAACTTTATCTGGCAAATCAGCTCGTTATCCGGAACTATGCACACCACTGGCCTGAAGAGGGCTTTCACCGATTCCGGCAGTTCCGTTCGGCCGGCGTACCCCGGATTCATCGTGATGAATATGCCCACTTTCGTGTCCATCACTATGTCGTATCCTTCGAACTGGGGGTGGGGGAAGGGGGGGGGGGAGGTTGCGTTTAAATGCAGTTGGAGATTTTTCGGTTTGAATTTAAATTTGAACGCATGTAGTATAATTTGCAATATTACGTTATCGTGGTAAATTTATATTTAGACTTATTGAAATGTATATTTAATTTAAAATAATAGTAAATGATGATAGTAATGAAATTAAGATAGGTGACAGATGTTCTTGATTTATCGTCTACCGCGAGGTCGATCGTTGAAATTATTAAATGAACGAAAAGACGCGAAATTGTCAAATTAGCAAAACAATGCTGAACTTGCCATTTGTTGGCAATTTTCTTTTATAGAAATTTGGCAAACGATTGTCGAATTTATTTTACCCAAAAAAAAAAAAAAAAAAAAAGAAGAGATGCGTGGAACGATTTTCAAGGAAATTGCAGTGGAATAAAATTTTTTTCAGCACAAGCTCGCTATTATATTATATATTATTTATATATACCAAGAATCTGGACGCTTTCGCCATCAGAGCGGCGCGTATTGTTTGAAGCTGCGTGGAAATGACGGACAGCACGGAAACATCGATGCGATTGAATTCGTCGAAGCAACCCCATACTCCACACTGTGCAAGGCCACCCAGTGTCTTCCCTATCGCCACGTAATCCATCCCCTCGCCGCAATTTGTGACGATGCACAATAGTCCTAACGCTTTTGCCAAGTCTTTCGTGGTCTCTGTCTTTCCGGTTCCAGCTGGCCCTGGCAAAATGAAAAACAGAGTTGCACGCAGAGTGCGTCTTTTCGAAACGCGTCACCAATTTGTTTTGCCATTTTTGAATGTAAATGTAAAATTTCTTTAATAATAATAGTGATAATGATAATGATAATAATAGCAATAGCAATGGTAATGGTAATTATTATATTACTAATAATATAATAATAATAATAATAATGATAGCAATAGTAATGATAATAATAATAATAGCAATAGTAATGGTAATTATTTATATTACTATTATTAAAAATTATCATCACAAATGTTATTATTATTGGAGAGAATATCCTTGTTAAGGAGATTTTGTGTTTTCTATTAAAAATTCTTATACAGAAATGGACGTGCGATTTCCTTTTCGTTACATTTTCACGACTTTTCATCACTATACCTGCTGGAGCTCCACCCAGATGCATTGATAGAGCTTGCGTAATAGTCAGGTATATTCTGTCAGTCAATGGTGTAACAACGAGTCTCCCATTGAGTCCCATGTACTCGTAGCCGTATTCGAACGTTCCCGTGCATTGCTGTATCCAGAGGTTATCCAGATCGTGGACCCAATAAAACCTTCGTCCAGAAATCGATATTTTATGATTGTGGATGAAATAAATCTTCATAAATCTTAACAAGTCTTCAGTTACGTATGTATGCAGATTTTTTATTTGTAGTTATTTATTATTTATTTATTATTTATTATTAGTTATGTATTTAGTTATGAATGGGTTATTATATTATATTATATTATATTATATTATATTATATTGTATTGTATTATTTTGTATTTATTATATTGTATTGTATTATATTATATTGTATTGTATTGTATTGTATTATATTATATTGTATTGTATTATTTTGTATTTATTATATTGTATTGTATTATATTGTATTGTATTGTATTGTATTATATTATATTGTATTGTATTATATTGTATTGTATTATATTATATTCTATTATATTATACTATATTATATTATAGTATAGTATAATATATAGATTATTATATTTATAGATTATTATATTATATTTAGTATAGATTATTATATAAGTTATTATTAGAATATGTTTACTTTAGAATAGTATTAGAATATGTTACTTATCTACGTTAGATATATTCGGTTATGAACAGGTTATTTAATTATTTATGTAGATTCCATAGATTCCATTTCTTTAGTTATATTAATAAAAATGTATTATCGTAAATGTATCATAACATCAGTATTTAGAGAAATATTTCTGTTTAAAGCCACCGAGATTTTCAGTCGATTTATCGGATTAAAAAAGTAGTATTAAGTTATCACAGATCAAGCAAACGATCTTTATTAAAGATCTTAATTATTTAATTTAATTTAATTTAAATTTAATCTTAATTTAATTATTTAAAAATCTTCATTTAGCCTGCTAATTAGAATGGAAACGAACCTTAATTGACTTTCCCACTCGAATTCCGCAGGATCCATAATACTGTCTCTGACGAAACCCTCCACGATATCTTTCATGTGAACGTCAAGCGTCAATACCATGTCAAATTTCTTTCTGTCGTTGTTCGTCAACGTGTCGCTGCCCATCAACGTCACCACCTCGTTTAATCGGCTGTTCAGTTGCATCAGATACTGCGAACGAATTACTTTTAATAAGGATGGATTTTCGTTAGGTAGTTGCAACGTGAATAATTCAAAGAGGAGCGTACGTCTTTCATAGCACGCATCTGCCCCTGAGACATTTTCACGAACACGTTCTCCACCTCCGCTGTCCACCATATTTGATCAGCCGCCAGGATCATCATTCCTTGAAAGTCTAGCATCCAGTTCGTCCTGGGTCTTCTGACCTGAAAAATTTCATTCCAATTACTTGGAATGGGATAGACAGACGTTCAATGAAAAATTCCTAATTTCCTTCAGAATATCCAATTTCTTTCAACTAGAATACTGATCCCATTGATCTATTGGCATGTCAATTTCAAAAATTCGTCATCTCCACTGAAATCCACGAGTTTTTTTAATAATTTCATTCAACTATTATAGAATACTAATCCCATTGATGCACTGTTCATATTTCAAAAATCCCTTTCAATTGTAATATCAAAAAAAAAAATTTTTAATTAATATAATTAAATAAAGTATTATAATAAAAATATATTAATAATTAAAAATTAACAGTATTATTGACAGTTCAAAGTAATGAAAATGAATTTTTTTAAAAATGAACAAGTAAAATGTATTTTGTACCTTTCGTATCAGGTTTAATTAATTAATTTTATAAATTTAATTGATCTCGAAAGTAAATGATTTAAATATATATATATATTATTTTCTATAAAATAAAAGAATATATATATATTTAGAAATTAAATGTTTGTCGTATTTATTAATATCTAGTTTTCTTTTTCAAATAAATTTAATTCGCATATAATAATTTATGTGTTAATAATATGTAATAATTATATATAATAATTTATATATTAATAGTATATAATAATTTAAACATTAATGATATATAATAATTTAATTTATATGAAATTCCATCGATATTCTATCGATATTCCAATTTCATTTCAATTTCCTGAATTCCCTCCCCCGAAAAGCTCGACTGCACCTACTTTCCCATAATCGTAGACAGCTTTCTTCGTCAGGAATCTGTTCGATCTCTTCATCTCGTCCAGAGCGAGCACCATCCACTCCTCGATCTTCCCCTCGGCTAGAACCACGTTTCTGAAATCCATCGCCTCCTCCTCGCACGAGATCAACGCTGCGGCAATCACGCGTTCGGTGTCGTTTAATTCGAACCGGAATCTGTCCAAATTATCGAACATCTTGGCCACGTGTTCTTGAATGGCGGCGGGCAGGCCGCTGCCAAGGATGTTCAGCAGCTCGTCGTCGCTGAGGAAAGTGAATCTCGGGAAAACGGCTCGTTTACTGTTCAAGTAGTCTGCCAGCGACTTCTGGCACTTGTCCAGTGCACGGATCATCGATTCGAACTCCTCTCGTCGACCTGGATCACCAGATTTCACCGATCTGAAGCTACATTTGTCAAACTGTCGCGTGTACTCTCGATGGTGGAAAATTTTTACTTCAGATTGACAGACAGATTTGGACTATATAGATTCTTCCAGCATATCGTCACAGCGATGAGAATTTTCATTTCGGATGAAACGATTGTTAATCGACACTTACTGATTATAATTTTCATCATTTACTTATTTGATTTTATATTATAATTTTTATGTTAAATATATTGTCTGATTATGTAATTCTTTCATTTTATATTTTATATTACTATAAAATACTGCCATTATATTATACTATGTTATATTATTACTACTACTTATATTTTTTCATTTTTTTATTCTATATTGTAGTTTTTATAGTTGTTGAAATATATTGTATACTCTTCAAAGAATCGGAGATGGAAGTAAGTAAGGGGCCAAAAATTTATACAATTTATTTCAAATATAGCGTGACTGCAGCAAAAAACGTAAAAATTAAAGTAGATTAAAGAAAATTAATATTTTGTATAATATTATATTATATATAATATAATGTATAATATATATTTAAGAAAATTATTATATTATATAACATATATTATATGTTAATATATCAGTTTTAAAGTGCTTATAAATAATTCTCATTCTGCTAGTTTCATCTTACCATTGCTCAAAAAAGTATACCCCAAAAACACACACATTTCTAGAGTTATATATATTATATTATATATATAATACAATATATAATATACATTATATTATATTATACAATATATATTTAAGAAAATTATTATATTATATAACATATATTATATGTTAATATATCAGTTTTAAAGTGCTTATAAATAATTCTCATTCTGCTAGTTTCATCTTACCATTGCTCAAAAAAGTATACCCCAAAAACACACACATTTCTAGAGTTATATATATTATATTATATATATAATATAATATATAATATACATTATATTATATTATACAATATATATTTAAGAAAATTATTATATTATATAACATATATTATATGTTAATATATCAGTTTTAAAGTGCTTATAAATAATTCTCATTCTGCTAGTTTCATCTTACCATTGCTCAAACAAAAAACACACACATTTCACAGTTTGAGCTTTGTACAGATTGATTGATTGTAAATCGTTTGCGAAACTCGTTAGTTTACCTTTAATCGTGCAACAATTGAGAACGTTCAGCCTCTTCGAGGTATCCGTCATAATTTTCTTAAACGACTTGTCAATTTCGTCGAACTTCTTCGCCTCGTCTGGCAACTGGAATCTTATGTCACCGCCCACGAAGATACCCTCGAGGTACAGCCATCTCTTCTGTAGCTGCATCCATAATTCGAGAACCTCGGATATCGTATGCATCGTGACCTCCCATTTCTGCACGGCGCTGAGAAAAGGGCCGATGAACTGCGAGGCTGCCATGCCACTCACGTTCATCATGTTGTCCTCGAGGATCTGATTCAACTCGTCGATCGACCCCAGAATGAATCCTCGATCCTCGGTACCTGAGAAATAAAAGTTTCACCTCATTTCTTGCTACAGTTAAACTGTAATACTCGCGACAGAGAGAGAATTAAATTGCAAGTTATTTGATACAATAAAATGCAGAAGCTTTTGTTTAAATGCTTAAATCTTTAGAAATACATTATTATAGGTCTACGAAATTTTTCGAAGCAATTGAATTATAGTAATATAGAGATGAATCGTAATAGTATAGAGATGGTGAAAGATTGAGAAAGATTTGCAAATTTTTTTGAACACGTTACTGTTTTAACTAATTCAGCACTTATGAGAGAGCACTTATGTACCTTTGTAATGTTTCACCACGGTGAATTCCATGGTTTTCCAGACTTCAGCCAAGTCTTTCAAGCCCCTTTCTATGGCGAGCTCTTTCACCGCATTCATCACGATTTCTCGAGCTATTTCTTGATACTTTCCCAACTCCATGGCGAACATGTTCTCCAGGGTGAACCTGCGTTAAATGTACAAACGTCTATCACGTTTGCACATGAAGCGACTAAATCTTGATCGAGAGATCATTGAGAATGAACTCACCCTCTCAGTATCTCTATCTCGTTCTCTCCCATACTTTTATATACTTTTGTATCACATATATATTTTACGAATATTACGAACAGTTATTGAAACAAAAATTCTGTAAAAAAAAAAAAAGTGAGTTAGATCCCCTAGATGCTTTTCAATTACGCTTATGATTCCCTTTTCAATCTCTGAGAAGCATTTGTCAAGATGTAAATTATTGGAACGTGAATCGATTAAAAGATGTCAATTTGAAGAATTTAAGTTCAAAGACTGGCTGTCACTTAAAATCGAAACGATAATTCGATATCACGAGTAATAAATTCTAATTCTACAATATTTAAAATGTAATTATCACGTGCAACGATCCTCCCATAAATATATTTCCTATGACCTAACTTTGAAGCTTCTCTCCTAATATTTTTTTCTAAAAGTTTTACGAGAAAGTTGATGCCAAGACTGCAATTATTATTATTATTATTATTATTAATGCAAATATTAATAAGTAAATCGATTAAAAAAAAAAGACGTACGAAATAAATTCACGAACAGAATATAAAATATTTTCCAAGTTCGGCTATAAAACTCTTTCTTCTACCAAGTTTCTAAAGAGCTCTGTCACCTATTTCAAAATTTCGAAAACACGATAGAGAAAGCACAGAAATTGGTCTAAAGTGTACCACAAACACCTCACACGGATGTCACACACTCTTGCACGATTTTCTCATTTATTTTCCACCGCGATCGCACCTGTCCGGATCCATATCAAAATATCGTCCAGTTTTCTCCATCAGTTGCTTCCAGTGTCTCTCCCTCATTGCTTCGTTCTTCAACTCGATGAACAGCGGCACGGAATTCTTGAAGCTGCTCATGTTCGCGTCCAATGCGTGCCCAACGCTCAGTTCCTTCACGAATCGCGGCAGTTTGCGAAACTCTCTGATAAAGTGATCCATCCCGTCGATCAGCTGTTGAGGATCCAGGTTCACCCAGAGTGTCTGCGCCCACACGTCCCTCATGGCCCTCTGTTCCTTGTACAGATTGAACAGCAGCTGCATCCCCTCGTAGTCTTTCTTGATTTTTAGGAACACCGAGTAATCAGTCGCTGGCAGATCGAACAGTATCTCCGACTTGATCAGACCGAGACGTCTTTCATCGTATTTCGTGATCAGTTTCCCGTATTCCTGCAAGACGTCAGAGTGGAGGTTTTACTTTTGCAGAAGAAAACAAAATGAAAGAGAGAGAGAGAGAGAGATAAGCATTAAACTTTCGAAATGGTCGTTGAACAATATTGTAAAATTATAATAACAATATTGTAAAATTTTGCATTTGCGAGATTTGATTGAAAATAGGAAATTTCAGTGAGAAGTGAGAAAGAAAGATAGGTGTTAATATTTTTTACATTAGATAGGTATTAATACTTTAATATTTTAAAATATTAATACCTTTTGAAAATATTAGAATATTGATACTTAAAGATAGGTATTAGCATTTTTTATATTAGATAGGTATTGATACTTTAATATTTTAAAATATTAATACCTTTTGAAAATATTAGAATATTGATACTTAAAGATAGGTATTAGTATTTTTTATATTAGATAGGTATTGATACTTTAATATTTTAAAATATTAATACCTTTTGAAAATATTAAAATATTGATACCTAAAGGTATTAGTATTTTTTTATATTAGATAGGTATTGATACTTTAATATTTTAAAATATTAATACCTTTTGAAAATATTAAGATATTGATACTTAAAGATAGGTATTAGTATTTTTTATACTAGATAGGCATTGATACTTTAATATTTTAAAATATTAATACCTTTTGAAAATATTAAGATATTGATACTTAAAGATAGGTATTAGTATTTTTTATATTAGATAGGCATTGATACTTTAATATTTTAAAATATTAATGCCTTTTGAAAATATTAAGATATTGATACCTAAAGATAGGTATTAGTATTTTTTATATTAGATAGGTATTGATACTTTAATATTTTAAAATATTGATACCCAAAGATAGGTATTAGTATTTTTTACATTAGATAGGCATTAATACTTTAATACTTTGAAATATTAATACCTTTTGAAAATATCAAAATATTAATAGCTAAAGATAGATATCAGTATTTCAATATTTTTGCATATTAAATCCATTTGGAAACATTATGAAATTTACTTTCTGTCTTTCTTTCTTTAATTCGCAGAATTTCAATGAAGAGTGAAAAGGAGTATGTTAAACTTGAGGGATATTAAAGTGGCATTGAATCCATTCACGGACACACTATGAGATTTCCTTTCTCTCTTCTTTTAATTCATACGAAATTGGAAAGTTCAGTGAAAAATAGAAACTTTGTGAATATTAAAATAGGTATTAAGTCCATTGGTGAACACATTGGTGAAATTTCCTTTCTTTCTTTCTTTCTTTCTTTCTTTCTTCTCGAAGTTCGTACAAAACTGTGAAATGTGAATGGAAAACAGAAAGACAGATAACTTTGGTAACTTTCGACTATCACTTACGTCCATTTTGACCAGTCCACGTTCGAGGTCCTCCCCTACACTGCCAGGACCGTTGACCTCGAAGTCCGTCGCGAATTGCTCGAGTTCCTTCACGAATTCATTAATCTGCTCTTGGGTCATGTCGGAAAATCTGTCGCAAGTGGTTGCCAGAGTCGAAGCCCTGTACAAAGCGTCCAGATACAGCGACTCCCAATCACGTTGCAAATTATAAGCCATTTGCTCGTCCTCCTCGGGAAAAGTTATGTCGTGGCTGAGCAATGTTCGAAAGGTCTCCTGAAAATTAAACTTAGTACAATCGGTTTTCTAATATATCTTCGACTCAGGTTACGATTAGATTTTCGTGTAATCTCCTATTAATTTGAATTATTCGTTGAATTAATTATTATTAATTACGTTTACGTATTGCAATGATATATTTCATTATTTACTGCATATATATCACTGGCTGTGTGAAATGTCAGAAATCTTTTTTATCAGAAGATCCTTACGTTGATTTGTAATTCAAAAATTGAAGTATTCAAATTTAACTTGAGCGAGAGAGATATAAAATAATTACAATCGACGATCCTGTTGTTACACATTCACTTTTGAAAATTAATTTGATCGAATTCCATTTATGATCAAAGTACATACGTCTTGATAAGAATAAAGAGGAAACACATTGTTTCACAGTCTATCTAAATCCAAGTCTAACATCTAAGTCTAGTCTAAAATCTATCTAGTCTAATAAAGTTTCTATTAATATGAAATATTAAATGTTACTTCAAACTTGCATAATTATCATCGTGAGTTTACAAAATGGAAAATGTGTTCAAACGAGTAAAAATTCAATGAACATTTGTCCAAGGATTTTTCGTACTGAATTTTTTTATATTTCAAATATTTTTATATTTCACTGATTTCATCTCTTTTTTTTTATATTTCCTATTATTAGAAAAATATTATCTTCTAAGACAAACCTGACACGTCGTGTAGCGAAATTCTGCTTGAATCGCTGTTTTCTTTATGTCGGAGATTGCTTGCATGACAGATGTGAAACGATCTAAACCAGTGATGACAAGTTCCATCTCACTTCGAAAGTCCTCGATTATCAAACGTAGTTCGTTCATTTCGTGAACAGTTTGATGCAGAAGATAATGACCGAGGACTTGCTTCCATTCTTTGGCGTGTTGCTTGATACCAGAGAGCAGGAAACTCAGATTGATGCTAATTAAAAGAAATAATTCAGTGTTCTTTTAAATAAATAATACGATATACATTCCGTGGTGACAAAGAGTATTCGCGTATAGTTATATTTATCGTAACTTACGCATCGATTAACAGAACTATCTAACTTGAACTACAGAAAAGGAAATGAACAGAAATTCGTAAATCTAATTTTGCGTAGAATTTTCACATTTCGTCGATAGTTCTAGTATGTGACTTGTATATATAAATTATTTAATAATAACGATAATAATAATAATTGATAAGTAATAGACATTCATAAATTTAACTTTGCATTCGAATGTTTTCGCGTGTAATTTGACAGATCGAAATTCGTATTTTTCGTTGTATAAAGTTTCGAAAATTGAAGATTCTCATTTACGTTAAAGGTACAATTTTTAAATGTTTAATACTCAATAAAATGCTAAAAAAAAAAAGAAAAGGAAAAAAACTCATACGAATTTTGAGGGATTATTGCAAAGAGGAAACTTTGATCTTCTATACCACGATGAAAGAAAATTTTTACAACTATCGGATCGTAATTTCCCCCGGACTTTCAATTTTCGATTCTTCTTGAACTAGTTCGAGTTTATTCTCCGATTTTCAAGAAAATTCAGACGTTTAGGTTATGAGAGCATTCACCGTACGCAGTAGAGATCGTAATGGAGTGCCATTTCGTTGATTTCTTGGAGAATATTGTCGTAGAAGCAGAATTTGTTGTCGTACTGATGAAGTGTTGGTTCGGTCGCGGCGTACTTCTCGCCAGCCAGGTTCTTGTCGAACGACCATAAATTACTATACTTCTTCCACCTGTACAGATAGTTCCAAGCTTCCAACGCTATTTTATGCGCCGACCTTTGAACCATTAGTATATTATCATTCACTACCTACGCAAACGTGATTGACAAAAATTACACACTCGACGTAAACAAGAAAAACTTCGACGAATTCATTAATCATAAGCTGACCGATTTTAACCTTAATCCGTAATTTCACGTATTTGTTCTTCAACTCATCCAATTTAAATTTAGCGATTATATGTTCGTTGTAATTAATTGTAATTGTACAACTATATTGTAATGAATTATATTGTAGTAAAACGAAATGGTAAAAAAGAAATCGTATAATACGTTTTGAGGAGTCATTGTAAACAGGGAACATCAATCATCCATGCCGTGATCAAACAAAATTTTTCTGGTATTTCTAGAAACGTTGGAATCTTTACTTTTTTAATTATCGAGAATGAAATTATTTTTCTACTCGTTACATGATAGAAAAACACGTTCAGAGTTTCCAAATTAGCAGATTTACATTTTAAAACGAGACCAAACTTTCTACGACAGTTTGAAACATCGACAATCTTCCATCGTTTGTTAGTATAGGTGTGAACCCGGCTACCGTTTCTCGAACTACTCTACAACACTGTACAGCAGCCTACAAAATATGTAAAAACACAGTTCAGTTTCTTCTGTCACAGTGAAGTTAATGGAAACACGGATTGTAAGAATCCGTGTGACCTGATGTGAACGAACGTGCGACTGCGTGCTTAGTACTTGGACATTATGTACGCTGTTGAGCAGTGTCGCTGAGAAACTCGGGAAACTTCAGACATTACAAAATCTGTGTGAATTTAATAAAGATTAAAAATCTTTGGAAAAGATGTCGAGTGATAGTGAGAGTAAAGTTGTGGTAGCGGAAGATATCGTGCAAAGGAAGAAGACAAAGAGAAGCTCTGTTTGGGACCATTTTCAGGAAAAAGATGATACAAAGGCGGAGTGCACGCGTTGTCACCATGAATTTAAAGCTAAGTATGCGAATACTACTGGTTTGTTACGCCATTTGAGGCATACGCATCCAAACATAAGTACATGTACTAGAAAAGAAACTGAATCGATGTAAAATTTGTCGCATGTGCCAAAATGATACGCGATAGATTGTTAAACCAAAAGATATAACAGAAGGAATTGCTCGAATGATGGTTCTGGAACTGCGACCTTTCGATATAGTTGAAGGCGTGGGCTTTAACACATTATTTAAGCTTGTTCTTTCCCAAATCTCAACTCTTTCGGGAATCCCGATTTTTTCGAGAATCCTGATAAATTCGAGACTCTCGTACCTCTAGTTATTAGGTCAATTATACTCTTCCCAGAATGTTAAATAATGTTAATATTATTTTTATTACCGATATTAAATATATTAGATAATCTCGTGAAATTAGATTAATGTTATTTTTATTACAGATATTAAATATATTAGATAATCTCGTGAAATTAGATTAATATTATTATTAAAATAATATTGATGTTATTTTTATTAAAGATATTAAATATATTAGATAATCTTAAATTAGATTAATATTGTTATTAAAATAATATTAATATTCTTTTTTTTAAAGATATTAAATATATTAGATAATCTCGTGAAATTAGATTAATATTATTTTTATTAAAGATATTAAATATACTAGATAATCTTAAATTAGATTAACATTATCATTAAAATAATATTAAACTAATAATAATCTTATTTTTATTAAAGATATTAAATATATTAGATAATCTCGTGAAATTAGATTAATATTATTATTAATATTAGATAAACTAATATTAATATTATTTTTATTAAAGATATTAAATATATTTGACAATATCCTGAAATTAGATTAATATTATTATTAATATTGCTAATATATTAGATAATCTCATGAAATTAGATTTCAGATTTGTTATAGATTTCAGAGATGTTAAATAATTTTCACGAAAAATGAAATTTAATAAAAATTTCGTTCGGTAAAAAAAAAAAAAGTTTTACGAATGATTCACCTGAATGCTCATGACGTCCTCGAAGAATGTGACAGTGGCGAACGTTTCGTAATCGTTCTTCCTTTGCGGCTTGCATTCCAAACAAGTCCCATTCATCCATCTGGGAAATGTTTTCAACTTCTCCAACAAATTCCTCACGTTTTGCAAGATAATGTTGTAAATTTCGCCAGGCGATGGCCTCAGAACCGCTTCCGAAGCGATTAATATACCGTCCACTTGGAAAATCGGTTTGGTGTCCATCAGAGTTCTATTGAAACACTCCAAGTTCTTCACCATGCATCTGTGCAGTTTGTATTATCATTATTGACGACTTTTCACATCGATTTAACAATTTTCAACAACTTTGATCAACAATTTCTCAATTCGTATGACTAGTAACACGACAATTTATAATTTATATCGATTCTCATCTCGTCATTTTTTTATCGGCAAATTTTATTTTCACCGATAAGAACGAACGAATTCATTTAAAACGTTGAAGAATTTCAATATTTTGTTACTTTTTTCTTAAGAGTAAATTTTGAAGAGAAGAAATTTTCACAGAATTCTCTCTGTCGTGGTCTTCGCCAGATTTTACAAGTCTCGTTCGCGATAGTAACAACGTGTTGGATTGATGATTTGGAGAAACTCACGTTATGAAGGCGGAAAATATTTTCTTCTCGTACTTCTCGTAAAACAACTGCATGGACGGGCTTCTTCCAGTATGCGTCCCCAATACTAGACTTTCCAGTTTTATCAGCACCGGACTCGTCGACTGATATAACGTCAACATCGCGCCAACTAGCTCGATTCTCCGATTTTGTATCTCTTGGAAATAAGTCTTTGACAGAAGAGGATCGTTTATTTTTCGTATATTTATTTATTTATTATATTATATTATATTCGTATTTATATTTATTTATTATTCGTATTATTCATATTTATTAGTAACAATAACAGTAATAATTGTAAATGTGATTTAATGAAGAAAACGTAGATTTAGGCCAAGTTGCAAAATTTTGAAAAGTAGGTACACTTCTCATATATCATTTATAACAAAGTATATATATATATATATATATATATATATATATATATATATATATAACAAAGTATATTTTTATAATTATTCCCTTTATAATTTTATATTTCTTGGATATTTACACTTTGTTACATTTAGATATTTTTCTTTAAAAAAGACGTAATGTAACAGGCAGCGTTCTCTTCAAATTTTCAATGCATGATAAATAAAAAGTAAACGTAAATTTCAGAAACGTTAATAAACGAATGACTATTAACATATTTGTAATATACAATTATTAATACAGTACGAACCTTACAAGGCAGCAATTCCTCTTCGTTGTAGTAGTCCAGGGGAAGGGAGAATAGATTGAAATTCTGCAGGTCGTTATTTATTCTGTTGTCAAGATCGTTCTTCATGCGGTTCACCTGATCCACGATCGAGCTCAGATTCTTCAGCAATTTCTCACAGCTGTGCGCGTAGTCAAAAATATTTAGAGAGTTCCAATTGAAACGCATCATTCCAGGCTGAATATGCTTCTCGACGTCCAGCAAGGTATTCCTCAGCAATTGTATCTGCTCTGACAGTGTGTTCGTTAACATTCGCGAGTTACTTTTGTCCTGAAAATAGTTCTGTCTATCGTTTTCTTCGCTTAATTTAAAACATTTGGACCAATTCCACGTGTGTCACGTTTTTACTTAGAAAATGAAACGAAAGTAATAAACCTGTAAATGATACTTAAAATTCTTTATAAAGTGAAAGATAAACGTCCCTTTACGTATCTCGAGAAATGAGGGAAAGGGAAATGAGAAATGCCGACGATAGAACGTTCTTTTAACCACTTGCGCTGGCAACTGATTGCGGACCATAACGAGTGACCCCCGCGAACCGTACAACCAACAACTCGTCGCTGGATAGAAATTATTGACAAGCAATAGATTTATTATTTGTTCTGCCTATTTTGCTTCACCTGAATACACTTAAAAACTGAGAGAACATTACAATTATCATTTTATATTACAAATATTTTTGGAACAAAAAGATTCCGAACGTGCGTCATTCCAGCGCAAGAGGTTAAATTATCAAGACAGATCTATCAAGCGTAGATATATCCCTCTGGCATTACGTACATCCGCTTTGTCCATTTTGTCGATCATCTCGTTGTACTGGTTGATCACTTTCTCCATCATCTCGAGATCGTCCCTCAGCCGATTTTTCTGAATGCTGGCGTCTTTCACTACCGGTGTTAATTCGAAACCTAATTGTTCCATCAGTTCAGCCTGTGTAATCGACACTATGACAGCAAGTGCTACCTTGTGCGTGCTGCGATTATTGGAAGTGGTGAGCGTGTACCTCGTGAATGATCTCGAACAGGTCCCAATCGAAATTCACTTGGAAACGTAGCTGACACTCGACGAGGATCGATCCGCTCATGAATTCCGCCCAAGTAATCTTCGTTGCTTGAATGGCCTGCTTCTCCGAGCTGGAGACCCACGATTTTTGATCTCTGTGAGATGACGGTTTCACTTCGGGTCTCAATTCCGATCTGGCTTGTCCCTTGATCCCTCCGGAACTGGCTGTCTCGACAAGGATAATTTCAATCGGTATAAAAATTCAGAACGAAAATTCAGCCTCTCACAGGGCAGAAATTCGTCGTAACATTGTAGACACTTTAATTCTTTGAAATTGTAAAATCACACGCAATATCGAGGAATATCGAGATATTTAGATTATAAAAATTACGAGGTTATTTAATTGTAAAAATAAAATTTGGGAAGACGGTAGCAAGAAAATGAAAGTATAAATACTTCAATTCCTTGAAATTTCACAGAATCATGAAATCAGAGGCAATGACGGAAGATGAAATATTAGCGTGTTTAAATTATAAAAGTTTATTAGAAAGACAGCGACAGGGAAATATTAAATAACCGAATAACTGAGTAAAATATTTAAATAAAACATGAAACGAAACGTTAATATTATATCACCATTATTATCATATATTATATTACTATTAATATTATTATCATGTATTGTACTATCACAACGACAGGGAAATATTAAATAACCGAATAACTGAGTAAAATATTTAAATAAAATATGGAACGAAACGTTAATATTATATCACCATTATTATCATATATTATATTACTATTAATATTATTATCATGTATTGTACTATCACAACGACAGGAAAATATTAAATAACAGAATAACTGAGTAAAATATTTAAATAAAATATGGAACGAAACATTAATATTATATCATCATTATTATCATGTATTATACTATCACAACGACAGGAAAATATTAAATAACCGACTAAAGGAGTGAAATATTTAAATAAAATATGGAACGAAACATTAACATTATATCATCATTACTATTATTATTAAATATTCGAAAAATATATTACAAACTCAAGGAAAACAAAAATTTCGAAGTTCGAAGAGATTTGTGAATGAAATATTGCCTGTCGACGTGGCAAAAGTTGGTCACTGAAGAAATCGAAAGATCGAGAAGATTTTGTTACCGATGCTCGGTTTCGACTTTTGAAGAAAACTGTGAGGGATAGATCCAAGGGATCCGAGCTCTTTGCCCTTCGTTTTCTTCGACGCGTGAATCGTCTGGAGGTCCTTGATTTCTGGAAACGTTAACGAACCTGTAAAAATTGTCGAACACGCATGACAGAAATACACGGTTGTAAAGTTGTAAAATTCCAAAAGAGAGAGAGAGAGAGAGAAACCAATTCACGTGACACCACAGCGAACGTTGTCCGTCTCTAATCGATGATTGTTTCATCCGGAATACAGTAGTATTGTTAACCTTTGTCCGGTTCGGTACGTGCCATCTTCAAGATGCTCCTTTTCATGGTGTTTATCACGACGAATTGGGCCTTCTCTGCCCACGATTGGTATTTTGATTCCTCGTACGTCTTCATTTGTCTCGACACCTCGTAGTATTGGCTGAAGGCCAGAATCTTCAGCTTGCTGTGCTTCAACTCCGGAACGTTTTGGAAGATCAAAACCGACTTTCTCAGACGATGGAACAATTTTCTGATCCAGTAGATTGCACCGGCCATCGGCGTGTGGTATGTTAACAACGGGGGATTTCGTTTCCCTGCATCAACGATTTGTAATTGAAAAGTCGAACGTCGAGGAAATTTTGAAAGACGAGCAAAGAAATTTTTTCAATTTCCGTAATTGTACAGTGACACGAACGAAGTTCGTTTCAATATGATCAAAATACGTTGAATATCATCCAGATTTTATAGAAATATTCAAACTGTAATGGAACACTCGCAAATTACAGTCCAAGTTTTGCTAAAGCACTTGAAAACTTTATTTTCGTTAAAGTAGGACCACTCAGAATTTTCATTAATCAGGTTTTCATATTAACCTGATTCAAACTTTGCACAGATGCATAGTAATAATTATATCGCTACACATTTCTCTGTTTTATTGTTGAGGCAAAATTGAGATGGAGCACGAATCACGGAAAACCAAATATTTCGCGATCATGGGAACGATTACCCAGTCCAAATGTAATTGTTTCGATCATTATTAATATTATTGAGAAATTAAGAGGCTTTTACAGTATAAATATATATTTTTATACTATTTATGATAATAATAATTCACATAGTGTTATTATTTATATAGTAATTGTAACAATACCACGCAAGTTTGTACTATACCGTACAAATTGACTGAATTTGATGGCGCAAAAGGAAATATTTTTACCTCTGTTAAATATCCCCTCGACGGTGCTGACCTCTTTGCTAAATTGTTGCATGATGACGTCAAACTTCCTCATCAGATGCTGATGGATAGTGTCTCTGGTCTTGATGACCTTGAACTTGAGCAACATCCCGAGCCCGTCCTCCGCGCTCATCAACGCCAGGAAACACTCGTCGATAAAGAACTTGGCCTCGTTCTCCAGGAAATGCACCTCCTCGAAGAACAACGAGATAGTGGCTTCCCAATTCTCTTGATTGTACTCGTCGAAGACGTTGTAGTCCGCATCCAGGATCGGGAGGATCAGCCTGTCGACACGTTTGACCACGGTGTCGATTTGTGCTGGGTCACTGATGATCGATTTCAATTCCGGCCCGAAGATGCTGTGAAAGTCTTGGAGAACGTTCGCCACTTGGTTCAGGCCGTCGCAAACGGAGGCGATGTACTCGGTGCTCTTGAACAGTCGCTTCTGATCGAATTCCCAGCGCGTCCCTTTGCCAGACTCCTCGATGTCCTCCCGAGTCCTCAAGTAGGCTTGCTTCCAGCTTTTCAGCATCGTGCCGGCTTCTTCTGTCTTTCGTAGAATCTCTCTGAGAGGTTTCCTGGGTCAGAGATTCGACGAAATTAGAAACGGGCTCGACTCGAGGGATGATTTTTATCGACTACCAGGATTATTATTAGCAAAGCGTCAGAAAATATCCAGACAAATTAGTTTCTGTGTTATCGGTAAGTTTTTATAACACGAGGCAAAATCAATCAAATTGAAATTGATAGTTTCGAATGGACGGGATGGTCTTAAATTTTTCTACAGTCTACAGAAGAATGATCATAAACAAATTAATATAATATAATATTGATATTAATATAATTAATATAATTAATATAATTTAAACATTATTTGTAATAATTCATTTGTAACAATTAAACAATAAATTATCTTCTGTAACATTTCCAACAACTATTTAAAATTTTCAGTTGATCATTTGTAGCGATCGAGTCACTAATACGTTTCTACGAAATTTTGATAAACTGTATTTCGTCGATCGATTAACTCGGGTATATTTCGGTCGATACGGAACTAGGAGCTCAGTATAAATCGACGTTTCGTCGCGTACGCATCGACGCAAATTTTAGAAGGAAATTTTCAAATAATATTTCTGAATATTCTAATTGTTTAAACGTTATCTAATATTTGTAATAATTTATTTGTAACAATTAAATTCTCTTTTATAACATTTTTAAGTACTATTTAAAATTTTTAATTAATTATTTGTAGTAATCGAGCCACTAATAAAATTGTTTAAACGTTATATTTGTAATAATTTATTAATATATATATTTGTAATATTTGTAATAATTTATTTGTAACAATTAAATTCTCTTTTATAACATTTTTAAGTACTATTTAAAATTTTTAATTAATTATTTGTAGTAATCGAGCCACTAATACATATCTAAGAAATTTTAATTAACTGTTTCGCATAATTAACGAATTAGTTTAATTACTTTTATTATTATTTAATTATTTTCATTATCATTATGATTATTTGACCATGAATACGAGATCAGTTGCCATGACTTGTATCGTAGGCGTACGAGATATACTTTGATAGTAAGCATGCTTTAATCATTACCATAATATAAAGTTATATTTCTGCATATGTACATAGATATATTAGTGTAATAATACTATTGATATTTAAATATTATTAGATACTGTCTGTATTTCTCTTTGAATCTATAATTGGGAAAATAATTTAGACTTTTGTGGTAGTGGTTCAACCATAAATGAATGAATATACATGATGTTTGTATGGAAGGATGAGTGTGGCAAGAGCATATAATTGTGGTGTGGTGTGATCTGAGTGTTTGATATATTTCATGGCAGAAGAGAGAACGAATTAGAGAGATGTATGCGAGAACAATTGAGCGAGAGCATGGTGATGAAAAAACAAGTGTGATCGGGAAAATGCCCAGACGAGAGTATGAGAGGCGCGAGGCTTGAGTGAAGCAGAGTATGAGAGACGAGATAGAGAGTGAGAGTTAAACATTATATTATATATGTATTTCATAATTTGTATTAAATCTATCTACAACCAGTGCGTCTGTCATTCGATCCACTAACAACTTTTACTATTAATTTGACAAACAAGAATATTCCTTCAAAATTTTAAATTAGTCATTAGATCGATCAAACAATTATGCCTTATTTTACGAATACCATTCCCCTTTCTAAAAAATTAATTAAATTCAATGCTACTTGAGAGCTGTGTGAGAAATATATGAAACAGTACTGATTTACAATACATTATAATGAGACCCGTGCGTAGTCACCTCCACGTGGTGGGTCTTGGTAATTCATATCGTTCTACAAACATTAAAGTTTGTAAAACGATATCAAGCTAAGAACTACGCAACCTACAGTTCAGTTTAGACCCTGCAAATTCCTTTCTTTTCTTTATTTCACGCTCTAAACTGAACTGTAGGGACAATTAGTTGATAAGTGAACTATTGGGCCCCCAGCGGGCCACCGATGGACGACGAGGGATTTCGCGGGGACATCGTGGGATGCGTGCGTTTTAATTTTAAGTTGCGTGCGTTTTAATTTTAAGTTGCGTGCGTCTTAATTTTAAGTTGCGTGCGTTTTAATTTTAAGTTGCGTGCGTTTTAATTTTAAGTTGCGTGCGTCTTAATTTCAAGTTGCGTGCGTTTAGTTTTAAATATGTATTGTAGGTATTTTATGTATTGTATGATTGTTAACGCGATCGTTGTCGGGAGACAGAGTTCCGCAGTTCAATCTCATACATGCGCTTTAGAGTTAAGACTTAGACTTAAGTTTGAGATTGAACTATGGAATGTCTGACTCCTTTTTGCGTAAGCCCGGGTCAAATAGAATAAAAAGTCTGCATTCCTTAAGAATGCAGAGTTATTTGTATGTAATGGAGGGTGGTTGGGATTAGGGCCCGGGCGGGTCTCGCGCGTAGTCACCTCCTCGTGGTGAGACCTGGTAATTGATATCGTTTTACAAACGTTAGAGTTAAACTTTTGTTTGTAAAACGATATCAAGCTAAGAACTACGCAACCTACAGTTCAGTTTAGACCCTGCAAATTCCTTTCCTTTCTTTATTTCACGGTCGAAACTGAACTGTGGGGATAATTAGTTGATAAGTAAACTATTGGGCCCCCAGCGGGCCACCGATGGACGACGAGGGATTTCGCGGGGACATCGTGGGATGCGTGCGTTTTAATTTTAAGTTGCGTGCGTCTTAATTTTAAGCTGCGTGCGTTTAGTTTTAGTTAATTATAAGGTAGTTAACATTTGTAAATTCACTGTGAGCGAATTCTGTACAAAGACACGTTTATTTAACTTGAGACGAAATTAGGAATCCCTCCTCTCCTCTCTTCTTTCGTTCGTTGTTACTATGGTTACAGTCATTGCACTAGAGTGGAGTGACCAAATATCGTTGTCAGTGTCAAATTGGGGAACTGCAGCCTCGTCCTAATGAAGGACGAGGTGAGGTTCATGTAGTCCTAGTTCCTTTGTAATCCGACTCAGCGGTTCTTCGGAACCCCACTGTGTCGTTGGGGGTTGCGCTAGACTACTTGCCTCTAAGTGCTCGAACCTTGACTTGGCACACCGATAACGAAAGCTGGAAACTTTACTCTAGTGCATCGGTTTCATTTCGCGTTATATCCCTTGCAAAGCACGATATTCAAGCGTGTCGATAGTCTTGTATTCCTTAATTCGTTCAAAGTTCGATAAACGTGTCTTTGATAAAGAATGAGCTGTCAGGATTGCGAATTATTGTACAATTATTGTGTAACTTTCATGTTAGACAAGTGTGTGGCTAGTGTGAAAAGCTGCGAGTGATTGCGACGAGTTGTGTGATTTGCATTCGTATGATTGTATGTATTGCGTTATTGTATAATTGTGCGATTGTATGATTGTATGCATTGTATGATTGAATGATTGTAGCGATAATTAGTTGATAAGTATATTATTAAGCCCCCAGCGGGCCACCGATGGACGACGAGGGATTTCGCAAGGACATCGTGGGATGCGTGCGTCTTAATTTTAAGTTGCGTGCGTTTAGTTTTAATTATGTATTGTATGATCGTATGTATTGTATGAGTGTTAACGCGATCGTTATCTGGAGACAGAGTTTCGTAGTTGAATATTAGGGTTAAGAATTAGACTTAAGTTTGAGATTGAACTATGGAACGTCTGTCTCCCTTTTTGCGTAAGCCCGGGCCAAATAGAATAAAAACTCGGCATTCCTTAAGAATGCAGAGTTATTTGTATGTAATGGAGGGTGGTTGGGATTAGGGCCTCGGGCGGGTCTCTTGCGTAGTCACCTCCTCGTGGTGAGACCTGGAAATTGATATCTTTTTACAAACATTAGAGTTTTACAAACTTTAATGCTTGTAAAACGATATCAAGCTAAGAACTACGCAATCTACAGTTCAGTTTAGATCTTGAAAATTTCATTAAGCAATTTTGGAAGATTGGAAGTAATTGGAGTAACTTACTTGAAGAGATCGTTGATGGACAAATGCTTAATGACAGTTTGGCAAAGTTGCCATGATATTCTTTCCATCAGGCCCACCATCTTCTCCTCTTTAGAGTAATAGCTCGAGAGGATCCAAATCATTCTTATTCCCTCCATCAACGGAGGAATGGCTTGGCTGATTGTTTTGAAGCAATCCGACTCTGTCAGCTGTAACACGTCTTGATTATTATACCAGTCGTAGATTTCAATTTTCTCTTTTTTCGTTCCAAGTAACTTTTATCTTATTCGATAAAATAACTGAAAGTTAATGGAGGCTTATTATTAAATGGCGTCAAATATAACTTTCTTTAACAATGATAATTGTTGTTCGATTATATTTAATAATTTGCTTATTATTTTATGTTCACAATATTCATTTACTGTATAATATTTGTATTATATTATTATATTATTAATGTAATAATATAATATATTTTATTACTGTATTATTTATATTACCTTTATATTTAATTGCACTATATTGCGTGCAATGTTTGAAATATTTCAACATCATTTGAATATTATTTATGACAACAAGTCTCCATCAATTACCTTAAGGTGTCTCAAAATAGTCTGCAGGAAACAATTATTATCCCTGGCTTCGGAATAACATTTCCACAAGTCTGAATAGAAATATTCAAAGTTGGAGGCGATCGGCGAGAAGACGTTGCACAGTAAATTCAGTATTCTCTTGGCCATAGGAGTTTTCAATTGTTCCACCAGCATTAACAATCCTACTTCTCGATCCTTCCAATAATCACACTCTGCTAATGGTCCTTTACCCAGTGGCACTTTCGTTTGGAACGATTCCAAAACCTGTGGCAGCACATTAATTGTAATATTAATTTCTCTTATTTTTTTATTCCTATCGAGATGTCAGTGATCGATTTGCTTGAAATGAAATTTCATTCACCTTCTCTATGTGCACGCCCCACGACATAATCACGTGTTCAAGTTGCTCGATCACTTCCATGTTCTTCTCCAACATCTCGTCAGTAACGTTCGGATCATCGAGTTCCGGTATGTTCGGCATTGTTAGCAAAATATCGCCCTCAATATGTTCCAGGGTCCTAACAAACAGTGAAACTTGTCCCTCGATTGTTTTCTTTCGATTCGTTTATACTTTAGATAATACGTAACTCGTGGTAAAAATTGTAGAACAATTTTTCTTTGAGATTGAATATTCTTGTAAATTATCAGAAGATGATTTTACAAATCGTAGAGTATTGTTTCGAATTGCAATAATTATATAAATTAAAATAAAACAGAACTGGGTAAAGCCCATTACTTGATATTTCAAAATTTCCTTTAATAACTCGATTGGTTAAAGAAAACGATATAAATTTAGAAATGTAGAAGAACAGTACATTAGCAAATATTTGTACTTTGTCCCGATATATTTTATTCAGTTCAATTTATTTCGCTCGTTTCAAATTTCATTGCTGCTGAAAGCATGATAACATAAATGCATTCGAATATCTCCTGATTGAAAACGAGCCACGAGCCACGTAACCGTGTCGTTGATCATTATTTTAGTCGTTAATTGACACATCTCGAACGCGCATGCATTTGCAAAAAAACTTCAAAATTGCGAGATTATACAGAGTACATACGTTGCGTGTAACATGTAAAAATCCATAAACAACTGTAACGCGATCAGTGAACTGTAATGAATATATATACTAACCATTCCACGCCGGATATTAATTTGTTCAAGTACGACAGAATATCGTTTTTATTCTGATCGAGCAACGAAAGTACCTCCGGCGCTTTCGGCTCCGCTATGCTTTTAGCTTGGTCGATACTGATCTCGATCTTGCGGGTTTTCCGTTTCAATTTTATCCTGCTTTTGGTCTCCCTCGGTGAAAGAACGCTCGACAATGATATTTCGTCCTCGTTGCCTTCCTCAGCCTCCTTCTTCGCCGCTGCAATCGATATTCTGCGAAATTCCGACGGTTTCCTGAACATCGAGCTCTGATAATTAAAAAAAACTGGAATTTAGTGCTCGTCGTCTGTCGTTAATAAATAAAATCGATAAATCATGACGTTATAACATCTTATTGTGTTATATATACACAGGGTGTTTCGTAACCTGTTCGATCCACTTGAGAAGCTGATTGTACGCCTAAAAATAATGAAAAAAAGTCATATAAATACATGTCCTATCTTCCCATAAGTTACGAAACACCCTGTATAATGTATTTCATACATTTGCGTATTCTACGAGTTCTGCACCTCCAACAAACTCTCCCATAAACGCATAGAAATCCCAAGTACCAAATTTACCTGTACAACGCTTTTTAGTATCTTAGATAAAATTCAATATCTAAGAGAAACTCAATATCATTAGAGAAAATGTATTATATACTCGGGTTGCTATGATGTCTGTCCAACTTGGAGCATGTTCCTTTTCCTCAGGCTCCTCTTCTCTCGGTGCTTCTACAAACTGCATTCCTCTGAATTGCGATTCAATTAACGGTTTAAACACCTAAAAAAAAAGAAACAATATAAAAAAAATATATATATATATTTCATAATTACAAATATGTTTAATATTCAGTTGCAAAATGAAGAAGAACGTAGGTGTTGAAAGAAATCAAGAAATGCAAAGATATAGAAGTAGTGTTTACCAAAAGAAATTTGATCAAAGTGTGCTTCTCAAAAGTTTCTTATACGATATATGATCTATTAAACTTTGCATAATTGGCTCGCTCGAGATGTTGACAATGTAATTTAATTGAAGAGTGAACTATCGAAAGGACACGTGGTAAGATCGTTCGAAAACGATGAAAATTTACCAAGAGAAAGATTTTTGCAAGAGGAACTTTGTCAGTGCGTAATTTGTCAATAGCGATATTAACAAAATGAAATAAAATTAAATTGTAAAATTACTGAAAAATTATTGAGAAAGGTTTGCCTTCTTACCTCAACGAGCATTCGGTTCAAAGAAACCAGAAACTTTCCTTGAAGAGAACCGACGACCAAATAACTCGTAATCTGCTCTTCGCAATCCATGTAAGAATCGAAGTTTGGTACACCCTCGTCGGTTGTTCTCAGGAAGTAAAACAAAGTAACGTCTTGCAAGTCTGTTCTGCTGCCATCCACTTCACCGCATATTATGTGAAGGATCGGCACTTTCCGCACTTTTTGCACCAGTTTCTATACGATAGATTTTACTTTTCTTCCTTTCGTATTTAAATATATTCATATTAAATACTTTCATACTTAAAATGGAATAGAGCGGTGGACAAAAGAGAATTTAAATATAGCACCTGTTATTAGGTATTACATGTAATTGTATCCAGTATAGTATTTTGTATTTTTATATTCAAAAATAGGAGATATATTATATAAATATTTAATTTTATATATATAGTTATATATTATATCAGTTCATAATATTAGGTGTGTTATACAAATATTTAATTTTATATATAGCTGTAAATTATATTAATTAATATCTGTTATTAGGTATAATTTACATGTAATTGTATCCAGTACAGTATTTCGTATTTTTATATTCAAAAATAGAAGATATATTATATAAATATTTAATTTTATATATATAGTTATATATTATATCAGTTCATAATATTAGATGTGTTATACAAATATTTAATTTTATATATAGCTTTTATAAATTATATTAATTAATATCTGTTATTAGGTATAATTTACATGTAATTGTATCCAGTATAGTATTTTGTATCATTACATCACAAGTAATAAATATCAGTATTATTACGAATGTTATTAATATATTAATATCAGTTAATATACATTAATTTTATTTATTAATTATTCTTACTTTATTTATTATTCGTTAATTTCATTCATTAGTTAATATATTTGTTAGACAAATCACCCAAATATTTTACGTATAATTACCTTTGTCTGAACATATTTGTGCCTCTCTTCCGGCGGTGGCACGAAGTCTGGGTTGTCTAAAAATCGAAGGAAAAAAAAAGTCAAGGAACTTTCAAAGAAAAAGTTGCTCGTTTGATCGAATATGGTTTATCTTAATTTACCAATAACGTCATTTTTCTCTGGATCTCTCTCTTTGGCAATCGTATCGCCAGTTCCAGACTCCTTCGGTTCTTGCGACTCGCCCTCTTCCTCTTCCCCTTCGCCCTCTTCCTCCTCTTCATCGCCATCCTCGACCTCTTCGCTGCTCATCGTCGACTTCTGCTCCGACTGAAGTGCCATCGCGGACTCTTCGATTTGACGTAGCAGCGCGAGCGGATCGACCTTCGAGGGCGTTACTTTCGGCTTGATTTTCTTCGGCTTTCTTCTCTTCTTCTCCTCCGAAATTTTTTCCGTCTTTCCTGCAATTTTCGTCGTCGAAGTTACGATAATAAAGTTCCTGTCTCATGAAACGTCGTCTAACTGTGCTTAAGGGTGGCGAAATGTCCAAAACATCCGCTGAGAAAGATTGTAAGAGTGCTTCGTGTCAACAGAATCTGTCAAAATTGTGCGTGACGTATGGTCGAAGTGTAATATCGCGAACTCCCTGTAGAATAGAGTGAAACGTTGGAAATACAATTTACAATATCGAAAATAATAATTATCAAAAGGGTGGAACGTGAAAAATTCGAGCAAACTGTGCGTGACAAATCCCGTTTGAAGATTCGTCATAAAGAGTGAACCATCGAAAGAGTGAAATAATAAAATTCGAATACCAAACTGCATAATAAAATTGAACAAAGTCGAAGCATAATAAGATTACTTGGCAAATTAAATTTGATCGAATTTAACAATCGAGTTAAACTGTCACGAAATTTACTGTGCATTATAAAAATCACTCGAAGCTGGAAGAAAATCCGTCAAACCGTGCGTGATGAGTACACACA
Source organism: Tetragonisca angustula (assembly GCA_036937485.2). NCBI lineage: Eukaryota > Metazoa > Arthropoda > Insecta > Hymenoptera > Apidae > Tetragonisca > Tetragonisca angustula. The sequence continues at coordinate 1,747,893 of JAWNGG020000014.1, forward strand.
TAGCAAGTGTCGAAGATTCTCCCATTCAACTTACGACTTTTCCCTTTCATCGCCAGTGTCGTTAACGCGGCCAATTTACTGACACTGTGCTTGCCTGTCGTCCATTGACAAACAACAAACCAGTTTTACGTCGTTCCAATTAATACAGCAATCTGTATGATTCTCTGTTGAATTGCTTCGAGAGAGACGGGTTACTTACTTTCCCAGACGGGGACCTCTTCATGAGTGATCTCGGTGAAATAGGTGCAGTAGAAGAAGATCACCTTTCTCTCGAGATCGGTCACACCGTATAGGTCCAGTATCAGAAAGTTCAATACCTTGTCCTCGTAGTATCGATTGTTCGCCTGTTGTTTCGAATCAGATGTTCAATTTTCTCTTCCACGATGGAATTGCGAGTGTGTAACGAAAAACATAAATAAGAAATTGTGAGACGTCACGTTTTAGGAGAGAGGGATCAATGCTACAATTTCTGTTAATATTAATACTACAATACTACAGGCGATTAAAGTAGAAAATTTGGAGTAAAAGGTAGGAAATTGTAGGAAGTAATAGTAAAAATATAGTAATATTTTCTTTACAGTAATATTTGTAAATTGAAAATATAGTAATATTTTCTCTATAGTAATATTTGTAAATTGAAAATATAGTAATATTTTCTTTACAGTAATATTTATAAATTAAAAATATAGTGATATTTTCTTTACAGTAATATTTATAAATTAAAAATTATTATAAATATTTTTTATCAAATATAGAAATATAGTTGATAATAGTAGAAATAATAATAAGAATAGAGTATATATGAATATTTCGATCACAGGAAGAAATTTTATTACAGTGAAAATAGAAAGAAAGTCTATAATGCAATGAGTATTTCAATAATGGGAGAAAGTAAACAAATGAATATTTTAATAACGGGAGGAAATTTTGTGATAGTGAAAGTAGAAGAAAGTTTGTAACGCAATGAATATTTTAGTAATAGGAGAAATAAGTTTTGTAATAGTGCAAAATTTAATAATAATAAAAATACGTAAAATCTTGTAATGCAAGGAATATTTTAACAATTTCGTAACAATAAAAACAAAGGAGAGTTATATATATATATATATATATATGTTGGTAGTACAGAAGTTTCGTGACGATAAAGATCAAACAGTGACAAAAATATTTATAGGAATATTTGTAGAAAAGTTTACAACATTGTGAAGAAACAATTTTGTAAAGAAAATATAAATAAATTGAAGCGGCTAATATTCTACTTTCCTATATATTTCAAACAAATACAACGAAAGTTTATACTTGCTTTCAAACGAGAACTTATTTTTGTTAAAAGTATAGTTTACTCTCCAAGAATGGTCAAGGAACGTCTAAAAATTGTTCGATTACTTTACATTTAGTAGTTTGTAGAAGAGGAGCTCGTGGCCTTGTATGCCCAAAAATTTCACCACTTTGTCACGTATCCACCTCAACCTATCGAAATGAATTATTCGTGTACAGACAAGGTGAGAAAAATATTCAATCTTCGCCAGTGTGTGTCGGTGCAAAATATATTTATTCTGCACACTTTGTATACGTTTGTTAAATTATAGAAAAATTCATTTCATTACCGATAGTCCATGTGTATCACAGAATGTCTACTTGCTAGAATAACGTCGTCCAATTCGTCATCTTCGTCCTCGAGGTCAGTTCTTAGAGTCTCCATTTCCGATTCGGCCATGTTTTATCTTCTTATCAAGTTAATCGTGTCCTTTCAAAGAATATTCAAACGGTTTGGATGATTTCAACACGCTGCGCGAAATATTTACGACGTGTTCCTAATATTTTATAGTCGTTCCGATTCGGAACGATGATCGTTTTGATTGTTTAATCGTTTGGCAAGATTCGTGAACTCATTTCAATGAGATTCGAGCGGTTTAACCTAGCACTTTACACTGCGAAATCGATTAAACGCGCAGGAATTACGAGAGCTGCTGCATCGACGTTGTCATGACGAATAAACAGAGTCTCACGAATAGGAGAAAGATAAAGAAAAATGGAAAATTTTTATCAATATCGACTTTGCCACGATCATGTGCGCGAAATTAATTCGGAGTTAATTGTGAATTTCTATAATTTTGAACAGCGAATTTTAAATATCCATAGTTCGAAGGTTTAAAACTTTCTTTTGGATTTCTAAAAATTTCAAAGTATATACGTAATTTTTAAATCCTTGAACTTTTTTTCCACGCATAAACTTCAGATTTCTATTCTCAGTTTTTCAAAGATTCCAGCTACGAGTTAAATCTACCATACTTTCCTATTTTTGCCAATTCCAATATCTTTCTTTTCTTACATGTACCATCTCAATTTTTTTTTTTTTTTTTTTTAATTAAAAATCTCTTTTAAGGGATTCTTAAATTTTTGATCTTTTCAGTGTCTAGGTTTGCATCGTCCACCATTGAGTTTTCAGATTTAGAAGGACTTGAGGAAAATAACAAGAAAGGAGCTCTTATTTTCACAACGAAAGGATATATTTAAAAAGTCATTAAAGTGTCGGGGTTACATTAAAGTACTGTTTAATAATCACTATTGCTTCTTGCACACTCGTACATACATTAACGCATACATCTACGAATCTATGTATTGCATGTAGCTTTCATTATCGAAACCCTGTTCCTTGTCATTGGTAAGTTATCAAGTTAGTATGTATTACATATATATATATATATATATATATATATATATATATATATACTCTTTATTATCGAATAGCAACGATATTCTTTCTAAAGGGCACAACACAGATCTTATTAACGATGATAACGTAATTATCATTTCACATGTGTTACAGAAGTAGCTCTGTCCTGAAACTTTAAGAAAATTTTTTGAGTAAACTGCGAATTTTTATATATATATATATATATGTAAAGTTTTAATATTATTAAATATATATTTAAAAAAATGCTAAAATGTGAATCTACACAAAACGACAGAATATCTATCTTTTCGATTATGTTCTCGAAAGTGCAAAACTTGCACGAAAGTCCACAATTTATTTATGAATAATTCATCGCTACGTTAATTGCAATTACAATTGTAAAATATCTTAAAAAACTAATCATACATCAGCCCTTCTTTTACGCTTACGACGTAAATGGTAACATGAGCCATTAATCTCCGTCATTCGATTGTTACATCACAATTTCTTTCAGCCGGAGGCTCGTTAAAATTTCAAAGAGAAAAAAAGAAAGGAACGTAAATTTCAAACAGGCGTCAAACTTACAATCCCGTCAATTAATAACGAAGAGATTAAAGGATTAAAAGATTTTCTTACAACGTAAATGTAATAGTAACATGAACCATCGATGATGTTGACTGTCACGCGAAATACGTTTTGCTTATTATTTAATTTTAACAGAATATTGTATTAATATAAATGCAATGAAATCGTAGTTCTCGTAGTGTTTAGTGTGTCTAGCCTATGTTTAGTGAAAATCCTGTTTGTAAATTATATTTCAACTCAAATTCGTTGTAAAATATTTCATAGTTGTATATGAAATGATTAGTTCTACAAGCGCGTAAAATTATTTGAGACACGAAATGTTAAATGTTTGTTAATAAAATAACGAGGCAGCTTCGAGAAAAATTATTTGCTCGTTCAAATAAACTGATGCAAGATTTATATTTCGACGTAACATCGAATCAAATAAGACGATCATTATAGAAACAGAAGTACCAATTACACCTTGATCACTGTGACAATCAACATATTTAATTATTCTTCACAATCGTTCAAAAATCCATTACATTTTCAAGGAAGGAACGTCGATTTCTCACGCCAGAGTTCCGATCAAAAAAAAAAAAAAAAAAGGAAATAGAGTCAATACAATAGAGGAAATACAGTGTCAAGTGTTAAAGAAATAACAAGAAAGAAAGACGGTCACGGAATTGGAAAGAACAAGAAGGAAAAACGTAGAAATCTGAAAAAAAAAAAGAAGTAGAAATGTAAGAAGCACGAAACAGCAGGACATCACAGATTTCATTCTAAACCTAAGTTCGTTCCTAGAGGATTCTAAGAAACCACCTTCAAATCGTTCCTGAGACGCTTCTCGTTGTTTCGTTCTTTCTCGAAGACGCCCGTTTCTCCTCGGTCTCTCCCTTCACACTTTCCACCGTCTGCGGCTCGATCAAACCACCTAGAACAGCCTCCACGTACTCCTCTCTGCCTTCGTCGGTGTCGAGAGAGAATCCAATCGACGGGACGAATTCCGTCTTCACCACAGTCTTCTGAGATTCCGTGGTGGACGTGACATTCGACTCGACGTCCACGTTGGAACTCGTCGATGAGATCGTCTCGCCAGCATTCGTCGATTTCCCTTCGTGCTCGTTCTCGAGAGAAACCGCAGATCTCTCTGTCTCAGACAGCTCGACGGAGCTTCGTTTACCGTCTCTGTAAAGAACTTCACCGAAGTTCTCCTCCAGCTGACCCAGAATCATCTCCTTCGACCGACTGGCAACAGTTTCCGAGCTCAGCTCCGTGGAAGTAGCCTCCTGAGAGGCGATGGTCGCCGCGTCCAGCTCCGCGTTCGAGTTCACGTCTTTGGCGATGGTTCCCAGCGACCCGACCCTCGTCCTCGAGCTCTCAACGTCCGACAGAGAGAACGGTCGAGGGACTCGGTCCAGCTTCAACAACTCCGACATCAACTGAAGAAGACTGACGGTGCTCGGATCGGTTCTCTTGGTGCCAGTGTCGTTCGTCCCGAGCATAGACTCGCCTCTGACAGCGGTCGTGCGCGACTCTACGCTTCTACGAATTTCCGGCTCTACAGACTTGATTATCTCCAATTCGTGCGTCTCGTCGCTGAAACTCGAGGTCTCTTTGCCCTGTCGGGCTATCAGTTTGCTGATTATGTCTCGCCCGTTTGGCACCAGCTCCTCGTCCCTGTTCATCGTCAACGTCACCTGATAGGGCGAGCGGTTCCTGTCGATGCTCTCCTCGATGTGCCTCAGAGTCGCCGGCCTGCTGGATCCGAGCGAATCTCTCGACTCGTCCGATGTTTCCTTCTCAGTTTCGTCGGCGACTGAAGACTCGACGTCGATGGATTCAGTCGAAGTTTCGTCGAATCGCCGCGTCGAGCGTTCCCCGGAACTTGGAACATCGTCCGATCTACCGACTTTTCCTTCGTTCTCGGTGTCGTTCTTCGCGTCCACTTCAACTCTGCCCGCAGAGTGATCTCTCACGGTGATTCTGGCGTGATTCGATCGATCTCGAGGAGTGGAAGAGAGCCACGATCCAGTAGACGATACCAAGGTGCTAGCCACCACTGTGTTGGGACGGTTCTGGAAATTGGAGTCTCCAGAGATCTCTTTGTAGTTGCTCGTTGTCGTCGCGACTCCGTCGAGAGAAGCAGACTGGTCGACGTAGTCGTCAGGGTCAGCGAAGCTTGACAGCTGAGACGTGCTCGACGAGTATGGCGCGTCGTGCTGGGTCGTGTAACGAATCAACAAAGTAGATCCCTCGAACAGATCTGGCACCTTTATCCGAAACTTGCTCTGCGTTCTTTCAAACGGCGGTTCTAAGAATTCGGCTGGCCTCGACGTTTGGAAATCTCCGTCGATGGATCCCTTCTCGTTCACGTGGCTGGAATTGGAAAAGTGCGAGGACTCGCGAGGACTAATGCTCGCTTTTATGGTGCTCTCGATGACCGACGGTGCGGTGGTCGATGGAAAACCGTTCGAATTGCTCGGAATTCCTTCCATCCTCGTCTCATCGTCGTCTCTTTGGTACTGTTCGGTCGTTCCCTCCTTCTTCTCGTCGGACTCTGGTTTGGCCAGCGTGTGCCTCACCTCTTCAACGCGAGAGTTGAACTCGTCGCGAGTCTTCGCCTCGACTTTCACCGGATTCTGTTGGCGAACCAAGATCCCTCTGTAAGACTGACGCAACGCTTGGCCAAGACCGATGCTACCCCTCGCTTCGAAATCGTCCACGGAATCGAAATGTTCCACCTGGCCACTGTTCCGCTCTCTGAATCGTTCGTAAACCTCGTCGAACAGAGGAGAACTCCCTCTCGCCACTTTCGTACGATTCAGGTGGTCGAAGTCGTCGAGGACTCTCACTTGGAATCTCTCGCTCGGTCGTTCCTCGCTGTCCTCGTAGTCGTACTCGTAGCTCCCCTGCCTGACGTACTCGTCGTCTCGGCTCGATTTCCTCGAAGGGACAGCCACCGGCTTCCTCGTGTCCGTTCCAGCGAAATCCTTGCCTCGGCTCGCGAGGACTCTGGTAGGGGGAGTGACGAAACTGTTGGTCTTGCCGCGTGAGAAGTAATAGTCAGAGCTGTCTATCGCCTGATCCAGCTTGTTGTACGCCAAGGTAGACGATCTGAACGTCGTGGGAACGGTCGGGGAATAGAACCTCCTTGTTGTGGTGGTGACTGTTGGCACAGTGGGCGCGTACGAGGGTTGGAACTGGTTGGTGAACTCGTTCGGCCCACGATACGCGTCGTGGAAGTCCTTGTTGCTCTGAACACCGTATCCTGGGTCGTTGATCTTCTGAACACGAATGATCGGCGAGTCTTGGTAGGGGGATCCAGATTTGTCGCTCGAGTAGAATTTGTCCTGGTAGCTTCGGCTGACTTCTGGTTTCCTGGTCCCCTTGAGCTGATAAGAAGACGGGAAGAAGTCCCGACTGGCGGACGAAGAGTAGTCGAAGCTCGTTCTCAGATCGTTCCCAGTTGGGTCGACCTGAGAATAGTCGAGGATCCTTCCTGGACCTCTCTGGTAGTCCACTATGCTCCCGGTCCGGTCGGGATCCACCAGACCATCCTTCGTCACGTCTGTACCCGACTGAAGGCTGATCATGGCGTAAGCCTTGCGGATCATCTCGTCGTCGTCTTGCTGGTAGCTGTTGCGGTTCACGTCTATGTACTTGCTGCTGGCTGAGCAGTCCACCTTGGTCCACCAGTCGCAGGTGAGCAGCTTTTGGCTGAATATGGAGCCTATCGGGCAGAGGAACGAGGAGACCAGCACGTCGTGGCACACGTGAAACACTTGGCACCCCGCCACCTCGTCCGCGTAGTAACCTGACGAAGAAACGAGAGTATTTAGTTCTTGAGGAGTTTCTGAAATTATTTTATCATCGTCATTATAATCTTCTAATGGTTAATCTACGTTTAACAGCAGATGAAGAAGGAAATGAGTGTTTCCAATCTGTTTGAAATGATCACGACCACGAATACTCGCTTTCCAGTGTGATAATACATTGCAAAGGAATTCCAACGGACCAGAACAGAATATAAATAATTAGATTCGTTACTCAATCGATAATTAGCACACCCGTTGTATCCAACGATCGATCTTTATCTTAATGATCGAGCCAGCGCCACATTTCACTGCGTTTTCCGTCGAAAATGATCGTGCGCCAAGCAAATGTTTACGTTCGATGCACGTTACGTAATGGAGAGCGAAGTCTCGTTGCTATACCTGTTCAACATCTTTTTTTCTCCTCCTCTCACCTCTTGAATTATCTAATGGCGTGACTTCTTCCGCGAGCTTCGACTCGCGATACAAAAAGACGAGCCAGTGTCCATTGCGACGCGATCGGAAATTTCAATTAAGTCGCTCTCTTCGATCTACGAACGTTTGTCACGATTCCACTCGACGGGAAAGAGAGAGAGAGAGAGAGAGAGAGAGAATGGATATCTACTGCATCAGTGATTGATGATGGCACGAAAAACATGCACATGGTTACCGAAGTTTCTTCCAAAAGAGGGAAAAGATCAAGAGGACCCTCGAATTTCATATTAGAATTGTACTTGATTTGGCATTAATTAAGCTGATCAAAACTCGAATCAATACTATACGATGCGAAATTCTGTATACGTTTTTCAATCTCTCGTTTACAGTGTTTGTGAAATTTCAAAATATTTTATGCATAGCATGTAATACAAATGTGGGTGGCTTTTATTCTTCACTATCATGTTCAATCTTTTTATTTAAACTGTTTTTTTAACTCTCTTCTGTTTATGAATCATCACATGTTAATACTTTCTGAAAATTAAATTTATGTTAATTACTTGTACTTGCTGATTAATTACTCTTACTACAATGTTTAATTACTTTAGAATTATTTTATATTTTGTGTTTTTAAATTATTTAATTATTTTAGAATTATTTTATATTTTGTATTTTAAATTATTTAATTATTTCGGAATTATTTTATATTTTGTATTTTAAACTATTCAATTATTTCAGAATTATTTTATACTTTAGAATTTTTTATTATTATGAATTAGAATTACCAGAAATTTTATTACGTAAAAAAATATGAACTTGTACAAACAAATCAACCATCTAACAAGAAGTTTCATACTTTTCATACAATTAATATCCCAACGTTTAATTTCATTTTTCTTCTTCGTTCTCAATCGTTCAATATCTTCCCTCTTCTTCACTCTTCAAGTTCGGTACAAAAACTGCATACTTAATATTCCAACGTTTAGCTGTTTTCATCTTCTTTGTTCTGAATTACAAAGATATGAATTTACACGTACATCGACTAACAGAGAAGCAGAGAAACAGAAAAGGAATTGCTTCTTCTTCAGAAATTTCCATACAGGCCAACAACCCAATACAACGTGTTAGACTTTCACTATTTTTTCCATCGGCAAAAGTCAAACACGCGGCCAATTTGTAATCAGCTGAATAATAGCGTGCTAAGCTCTCGAACAGCGATTACCCCGCGCCAGTATTGTTTGAATTATCCGTCTGGCCTTTATTTTATTGTCGAGCTACTTTCGCCGACATTCTGCTGCTTCTCCAGCAACATCGTCTAAGTGTACAACATTATCAGGGCATTGCTCAATAAAGAAACCATACAGTAGAGTACTACACGAAGGCTGAACTTTCTTTTGCCTTTGGAACTGGTTCAAATTCCCGCCACTTATCCAAACGACGTTGTTCGCGACGGTGATTAGGTCTGTGTACGAGGTAGCCAACGAACTGCATGCGTTATTTTCACAGCGAAGAATTACGAAACTGAGGCAACATTATTTTCCTGATGTGTACGAAAATTGTAGGAGAAACGTGTGAGGAGAGTCTTTTCTATTTTGATGAAAAAGTGGAGATGGATTAGACATTAATTTTCTGGAAGTAGTTAATTAAAGATGCAATCTTGCACGAGATAACGACGAGATAAACAATTTGTAAGTAACGATAAAATAGATAAATAACCTTTGGAAATTGTACGACATGAATTCCTTCAAATGGTAGCTTCTAGGAATTAACAATAATCTTATACAAAATAGCAATAATCAAATTTCATTGTCAATTCTCAGTTATCAATAATCAATTTCATTGCCAAATAGTGTTGTATAAAAAAAATAGCAATAAAATAAATAATTCTCAAGTCATAATAAAGTAAACAGATGATTTCTAAAAAATTGTATAGTATGAATTTTCTAAAAACAAGCGACAAATCCACGCAACAGTAGCTTCAAGAAATTAACAGTTATTAGTTGTCTTATATAAAGTAATAATGTTCTATAGAAGCAATATAAAAATGAACGTTCTACAAACAAGAATAATAGACAATCTTTAATTTTTTTAATTAAAAAAAATAAGTTGTGAATTCACATAAGTAGCGATTCCAAAGAATTTGCATAGATTCTGTCCTTAATATTTAAAACATTCGAGAGGATGACAAAATCAAAAAAGAAAGAAAAAAAGATGATTTTGATGCTACAGGTGCGTCAAGAAGAGTTGGCAGTAATAATTATGTTAAAATTACATGTTGGACACTTTTGTAAGAGAAGATGGAGCTGCCATTATCTTTCGGCTAGAATCTGAACGTTGTACTAGAAAGTTGCACAATCGACCTATGTTTTATAATAGCCATGTTGTGTTGCATCTCGGCCATTATTCTCCACTTCTTTTATTTCATCTTCTAGCCTGCACGATGATTTGTACGCTCGATATTACTCTAATAAGTGCGATTGCACACAGTACAAACATACAACATGATGAACAGTATGATTATTGTTGCATTTCAGTCTCTAGTTGCTAGATGCAACTATTGCATGTAACAAATTGGACGTTTTCTACATCCTGAGGAAAAATTGAGTATTACGAAGTTTTCGTCAATCTCTTCGTGATTGAGATCGCTGTGTTTTTTTTGAAACTTTCTTCTTGATTTCTACTGTGATATTTCGTAGAACATTCATCGTTCGAATCTAGTTAACATTTATAACACTCTTGTTCAAGTGTCAAAAATTTCTAACACTCCTCTGAATTTTCTAAGTTTCGATTTCTATTGATCTGAGTTGAAGCCAACGTAAAGTAAGAAGTCGAATTTCCTTCTTTAATTTTCCGTCAAAAGATTTTAACAATTTTAAGAACAAAATCGTTGTTAATTGCATTGTTAAAAATGCTTTGGGAGGTCCCTAACGATTCCATGAACTTTATTTTAATCTGAATCTGATCTCGAATTTAATGTTATAATTAAATCAACGAAGTCAAACATCTCTTCTTTAATTTCCAACAATTGTTTGATTTTTCTTGAACTTGAAATAAAGTCTCAATTACAAATTACTATTAAAAATTCTTCAAGAGGTTACAATAGATACAAATTTCATCTAAGTTTCAATTACATTTCTGAGAAGCTACATCAAGAGAACGAACGTATGAAAAATCGAGATTACACAGAAAATGTATTATTATTGTCATTACATAAAATTTATCATTATTATAATATTAAAATTGTATTATATAGAATTTATTATTACTATAATATTAAAATTATATTACATAGAATTTATTACTATTATAATATTAAAATTACATTATACAGAATTTATTATTACTATAATATTAAAATTATATTATATAAAATTTATTATTATTATCATGTCAAATACCACGTTTGTCGATTATTTGTTACATCTCTGTCTCTCGAAACGTTTGCTCGGAACGTTCGTTCCGCGAATCGAAAGTCCACGCAAGGAGGCAAGAAGAAGATTCATTGGACTTTGCGAAGACACGGGAGACAGAAAGATAAACAACGTTTCGTTGAACGTTTCGCGAAACGTTTACCTTTCCAGGTGAAAAGCACGCTGGCAAACATTTTCGTGCGAGATTTTTGCGACAAGTTTCGCCCCACGGCTGTTGGGACGGTGACCTATTGCAAAATCGAAGAAAACACCGCGAATGGATTTCGCAGGTCGCACGTGCTGGCATCGTGTGTACGTGAGAGTCATCCTTGACATCGATGCTCCACGTGAAAAACGGTGGAGAACACGTGTAAAACAATAGTAATCGATCGTAAGATAGAGCCTGGATAGACTTGGATCATTAATGGGATTGCACGATGCATTGTAATTAATACTTTTCGTGCCTTCCGAAGAGAAGAATTGGTTCGAATTGCTGGAGTTTAAGATCAACGTTACAGTTATTATTGTTAGTTACAATCATTGTAACTAATTATCGTTGTTGTTGTAATTTTTGTTAGTTACAATTATTGGTTACAATTACAATTATATATATTATATATTATACATATTATATTGTACTGTCAGTTGTGATTAGTTATTATTATTGTTAGTTACAATCATTGTAACTAATTATCGTTGTTGTTGTAATTTTTGTTAGTTACAATCATTGGATACAATTACAATTATATATATTATATATTATATATATTATATTATACTGTCAGTTGTGATTAATTATTATTGCTAGTTACAATCATTGTAACTAATTATCGTTGTTGTTGTAATTATTGATAGTTACAATCATTGGATACAATTACAATTTTATATATTATATTGTACTGTCAGTTGTGATTAGTTATTATTGTTAGTCACAATCATTGTAACTAATTATCATTGTTGTTGTAATTTTTGTTAGTTACAATCATTGGTTACAATTGCATTTATATATATTATATATTATATATATTATATTGTACTGTCAGTTGTGATTAGTTATTATTATTGTTTACAATTGCAATTATATATATTATATATTATATATATTATACCGTACTGTCAGTTGTGATCAGTTATTATTATTAGTTACAATCATTGTAACTAATTACCGTTGTTGTTGTAATTATTGTTAGTTACAATCATTGGTTACAATTGCAATTATATATATTATATATTATATATCGTACTATCAGTTGTGATTAATTATAATTATATTTGGTTACACATTTGGTTGCACTGTTTTAATATTAAATTGTAACATTGTTAGTTTGGTCGTTAATATTATTTGATGTTAATATAATATCGTAATTCTTGTTTCTGATAATAATAATAATTTTGTCTGGTATTAATATTAAAAACAATATTAATACTTCTTTATGGACTGATTGAATTAATTAAATTGTTCTTAAAGATTCACACGTTTGATTTAAAATCAATTTTTGACACGAATTCCAAGAGGAAATTGATTTAGAAATACAAAAGGCAGTGCTTCTTTCCTGATGTGTGATGTTTATGATTAATATGTTCAATTTCGTTTGTCTACGAACTCTGTCAGAAGCAGTTTGACCAATCTGTTGATTTTATTAATACGTATGCCAGTTCCAAACACGTTTCTACGATCAGTATGATTAAGATCAAGCAGTCATATCATTGATTGCTCTGTGAACCTTGCCTAGTTCTGACGTTATTACATTAGCTGTTCCAGCAGAATCTCTTCTTCAACGTGCAGTGAAGCATTATGAAGTGAAATTAAGGATAATTGATATATACTGTGGATTTGTGTCAGTTTCATTCTCAGGAATTGAATTTCATCTTCATCTAAGAAATTCATTCTCCTGAATTCCGTATTTTTAACTTATATAGTTAAATACTGCAGACATTTTCTATCTTCCGGTGTTGTCTTTTTTGAGATGATAAAATGGATACTCTGTTAGTTATGCAAATAGAATTAATTGTAAATTCTATCTCGTCTGAAATGATTAAAATAGATACTCGGTTAATCATACAACGGAATACATATTGTATGTTATGTTCATTCTCTTGAAAATCCAGTTTTGTTTAAATTGGTATAAATCCGCAATCTAATAATGTTAATATCAAATATTAAATGGGTGCTTAAATTTTATATTTTGATATTTAACATTTAATATTGAGATTTAACGTCTATAACAAATTTCAATTATATTCATTCGTAATAATTTATTTTATTTTATTATTTCACTCGTAATATTCATATTTTTAGAAATTTAAATATTTAATATTCATTATATACATATTATTCAATGTGTGCAACATTTCAAGATTTTAGTATTGAAATTTAAATGTTGAATGTTTAAGATTCAATACTTATCGTGTACATATGTTCGTGTACATATTATCCAGATCGTTAAATTTATCAAACATTTCAAAATTTTAAAATTTAAATATTTAATATTCATTATATACATATTATTCAATGTGTGCAACATTTCAAGATTTTAGTATTGAAATTTAAATGTTGAATGTTTAAGATTCAATACTTATCGTGTACATATTATCCAGATCGTTAAATTTATCAAACATTTCAAAATTTTAAAATTTAAATATTGAATATTTAAGATTCAATATTTGTTATACGTGTGTACGTACGTACATATCGTTAAATTTATGCAACATTTCACGGTATCAAGTATTAAAGTTCAAATGTTGAATATTTAAGAGTCGACATTCAGATTGAAAAAAAAAGTCACGATTCAACGAAAAACAATGTAATTCACCTCGTGAGCGTTCCTCGCACGTGAACCCAGTCTGAGGAAGCGTCGTGTACGCCGGGTAATCAACACCTGGTTCTCCTGGCACGTTCCTCCTGATATCTGACAAATCTAAAAAAAAAAAAAATACAATCGTGTCTTAATGGTCGAACAAACTGCGTCGAATTAGCAAACGTGAGTGACACAATGCTACACAAACGAATTGGAAAGCGATGCGGCTGATTTTACATTCAAGTTCATCGTCAATGGAGATCGACGAAATATTCGAAATGAACGGCAACGTAGATAATAATATGCAGAATAAATTCTGAAGAATATCCCGCAAATCATTCTGTTCTTATGACATTAAATAAATATCATCGAACGGCGGCGAACATTTCGTTGAACTTTGAACACTGCGCTCGTGTGTGCTGAGAATGAAAGGTGTTGCATCCTGAATTGTAGTAAATGTTACGATGACTGTGAATGGTCTGTTGATTGTTTGCTCGAGCAAACACACTTGCGTTTGTTTGCAGTATCAACTTTTTCGTTGAGAGGCACGTGTGAAGTTTCATCGACATCTTTCGATAAGCGAAGCTTGAAACATTTTTCGATGAAAAATTATTTCGTGTTTCTATCTTCGGGGTGGCAATCAGTTTCGCAAGAATTTAATTCGTTAATTTCGTAGAGAAACGGAAAGAAACTGAAATACTGTATATTGTGGAAATTTTCAATAAAAAAAGCAAAAAATTTTCTTCAGATCAACATCGTTGGTCAATATAATAAAGCTACTTGTATTATGTGATACTGAATATAATAATAAACATATAGTGGTTAATACACAAAGGTTTTGGGAAATGTGATTACGACGGATTAAAACTGATCCAGCAATTGAAAAGAATATTAGAACCACCGGAATAATTCTCAAACTTCACTTTAAATTGCATAAATTTACAATTGATCAATTTTAAAATAAATTTAAACCCGCAACTTTCCATCAGGATTACACAGATTCACGTTAATTTGCCTGTAATTTATCTACAATCTTACAGATTTATAAATCAGCTGTACAAACACAAAAGTGTCTGCGTTTTTAAAAATATGCAAATGAAAGCCTGGATCATAAACTTCTCTTCGTTCCTTTCACTTGAAAATAAATTCAACGTTTCAATGACCGGTAATCGCAATGTTAATAAAAAAAAAAAAAAAAAAAAAAAAAAAGAAGAGCGTATTAAGAAATAGAGATCCGTAGGAAAAGAAGTATAGTGTATTATAAACGAAGGCGATTGGAAATTCAAATAACACGAAATTCACGCCTGGATCTTGCGCAAAGCAGCATGGTGACGGCCGATGGCGAGTCAAGGTCGCGAGAAGGACCTCGCCAAGATAATTGAGCGCGTGTGACATTTAAAAGGATCAATCGGCTCAAGCGGCGCCACACGTGATTCCTTCGATTCGCTTCTTGTAATCCGCGAAAGGTTTCACGTGACCTATCTGCCGTGATTTTTCCACCGTACGTCATACCTATCGCCTTTCACGCCACATCATAACAGACTCTCTCGTCTTGGTATTTTTTTTTTTTTCTCAACATGGCGAACGTCTATCACTCGATATTTAAGGTACACTATTATTAAATCTCTCGCGCTGGAATGACGAGAATTCTTTGTCCCAAATTGCAACATTTTCTCAGTTTTAAGTGTATATTTAAATGCAAGGCAAAGCAAATGATAAGTTTATTGTTTCTTAACCATCTCTAGCCAGTGATGTCACACGGTTCGGTTCGGTCACTCGTTATGGTCCGCAATCAGTTTGCCGGCGCAACTGGTTTAATCGCAGAGATCCATGTCCGTTTCTCAAATTTTAAACGGAAGAAAGATATCTTGTGGATCTTAATTGATCGTATCGTAACTGGATCGGTGGATTTTCATGCGTGGGAAATTAGCGCGAAACAGATAAAAATAAATATGTATAAATAAACAGATACGAATAAATATTCAAAATGAAATATCTGTAATTTTGTAATGATATGTAACAAATTATAATAAAATATTATATTATAGTATTATATAATAAAATATTATATTATAATATTATACAATAAATTATAATAAAATATATTATAGTATTATATAATATAATAATATTATATAATAAATTATAATAAAATATTATATTATAGACAATTCGAAGCTAGCTGGACTCTAATGTTTTAATTATCTTCGCAAGAATAGGAATTTGAAGGAGTTCAGTGAAGAAAAAATTCGAAGAAATTGAAATGTTTATGATTTATAATTTAATAAATAACTTGGTTCTTAATAGATGAACTGTAGCAGTATTACACCTATAATAAACTTTGTGGTTTTTTCTTGCGATTTATTTATCTTTTCCAGAAACCGTAAAAAAAAACATCGAAATCTTTGATTTCTTCTCTAGATATTAAAAATTTGCAAATGTACACCATGAAGATTCGTATTTCGTAAGATGAAGAAATGTGAAAAGGAAGAGGAGAACTTGTAAAATATATGGTCGATAGTTGGAGTTATTTTCTTCGTATTCTTTGGAGACCTTGGCAATTTGGATTCACCTACTGATTTTCTCATAATTCCTGCAGCTAATGTCAAACGTGGTAATTTATCGCGTTTCAATAGACCTTCGTAGCGAGATTATACCTCGCGTCAAAGATTTCTCTACTTATTAGAAAGAGATTAGCGGCTAGCTCTGAAACATAATTGCAATATGAAAACATGAAATTGTCATCAAGTCTTTCTGTTTCTCTATGTTCTTTTCATTTTCTTCGCGCTTTGTATTTCCGCAACGGCTATAACGAATTTTTTTTTTTTTATATTCTTATCGACATATTTATAAATATTAGGTCACTTTTAGGAAAGTTGAACAAGCCTCAAAGATCACCAAGAATTTATCGGAATTATCTGTCAAAGTGACGAATTATTTAAAATAGAAACTTTGTGCATTTGCAACGATGAAGTTTTAAAAATTCCGAATGGTTTTCTTTTCTTGTTTATAAAGCAGGCAAATAAAATCTTCTTCATTTCGTTATAAAAATTCCAACACTTGATACAGATTATAACCACTTATCTAATCATTTGAATTGAAACCTTTAGTTACAAAGAGTCTGTGTAAAATCATCCAACAAACGACGAATAATAACAACGATAAACAGCGATTCCGTTTTTGCATTAATGAATCAGAATCGGTGTCAACGCGTAATCAAGTCGTAAAAATGAAGGAAGATGAATAACATTACCGCCTAAGCGTCAAATAATTAACATATTGCCAATCCTTTTTATTAAGTCCTTTGCCAGCGCGTTCGTACAACAGCGTTGTATGCTAATAGCAAACTATCGTTTAGACGATCGTGTCAATGGTTAAGAATGGTGTCAAGAGTTATTAATCGCTACGTATGAAACAACTAACGCGCAAAGGTGAAATGGAAAATGGAAAATTGAGAAATTGAGAAATAATGAGGATTCTTCCAGGGAATTGGAATCTAGCAAGAAGACAATTTCAGTTTTTCTTTTTTATATTGGAAACTCTGAGAAAGGAAGGAGCTCCTTGACCCCCTTCCCACTCCCCGACTGATTATTTTCATAATAAAATCACTTTGCAGATAGTTATCGTCGTTTCCTGTTAACGATCTTTCTATTCATAATGCCACCAAGTTTGTTCGTCCCGTGGCATTGTTCACCGACCATTAATTGTCACGATGGCTGACAGTATCTGGATGTCTATCGTAATTTAAAGTTTATGGGACAATTAACCCTTTACTCTCATATTTAAAAATTTGTACAATTTTCTGCATGAAATTATTTCTGTTTTTGCTAACGTAAGATAAATTCATTATCATTATAGTATACTGATATCGTATGATACTGCCATACAAGTTTGAAAGACAATTAACCCTTTACTCTCGTATTTAAAAATTTGTACAATTTTCTGCATGAAATTATTCCTGTTTTTGCTAACATGAGATAAATTCATTATCGTTATAGTATATTGATATCATATGATACTACAAGTTTGAGAGACAATTAACCCTTTACTCTCATATTTAAAAATTTGTATAATCTTCTCCATGAAATATATATATATGAAATATAAATATATATATATATATATTTCGTTTTTACTAACATAAGATAAATTCATTATTATTATAGTACATTAACATCATACGCTACTATCAATTCATTGGTACTACTGACTGAATTATCAAAGTATTAATAATTTAATTAAATTCGTATTAGCTAGATTAAACTACTTATTCAATTAATATTTCTCTATATTTTTATATATTCTATTATGCTACATATACGTATACATATATTATGTTGCATGTATTATATATGTTATAATATCATAATATATAGTATATAATACCTATATTATGTTACATTGTATATTGTATATTATTATAACTATATACATTATATATATTATAATATATTATAATAACTATATAATACGTTACATCATAATATATATTATACATATATGTATACATTCTTCAGAACCCCTTTTCACACATTTTACACTCGAACATATTAAACATTTTGCACAAGTTAGCTGACCAAACACGTTCGCAACAAAAGAACGAAAGCAAAGGCAATCTAACATCCGTCATTTTGACAAATTCGGTCGATCCTACCGTTGATTGGTTCGGAATTACACCGTTGAAATTACACGTGGCGCTAATTAGCGAAGAATTCCACGCAGAGAAAAAAAAGGGGGGGGGGGAAACACGATACAAATGATCTACCTGTTTTCTCCTCGTAAGGATCGTACTGGCCACCTGCAGATCCATAACTGTCAAACGCTCCCTCTTCTTCCGGATCGAAGAACTTCCTGGAACGACATCATAGGCTGGTTAATCGTAGGCACGCATCCGTGTGCGAGTGCACGCGAAATGAAACGAAACGAAACGAACGAGCGATCAATACCTGCCCCTGGTGCCATCGATAGCTCTTCGTGACAGGAAGCTTCTCTTTGGGATTTCATGTTCAAGACTGCCGTGAACGTTGCACAAGGCCAGCGTCGCGAGACCTGCGCAAACAGAAACGTCCACGTTTGAAGATGTTTCGCAGACAAGTGTTTTAAGAACGTACGTAAAACAATTGGACAGACGCGAAATTTCAAGATGAAAGAGAAAAAAAGAAAGAACGCACGAGGGGTGTTCTCTTATTTGAGATCTAGAAGTTGCAAACGAGCAAATACCGAATGTAACAATAATTCTGTACCTAGAAGATATTCTCTAACGCGCGAGAATCGTCGAACATTTTTCCAAAGTGACCATTTTCAATTACTTGTTATGTTAACAAATATTAAATAATATTACAGGATTACGATGACTACGATTCTTTTGCTGATATCTCGTGGCTTCCGGATTGCATTCAAACATTGATGAGTATAATTACGATAGTCATCGAAAAGTGTTCGCAAAGTTTCACGTGATATGTTCACAAAATGATATGTTCAAAAAGGAAGATATCGATATCTTTCCAACTTCAGAAAGTTCGTCTCTCAAAAAAGTAAATTTCAATTTTCCTCAAATTTATCTTGGACAGCGCGACGTTATTAATCTCGGTATTTGAATGTTCAATGTTCAAACGTTCGAATGAATTTTCCAACATCTCCGGGGCTGTAGGCTCTCGGTCTCTTTGTAATTTCGACTCTTGCAAACGGGACGAATGACGTATGCGCTTATCATCTCCCGATTCGCGAATTCCACTTTCTACTTCGTATTACATATGCGTACAACGTTCCAGCATTCCAACACCGGATCCTCTGCGAGTAAACATCGTCCTTTTACAGTTTCCCCTAATCGAAACATCCATTTACACCGCGTCGCTTCTGGGAGTTATTAATTCAATTAAACAACAAATAATTAGATAACAATATCATTACCCTATCATAAAAAATTACCATCTCGTTGATTTATTAATTTATCAGTCTGGCAATTTATCATTAGACAATCAATTTGAACTACCAATCAAATGCCAAAAATATTATTAGATATTATTATTAGATATTATTAGATATTATTATGTTACCATAAAAAGTTACCATCCTTTACGAATTTATCATTTTAGTAATATCATTACCCTACTATAAGAAATTACCATCTCATTAATTTATTAATTTGTCAGTTTAGAAACTTATCATTAGAACTATCAATTCGAATGTCCAATCAAATGTCAAAAATAACAGATATTATTATGTTACCATAAAAAGTTACCATTCTATCCTTTACGAATTTATCATTTTAGTAATATCATTACCCTACTATAAGAAATTACCATCTCATTAATTTATTAATTTGTCAGTTTAGAAACTTATCATTAGAACTATCAATTCAAATGTCCAATCAAATGTCAAAAATAACAAATATTGTTATGTTACCATCCTTTACGAATTTATCATTTTAGTAATATCATTACCTTACTATAAGAAATTACCATCTCATTAATTTATTAATTTGTCAGTTTAGAGATTTATCATTAGACAATCAGTTTCATTTGAACTATCAATTCAAATATCCAATCAAATGCCAAAAATAACAAATATTGTTATGTTACCATAAAAAGTTACCATCCTTTACGAATTTATCATTTTAGTAATATCATTACCTTACTATAAGAAATTACCATCTCATTAATTTATTAATTTGTCAGTTTAGAAATTTATCATTAGACAATCAATTTCATTTGAACTATCAATTCAAATGTCCAATCAAATGCCAAAAATAACAGATATTATTATGTTACCATAAAAAGTTACCATTTTATACGTTCACGAATTCGTCATTTTAAGTAATTTATTATTGGATGTTCGGATTATCCATTCAACCAAATTTTGTGCTATTAATTCAGTAGGATATTCGATCAAGAAGACACTGAAAGTAACATCAATCTGTCAAATTAACATTCAATCTCGTAAAACAATGAAGCGAAGTGAAAGAATAGTCTCACGATCTGGTTCCACAGACAAGTTCCATCACAAGTTCGAGAGTAAAGAGGCACACGGTGATTCGTTGGAAATGTTAGAACCGGTACTCGAATATTTCACGAAAAGTGGCACGTTCTGTTCGTTTTGCAAAAACGGGCGTGTTTCAGTTTGCAGAGAGAGTAAAGAAGCGTGTCAAGATCAAATCACGGAGACATATGTATCAAGCGAAGTTACAACTTCATTATAAGACTACAAGGACGACGCTCGTACGGATGAAAATACGCGGCTGAATTTGAATTCTTGGGGAAAAAAATCCTTGAGCCCACGCGAGGCGACTAAGTTGCGAGGCGAATTCGAAAGTTGACCAGTGAGCAAGTAAAAGTGGCAAAAGTCGAGCGAATTTTCGAGACGTTAGCGAGTGCAGACGATTCATTAGCATCGTCGTCTGGATACTTTCGCCATTAACAGCGTTAATCGTTCGTGTCTGTACTAATTTCCGGAACTATGGACTCGTTAACTATGAACTGTGTTTAACGAGAAGAAATTACCTTTTGTCAAAATTTTCGTGGAAACTTATGTAAAACATACGAGCCACGAGTCTTTCGAGTAGAATTTTTCTTCGAATTTTTAAACGAAGAAAGCAAAGAAAATTTGAGGATTTCGTCGATACTACGATTTATTTTGGAATAATATTAATAAAATTCTATTGGCAATTATTTTTGTTGTCAGTGTGGAATCACGAACGGATTAAATTTCCAATTTAATCGTTTTTCATCCGTTTTTAATATGATTTAATTTTTTGAAAGTTTCGTCACAATGTTTAACGTTAAAATTCTGTTCAATAATAATATAAATAGTTTGAATTGTTTAATACTATTGTAGAACTACTAGAAATGATCAAAATGATCAATTTATAATTTTCCATAGAAATCTTATATATTTATGATCTTCAAAAAAACACATAAATAGAAGCTCGTGTGTATATATATATATATTAATTAGTATTTTATATAACAATATTTCATACGTAAATCAGAAGAAGAAAAAAGTTAAGTTCCTACGCTCTTCTTTTTGTTCGATTTGCGTCAACATTAAATCGCGAAACTAAACGAACCAAATTTTCATTTTTGCATTTCACAAATAGCAAAAGTGTCGTCTATAATTAAAAAACGGACAAAATTCAAAGAGAAGCCCAAAGCAAGAGGAACAGAGAGAAGAATCAATTGATCTTACATTCATTGCCCCTGCTCTTCTACTCGCGTTGAAATTGAATAAACCGAATAAACCGAAAACACATAGGCTCGCGCCGAGTTTGCAGAAATATTGTACAATACCGACGTTGTTTTCTGAAATTACAGTCACCCGGCAACGGGTTAATGATGCAGCCACTGCGTCACTAATATTTCGCCACCTTGAAGATTCTTTTTCTTGGAAGCAACGGGTCTGTTGCAGTAACAAGAGCGTGGCTCAGAGGCGATGGAAATTTAGTGTTCCTGGTTAACGCAACACAAATATGAATTAGTTGCCACCGCTTCTACTGTAGATGTCGAAACGAACACGGAGATTCCTCTAACAGTAATCGCGAATTACGTGACACGAAACAGGTAGAGGAGAAAAGAGAAAAAAAGAGTGACGATTATTAAGAAACAGATAGGCGTTTCTTCCAAATGATCTTAAACGCCTAAATTGTTAGATGAGGCGGACTAACTGGAGGCTTTCGAGAAAAAAGCGCGATTTCATTTTCTGCTTGCTCTCTTACGACACGATTTTAGCAAATAGATTTTGCAACGAATTGCAACAGATTATTAATTTTGTTTGAAACTGATCACTTTGATCACGATCGATTTCTACGTGAAATTTGTTATTTTAATTAATATGGCCGGATCTCACTCTCAGGTTAGTGAGATTTTTAAGTAACGTAACTCGTAAGAGATTTCGTGAGCAAGTACAGATCTTAATCCCCAAGTGGATTTATTTATTATTATTCAAATTATTTCGATCTGACGTTTAATTTACATAAAAATTGATAAATAAAAAATAAATTTTCCTCCACAAGATTAAACATAATATTGTGACATTTATAAAATATTTGGTCACTTATGGGAACTGTTTATGAATATAAAGTATAGATCTTTCTCAACTGTGATCTTAATCCCCAAGTGGATTTATTTATTATTATTCAAATTATTTCGAGTTGACGTTTAATTTACATAAAAATTGATAAATAAAAGTAAATTTTCTTCCACAAGATTAAACATAATATTGTGACATTTATGAAGTATTTGATCACTTATGATCTGTTTATATATTGTATCATACACATCATACAATCATTAACCTAGAATTAAATACAAAATCAGACGTGGAAAATTATTAGCTCAAAATTCAAATACATAATTACACGTGATACGATTGACAAGTGACACAGTTCAAAACCAAACACGAGAAAGAGAAATCGAGAAATCGTAATTATTGATATAACTATTAGTTTAAAATCAAACATGAGAAAAAGAAGAGAAAGGAAATTGAAATGATTACAGCTGAAAATTAATTGCAACGCGAGAATTGTATCTTTAAATGCACCACTGTTGAACGAACAGTTCAGGACGAACACGATAGATCGATCGATCGAGCGAATCGAGACGTTTCCCAACGAGCCAGTGACACACGTGTATCGCAGTGGTTCGGTAAGAAAAAAAAAAAAAAAAGAAGAAGAAAAAGAAAAACCGTAGCAGAGCAGTTTCAGGCTTGTCTCGGTCGCTTTCTCGCGTGTAACCCAATTAAAAAAATATAGCGCGCGTACGGTGATGTCATTGAGAATGCGAGATAACGGGACACAGCACGCGTTGTCGTGGGAGGGGCAATTATTATTGACAATCGAAGTTCCACGGATTCCTTGGAACGATCGATCCTTCTGCTCGAGAGAGAGAGAGAGAGAGAGAGAGAGAGAGAGAGATAAAATTGATCCTTGCCTGTGGCTCTGTACCCCCGGTAGTTGCTGACATTAAAAAGATGAGCCAAGAAAGGTCACAATGATGCGCGGCTAAGAAGTTGGGAACCTGTGCATACCGCGGATCGTGAAAGACCAGGTCAACTGACTGAGTTTTCATATCAACTCATTGGACTCATTGCGCAATCCACAGATTTAATAACATACAAATCTAGAGTTAGTTACACCAACTTTTTTTTTTATCGTGAAATTTCGTTCCAGCCTATTAAACACATACAGTTGCGTGGATCTGATTCGTTTCAATGTGTAGGTTGCTGATATTTCAACTGCACGATTACCTAATTTACCTGAACTGTCGAATTTCTCGAAACTTTGCAAATAAAAATTATTTATGGTTGAAGAAAAGTATCATTCAGTGATTCACTCGTAATTTATAATTCATCGATATTAAATCAAAGTCAAGCTATCGTTTTATTGTGAAATTTCTACTATTATCTCTGTTTTATTTTATTCTGCTTTCAATTGATTTCTTTCACACTTTCGTTCTCATTCTCGTCACGCGGAAACCAGCGGCCACGTTAAATTAAATTACAATTCGATCAGGCTACTGGATTGATGCACGAATGACGGTGAGAATTTATCCGTGAAAGGATGTTATGCAATCTCTGCATGTATATTCGGTGAGGTAAACAATGAACTGCAACAAGCGGTATAAAATAATTACGAGATCGCCTATCATCAACTTACACGTAATTTACTAGATATATTAAAAAAATTATAATATCTTTTTCAATCGAAATGTAGAAAACTTCATTTCGTTTCATACTTAAAAAGAAGAGAGATGAAGAAACAATAAAAGTAATAATGTAAAACTAAGAACATTAAATAAAATAAAAGTAAATTACTACAAAATAATAATTTGAAACATTGAAATTTTAATTTAATTAAATTTTATTTGTTATTATGTCACGTGCACTTCATCAGATATATATTTCCTCAGAATTAAACGTAAGAAATTCCATTTCGTTTTTCACACTTAGAATTTAGAAATGAAGATAAAAGACACTGGAGAAATTCACCCCCTCCTTCTTAATTAAAAACTTTTTAATTACGAACACAATCAATACTTTATGCCTCGTGGAGTGTAATTTGCAAGAAACGAGAAGAACATCGTGGAATGGTAATTTTTCAAGTAATTCAGAAAGTTCAATCCAGATTTGTGAGAAGTTTCGACAGCAAAAATTCCGATCTCTGCCTCGTCTAACCCATTGTACGAATATCTGCATGTTACTTCCGATCAATTGAATCTCTCTCGTTCGTTCGTACAGTCGTAACAGAGTTTCATTATGTACCAAACAGAGCCGTGAGAATATATTTGCATTTTCCTGTCTCTCGTGCAGTTTATGAATCACGAAGTATTTCGCTCGTATTCGACTATATATAACGTACGTGTGAAAATGTAATTGCAAACGTCGTGCATTGCAAATTATTTCGAAGTTCGTTACTAGACTTACAGACATGCTCATAATTTTGAGAATTTTATTGAGCCTCTGTAGACAAAATCGTTTGTCAACTGTTATGCTACAATTTGAATATTTTACACATTTTCGTATATCGTGTGAAATTACATGAAACTTGCAATTCCTTGAAAATATAATCGACGAATTAGAAGCATATTCAATATTAAGATAAAAGTCGCTAAATCGTAGCCTAACTCTGAACAAAATACAAATAAATGAAAATAAAAGAAACGTCGATCTGTTATACTTTTAATATATATATATATTATTCAACTTTTATTACTCTCAATCGCGAAATTCTGAATGTTTTCGTTTAATCTGATTTGATTTACATTGCTAGATCATAATCTAATTTTATCAGGCTAATACAATATTTATAATAATAACAATTATTATAGATACTGTAAAAAAATAATAAATTATAAATAAAATTTACTAAGGGAAGTCATTATTTCTGTTGGAATCGTACCGTGTTCCAAATTGAATATAAATCAAAAATTTCAAACAGTTCATCGTTATATCACATCATGGAAAAGAGATCAATTATTTCGTCAATTCACTAGGTAAATGCCAAACGAAATAAATCACTCCCACGCAACACCCACAATGTCGAAACAATGGTTCTCCAGGAGGATCACGGTGTGATTCATCATTTCTGAATTCCAACTAATGTCAGCTTCATAATTCTATTAATAAAATATAACTTCGACCTTACTGACCATTGTAGATGTTTCTTTCGTACACTCTCGTCAGTCACAATCACGTTCAAACAGTAATTGGACATTTGAATTTAACACAAGTCAAGCTGATAGATATGATATCATGCGTCAGATGCTAGATTAAAAATTGGACTCTTCGAATCAACCACAGACTCTACGCGCAAGTCGAATCAAGCAAACGTGCGATACAAGCCAAACACCTTGAAATTTAACGTTATTTAATGAAAGAAAATTAAAATTAAATGTGCGAGTTAAGAACTGAATACCTCGAGTTACAAACTGTAATACCACGAATCGATCAAACTATCGAATCATGACTAAACGAATTAAACATCCAACTTTAATACAATCACATCAAACTTCAGACATCTCTCCGAAAACAAAACTCCAAACTTCAAACATCTCGAATCAACTACATTCCACTCGAACAACTGTCCATAATTTGCACCAATTTATATCAACAAATTAAATAACTGACTTCAATACTATATCAAACCTCCAAACACCGAATATCTCGTGTCAACCACATCATACTCAACAATTTATACCAATTTATACCAACGAATTAAATATTTAACTATAGTACAACATCGAAGCTCCAGACATCAATCGATCATGTCACACTCAACGTACATCACGAAACGAACGAATTAAATATTCAACTACACTGCAACATCGAAACTCCAAACTCCAATCGATCATATCACACTCAACGTACAATCCAACGTCCATACACTCCAACAACAATCAGCAAACACCAAATAATTAATCAGTTTAATCAATTAGAAATCCTTCGTGCCATCAATTAAACATTACACGGATGAAGAATCTGTGTAGCTGAAACCACGTCGAACCGCACGAAACCCTCGTCAAACCCTCGCCAAGCAGAACACCTCGCCATTTAACGCGCGATAATGCGATCCTCGGTTTCGAGACGAGTTTCGAGACGGGTTCTTCGGACTCTACCAATGGACAGTTCTTACCTGTCGCTCTAAGGAACGGACCTATGTTCCCTCCCATCCCTCCCCCCCGATAAATCTGATCTGATGACGGAAAGTCGAGCGGCCTGATACATTTACACGGAGCCGCGAGAAGAGGGAAATTCGATTCCAGTTCACGTTCGCCACACTTACACAGAACGGGCAGCGTGGTCGGCTGCATTTTGTCGCACGTTGCATGAGTGTCCCGACGATGGTGTACGACGTCGAACGTCCGGCCAGTCAGTGTAGCAGCCGATGCACTGCGACTACACCGATCTACTCGCCCGAGAGCCTCTTCTTCCAGGCTTCTGAAACGAAAAGGGAAGGGATCACGCGCCTCTTACCTTTCTTCTTCTCGCTTTCCACCTCTCACCCGCGCGCCGTACACGCATCGGTCATCCCTTCGCGAGGAGGAATTCCTGCCGCGCCTCTGGCCACCGAGGAAATTTGGTAGTTGTTCATCGTTTTTTTTTTTTTCTTATTTTTCAGTCGTGGTCAGCTTGGGATTGGCTTGCTCGAGTTGCTTCAAGCTTGATTTCCTTGTAAACGATGGCGTTTTAAATGAATTTTTATTTGTTATAATTTTATTTGTTAACTTTTATCTCCTTTTTTTCCACCTTAATTCACTGTGGTTATAGCTCTAATACTGGAGTATCTTGTGTACTGTATTTTTCTGAAAAATTGAAGTCATTATAATTTCATTCGTTGATTTTTGTCTTCTTTTCTTCATCTTATTTTACCTTGGTTATAGCTCTAATACTGAAGTATCTTGTGTAGTGTATTTTTCTGAAAAATTGAAGTCATTATAATTTCATTCGTTGATTTTTGTCTTTTTTTCTTCATCTTAGTTTCACCTTGGTTATAGCTCTAATACTGAAGTATCTTGTGTAGTGTATTTTTCTGAAAAATTGAAGTCATTATAATTTCATTCGTTGATTTTTGTCTTTTTTTCTTCATCTTAGTTTCACCTTGGTTATAGCTCTAATACTGAAGTATCTTGTGTAGTGTATTTTTCTGAAAAATTGAAGTCATTATAATTTCATTCGTTGATTTTTGTCTTTTTTTCTTCATCTTAGTTTCACCTTGGTTATAGCTCTAATACTGAAGTATCTTATGTACTGTATTTTTCTGAAAAATTGAAGTCATTATAATTTCATTCGTTGATTTTTGTCTTTTTTTCTTCATCTTAGTTTCACCTTGGTTATAGCTCTAATACTGAAGTATCTTGTGTACTGTATTTTTCTGAAAAATTGAAGTCATTATAATTTCATTCGTTGATTTTTGTCTTTTTTTCTTCATCTTATTTCACCTTGGTTATAGCTCTAATACTGAAGTA
This sequence comes from Tetragonisca angustula, assembly GCA_036937485.2. Lineage (NCBI taxonomy): Eukaryota > Metazoa > Arthropoda > Insecta > Hymenoptera > Apidae > Tetragonisca > Tetragonisca angustula. Next base: position 1,776,048 of record JAWNGG020000014.1, read on the forward strand.
TCTTGTGTAGTGTATTTTTTTGAAAAATTGAAGTCATTATAATTTCATTCGTTGATTTTTGTCTTTTTTTCTTCATCTTATTTCACCTTGGTTATAGCTCTAATACTGAAGTATCTTGTGTACTGTATTTTTCTGAAAAATTGAAGTCATTATAATTTCATTCGTTGATTTTTGTCTTTTTTTCTTCATCTTATTTCACCTTGGTTATAGCTCTAATACTGAAGTATCTTGTGTAGTGTATTTTTCTGAAAAATTGAAGTCATTATAATTTCATTCGTTGATTTTTGTCTTCTTTTCTTCATCTTATTTTACCTTGGTTATAGCTCTAATATTGGAGTATCGTATGTACTGTATTTTTCTCTAAAATTGAACTTAAAATTTCGTTTGGTAGCTACAATTGAAGGAAATTCGCTAACGACTCAATGTGATCTACTCCCATAATGACACTCTCAACTGTACACCGGAACTGTAGAATCATTCCTTCAATTGGTATCCTTGAATAGAATCTATTTAATATATAATGGAATATAAAATGAAATCTATTTGTATAAATAGAATGAATAAAAATCGCTAAATATTTTGTAAACATGTTAGACGAAATTTATAAAACTTAATTAGGCTACAGATGGGGTTTTAAATTAGGTGTTGCGTCGTGTCGTGAAATATGTAAAATGCGTTAGTATTAAGTTAATATTAATTTTAGTGGGATAAGTAAAATTCTATATGAGACGCATATTTGTTCAACCTTTCTATTGAACATAATCGAAAGTATCTCTCATATAGAATTATGTAATTAATTCAAGCTTTAGTGTAATGTCAATAAAAAAATTTAGCTTTCCACGTTGATTCTTTTACTGTTCGGTTTTGCACAACGATCAAGGTATTGAAGAGAACTGATCTGTTCATGAATTCATGTTTTAAATTAGTAAATTTCAACGAGAGACTTCAATCTCTAAAACGATGGTAGATCCATCAATTACAAACACTTTTTCTACATTTTTACGCGCAGTTGAACCTTTACAATTTTCCAATCACAGGACGTAAAGTTTCCAAAAATAATGAATTCGCGACTGCCAAAAGTAACTTTGAAACTTCGCGCTTTGAAACTGTTATATACCAACTAATGATCGTTATATTACGAGGTTACTACGTCAGTTCGAATTAGGGTCAAATTTTCATTTGTCGTCGTCGCACAGTTCATGCTCTTCACTGTTACACACAAGTCGCAGATCGACTGCTCGACTGGAAGGTCGACAGTTTACAGAGGTGTTTACTATTCGTCGCATCTGCCGTTTCGTTCCCCGATCGAGGAGTCTCAGGTGCTGGCAATTAAAATGGAAAGTGGAGCGGGCTGGATAAAGTCAGTCGGCCGAGGAAAACACACCTCGAGGGAGCTGACAACGTTGCGTGGATCAATCTCCTTTCGATGGCTCTTTCGGGTTTTTGTAACACGCCTCGACGCCTCGTTCCACGATCTTTGCCACCGATCTGACATTTATCGCAAGTTGGCGTATGCCTCGGTTGCTCTCGTCGCGTCAGCATTCGATGAAAAACTCGATGAATTGGCGAATTTTGGGCAGTAGGTTCTAACGACAGTTCCTTGCGATTTGAAAGAAATCTGAAGAACGAGATTGAGATGAATTTGGTCCGTTGGCGTGTCCTTGGAATGGAATTTTCATTCATTTCCATCGTTCAAACGCTCGTTTAACATATTGTTAGTATCGCCTTCTGATTTTTCATTCAGTCTCGTACCTCGTTACATTTGTAGTTCTCATAATGGGTATTTGCCCGTGACAAAATGAGTAAATAAATAATTTGCCAATAGACAAAGCTCGAAACGAATTTCGAGATTGCCGAGAAATCTGGCGATTCCAAACAGAAAATACGCGATTAAAAGTTTCGGTGGCCGAGATTCAGGTTTCCACCCACTTGACGAGCACGACAAACCAGACAATAGTGCCAAAAGCCTAACAGCGTGTTGGGCTGCCTTCGAAACCACAACATCCCACATCCTTTTTGTTCCCCAAGCTGCCATTTCCATCCTCCGCAGCCGTGGCAGGAGCAAAGGTCTCTTGGAATATGATTGTAAAGGTACGAGCGACTTAAATGTACGGCCACGTCGACATCTTGGCGCGTATAATTGAAGAAACAGGACACGTTATGCAAGTTCGATGACATTGCCACCTCGCCTACAACCTTTCTCTCTTTCCTCGACTTTCCTGCCTTCTACTTGCTCTGTTTGCACCATTCCACCATCTTTCTTTTTAATCTTCCCCCTGATGCCTCATTCTTCTCTCTTCTCCTTTAACTCTTTCTCATTTCTCGCACCTCTTTGACTCGACTTATTACAGATACTCGCTTTTATGTTCGTCCTCTCTTTTCGATAAAATGTGGAACAGTGAATGAAAGAAGGTATGAAATTGGTATTTATTTACGTGCGCGTATGAAGTATTAAAAAAGTAGGCGACGAAAGTTTAGTATTCTAGAAGATAATATAAGAACGATTTTTGTATCATTTGTTTGGTGAAAAGAAATTTTTAATAGTGTGCTATTTTCTTGTTCCGTGGTATATTACACGACTCTTGTTATGTCAATGTTTCAAGCGTTTTATTTAATAAATATCTAAATCTTTTACAAGTGTTTTAAATACGAAGCTTAGAGAGTGAATTCTCCTTTGTCAGATTTGTTTCCCTCGTTTGTTGCCTTTATATTACTTTGAAATTCATTTCAAGCCGTTTTGTCAGCGAGGAAATATTTACGAATCAGGAAACTGTAGAAAATATCATAGAATATAGTGAAGATATTTTATTATATCAATTGATACTGTGAGATAACGATTTGAAGAATTTAGAATTAACTGGAAGAAACGCAGTTCTTAATTTGACTCGATCAAATTTTACATTCAAAATTGTCACTATTCAAACTTCAGACATTCCATACGTCACAATTTCCCAAGCACGTTTCAGTCTAAACAGAACATTCGCACATTTTTATTCTATACCCGCAGTTTACGATCAATTATACACGTTGTTGTCCTAAATATTCTCGATGCGGACCAAACTCGCGAACACTTTTAACAAATAACCAGCAGCCTCGAGATACTTGCCAACGCACGTGCCATGTATTTTATTTCACTTCAAGATCTTCTGAAAATTCACTCTTAACCAACTGTCGTCAGGAACTTCGACGAACGTCAGATTCGACCCGGATAAAGTCCAGCCCGAAGAAAGACTTCAATACACCTGGACGTTCCCTCTGCTTGTAGATAAAATCTAAAGTCTAATTCGCGAGCGTCACAGTTGTCGATCGTTCGCTTCTAATTTTCCATTCCTCGCTACGTGACTGTTCAATGGCCCCCCGAGCTCTTTCGCGTCGGGAAGCCACTTTCCTCTTGCGTAATCCCGTTTTCTGTCTTTCCACGACCCTTTCGATCCCCTGGCTCCACCGTTCCCTCGATCTTCGATCGTTCGTCGGCCAGTTTCATCGTCGAACACCTTTACGAGCATCAGCACGGATCTCTAGGCTCCCTCCTGGGAATCGATTGCGATTTCACGTACGTATGTACGTACGTACTTGCGCTGACCAACGAGTACGGTCATCGATCGGAATCTCTGACTGAGGTGCGTCCGTGTTGCGCTCCGATATTGCAGCATCGATATGGATGACATTTCTTGGCAAACTATTGGAACTGTCGGAAGATCGTTTGATCCGAAATTACCAGTTTTAATTTTTTTTTTTCCTGTTTTTTATAGAAGCTTTATATAAATCTGCGACACTGGGCAGTTTTAGAAATCTCAGTGGTGTTTGATAAAATTTACAAAGTGGTCTGAATATCTAGAATATTTGTGAATATCTCACTTTTGAATATTTCTAGAGAATTACTTGACAAACTACTAGCAACTAGAACTATCGAAAGTTTGATCCAAAATTACCAGTTTTAATTTTTTTTTGTTTTTTTAATAGAAACTTTATATAAATTTGCAAACTGGGCAGTTTTAGAAGTCTCAGTGGTGTTTGATAAAATTTACAAAGTGGTCTGAATATCTAGAATATTTGTGAATATCTCACTTTTGAATATTTCTAGAGAATTACTTGACAAACTACTAGCAACTAGAACTATTGAAAGTTTGATCCAAAATTACCAGTTTTAATTTTTTTTCGTTTTTTTAAATAGAAACTTTATATAAGTTTGCAAACTGGACAGTTTTAGAGATCTCAGTGGGGTTTGATAAAATTTACAGGGTCTAATAAGAATTAGCAACTCTGAATATCTAGAATATTTATGAGTATCTCACTTTTGAATATTTCTAGAGAATTACTTGACAAACTACTAGCAACTAGAACTATCGAAAGTTTGATCCAAAATTACCAGTTTTAATTTTTTTTTGTTTTTTTAATAGAAACTTTATATAAATTTGCAAATTGGGCAGTTTTAGAAATCTCAGTGGTGTTTGATAAAATTTACAGGGTCTAATAAGAATTAGCAAGTCTGAATATCTAGAATATTTGTGAATATCTCACTTTTGAATATTTTTAGAGAATTACTTGACAAACTACTAGCAACTAGAACTATCGAAAGTTTGATCCAAAATTACCAGTTTCAATTTTTTTTTGTTTTTTTAATAGAAACTTTATATAAATTTGCAAATTGGGCAGTTTTAGAGATCTCAGTGGGCTTTGATAAAATTTACAGGGTCTAATAAGAATTAGCAAGTCTGAATATCTAGAATATTTATGAGTATCTCACTTTTTGAATATTTCTAGAGAATTACTTGACAAACTACTAGCAACTAGAACTATCGAAAGTTTGATCCAAAATTACCAGTTTTAATTTTTTTTCGTTTTTTTTTATAGAAACTTTATATAAGTTTGCAAACTGGACAGTTTTAGAGATCTCAGTGGTGTTTGATAAAATTTACAGAGTGGTCTGATAAGAATTAGCAACTCTGAATATCTAGAATATTTGTGAGTATCTCACTTCTAGATAATTAGGAATATGTTGTTCTAGATTCTTGCTGAATATCTCCATCGTTTTTAGAGATATGAAGAAACTCTTAACGAAAGTTGTTCAGTATAAAGAGGGCTATAGTATGGAAGTAACAATTTTTTTCTTTTTTTGTAACTGAAAATTCCAAGAGCACCTCCTTTCTTTTTTAAATAGAATCATGCATATTTTTACTGTCAATTCTGTCTAATTGATGCAGTTTCCAAAAAAAAAAAAAAAAAAAAGGAAAGAAAACAGTACGAACAACGATTTGTAAAATGAAAGGCACAACTCACGATTCGAAACGGTGATTCATGAAAGCACGTGCGCATGAAAGCAAATGGAAAAAGGCACAAGGATGCTTGTCACACACAGGACATCGTATGTTAATCCAACAAAGGTGGCACAGTAGCGAAGAGTAACATTTATCCATTTGATTGGAATTCCTTCGACGTAAAAGATACAAGTGTATAAATAGAATCTCAGAAAGTCTTGACTACGTGAAGACCTGTTAAATGAAATGAACTATAATACTTGACCCATCGAGAACCGAGCAATGATTAATCACAGTGTTGTAAATAATTTGATTTCTCGAAACGTTCAGTCAAATATACAAATGTTCAAATGTTCTCTTTATGAAATTTCAGAATTTAATTTTCTTTCGCATTTTATGATCACATTACGTTCTCTTTAATTGACAAATAAATATTTTATATTCAATTTTTCATCCTGAGAAATATACTTTATCGAGGATGTGATAGTTATACTGAGTTGCTATATTATATAGCATTTTTATATTATGTTACATCGTTATCGAACCATTATATTATATCGAATAGTTGTATTCGACATAATATAATCTTCTTCGCGAGGATGTGATATTTCAATCGTTCTAAAATTTCAACAATGAACAGACGTACCTAAACACGGTACTTTTCACATAATCGTATTTGATCCAAAACTTTTTGTCAGAAGATATGAATATGTCAGAACGACAGCGTGTCATTTGAAATTCGTAACAAGATGATTCTTCAAACGTTCGATTTACTCGGCTTTGCCACTCTTTCTCGCATTGCACCACGTCAGGTTAATGTTGAAATAATGGCACTTTCTAGTTTACGATACAAATAGCGCTTTACCAACGATTCCCCGTTTGTCTATATTTGTTTTTCTTTCATTTGTGAAACAAGAAGACCAAGAAAAATAGTTAAGCAATGATGAACTTTCACGGGAATTCCAAACGATTCTGTACCGTCAAATTCCACTCTCGAGGAATCTTCGATTGCTTCGATTCAGGTCTAACAGATTTCTCGTTGAACGATTTAGACAGAGTTGAGATAGTCTGGATGACTGTACGATATTTTATCATTCAATTTGTATACTTTGGACGTTGCATAAATTGTAACATCGTTACTACAAATCACCTAAAATTGTCCAGATAGCTATGAATGGGTATAACGTAAATTTTTCGAGAGAAAGAGTTACCATTTATTTAAATTCATTTAAATACCATAGTTGCTAGTCTGGTTCGTTTTTAGATCACTCGTGCCCAGTAGAGAGAATAAAAGTAAGTAAAGTAAAGAAAAATTTTTTTAAAAACATGTTTCTTTTATTTTCAAATGAAACGTAGAATACAGCAGTGAAAATTTACGGTGTTTCCTATAAATACTTTCCAATTAAATGATCGTCATAAATTTTGAAGCAGTAATATTGACTCGTCTATCCTGATCACTGGCGGGATGTTCCTTCTAAATCATTCAATTAGCAGATCACTGTCTCGGATAATCGCGTGCAAATGAGGAGGAACAGTAGATCACGGCTATCGAATTATCGGCTCACTCGAGTAATTCGATGATCGACCGTATCATTAGACGAAGATAGAAGGGCGATAGAAAGAGCGGAATCGCTTCGTTGCAGCACGTGTTAACAGCGTTGCGTAAGAGTCGGCCGCGGACCTCGTCAAAACCGTTTCTAAGACTCTAATTAAGAAAGGTAAAAGTGTTTTTACCGTTCTGGTTAATTGAGAGCCAGGGCAGTTTACTCGGCGCCGTTGGTGGAAATTTCTAATGTTCGATTCATTTGAACTCACAATCAGCGCGATACGAACGAACGAACGAGTGAAAGAGACTTTTGTACGCTACATTTTTATTCCGGACGTATTGATGCCAAATATTATTAAGAAGTAGAACTTTCCTTATTTTCAATTATTTAGATAATTTGTTATTACACTTGCAAGTGTATTGGATTGCACGCTGTCTCCAAGCACTTTTATTCATAAATTTATTATTATTATATTATATTTGAAAATTCCGTCATGGCAATGTGTTTCTCAAATCTCTTTAATTATTATATAAAATTACTATTATATATTATTATATTATTATTATTACGTATATTATTATATTATTATTACATTATATTTGAAAATTCCGTCATGGCAATGTGTTTCTCAAATCTCTTTAATTATCATATAAAATTACTATTATTATATTATTATATTATTATTGTTACGTATATTATTATATTACTATTACATTATATTTGAAAATTCCGTCATGGCAACGTGTTTCTCAAATCTCTTTAATTATTATATAAAATTACTATTATATATTATTATATTATTATTATTACGTATATTATTATATTATTATTACATTATATTTGAAAATTCCGTCATGGCAATGTGTTTCTCAAATCTCTTTAATTATCATATAAAATTACTATTATTATATTATTATATTATTACTGTTACGTATATTATTATATTACTATTACATTATATTTGAAAATTCCGTCGTGGCAACGTGTTTCTCAAGTTTCTCTTGAAATCCTCCTGCGCTCTCCTCTCTGAAACTTTTACTCGTCCGCGGAAAGAGGAGATGAATAAGAAAAGGCGGACTGTAAAGGCCCGCATCGTCATCGATGATGCAAGTGGCATAATAAACATTTCGCGGTGTGCTCCGTGGTCAAGCGGGTACGGTACCGTTTTGCTGCGTGAAAGCAAGCGACGTCGGGATTTTGTCGTGAAACGTGCGCGATTCACGCGCAGGCGAAAGGACGAGGCAACACCGTGTCCTTTTTTCTTCTTAGTCTTACCGCGGCGCAGCGTCCAGTTACGTGAGAAACCGTGGCTTCGCATCCGTTCGCGGTAGATGCCCATGTAACCGGAGTTGGGCAGAACCGACGATTGAGCACTATGATCAGCGTGAAATCACGGTTATTGATCGTTACTAATTCGTAGTATAATATAATATTATTGCAATTATTTTAATATAATATATAATAATATATATTGTTTAATGTTATTATATAATAATAAATAGCATATTTAGTATATTATACGTGTTAATATTGTATATTGTTGGATATTTGTATATCATATTTAACATAATATATAATAGATAATAGAATAATATATAATAATATATAATAATATAATAGTAAATATATAATATATAAATATATAATATATAATATATAATAATAAATAATATATAATAGAATATACACTGTAATGCAATGTATTATGATAATACGTATAGATATGTGATAAAAATATAAATATATATGCAATTAAATATTAATATTATATGTATGATGTATAATAAATGTATAAATATATAATTACAATATATTATAGCATGCTATTATTATTATTATTATTATATATACATATAATAATATAATGGGATTGCTGAATGATTGCAAATGAAATGATTACAAAACAATTACTGTCCAACTCTGCGCGGCAAGTTGCCAAACCTGGAGGATGACGAAGGAGGATCGTGGGCAGCAGCACGCGCCTCTTCTCTTCCGTTTTCGAACAAATCTGGCGATAAATTTCGCGAAGCGGAATGCGAGTCACACGTCGACGATTTAAGAGACGTTTCAGAATGTCTGCGGTTTGACCGGACGATCGAGGCTCGACGAAAAGAATCGGAAAACGCGGATGGAAAATGGTAGATAAAAAGAATCGCTGGCGACCGCAGTTTAATATAAAACGAACGCTGAATGTTCCAGGCATGAAATAATCAAAAACAACGAATCAGAGAGAATCTTATTGCGAGGCAATTCAAAATTAAAACCGAGACGTCTGATGATGACAACTCGAGGTTGAAAGATGGAAACGTAACTGAGAATCAAGAGGTTGAAATATATATGAGAACTTGGGATTGAAGAGTTAGAATGTAACTAGAAATTCAGAATGAAAAGAGAAAAAAAAAAGAATCGAAACGCGTCGCAGGAAATATTCAGCTGCTCTGGAAATTTTTCTCTTTCAAATTTCAACGATCTAAAAATTTCACTAGAAACGCGCGCGAATTAATAATATTAGATTATTCGTCGTGTCGTCAAATATCATTGTCACCGACGAAGATATTATTCGATATTAATAGTACGCGTGAAAAACGCCTTCGTCGCTTGTTAAGAACGTCCACGTCGTAATTATTGTGATTAACTTGTTTAAATGTGTCTAGGAAAGGGAAAAAGAGAAATAGGGAGAACCGCTGTTCAGAGATTAATAAATTCTTATTGAGAAAGGTCGCTGACTATGTAGCCTCTTGCTCGTGGAGTCAAGGATGACCTCCAAAGGTTGGAAAGAGGCCAAAACGAGAATCAACGTGTCCCGGACGAAGGGTGAAAGTTGTTTTTGTCATTCCGATGTTCCAGATCACAATGGCGCCACCATAGATTCCTCGGCGATTACAAAATGATCCATACCACCGTCGATTTAATTTCTGCTCCAAAATCTCTTTCTCTCTCTCTTCACGAGTAAAATGTGTTTCTTCTCTCCTTCATTGTTTGCAGCATTAATTTCAAAAGTACGACGACATTTGTCCGAAATGGAAAACCCAATAACTCTCTCATGAAATATTGATCACTATCGTTAAAGAATTTTCGTCCAAGGATTTCTTAACGACAAAGAAAATATCGTTTATGAGAACGAAGAATCCGATGATTCTCGTAATGCACGAAATCGAAAGGATCAATTTTTATTCAAATTCTTAATAGAGCTCGTCGTTAATTACACCGACAATTATTTCAAAGTGTTAATTTCAAACCTGTTTGTGCAAACAGCGACTACAGTCGTTGTAAAAGTACCAATCTTCATTTTAAGAAGAAAAATCTCTCCTTCGCAAATTTCCCGTAAAGCGCCAGCATTTACCTAATTTCTACAAGATAACAAAGGCAACAAACAATTATCCCGAGGTCTCAATTTCTATTCAAACACAGAACTAAAACAATCGTTTATGAATTAAGTCGGACAACTCGTGCAAAAGTAAAGCTTGCTAAAAATGAGTCTCTTCGTTGTTAATAAAAGTAAAGAAATCTCTGCCGATGTACCAGTTTTCATCAGGATTTCACGGGGCCTCGAATTCACCGGAAACAAACAGGATCCCACACTAAAGATCGCTAAACTGTTAACAACGTCCCCGAATGTTTCTAGCTTCAGTCGTCAGAAAATAACCAGGCTATCCCAAGATCGCTGAAACCTCAATGCTGGGAAATTCTTGCGCAACCCTTTGTCCTTCTGAGAACACACCGAGGAGAAGAAGTGCACTATATCTTATTGTTAGCCAGGAAGCTAGATATCCCCGTCATTAGAACACGAGTGTTCGATCGATCCTATTAATCCAGTACATCTATAAATTTGTTCGCGCAATTTGCCTGTCCCTCCGACCTTCCTTTTACTTTAACTGACGATTGAGAAACGAACACGCGTCTCACGTATTCTGATTCCAAGGATTCGGCTAATCTGCCCGGTGAAATTAGAAAGATAAAAATTTGTGTAAAAATTTCATTTCTCGTATATCAGCGGGCAAGTTAGATTGGCTGTGTGACTGTGTACTGCTCTTTTCAGGATGTATCGTAATTTAATTATCGGATCACAAACACGCCAATTGTACTTGTATCTATTTAAATACGTACTTTTATTTGTTATAACTTTTATAAGGAATATTTATTATAACTTTTTGCTTGAATGTTATTCAAATACTTCTGACTTAAGAAAAAATCCAGCAAAACTCCGATAGGAATGGCAATAAGTTTTTTTTTATTAAGTTTTTGAAGCGTGCTTATAATTAAATTAATTTGAGAGTAAAATATACAATATTATGATAATTCAATATGTTCAAGCAGTAACATATTCAAATGTTTTCGCTTTGAAAATAATCTAAAAAATCACTATCAACATTTCAATAATTTTATTAATTTCTAGAAGTGTATACAGATTCAACTGTTTCCTATAATTATATTAATTTCTTATTTTATGTTCTCAATTATCAAATACAGTAAACAATTTTAGTTATTCTTGATAAGGAAGAAATATAATTAGTTTATAAGTATGACTAATGTATAATGATACTATTCCTTACAAGTTTCACTTAAAAGTATTGATGATTTTATATTTGGAATACCTTTAGAATATATTTCTAATAATTTCATTGCATTCTATTGCACTTTCAAAGGAAAATATTTTAGTCTGTATTATCATAAATCGGAAATACGAATATTTACTACAATCACCGAAGGTATACGAATAGACCCAGCACCTTACGGGTGTTCGTAGCCAGGAATCTGAAATACCGACATAGTAAAAAATTGTATTAGTATTGTAGCGCACTCTATGTTTAAAGAACGGTGAATTCAGGAATTATATCAAGTAAAACGATTGAGGTTGGTCAAGTAGTGAACGCGCCAGGAATGTGAGTTTTGAAACCCATTACAGTCTTGTCAAACTTTCAATACCGAAATTTGAAGCTAGTCATTAACCGAAATAATTCTACATATATGTTAGAAAGAGCTCTAGCCATGTTTTAAGGATTTATCACGACTTTTAAATATGTAGTAGATTAAAATTTTTAAATAATTAATACATGGTTTTAGGTATAAATGATTTATATTTTATTAAATATAACAAATAATTTTCAACTATTTCAAATTATTATTAATATTAAATTATCAAATTTATGTTAAATTTTTCACAATTTTATTATAATTATGCAATGCAGTGCATTGCTTATGACAAATATAAATTCTGTAATTCATTAGTTAAAAATGATGCTTATTAATTAAAATATTCGAAATTTGATAATAACAATACTTTGTTATATATTTAACATAAATCTTTAATATTTTATGAAGATAAAAAGAAATATATAAACATATCTACGGAATATAGCTTTATACATCTCGCAAAATCGATCTATGTTGAATGTGTTTATTAAATTTGGTATAGAAAGGCAAAGGTGCAAATTATATTTTTGCAGATCAAGACTAAATGTAGAGATAGCAGATCAAGCCTAAACTTATACTTGTATAAATGTGAAAGTTATGTAGACTGTTTTTGCAACTGTTTAAAATATGTAAAAGAATTTTTTATTTAAAATAACTTTTAGATCTGAATATTAAACGTATGTATAAACGTGTAGAGCAAAGTACAAATAATTCGTAGATTTCAACACCTTCAGTATCGTAATTCCAGAAAGTTGTTCGTATATGTAAAAATTGTCGATATTTCAAACTATAACTGTAACTATAAATAAGCAAAAAGATACCAAAGATAAGAAATTCAAGAAATCCTGACATTTCAAAACGAAAGGAAATCACGTAGCAAATTTTAAAGGACCCTTGTGAAAGGAAAATTTTCAGCCTTCAATATTATGGAAAAATTTAGTCATAAACAAGATCTTTCAATATTTTTAGAGGCGTTAACATTTCTTTATGTATTTGAAAGAAGGAAATTGTCATTTTGTACACCCTATATGTTATCTGAAGTCTTTAAGGTGAGCACAATACAAAGTGAACATCGTATGATGTACGATAAAAAAATTAGAAACAGAAACATAAATACAGACTGACTTTGGTTAGATAACATTGTAAGATATTAATACGAAATTTAACTGTAATATCTTACATATAGAATCTTATATGTAGTATCTTATATATACGTTATATATGCATGTGTTATATGTACACTTACATGTTAATGATAAAATCGCTTACAGATCATAGTAACAAATATATTTCATTAAATATGCTATTTTTCATGTAATTCATACTAGCATTATGTATTTTATTTTGCCAACATTTAACATAATTATATTTGTGTAATTTATTCTTTTAGATTCTCTGGAAAAATATTTGATCTATCATGCGTGTGCAATAGTTATGCTACATGTTATTATTTTTCGAATATTTTCTCTTCCGAAATAATCACTTTAATTAAATATATAAAAGCTTTCGAAAAATTTTGCTCTTTCAAATTATTATATATTTAATTAGAGTGATTATTTCTACATGATATAACATATTTTTCCATCTAAGAAATTTCAGAAATGTAAAAATGATCAATTTTGAAATTAAAGAATTTTTGAAATGAGACTGTTTCAGTGTTTTTCATTCATATTCTCTTTCAATCAATTTGTACATTAAAGAACGGTCTGGCTGACGTGAGGAATGTCTTTAATTTTCTCCATAATTTCATCTAAATATTGATTTAGAAAATTAATGAAATCTTTGAAATAATTTACTTAATTCGAGTATTATACGAAATTCAAACATTGTACGTTACAGTCTCACCAAGATTTTCTAAACATATTCCTACGTAGTGAGTCACGTGCAGATTTCATGCGCAGAAGTCACGCGCAGGTCTCATGTACCTTTTATATCAGCATTGTTCAAACACGCTTTGGGAGTCGTGTCTGAGACTTGGTACCATACACCAAGGAGGTGTAGAACATAGGATGTCGTCCAAAAATTATGGTTAGTATTCTTGTCTAATTCGAGTTTAAGAACAGACGACTCAGTAGTTTAATAATCATATTCTAGTTTGGTAATGAATCTTAATTTTATTGAATTTAATTTTAAATAAACTAGTGATAACATTTCAATAAAAATTTAATTTATTTTTTTTTTAATATTATTAGCAATGGATGGATCGTCGTGCGACATACATCGTATTGAGGACAGGATTTGGTCCAAAAATTATGGTGAGTATTGTTGCCTAATTCGAGTTCAAGAACAGACGACTCAGTAATTTAATAATCATATTCTAGTTTCGTAATGAATTTTAATTTTATTGCATTTAATTTTAAATAAACTAGCAATAACATTTTAATGAAGATTTAATACTTGTTCTTAATGCTATTAGCAACAGATTGTAAACTCGAGCAAACACAAAATGTAACGTTCAGAAATACCGGTCTGATTGTATTGTATTTTCCTGAATTGAAGATTCTTTTGTAGAAATTTTAAACGGCAAATAAATCGACTTCGGGACTGAAATATTATTTTGTATTATCATATTAGAATATAATATAAATTCAGAAACGTATTGTACAATGAAATTGAAATATTTTGTATTACATCTAACAAAGTTACGTTGTGGAATTAGCAATCTTGAGTTATTGCAGGAAAACAGTAGCATGTAACTCTAGAGTCATACCGTACCGAAAGTGTAAACAGTAACGGTTATAATTTTCTACATATAAGTACATAAACAGAAGTTACAGTTTAGATGTAAGTACAATAAACAAATAGGTACGTTCAACGTTGAAATTCAAAATCTCAACACATAGCCTTTGGACGATATTTAAATGATATATTTCGTTTGTTTATTCGAATATCCGAACGATCTTTGTTCGTATTATTATATTATTCGGTTATCAAACGAATTTTAATTAGTTTATCTTGTATTTGAATTAATTTTTACTGAAATACTTTTTCGAACATTAATTTTCAATTATGCATTATTCTTTTATTTAAACACGTTTTATGCAATACAAATAAATAACGGCACAATATATGTCGTAACATTTTAACTAATTATATGTCTATTTCGCTAACAAACTATAACTGCGCATAATAAATACACAACTCAGTATTATCATATGAGAAAGTAATTTTGCTTATTTGTTAATCATTTTCGTTCGTTTCTGTTTAATTTATTTAATTGTTTTATAATTTTCAGAGTTCGAAGCACCCTTCATGGCTTCAGAAGTCAAGCAAAGAGTCGAAGGCAAGTCTTCATGACTTTCGCCCTTATGGTAAGTTTTTCTCTACATTTTTCGTTCGTTTTACACTTGATAATTGATAGCTAAAGGAACAGTTTTATCTTATTTTTATTTGCAAAATATATTTATATATATATATATGTTACAACATATCTTTAATACACTATATCTATATATCTTCTATATGAGTATATATGTTATATAATAGCATAATTAATATAATAAAAATCCTAAGGAATAGTTTTGTTTCAGAAATATATAAAAAAAATCACTGCGCAAACATGGCAGCACGTATTATAGAATGATTAGAATTTTCATAAATAAATACTTTTTTTTACTATTAATACGAAATTAATTTCCTCCGTTTTATAAAACTTCGCCTTAATAACGATTGAAATAAATTTTTATATATATTTATAAGAAATTTGAATCTACTTCTCTTGAACATAACATTTTTAAATACATATTTCAGTTTTCGTTGGAAAGTCTCTTCTCTTCATATTATACATTTCTCATTATTGTTGCCCAAAAATTGACAACCATTTCATAACGCTTATTTTTTTCAAGTGTGAGCAATATCGTGGATTAAATACATTTATAACTATATCTGTTCCTTTAGCATGGTTGCCGATGAAGGATTTGAAGCGCTCCATGACACGCTTCAAAATTAATGAAACAATACTATTTACTTTTTCAGAATGAAAGTACAAACGACAAACGTTCACAGATAAATTGTATTATAATATACTCGTATACATATACAATATATACATACACAACGTCGTTAATAATTATGAACTCAACCATACACACAAAGCAAAAACTGCTGTTTAACGGACTCGCTGCTAACAATTCTGACCATCATCAAAAGACATTCTCATAATGACCCACGAAATTTCGTTGATCATTAATTTATTTTATACAATATAAATTAGTGTTTAGATTAGAGTTAATGTGAGGCCTTCATTTTGAAAATACGCAAGTTTTTGACTGATTTCACCGTCCATGAGTGATGACGTTAAATAATATACCAAAAAAAAGTCTCGACATCAAATATTAAATTAGAACTGTGAGTGTAGGAATATTAGTATACCATGCATTATATCACCTGTTGATTTGTGTGAAAAGGTTAAACGTAAAAAGGCTAGATTCCTGAGGAGCAAACGAGGGCATCTTTCTTGCCCCTGCACTTTTCATCCAGAATTAGTCCAGATTGAACTGATATTATTAAATATAGATGCTGATATGGTGCTGTGGCCACGTGTGAGATATATTTCCACACCTGAGACTACGACTCCGACGATCGTGCCTTTTAAAAAAAATCCATGTCTTCCAACGTCGATGAATGTTATTTACATTCATGATTGCAATAATTACCTAGTTCCTCAATAATGGTCTTCCAGAAGTGAAATTTTTTTCGCATGTATATTTTTAAAAACCATGTCTTTCAAAGTCGGTGAATGTCATGTACATACATGATTGCAATAATTACCTAGTTCCTTGCTAGTGGGCTTCCAGGAGAACAGTATTTTTTTCATTTATATCTTTAAAAGCCAAATAAATGTCATATGTAAATAGTATATGTACATAGCTACGTAGTATAGCTATAACATTTAGTCACATGCAGCTTTTTTTTTTAATGCACAATTTACACTAGCACAATAGACTGGTTAACTGTAGGAAGCGCCCTATCGCCTTATCTAGAACACCAATATTTTCTCAACATACCTCGCAATATTATAATAACACTCTATCGCGATTTTCATCACATTATGCTCCTTAGGAACCTTCCTATTAACCTTTTAAAGCACCAAAGATCACAGAGTGATAAAAATAATGCCTAGTATACTAATATTCAGATACTCGCCGCTCTCTTCAATTTTTTTGCCGAAATTCATCTTGAGGTATTATTGAGCATTGAAGCTCGTAGTCGGTTTGCCTTTGTCAATTACTTGCACAGTAACAAGATCAAGGCTTCATGTTAGCTGTATTCACAACCCTAATTCATGTGGAACGAAACAATTATAATAAGAAGCATAGGGCAACAGTCTCTCGAAGATCACCCCGGGACGATTATTTTAGAAAGATACTGAAAAATAATTTACTCGGCGATTTTTGTTTCTTATTAATGTCAGTGTTTGGAAAATAGTCGAAGTAAATGATCTTCCCTTACGTGGAAACATTGTTATTCGATCATTATATACAAATGTACAAATTATATGTACATATACAAGAAATCGATCAAATATTTGTAAAATATACTATCCTTGTAATACTTAATACAAATTGTACATAATATGAACAAATATGTAAATATCCAAAATATATGCACTTTAAAACGACACACTTTTTTCTTCTTCTTTTTTCTCGTACTTATCCTCAGAAATATGAAATCGCATAGAAATCGGCACAAATTTGTAAGAACAAATCTTCTGCAATAGAGTTAGTAGATTATTAAAAGAGTTAGTAGATTAACAGATGCAGTTTAAATTAATGCAAAGGTAAGTTGACGCAAATATATTAGTAAGCGTACGATATGTGTCTGAACGCAGAAAGTCAAATGTCATACGCCTTTTGCTTTACCAAAAATGTAAGATCTAAGGATAAGTAGCAGTAGGAAAAATTTATATATGTCGATTATGCCTTCTGTCATGTGGTCTTTTATAATACGGCGAATCATCAATGAAATTTCAGTTGAGAATAGAAAAATAAGTTACACGACAATTCAGATATCTTTAAAATGTTATTTTGTGAAATTTTGCCCTAATGAGACGAATATGGGTGTTAAGAAAGAGACTTGGCGAGAAATAGATATCAGGAATATAGTTGCAAGTTAATAATAAATTGTTATTACGATAGAAATGAATGTCACGAACACTATTAACAGTAGATAATTGAGAATCGCCTAGGGTATAATTAAATTAATAAATTATTATTCGTACGACGGATAATTATGATATAACATGGCATTCAGATATTAATCCTTTGACATTAAATTCTAAATACCTCTAAATACCTCGTTCAGATACGAAGCTTCTCATGTCTCTATGACAATGGATGTACGTTGATCTATATAACGTTGTGACAAAGTTAATAATTATTCCACTAATCCACAATCGCATTGACGTAGACAATTTACGTATAGAATTAATTAATTTGATTATCTGTTGTTGCAGTACTGCTTAATTAACATTTTGAGTAAGCAGAAGAATTTTCCTACAATTTCATGCTCCCGGAGTATGAACTATAAACGAGCGATACAGTTTATCAATTTGTAAAAAGACAAAAAGTTATTTTTAATACTAACGAATAAAATAAATTATGTATAAAGAAAAGTGTCGCAGTAGTCTGGTTACTTTTTTAACACATGTTTAAATTCACTACTTTAGTATTACGTGTGTCTTAAGCAGACTAAAGATTTTTATGCGAATTCGTATTCTTCAGAATGTAATTAAATAAACAGAGCAATAATAGAAAATTGTTCTTCGTATCAAATGTTTGCAGCTACGCTTTGAGTAGTTTTTATATTATTTTATATTATTATGTATTTTAGAATTTTTCTAACAATATATGATGATCCGCAATTGATATTAATTGCCCTTGATCTTAACGTAATATGCAACTGTGTTTCAATTTGTTGCAACTAATCATGCGTGATTTTGATTTTTTGAACGACTGATGATTGTTTATTAAACGCGTGTGTTGTCTTTAGTTGCATTTATTCTAAAATACATTCATATTTATCCAATTCAACAAATCTCGAAACAGAACACGATATGTCCAGTTTTCGTCACTCTCGCATTTTCTGTTTCAATCCAGCATATTTTTATAATGTTGTAATATAAATATTATAGTGTAAGGAAACTGAATATGAGACACTGTAGCTAACAATAAATGAATCAGCAACTGCGCAATCAAAAATAAAAATTCCACGATGATATGATCGAATTTAGACACATGTGTATGTATTCACATGTTGGACATAAATATAGATGTATATATATATACATACGTTCAGTAGTTTTGAACCTATTTAAACTGTATAGATCCATTTATCACACTTTCGTATATGTATCAACTCCGTGATGACGTGGGAATTGATTTACATGCAGTTGTGTATTACATTGATCATTCAGTGCCAATTTTGAAACTAGAAACGTTTCAAACTTTTTATTTCCAACTACATCTGTCTATGCTTATCTTTCATTTTTTCTTCATTCACGATAGATCGTTGATTAAACAATTGCACTGCAAACACAGAAACATTAAGAATCAGCTTTTGAATATTATAATTTCTATTAATTTTGCCCCAATTTAAATCCATGCCCCCTTCATTTTTCTTTTGCAACTTGCGACGAATCGCCCCACTTACTGAATCTTCCCTCTATCATTCAAGCTCCTGTACACTTGGTCGATCGTACCTAAAAGCACAAGGTGAGAAAGTACATGTAAAATGTACGATATAAATAAATGTCCAAATCTCACATCAGTTATTAACTGCAATTTAGGAGGAGCAGGAATTGGACGATAACGAGAAGAAGAAACTAAGGAAAATCAAAGCTAAGGAGGAGAAGACGAAGAAAAGGAGGAATGTGAGGATAGAACAATTCATACATTTCATGGTGCTGTCGTAGCGTCCTGTGAAAATTCTCTTGCATCTGAATGCAACGATGCATACATTCGTATTTCATGCACGTTTCACTCCACCATCAGCGAACGACAGTAACATAATGACATAAGCTTGTATTTTTTGTTCAGAGGACCGCTTGAGGGAGAAGAGCTCAAGGATTTTATTGAAGATAATCTCATAGAGGAAAGCGAAGAAGAAGACAAAAGCGACAACGAAGAATTCCATGATCGTTTGGAGGATGACTATGATTTGACAGAGGAAAAATAATACAATTCAACATTTAGAAAAAAGTTGATAATATATTTAGTTTAGAAGAATGACTAATGTATAATGATACTGTTGAATGTATTCAATAAAAATACAACCACAAACGAAATACAACGTAGACGTTGCATTTTATGAAATTTCGTCATGTCGTACGTTCTGATATAACAATCTCAAGAAAAGCACAGTGTTTCTTACGCTCTGTACATTTTATTAAACGAATATGAGAATCATAATCGTCAATGTTGTAATTTAAATTAATAACTGAAAATTACAAAATTAATAACTCGAAAGAGTTTTCAACGAATTAAAAAATTAAATCTCTCTTTTTCAGCTTCTTACAAGTTTTATTTAAAAATATTGATGGTTTTATATTTATAATACAGTACATGTATAATATATTTCACCGCTTTACAAAGTTATTGTATAATTTTTATCTCCATTTTTTTCTTAATAATTTAATTTCATTATAAAAAAAAAAATATTTTAGTCTGTATTATCATAAATCGGTACTAAGAATATTTACTACAATCACCGACAAGGTATATGAATAGACCTAGCACCTTACAGATATTTTTAGCCAGGGATCTGAAATACCGACAAAGTAAAAAAATGACTAGTTTTATAGTGCACTCTACGTTTAAAGAACAGTGAATTGAGGAATTACATCAAGTAAACCGATTGAGGTTGGTCAAGTAGTGAACGCGTCAGGAATATGATTTTTGAAATATTCCAATTATTGTGTTGTCAAACTTTCAATACCAAAATGTGAAGCTAGTAACTAACGCAACAATTTTACATATATGTCAGAAAGAGCTCCAGCCATATTTTAAGAGTTTATCACGACTTTTAAATATGTAGTAAATTAAAACTTTGAAATTATCAATACGTGGTTTTAGATACAAATGATTTATATTTTATTAAATATTCTGAAAAACAATTTTTAACTTAATAAACTTACAACCATTTTACGTTATTATTAATATTAAATTATCAAATTTAATATTTTTAACTTTATTATAATTAATGCGGCGCATTGGTTATGACAAAT
The DNA here is from genome assembly GCA_036937485.2 of Tetragonisca angustula. Taxonomy (NCBI): domain Eukaryota; kingdom Metazoa; phylum Arthropoda; class Insecta; order Hymenoptera; family Apidae; genus Tetragonisca; species Tetragonisca angustula. The sequence goes on from JAWNGG020000014.1 coordinate 1,796,990, forward strand.
ATAAATTTTGTAATTTATTAGTTAAAAATTATGCTCATTAATTAAAATATCCGAAATATTAAAATATTCGAAATTCGATAATAATAATACTTTGTTATATATTTAACATAAATTTAATTTTTTATGAAGATTTAGTGAAAAATATATAAATATATTTACGGAATATCTTTATACATCTCGCAAAATCGATCTATGTAGAATGTGTTTATTGAATTTGGAACAGAAAGGCACATTACGTGGTGCAAATTATATTTTTGCAGATCAAGACTAAATGTAGGGATAGCAGATCAAGCCTAAACTTATACTTGTATAAATGTAAAAGTTATGTAGACTTTTTTTGCAACCGTTGAAAATATGTAAAATAATTTTTTATTTAAAATAACTTTTAAATCTGAATATTAAACGTATGCATAAACGTGTAGAGCAATATATAAATAATTCGTAGATTTCAACATCTTCAGTATCGTAATTCCAGAAAGTTGTTTGTATATATAAAAATTATCAATATTACAAACTATAACGCAAAAAGATTCCAACGATAAGAAATTCAAGAAATCCTAACATTTCAAAACGGAAAGAAATCATGTAGCAAGTTTTAAAGAATCCTTGTGAAAGGAAAACTTTCAGTCTTCGAAATTATGGAAAAATTTACTCACGAACAAGATATTTCAATATTTTTAGAGGCGTTAACATTTCTTTATGTATTTGAAAGAAGGAAATTGTCATTTTGTACACCCTATATGTTATCTAAAGTCTTCAAAGTGAGCACAATACAAAGTGAACGTCGTATGATGTACGATAAAAAAATTAGAAACAGAAACATAAATACGGACTGACATTGGTTAGATAACATTGTATTAATACGAAATTTAACTGTAATAGCTTACATGTAGAATCTTATATGTAGTATCTTATATATACGTTATATGTGCATGTGTTATATGTATACTTACATGTTAACGATGAAATCGCTAACAGATCATAGTAACAAATATATTTTATTAAATATGCTATTTTTTTTAGTAATTCATACTAGCATTATGTAATTTATTTTGCCAACATTTAACATAATTATATTTATATAATTTATTTTTTTAGATTCATTGGAAAAATATTCGATCTCTCATGCGTGTGCAATAGTTATGCGACATGTTGCTTTTTTTCGAATATTTTCTCTTTCGAAATAATCACTTTAATTAAATATATAATAGTTCTTGAACAATTTTGCTCTTTCAAATTATAGTATATTTAATTAAAGTGATTATTTCTATATGATATAACATATTTTTCCATCTAAGAAATTTCAGAAATGTAAAAATTATCAATTTTGAAATTAAGGAATTTTTGAAACGAGGCTGTTTCAGTGTTTTTCATTCTTATTCTCTTTCAATCATTTTGTACATTAAAGAACGGTCTGGGTGACGTGAGGAATGTCTTTAATTTTCTCCATAATTTCATCTAAATATTGATTTAGAAAATTAATGAAATCTTTGGAATAATTTACATAATTCGAGTACTATACAAAATTCAAATATTGTACGTTACAGTCTCATCTAGATTTTATAAACATATTTTTACGTAGTGATCCACGCGCAGATTTCGTGCGCAAAAGTCACGCGCAGGTCTCATGTACCTTTTATATCAGCATTGTTCAAACGCTTTGGGAGTCGTGTCTGAGACTTGGTACCATACACCAAGGAGGTGTAGAACATAGGATGTCGTCCAAAAATTATGGTTAGTATTCTTGTCTAATTCGAGTTCAAGAACAGACGACTCAGTAGTTTAATAATCATATTTTAGTTTGGTAATGAATCTTAATTTTATTGAATTTAATTTTAAATAAACTAGTGATAACATTTCAATAGAAATTTATTAAATTTAATTTATTTTCCTTTTTTTTAATATTATTAGCAGTGGATGGATCGTCGTGCGATATACATCATATTGAGGACAGGATTTCGTCCAAAAATTATGGTGAGTATTCTTGCCCAATTCGAGTTCAAGAACAGACGACTCAGTAATTTAATAATCATATTCTAGTTTCATAATGAATCTTAATTTTTTTGCATTTAATTTTAAATAAACTAGCAATAACATTTTAATGAAGATTTAATACAAGTTCTTAATGCTATTAGCAACAGATTGTAAACTCGAGCAAACAAAAAATGTATTGTATTTTCCTGAATTGAAAATTCTTTTGTAGAAATTTTAAACGATAATTAAATCGACTTAGGGATTGAAATATTATTTTGTATTATCATATTAGAATATAATATAAATTCAGTAACGTATTGTACAATGAAATTGAAATATTTTGTATTGCATCTAACAAAGTTACGTTGTGGAATTAGCAATCTTGAGTTATTGCAGGAAAACAGTAGCATGTAACTCTAGAGTCATACCGTACCGAACGTGTAAAAAGTAACGGTTATAATTTTCTACATATAAGTACATAAACAGAAGTTACAGTTTTAGATGTAAGTACAATAAACGAATAGGTACGTTCAACAGATTAAAAGAAACTCAAAATCTCAACACATAGCCTTTGGGAGATATTTAAATGATATATTTCGTTTGTTTATTTGAATATCCGAACGATCTTTGTTCATATTATTATATTATTCGGTTATCAAACGAATTTTAATTAGTTTATCTTGTATTTGAATTAATTTTTACTGAAATACTTTTTCGAACACTAATTTTTTGTTTATTCTTTTAATTAAACACGTTTTATGCAATACAAATAAATAACGGCACAATATATGTCGTAACATTTTAACTAATTATATGTCTATTCCGCTAACTAACTATAACTGGTTATATTGCGCATAATAAATACACAAGTCAGTATTATCACATGAGAAAGTAATTTTGCTTATTTTTTATTCATTTTCGTTCGTTTCTGTTTAATCTATTTAATTGTTTAATAATTTTCAGAGTTCGAAGCATCCTTTATAACTTCAGAAGTCCAGCAAAGAGTCGAAGGCAAGTCTTCATGACTTTCGCCGTTATGGTAAGTCTTCCTCTATATATTTCGTTCGTTGATAATTGGTAGCTAAAGGAACAGTTTTATCTTATTTTTATTTGCAAAATATATATATTTATATATATATATACATATATATATATATATTACAACATATCTTTAATACACTATATCTATGTATCTTCTATATGAGTATGTATGTTATATAATAGCATAATTAATATAATAAAAATCCCAAGGAATAGTTTTATTTCAAAAATATATAAAAAAAATCACTGCGCAAACATGGCAGCACGTATTATAGAATGATTAGAATTTTCATAAATAAATACTTTTTTTTACTATTAATACGAAATTAATTTCCTCCGTTTTATAAAACTTCGCCTTAATAACGATTGAAATAAATTTTTATATATATTTATAAGAGATTTGAATCTACTTCTCTTGAACATAACATTTTTAAATACATATTTCAGTTTACGTTGGAAAGTCTCTTCTTTTCATATTATACATTTCTTATTATTGTTCAAAGATTGACAACCATTTCATAACGCTTATTTTTTGCAAGTGTGAGCAATATCGTGGATTAAATACATTTATAACTATATCTGTTCCTTTAGCATGATGTTGCCGATGATGGATTTGAAGCGCTCCATGACACGCTTCAAAATTAATGAAACAATACTATTTACTTTTTCAGAATGAAAGTACAAACGACAAACGTTCACAGATAAATTGTATTATAATATACTCGTATACATATACAATATATACATACACAGCGTCGTTAATAATTATGAACTCAATCATACACACAAAGCAAAAACTGCTGTTTAACGGACTCGCTGCTAACAACTCTGACCATCATCAAAAGACATTCTCATAATGACCCACGAAATTTCGTTGATCATTAATTTATTTTATACAATATAAATTAGTGTTTAGATTAGAGTTAATGTGAGGCCTTCATTTTGAAAATACGCAAGTTTTTGACTGATTTCACCGTCCATGAGTGATGACGTTAAATAATATACCAAAAAAAGTCTCGACATCAAATATTAAATTAGAACTGTGAGTGTAGGAATATTAGTATACCATGCATTATATCACCTGTTGATTTGTGCGAAAAGGTTAAACGTAAAAAGGTTAGATTCCTGAGGGGCAAACGAGGGGCAAACCTCTTTCTGAGGTGCCCCTTTTCAGTATTAGTCGAAATAGAACTCATATTAAAATAGATATTAGGTACTGATATCGTGGTACTATGGCCACGTGTGAGATATATTTTCACACCTGAGCCTACTTATTAGTGCCATGATCGTGTCTTTTAAAAAAAATCCATGTCTTCCAAAGTCATGTATATTCATGACTGTAATAATTACCTCGTTCTTGAATAATAGTGCTTTCAAAAGGGCTTCCAATAGAGCAATATTTTTTGCATTTTTATCTTTAATAGCTAAATAAATGCCATATGTAAATAGCACATGTACATAGCTGCCTAGTATAACATATAGCTTTTTTTTGCAGTAGTCTAGTCAACTCTAGGAAGCGCAGTATCGCTTTATCTAGAGCAGCATTTTAGTATCTTAACAACCTATATACCTTTCACATAACTATACATATATACCTCCACCGTAGCTATAATATTATGCTCCTTAGGAACTTTCCTATTAAACTTTTAAAGCACCAGAGATCACAGAGTGATAAAAATAATGCCTAGTATACTAATATTCAGATACTCGCCGCTCTCTTCAATTTTTATTGCCGAAATTCATCTTGAGGTATTATTGAGCATCGAAACTCGTAGTCGATTTGCCTTTGTTAATTACTTGCACAGTTACAAGATCAAGGCTTCATGTTAGCTGTAATCACAACCCTAATTCATGTGGAACAAAACAATTATAATAAGAAGCATAGGTCAACAGTCTTTCGAAGATCACCCCGAGACGATTATTTTAGAAAGATACTGAAAAATAATTTACTCGGCGATTTTTGTTTCTTATTAATATCAGTGTTTGGAAAATAGTCGAAGTAAATGATCTTCTCTTACGTGGAAACATTGTCATTCGATCATTATATACAAATGTACAAATTATATGTACGCATACAAGAAATCGATCAAATTTGTAAAATATGCTATCTTTGTAACACTTAATACAAATTGTACATAATATGAACAAATATGTAAATGTCCAAAGTATATGCATTTTAAAAACACACACATTTTTTCTTCTTCTCTTTTCTCAATCTTATCCTCAGAAATATGAAACCGCATAAAAATCGGCACAAATTTGTAAGAACAGATCTTCCGCAATAGAGTTAGTAGATTATTAATGGAGTTAGTAGATTAACAGATGCAGTTTAAATTAATGCAAAGGTAAGTTGACGCAAATATATGATTAAGCGTACGATATGTGTCTGAACGCAGAAAGTCAAATGTCATACGCCTTTTGCTTTACCAAAAATGTAAGATCTAAGGATAAGTAGCAGTAGGAAAAATTTATATATGTCGATTATGCCTTCTGTCATGTGGTCTTTTATAATACGGCGAATCATCAATGAAATTTCAGTTGAGAATAGAAAAATAAGTTACACGATAATTCCGATACCTTTAGAATGTTATTTTGTGAAATTTTGCCCTAATGAGAGGAATATGGGTGTTAAGAAAGAGACTTGGCGAGAAATAGATATCAGGAATATAGTTGCAAGTTAATAATAAATTGTTATTACGATAGAAATGAATGACACGAACACTATTAACAGTAGATAATTGAGAATCGCCTAGGATATAATTAAATTAATTACTATGGTATAATTAAATAAATTACTATTCGTACGATAATAATGATATAACATGGCATTCAGATATATTAATCCTTTGACATTAAACGATCAGATACGGAGCTTCTCCTGTCTCTATGACAATAGATGTACGTTGACCTATATAACGTTATGACAAAGTTAATAATTATTCTACTAATCCACAATCGCATTGACGTAGACAATTTACGTATAAAATTAATTAGTTTGATTATCTGTTGTTGCAGTACTGCTCAATTAACATTTTGAGTAAGCAGGAGAATTTTCTTACAATTTCATGCTCGGAGTATGAACTATAAACGAGCGATACAGTTTATCAATTTGTAAAAAGACAAAAAGTTATTTTTATTACTAACGAATAAAATAAATTATGTATAAAGAAAAGTGTCGCAGTAGTCTGGTTACTTTTTTAACACATGTTTAAATTCACAACTTTAGTATTACGTGTGTCTTAAGCAGACTAAAGATTTTTATGCGAATTCGTATTCTTCAGGATGTAATTAAATAAACAGAGCAATAATAGAAAATTGTTTGTCGTATCAAATGTTTGCAGCTACGCTTTGAATAGTTTTTATATTATTTTATATTATTATGTATTTTAGAATTTTTCTAACAATATATGATGATCCGCAATTGATATTAATTGCGCTTGATCTTAACGTAATATGCAACTGTGTTTCAATTTGTTGCAACTAATCATGCGTGATTTTGATTTTTTGAACGACTGATGATTGTTTATTAAACGCGTGTGTTGTCTTTAGTTGCATTTATTCTAAAATACATTCATATTTATCCAATTCAACAAATCTCGAAACAGAACACGATATGTCCAGTTTTCGTCACTCTCGCATTTTCTGTTTCAATCCAGCATATTTTTATAATGTTGTAATATAAATATTATAGTGTAAGGAAACTGAATATGAGACACTGTAGCTAACAATAAATGAATCAGCAACTGCGCAATCAAAAATAAAAATTCCACGATGATATGATCGAATTTAGACACATGTGTATGTATTCACATGTTGGACATAAATATAGATGTATATATATATACATACGTTCAGTAGTTTTGAACCTATTTAAACTGTATAGATCCATTTATCACACTTTCGTATATGTATCAACTCCGTGATGACGTGGGAATTGATTTACATGCAGTTGTGTATTACATTGATCATTCAGTGCCAATTTTGAAACTAGAAACGTTTCAAACTTTTTATTTCCAACTACATCTGTCTATGCTTATCTTTCATTTTTTCTTCATTCACGATAGATCGTTGATTAAACAATTGTACTGCAAACACAGAAACATTAAGAATCAGCTTTTGAATATTATAATTTCTATTAATTTTGCCCCAATTTAAATCCATGCCCCCTTCATTTTTCTTTTGCAACTTGCGACGAATCGCCCCACTTACTGAATCTTCCCTCTATCATTCAAGTTCCTGTACACTTGGTCGATCGTACCTAATAGCACAAGGTGAAAAAGTAATTAATTGTATATGTAAAATGTACGATATAAATAAATGTCCAATTCTTACATCAGTTATTAATTGCAATTTAGGAGGAGAAGGAATTGGACAATAACGAGAGGAAGAAACTAAGGAAAATCAGAGCTTAGGAGGAGAAAACGAAGAAGAGGGGGAATGTGAGGATAGAACAATTCATGGTGCTGTCGTAGCGTCCTGTGAAAACTCTTGCATCTGAATGCAACGATGCATACATTCCTATACATTTCATGCACGTTTCACTCCAGTTAGCGAACAACAGTAACATAATGTATTGTATTTTTTGTTTAGACAACGGGGACCGCTTGAAGAAGAAGAACTCAAGGATTTTATTGACGACAATCTCACAGAGGAAAGCGAGGGAAAAGACAAAAGGGACAACAAAGAGATCGATGATCGTTTGGGGGATGACTATGATTTACGAGAGGAAAAATAATACAATTCAACATTCAGAGAAAAGTTGATAATATGTTTAGTTTAAGAGAATGACTAATGTATAATGATACTATTGAATGTATTCAATAAAAATACATCCACAAACGAAATACAACGTAGACGTCGCATTTTATAAAATTTCGTCGTGTCATACGTTCTGATATAACGAAAGCAGAGTATTTCTTAGGCTCTGCACAATTTATTAAACGAATATGAGAATCATAATGTTGTAATTTAAGTTAATAATTGAAAATTATAAATTTAATAACTCGAAAGAGTTTTCAACAAATAAAAAAATTAAATCTCACTTTTTCAACTCCTTACAAGTTTTACATAAAAGTATTGATGATTTTATGTTCACAGTACCTTTATAATATATTTCTTATAATTCCATTGCATTTTACTTCATTCTCATAAGAAAATATTTTAGTCTGCGTTATCATAAATCGGTAATCCAAATATTTACTACAATCACCGACAAGTTATATGAATAGACGTAGTACCTTACGGTGGGTTCGTAGCCAGGGATCTGAAATACCGATAGAGTAAAAAAAATCACTAGTTTTGTAGCGCACTCTACGTGTGAAGAACAGTGAATTGAGGAATTCACATGAAGTAAAACGATTGAGGTTGGTCAAGTAGTGAACGCGCCAGGAATATGATTTTTGAAACCCATTATTGTGTTGTCAAACTTTTAATACCGAAATGTGAAGCTAGTAATTAAACGCAACAATTTTACATATATGTCAGAAAGCGCTCTAGCCATATTTTAAGGGTTTATCGACTTTTAAATATGTAGTAAATTAAAATTTTTAAATTATCAATAAGCGGTTTTAGGTACAAATGATTAATATTTTATTAACTATTCTCAAAAACAATTTTTAACTAAATAAACTTTCAACTATTTGAAATTATTATTAATATTAAATTATCAAATTTTTGACAATTTTATTATAATTATGCAATGCAGTGCATTGCTTATGACAAGTATAATTCTGCAATTCATTAGTTAAAAATGATGCTTATTAATTAAAATATCCGAAATTTTAAAATATTCGAAATTTGATAATAACAACACTTTGTTATATATTTAACATAAATCTTTAATATTTTAAGTAGATTTAGTGAAAAACATATAAACATATCTATGGAATATATTTTTATACATCTCGCAAAATCGATCCATGTTGAATGTGTTTATTGAATTTGGTATAGAAAGGCACATTACGTGGTGCAAATTATATTTATGCAAATCAAGGCGAAATGGCAGATCAAGCCTAAAATTATACTTGTATAAATGTGAATGTTATGTAGACTTTTTTGCAAGTGTTGCAAATATATAAAATATGTAAAATAATTTTTTATTTAAAATAACTTATAAATCTAAAAATTAAACGTTTGTATGAATGTGTAGACCGAAGTATAAATAATTCGTGGATTCCAACATTTTCAGTGCCGTAAATCCAGAAAGTTTTTCGTATATATAAAAATTGTAGATATTTCAAACTATAACGCAAAAAGATTCCAACGATAAGAAATTCAAGAAATCCTAACATTTCAAAACGAAAAGAAATCATGTAGCAAATTTTAAAGAATCCTTGTGAAAGGAAAACTTTCAGTCTTCGAAATTATGGAAAAATTTACTCACGAACAAGATATTTCAATATTTTTAGAGGCGTTAACATTTCTTTATGTATTTGAAAGAAGGAAATTGTCATTTTGTACACCCTATATGTTATCTAAAGTCTTCAAAGTGAGCACAATACAAAGTGAACGTCGTATGATGTACGATAAAAAAATTAGAAACAGAAACATAAATACGGACTGACATTGGTTAGATAACATTATATTAATACGAAATTTAACTGTAATAGCTTACATGTAGAATCTTATATGTAGTATCTTATATATACGTTATATGTGCATGTGTTATATGTATACTTACATGTTAACGATGAAATCGCTAACAGATCATAGTAACAAATATATTTTATTAAATATGCTATTTTTTTTAGTAATTCATACTAGCATTATGCAATTTATTTTGCCAACATTTAACATAATTATATTTATATAATTTATTTTTTTAGATTCATTGGAAAAATATTCGATCTCTCATGCGTGTGCAATAGTTATGCGACATGTTGCTTTTTTTCGAATATTTTCTCTTTCGAAATAATCACTTTAATTAAATATATAATAGTTTTTGAACAATTTTGCTCTTTCAAATTATATTAATTAAAGTGATTATTTCTACATGAATTTCTACATGGAATGATTTTTCCATCTCACCAAGAAATTCCAGAAATGTAAAAATTATCAATTTTGAAATTAAGGAATTTTTGAAATGAGGCTGTTTCAGTGTTTTTTATTCATATACTCTTTCAATCAATTTGTACATTAAAGAACGGTCTGGGAGATGTGATGAATGTCTCTAATTTTCTCCATAATTTCATCTAAATATTGATTTAGAAAATTAATGAAATCTTTGAAATAATTTACTTAATTCGAGTATTATACGAAATTCAAACATTGTACGTTACAGTCTCATCAAGATTTTATAAACATATTCCTACGCAGTGATCCACGCGCAGATTTCATGCGCAAAGGTCACGCGCAGGTCTTATGTACCTTTTATATCAGCATTGTTCAAACGCTTTGGGAGTCGTGTCTGAGACTTGGTACCATACACCAAGGACGTGTAGAACATAGGATGTCGTCCTATAAAACTATGGTTAGTATTCTTGTCTAATTCGAGTTCAAGAACAGACGACTCAGTAGTTTAATAATCATATTTTAGTTTGGTAATGAATCTTAATTTTATTGAATTTAATTTTAAATAAACTAGTGATAACATTTCAATAGAAATTTATTAAATTTAATTTATTTTCCTTTTTTTTAATATTATTAGCAGTGGATGGATCGTCGTGCGATATACATCATATTGAGGACAGGATTTCGTCCAAAAATTATGGTGAGTATTCTTGCCTAATTCGAGTTCAAGAACAGACGACTCAGTAATTTAATAATCATATTCTAGTTTCGTAATGAATTTTAATTTTATTGCATTTAATTTTAAATAAACTAGCAATAACATTTTAATGGAGATTTAATACTTGTTCTTAATGCTATTAGCAACAGATTGTAAACTTAGCAAACAAAAAATGTATTGTATTTTCCTGAATTGAAAATTCTTTTGTAGAAATTTTAAACGATAATTAAATCGACTTTGGGATTGAAATATTATTTTGTATTATCATATTAGAATATAATATAAATTCAGTAACGTATTGTACAATGAAATTGAAATATTTTGTATTACATCTAACAAAGTTACGTTATGGAATTAGCAATCTTGAGTTATTGCAGGAAAACAGTAGCATGTAACTCTAGAGTCATACCGTACCGAAAGTGTAAAAAGTAACGGTTATAATTTTCTATATATAAGTACATAAACAGAAATTACAGTTTTAGATGTAAGTACAATAAACAAATAGGTACGTTCAACAGATTAAAAGAAATTCAAAATCTCAACACATAGCCTTTGGACGATATTTAAATGATATATTTCGTTTGTTTATTCGAATATCCGAACGATCTTTGTTCCTATTATTATATTATTCGGTTATCAAACGAACTTTAATTAGTTTATCTTGTATTTGAATTAACTTTTACTGAAATACTTTTTCGAACACTAATTTTCATTTATTCTTTTATTCAAACACGTTTTATGCAATACAAATAAATAACGGCACAATATATGTCGTAACATATTAACCAATTATATGTCTATTTCGCTAACTAACTATAATTGGTTATATTACGCATAATAAATACACAATTCAATATTATCACATGAGAAAGTAATTTTGCTTACTTTTTATATTCATTTTCGTTCGTTTCTGTTTAATTTATTTCATTGTTTTATAATTTTCAGAGTTCGAAGCATCCTTTATGACTTCAGAAGTCAAGCAAAGAGTCGAAGGCAAGTCTTCATGACTTTCGCCCTTATGGTAAGTCTTTCTCTATATATTTCGTTCGTTGATAATTGATAGCTAAAGGAACAGTTTTATCTTATTTTTATTTGCAAAATATATATATTTATATATATATATGTTACAACATATCTTTAATACACTATATCTATATATCTTCTATATGAGTATATATGTTATATAATAGCATAATTAATATAATAAAAATCCTAAGGAATAGTTTTGTTTCAGAAATATATAAAAAAAATCACTGTGCAACCATGGCAGCACGTATTATAGAATGATTAGAATTTTCATAAATAAATACTTTTTTTTACTATTAATACGAAATTAATTTACTGCGTTTTATAAAACTTCGTCTTAATAACGATTGAAATAAATTTTTATATATATTTATAAGAGATTTGAATCTACTTCTCTTGAACATAACATTTTTAAATACATATTTCAGTTTTCGTTGGAAAGTCTCTTCTTTTCATATTATACATTTCTTATTATTGTTCAAAGATTGACAACCATTTCATAACGCTTATTTTTTGCAAGTGTGAGCAATATCGTGAATTAAATACATTTATAACTATATCTGTTCCTTTAGCATGGTTGCCTATGATGGATTTGAAGCGCTCCATGACACGCTTCAAAATTAATGAAACAATACTATTTACTTTTTCAGAATGAAAGTACAAACGACAAACGTTCACAGATAAATTGTATTATAATATATTCGTATACATATACAATATATACATACACAGCGTCGTTAATAATTATGAACTCAATCATACACACAAAGCAAAAACTGCTGTTTAACGGACTCGCTGCTAACAACTCTGACCATCATCAAAAGACATTCTCATAATGACCCACGAAATTTCGTTGATCATTAATTTATTTTATACAATATAAATTAGTGTTTAGATTAGAGTTAATGTGAGGCCTTCATTTTGAAAATACGCAAGTTTTTAACTGATTTCACCGTCCATGAGTGATGACGTTAAATAATATACCAAAAAAAGTCTCGACATCAAATATCAAATTAGAACTGTGAGTGTAGGAATATTAGTATACCATGCATTATATCACCTGTTGATCTGTGTGAAAAGGTTAAACGTAAAAAGGTTAGATTCCTGAGGGGCAAACGAGGGGCAAACCTCTTTCTGAGGTGCCCCTTTTCATTCAGTGTTAGTCGAAATAGAACTCATATTAAAATAGATATTAGGTACTGATATCGTGGTGCTATGGCCACGTGTGAGATATATTTCCACACCTGAGCCTACTTACTAGTGCCATGATCGTGCCTTTTAAAAGAAATCCATGTCTTCCAAAGTCATGTATATTCATGACTGTAATAATCACCCCGTTCTTGAATAATAGTGCTTCCAAAAGGGCTTCCAGTAGAGCAATATTTTTTGCATTTTTATCTTTAATAGCCATATAAATGCCATATGTAAATAGTACATGTACATAGCTGCCTTGTATAACATATAGCTTTTTTTTGCAGTAGTCTAGTCAACTCTAGGAAGCGCAGTATCGCTTTATCTAGAGCAGCATTTTAGTGTCTTATCAACATATATATACCTTTCACATTACTATACATATATACCTCCACCGTAGCTATAATATTATGCTCCTTAGGAACTTTCCTATTAACCTTTTAAAGCACCAGAGATCACAGAGTGATAAAAATAATGCCTAGTATACTAATATTCAGATACTCGCCGCTCTCTTCAATTTTTTTTGCCGAAATTCATTTTGAGGTATTGTTGAGCATCGAAACTCGTAGTCGGTTTGTTAATTACTTGCACAGTTACAAGATCAAGGCTTCATGTTAGCTGTATTCACAACCCTAATTCATGTGGAACAAAACAATTATAATAAGAAGCATAGGTCAACAGTCTTTCGAAGATCACCCCGGGACGATTATTTTAGAAAGATACTAACTGAAAAATAATTTACTCGGCGATTTTTGTTTCTTATTAATATCAGTGTTTGGAAAATAGTCGAAGTAAATGATCTTCCCTTACGTGGAAACATTGTCATTCGATCATTATATACAAATGTACAAATTATATGTACACATACAAGAAATCGATCAAATTTGTAAAATATGCTATCTTTGTAACACTTAATACAAATTGTACATAATATGAACAAATATGTAAATATCCAAAGTATATGCATTTTAAAAACACACACATTTTTTCTTCTTCTCTTTTCTAAATCTTATCCTCAGAAATATGAAATCGCATAAAAATCGGCACAAATTTGTAAGAACAGATCTTCTGCAATAGAGTTAGTAGATTATTAAAAGAGTTAGTAGATTAACAGATGCAGTTTAAATTAATGCAAAGGTAAGTTGACGCAAATATATGATTAAGCGTACGATATGTGTCTGAACGCAGAAAGTCAAATGTCATACGCCTTTTGCTTTACCAAAAATGTAAGATCTAAGGATAAGTAGCAGTAGGAAAAATTTATATATGTCGATTATGCCTTCTGTCATGTGGTCTTTTATAATACGGCGAATCATCAATGAAATTTCAGTTGAGAATAGAAAAATAAGTTACACGATAATTCCGATACCTTTAGAATGTTATTTTGTGAAATTTTGCTCTAATGAGACAAATATGAGTGTTGAGAAAGGGACTTGGCGAGAAATAGATGTCAGGAATATAGTTGCAAGTTATTAATATATTGTTATTACGATAGAAATTAATATCACGAACACTATTAACAGTAGATAATTGAGAATCGCCTAGGGTAATTAAGTTAATAAATTATTATTCATACGACGGATAATAATGGTATAACATGGCATTCAGATATATTAATCCTTTGACATTAAATTCTACATACCTCGTTCAGATACGAAGCTTCTCATGGCTCTGTGACAATGGATGTACGTTGATCTAAATAACGTTATGACAAAGTTAATAATTATTCCATTAATCTGCAATCACATTGACGTGTGCAATTAACATTTTGAGTTAGCAATAGAACTTTTTCTACAATTTCATGCTCCCGGAGTATGAACTATAAACGAGCGATACAGTTTATCAATTTCTAAAAAGACAAAAAGTTATTTTAAGAACCAAAAAAAAAAGACTGTAACGTGCATACTATGTGAAAATGTTAGACATGGTATCTCAATTATATTGGCACATTCAGAACATATGAGAATTACAGTTTGAAAACACAGTAAAACATTTCTTAAAGTAAGAGCTTCTTTTATCATTAAATCATTATCATTAATATTCTGAAACTTCTCACAAGAAAGCTAAGGGCTTTCTTAGCAACGATAATTGCTTGATGTGCCGTTATAAAATAGCACAAGATAAGTGGGATGCAGAAAGGTGTATGTATGACTCGACAAGAGCATATTTCACTATGTATCGAATGCAATTCTTTTACACTGCAGCTCCGAGTCGAAGGGAAAGTCAGTCAAGTCAGAATATTTATTTGCTATATCGTATAGTTCCTGCAGTCATATCTGTATCAACAAATCTCAATTTAAAGCTAAGCACATGAAATAAGAACACGTGTCTTATGTGAAAAAATACGATACCACTAAGAAATTATAAAATTTTGGGAGAGTGTGAGAATTCCTCCATAGTTCATCCTATATCTATTGTCTTTCTTCTCGTCGACAATCATATTTGTCATAAGAAAATTACTGTAATACGTTTTCTTGAATATACTATCTTAAAGATTCTGAAAAATTAAAGAAAAGAACGAACGGTGAACAAGAGATGAATGTTGTGTTATGACAACGTTCTACATTGCTATTTTTTTTTTTTTTTATTCAAATAAAATATTTCTGTAATTCTATGGTTGCCATATTCGCCAAATCTCAAAATTCGTGTGACTTCTTTTTATTCTCAAAAATCAAATTTTACCTCGAATGTCAATATATGAGAACTGTTTGCAACATACGTCATAACGTAGCTTATTATTAAGCATCAAGTAATGTATAAATGTATTAAAAGTTTGAGATATTTTTAATATTAACCGACACATAAATTACATATAAAAAAAAGTTTGTAGCACTAGTCTCGTTACTTTTTTAATGTTTTAATTCACTACCTTAATCTTAAGAAGATTGAAGATTTTTATGCGAATTCGTATTTTTCAGAATATAATTAAAATATATTTATATAAAATTAAAATATAATTAAAACAGAGCAAAAATAGAAAATTGTTCTTCGTATCAAATCAACTTCGTATCAACTATGCTTTGAATAGTTTTTATATTATTTTATATTAGGTGTATTTTGTATTTTAGAATTCTTTAACAATATATAATGATCCGCAATTAATATTAATTGACCTTGATCTTAACGTCTTATGCAACTGTGTTTCAATTTGTTGCAACTAATCATGCGTCATTTTAATTTTCTAAACGACTGATGATTGTTTATTAAACGTGTGTGTTTTCTTTAGTTGCATTTATTCTAAAATACATTCATATTTATCCAATTCAATAAATCTCGAAACAAAACACGATATGTCTCGTTTTTGTGACTCTCTCATTTTCCGTTTTAATCTAGCATCTTTTTATAATGTTGTTGTATAAATATTATAGTTTATAATGTAAGGAAACTAAATATGAGATACTGTGGCTAACAATAAATGAATCAGCAACTGTGCAATCAAAAATAAAAATTCCACGATGATATGATCGAATTTAGACACATGTGTATATATTCACATGTTGGACATAAATATAGATGTATATATATACATAAATTCAGTAGTTCTGAATCTATTTAAACTGTATAGATCCATTTATCATACTTTCGTATATGTATCAACACCGTGATGACATGGGAATTTATACACATTTGCATTATATTAATTATTCAATGCTAATTTTAAAAATAAAAAAGTCTAAAAGTTCTTGCATCCACATCTGTCTATGGAGGCTTATCTTTCATTCTTTCTTCATTCAAGATAGATCGTTGATTAAAGAATTGCACTGCAAACACAGAAACATTAAAAATCAGCTTTTGAATATTATAATTTTTATTAATTCTGCCCCAATTTAAATCTACGCCCCCTTCACTTTTCTTTTGTAACTTGCGACGAATCGCCCCACTAATTGAATTTTCCCTCTATCATTCAAGTTCCTGTACACTTGGTCGATAGTACCTAATAGCACAAGGTGAAAAAGTAATCAATTGTACATGTAAAATGTACGATATAAATAAATGTCCAATTCTTACATCAGTTATTAATTGCAATTTAGGAGGAGAAGGAATTGGACGATAACGAGAAGAAGAAACTAAGGAGGAGAAGACGAAGAAGAGGAGGAATGTGAGGATAGAACAATTCACACATTTCATGGTGCTGTCGTAGCGTCCTGTGAAAAATCTCTTGCATCTGAATGCAATGATGCATACATTCGTATACATTTCATGCACGTTTCACTCTAGTCAGCGAACGACAGTAACATAATGACATAAGCTTGTATTTTTTGTTTAGACAACGGGGATTGTTTGAGGGAAAAGAGCTCAAGGATTTTATTGACGACAATCTCATAGAGGAAAGCGAGGGACAAGACAAAAGCGACAACAAAGAATTCGATGATCGTTTGGAGGATGACTATGATTTGACAGAGGAAAAATGATACAATTCAACATTTAGAGAAAAGTTGATAACATATTTAGTTCATAAGAATGACTAATGTATAATGATACTATTGAATAAAATGTATTAAAAAATACAACCGCAAACGAAATACAACGTAGACGTTGCATTTTATAAAATTTCGTCATGTCATACGTTCTGATATAACAATCTCAACAAAGCACAGTGTTTCTTACGCTCTGTACAATTTATTAAACGAATATGAGAATCATAATCGTCAATGTTGTAATTTAAATTAATAATTGAAAATTATAAAATTAATACCTCGAAAGAGTTTTCAACGAATTATTAAATCTCCCTTTTTCAACTCCTTACAAGTTTTACTTAAAAGTATTGATGATTTCATGTTTACAATATCTTTATATCATATTTCTAATAATTTCATTGCATTTTACTTCATTTTCATAGGAAAACATTTTAGTTTGTATTATCATAAATCGATAATACGAATATTTACTACAATCGCCGACAAGGTATATAAATAGACCTAGCACCTTACAGGTGTTCGTAGCCAGGGATCTGAAATACCGCCACATAGTAAAAAAATCACTAGATTTGCAGCGCACTCTACGTTTAATGAACAGTGAATTGAGGAATTCATATGAAGTAAAACGATTGAGGTTGGTCAAGTAGTGAACGCGCCAGGAATATGATTTTTGAAACCCATTATTGTATTGTCAAACTTTAAATACCGAAATGTGAAGCTAGTAATTAAGCGCAATTTTACATATATGTCAGAAAGCGCTCTAGCCATATTTTAAGGGTTTATCACGACTTTTAAATATGTAGTAAATTAAAATTTTTAAATTATCAATAAGCGGTTTTAGGTACAAAGGATTTATGTTTTATTAAATATTCTCAAAAACAATTTTTAACTAAATAAACTTTCAACTATTTGAAATTATTATTAATATTAAATTATCAAATTTATGTTAAATTTTTGACAATTTTATTATAAT
The DNA here is from genome assembly GCA_036937485.2 of Tetragonisca angustula. Lineage (NCBI taxonomy): Eukaryota > Metazoa > Arthropoda > Insecta > Hymenoptera > Apidae > Tetragonisca > Tetragonisca angustula. The sequence goes on from JAWNGG020000014.1 coordinate 1,815,339, forward strand.
TATGCAATGCAGTACATTGCTTATGACAAGTATAATTCTGCAATTCATTAGTTAAAAATGATGCTTATTAATTAAAATATCCGAAATTTTAAAATATTCGAAATTTGATAATAACAACACTTTGTTATATATTTAACATAAATCTTTAATATTTTATGAAGATAAAAAAGAATATATAAACATATCTACGGAATATAGCTTTATACATCTCGCAAAATCGATCTATGTTGAATGTGTTTATTAAATTTGGTAAAGAAAGGCACATTATATGGTGCAAATTATATTTTTGCAGATCAAGACTAAATGAGAGATAGCAGATCAAGCCTAAACTTAAACTTGTATAAATGTGAAAGTTATGTGGACTCTTTTTGCAACCGTTGCAAATATGTAAAATATGTAAAATAATTTTTTATTTAAAATAACTTATAAATCTGAATATTAAACGTTTGTATAAACGTGTAGAGCAAAGTATAAATAATTTGTGGATTCCAACATTTTCAGTGCCGTAAATCCAGAAAGTCTTTCGTATATATAAAAATTGTCGATATTTCAAACTATAACGCAAAAAGATTCCAACGGTAAGAAACTCCAGGAATCCTAACATTTCAAAACGAAAAGAAATCACGTAGCAAGTTTTAAAGGATCCTTGTGAAAAGAAAACTTTCAGTCTTCACAATTATGGAAAAATTTAGTCACGAATAAGATATTTCAATATTTTTAGAGGCGTTAACATTTCTTTATGTATTTGAAAGAAGGAAATTGTCATTTTGTACACCCTATATGTTGTCCAAAGTCTTCAAGGTGAGCACAATACAAAGTGAACGTCGTATGATGTACGATAAAAAAATTAGAAACAAAAACATAAATACGGACTGACTTTGGTTAGATAACATTGTAAGTTATTAATACGAAATCTAACTGTAATATCTTACATGTAATATATACGTTATATATGTATGTGTTATATGTACACATGTTAACGACAAAATCTCTTACCCTACATCATATTAGTAACAAATATATTTTATTAAATATGCTTAACAATAGTCATAGTAACAAATATATTTTATTAAATATGCTTTTTTCCATGTAATTCATACTGGCATTATGTAATTTATTTTGCCAACATTTAACATAATTATATTTATCTAATTTATTTTTGTAGATTCACTGGAAAAGTATCTGATTTATCATGCGTGTGCAATAATTATGCGACATGTTACTTTTTTTCGAATATGTTCTCTTTCGAAATAATCACTTTAATTAAATATATAATAGTTTTTGAACAATTTTGCTCTTTCAAATTATTATATATTTAATTAAAGTGATAATTTCTACATGATATAACATATTTTTCCATCTAAGAAATTCCAGAAATGTAAAAATTATCAATTTTGAAATTAAGGAATTTTTAAATAAGGTAGTTTCAGTGTTTTTCATTCATATTCTCTTTCAACCAATTTGTACATTAAAGAACGGTCTGAATGACGTGAGGAATGTCTTTAATTTTCTCCATAATTTCATCTAAATATTGATTTAGAAAATTAATGAAATCTTTGAAATAATTTACTTAATTCGAGTATTATACGAAATTCAAATATTGTACGTTACAGTCTCATCTAGATTTTATAAACATATTTTTACGTAGTGATCCACGCGCAGATTTCGTGCGCAAAAGTCACGCGCAGGTCTCATGTACCTTTTATATCAGCATTATTCAAACGCTTTGGGAGTCGTGTCTGAGACTTGGTACCATACACCAAGGAGGTGTAGAACATAGGATGTCGTCCAAAAATTATGGTTAGTATTCTTGTCTAATTCGAGTTTAACAGACGACTCAGTAGTTTAATAATCATATTCTAGTTTGGTAATGAACCTTAATTTTATTGAATTTAATTTTAAATAAACTAGTGATAACATGTCAATAGAAATTTAATTTATTTTTTTTTTTTTTAATATTATTAGCAGTGGATGGATCGTCGTGCGATATACATCGTATTCAGGACAGGATTTGGTCCAAAAATTATGGTGAGTATTCTTGCCTAATTCGAGTTCAAGAACAGACAACTCAGTAATTTAATAATCATATTCTAGTTTCGTAATGAATCTTAATTTTATTGCATTTAATTTTAAATAAACTAGCAATAACATTTTAATGGACATTTAATATTTGTTTTTAATGCTATTAGCAACAAATTGTAAACTCGACCAAACAAAAAATGTAACGTTCAGAAATACCGATTTGCTAGTATTGCATCTTCCTGAATTGAAGATACTTTTGTAGTAAATTTTAAACGGTAATTAAATCGACTTAGGGATTCAAATATTATTTTGTATTATCATATTAAAATATAATATAAATTCAGTAACGTATTATACGATGAAATTGAAATATTTTGTACTAACAAAGTCACGTTGAGGAATTAGCAATGTTAGGTTATTCCAGGGAAACAGTAGCATGTAACTCTAGAATCATACCGAAAGTGTAAAGAGCAACGGTTATAATTTTCTACATATAAGTACAATAAACAAATAGGTACGTTCAACAGATTAAAAGAAATTCAAAATCTCAACACATAGCCTTTGGACGATATTTAAATGATATATTTCGTTTGTTTATTCGAATATCCGAACGATCTTTGTTCATATTATTATATTATTCGGTTATCAAACGAATTTTATTTAGTTTATCTTGTATTTGAATTAATTTTTAATGAAATATTTTTTCTAGCACTAATTTTCATTTATTCTTTTATTTAAACACATTTTACGCAATACAAATAAATAACATTACGTTAGCACGATATTTAAAAAATATATAATATATATCGCAACATTTTAACTAATTATATGTCTATTTCGCTAACTAACTATAACTGGTTATATTGCGCATAATAAATACACAATTCAGTATTATCATATGAGAAAGTAATTTTGCTTATTTGTTATTCATTTTCGCTCGTTTCTGTTTAATTTATTTAATTGTTTTATAATTTTCAGAGTTCGAAGCACCCTTTATGGCTTCAGAAGTCAAGCAAACAGTCGAAGGCAAGTCTTCATGACTTTCGCCCGGTAAGTCTTTCTCTACATTTTTCGTTCGTTTTACGGTTGATAATTGATAGCTAAAGGAACAGTTTTATCTTATTTTTATTTGCAAAATATATATATATATTACAACATATCTTTAATACACTATATGTATATATCTTCTATATGAGTATATATGTTATATAATAGCATAATTAATATAATAAAAATCCCAAGGAATAGTTTTGTTTCAAAAATACATAAAAAAAAATCACTGCGCAAACATGGCAGCACGTATTATAGAATGATTAGAATTTTCATAAATAAATACTTTTTTTTACTATTAATACGAAATTAATTTCCTCCGTTTTATAAAACTTCGTCTTAATAACGATTGAAATAAATTTTTATATATATTTATAAGAGATTTGAATCTACTTCTCTTGAACATAACATTTTTAAATACATATTTCAGTTTTCGTTGGAAAGTCTCCTCTTTTCATATTATACATTTCTCATTATTGTTGCCCAAAAATTGACAACCATTTCATAACGCTTATTTTTTTCAAGTGTGAGCAATATCGTGGATTAAATACATTTATAACTATATCTGTTCCTTTAGCATGGTTGCCGATGAAGGATTTCAAGCGCTCCATGACACGCTTCAAAATTAATGATACAATACTATTTACTTTTTCAGAATGAAAGTACAAACGACAAACGTTCACAGATAAATTGTATTATAATATACTCGTATACATATACAATATATACATACACAGCGTCGTTAATAATTATGAACTCAACCATTCACACAAAGCAAAAACTGCTGTTTAACGGACTCGCTGCTAACAACTCTTACCATCATCAAAAGACATTCTCCTACTGACCAACGAAATTTCGTTGATCATTAATTTATTTTATACAATATAAATTAGTGTTTAGATTAGAGTTAATGTGAGGCCTTCATTTTGAAAATACGCAAGTTTTTGACTGATTTCACCGTCCATGAGTGATGACGTTAAATAATATACCAAAAAAAGTCTCGACATCAAATATTAAATTAGAACTGTGAGTGTAGGAATATTAGTATACCATGCATTATATCACCTGTTGATCTGTGTGAAAAGGTTAAACGTAAAAAGGTTAGATTCCTGAGGGGCAAACGAGGGGCAAACCTCTTTCTGAGGTGCCCCTTCACTTTTCATCCAGAACTAGTCCAGATAGAACTGATATTATTAAAATTATATAGATATTAGGTGCTGATGATATGGTGCTATGGCCACGTGTGAGATATATTTCCACACCTGAGCCTTCCTATGAGTGCTACAATTGAGTGCCTTTCAAAAGAAATCCATGTCTTCCAAAGTCATGTACATTCATGATTGTAATAACTACCTCCTGAAAAAACGGGCTTCCAAAAAGGCTCCCAAAAGAGCCATATTTTTCGCATTTTTATCTTCAAAGGCCAAATAAATGTCATATGTAAATAGTGTATATACCGTAGTATAACATTTAGACACATGCAGCTTTTTTTTTTTTAATGCACAATAGAGTAGTTAACTGTATCACTGTATCTAGAACACCATTTTAATATCTTATCAACATACCTCACTATATTATAATAACACTTTATCGCGATTTTCATCACATTATGCTCCTTAGGAACCTTCCTATTAACCTTTTAAAGCACCAAAGATCACAGAGTGATAAAAATAATGCCTAGTATACTAATATTCAGATACTCGCCGCTCTCTTCAATTTTTTTTGCCGAAATTCATCTTGAGGTATTATTGAGCATCGAAGCTCATAGTCGGTTTGCCTTTGTTAATTATTTGCACAGTTACAAGATCAAGGCTTCATGTTAGCTGTATTCACAACCCTAATTCATGTGGAACGAAACAGTTATAATAAGAAGCATAGGGCAACAATCTTTCGAAGATCACCCCGGGACGATTATTTTAGAAAGATACTAACTGAAAAATAATTTACTCGGCGATTTTTGTTTCTTATTAATATCAGTGTTTGGAAAATAGTCGAAGTAAATGATCTTCCCTTACGTGGAAACATTGTCATTCGATCATTATATACAAATGTAAAAATTATGTGTACGCACACAAGAAATCGATCAAATTTGTAAAATATGCTATCTTTGTAATACTTAATACAAATTGTACATAATATGAACAAATATGTAAATGTCCAAAGTATATGCATTTTAAAAACACACACATTTTTTCTTCTTCTCTTTTCTCAATCTTATCCTCAGAAATATGAAACTGCATAAAAATCGGCACAAATTTGTAAGAACAGATCTTCTGCAATAGAATTAGTAGATTATAAATGGAGTTAGTAGATTAACAGATGCAGTTTAAATTAATGCAAAGGTAAGTTGACGCAAATATATGATTAAGCGTACGATATGTGTCTGAACGCAGAAAGTCAAATGTCATACGCCTTTTGCTTTACCAAAAATGTAAGATCTGAGGATAAGTAGCAGTAGGAAAAATTTATATATGTCGATTATGCCTTCTGTCATGTGGTCTTTTATAATACGGCGAATCATCAATGAAATTTCACTTGAGAATAGAAAAATAAATTACACGATAATTCCGATACCTTTAGAATGTTATTTTGTGAAATTTTGCTCTAATGAGACGATTATGAGTGTTGAGAAAGAGATTTGGCGAGAAATAGATGTCAGGAATATAGTTGCAAGTTAATAATAAATTGTTATTACGATAGAAATGAATATCACGGACACTATTAACAGTAGATAATTGAGAATCGCCTAGGATATAATTAAATTAATTACTATGGTATAATTAAATAAATTATTATTCGTACGATAATAATGATATAACATGACATTCAGATATATTAATCCTTTGACATTAAACGATCAGATACGGAGCTTCTCCTGTCTCTATGACAATAGATGTACGTTGATCTATATAACGTTATGACAAAGTTAATAATTATTCTACTAATCCACAATCGCATTGACGTAGACAATTTACGTATAAAATTAATTAGTTTGATTATCTGTTGTTGCAGTACTGCTCAATTAACATTTTGAGTAAGCAGAAGAATTTTCTTACAATTTCATGCTCGGAGTATGAACTATAAACGAGCGATACAGTTTATCCATTTGTAAAAAGACAAAAAGTTATTTTTAATACTAACGAATAAAATAAATTATGTATAAAGAAAAGTGTCGCAGTAGTCTGGTTACTTTTTTAACACATGTTTAAATTCACTACTTTAGTATTACGTGTGTCTTAAGCAGACTAAAGATTTTTATGCGAATTCGTATTCTTCAGAATGTAATTAAATAAACAGAGCAATAATAGAAAATTGTTCTTCGTATCAAATGTTTGCAGCTACGCTTTGAGTAGTTTTTATATTATTTTATATTATTATGTATTTTAGAATTTTTCTAATATATGATGATCCGCAATTGATATTAATTGCCCTTGATCTTAACGTAATATGCAACTGTGTTTCAATTTGTTGCAACTAATCATGCGTGATTTTGATTTTTTGAACGACTGATGATTGTTTATTAAACGCGTGTGTTGTCTTTAGTTGCATTTATTCTAAAATACATTCATATCTATCCAATTCAACAAATCTCGAAACAGAACACGATATGTCCAGTTTTCGTCACTCTCGCATTTTCTGTTTCAATCCAGCATATTTTTATAATGTTGTAATATAAATATTATAGTGTAAGGAAACTGAATATGAGACACTGTAGCTAACAATAAATGAATCAGCAACTGCGCAATCAAAAATAAAAATTCCACGATGATATGATCGAATTTAGACACATGTGTATGTATTCACATGTTGGACATAAATATAGATGTATATATATACATACGTTCAGTAGTTTTGAACCTATTTAAACTGTATAGATCCATTTATCACACTTTCGTATATGTATCAACTCCGTGATGACGTGCGAATTGATTTACATGCAGTTGTGTATTACATTGATCATTCAGCGCCAATTTTGAAACTAGAAACGTTTCAAACTTTTTATTTCCAACCTCATCTGTCTATGCTTATCTTTCATTCTTTCTTCATTCACGATAGATCGTTGATTAAACAATTGTACTGCAAACACAGAAACATTAAGAATCAGCTTTTGAATATTATAATTTCTATTAATTCTGCCCCAATTTAAATCTATGCCCCCTTCATTTTTCTTTTGTAACTTACGACGAATCGCCCCCCTATCATTCAAGCTCCTGTACACTTGGTCGATCGTACTTAATAGCACAAGGTGAGAAAGTAATCAATTGTACATGTAAAATGTACGATATAAATAAATGTCCAAATTTCACATCAGTTATTAATTACAATTTAGGAGGAGAAGGAATTGGACGATAACGAGAAGAAGAAAGTAAGGAAAATCAAAGCTAAGGAGGAGAAGACGAAGAAGGGGAAAAATGTGAGGATGGAACAATTCATGGTGCTGTCGTAGCGTTCTGTGAAAATTCTCTTGCATCTGAATGCAACGATGCATACATTCGTATACATTTTATGCACGTTTCACTCCAGTTAGCGAACGACAGTAACATAATGTATTGTATTTTTTGTTTAGACAACGAGGACCGCTTGAGGGAGAAGAGCTCAAGGATTTTATTGACGACAATCTCATAAAGGAAAGCGAGGGAGAAGACAGAAGCGACAACAAGGAATTCGATGATCGTTTGGAGGATGACTATTATTTGACAGAGGAAAAATGATACAATTCAACATTTAGAAAAAAGTTGATAACATATTTAGTTTATAAGAATGACTAATGTATAATGATACTATTGAATAAAATGTATTCAAAAATACAACCACAAACGAAATACAACGTAGACATTGCATTTTATAAAATTTCGTCATGTCATACATTCTGATATAACAATCTCAACAAAGCACAGTGTTTCTTACGCTCTGTACAATTTACGAATATGAGAATCATAATCGTCAATGTTGTAATTTAAATTAATAATTGAAAATTATAAAATTAATATCTCGAAAGAGTTTTCAACGAATTATTAAATCTCCCTTTTTCAACTCCTTACAAGTTTTATTTAAAGGTATTGATGATTTTATATTTATAATACACTATAATATATTTCACCGCTTTACAAAGTTAGTGCATAATTTTTATCTCCATTTTTTCTAATAATTTAATTGCATTATAAAATATTTTGGTCTGTATTATCACAAATCGGTAATACGGATATTTACTATTATCACCGACGATATACAAGAATAGACCTAGCACCATTAGGGGTTTCGTAGTCGGCGATCTGAAATACCGACATAGTAAAAAAAATCATTGCTTTTCAGCGCACTCTATCTTTAAAGAACGGTGAATTGGGGAATTACATGAAGTAAAACGATCGAGGTTGGTCAAGTAGTGAACGAGATTTTGATTATAGAAACACAATACAGCGTTATCAAACTTTCAACAACGAAATGTGAAGCTACTAACTAAAGGAAATCATTTTGCTACATATAAGTCAGAAAGAGATTTATTTATGCTTTACGGATATACCACGTCTCTCTGATATGTAGTAAATTAAAATTTTTGAATTATTAATAAACGGTTGTAGAGATAAATGACTTATATTTTATTAAATATTATTAGAAACTCATTACCCAAAGTGTCAATCATCTCAAACACATTTTAATCAAATTATCAACTATTTTGAATTATTAAAACATTAAAATTATTAATATTAAAACATTAAAATTATTATATTTCCCCTAATCCCACATTATGTATACAAATTTATATTATATTGATTACAATTTTATTATAATTAGGCAGTGCATTGATTACGACAAATTATAAAAAGCTTTATAATTCATTAGTTAAAAATTGAGTGTTCACTAAAGTTCAAAATATTTTTATAAAGTACATTGTCCATCAATAACAAAACATTCTTATTATTTAACACAAATCATTAGCATTCCATAAAGATTTAATGAAAACTTCTTCGTATTTAATAACATGCAAACGTAAACAGAAATAGGGCATACTGTGATATATCGAACTAATACACTGCGAAGAAAAAGTAAATCACCACAGTCAACAAAATATGCTGCAATTTTTGCATTTGTTATACGAAAGCAATTTGAATACATTGCAAAACATCTATAACAAAACGTTGACAGATTCAGGATTTGTACGACATGGACGCTGGCACTGGGACGTAGAGACAAACACGAGTGAACAAAGACAGCGAGACAGCGAAATGTTGAAGGGACAGAGACCGAGGCACAAGGTTAAAGAAAGAAATAGTGACAGAAATTTTACGAAACAATATCAAGCGGGAATGTCTCGAAAATCAGAAGGTATTAATCGCGAAAATTCTGAATTTTCGAATTATCACAAGGTCATACAGATGCAGGAGGTTGCACGACACGGCCAGCCATTGTTCCGTTCTCTTGATACCGACGATTTCGAAAAACTTCGAAGCTGGAATATATCCACAAGAAAGAGCAATACCTGGTTAGAAATACGGATTTTGAATCAGGAGAACATGACATTCGAGGAGGTAGCACGACATACCCAGGCGATGAGCGAGTCTCCTCATCCACAGGTATATCAAAAATTTTTATATATGAAATGTCATAATTTGTGTCAGAAGAACATGTCACTCGAAGAGGTGGCACGACATCGCCCGTCGATGGGCGGTGCTCCTGGTACAAAGGTTCTTCGAAAAATTTTGAAACAGGAACAACTCGTGAACGAGAATGAATACCAGGCTGAAATTTCGTGATTTGTATCAGGAGAACATGACACTCGAAGAGGTGGCACGACATCGCGCGCTGATGGGCCGTGCTCCTGATACAGAAGTTTTTCGAAAAATTTTGAAGCCACAATATCTCGTGAAGGAAAAGGACTAGCCGGCGGAAATTTCGGATTTTGTATCAGGAGAACATGACACTCGAAGAGGTGGCACGACATCGTCCGCCGATGGGCGGTGCTCCTGATACATAGGTTTTTCCAATAATTTTGAAACCGAAATATCTCATGAACGGGAATGAATACCAGGCTGAAATTTCGTGATTTGTACCAGGAGAACATGACACTCGAAGAGGTGGCACGACATCGTCCGTCGATGGGCGGTGCTCCTGATACATAGGTTTTTCGAATAATTTTGAAACCGGAATATCTCATGAACGGGAATGAATACCAGGCTGAAATTTCGTGATTTGTATCAGGAGAACATGACACTCGAAGAGGTGGCACGACATCGTCCGCTGATGGGCGGTGCTCCTGATACACAGGTTTTTCGAATAATTTTGAAACCGGAATATCTCATGAACGGGAATGAATACCAGGCTGAAATTTCGTGATTTGTATCAGGAGAACATGACACTCGAAGAGGTGGCACGACATCGCGCGCTGATGGGCCGTGCTCCTGATACAGAAGTTTTTCGAAAAATTTTGAAGCCACAATATCTCGTGAAGGAAAAGGACTAGCCGGCGGAAATTTCGGATTTTGTATCAGGAGAACATGACACTCGAAGAGGTGGCACGACATCGTCCGTCGATGGGCGGTGCTCCTGATACATAGGTTTTTCGAATAATTTTGAAACCGGAATATCTCATGAACGGGAATGAATACCAGGCTGAAATTTCGTGATTTGTACCAGGAGAACATGACACTCGAAGAGGTGGCACGACATCGTCCGCCGATGGGCGGTGCTCCTGATACATAGGTTTTTCGAATAATTTTGAAACCGGAATATCTCATGAACGGGAATGAATACCAGGCTGAAATTTCGTGATTTGTATCAGGAGAACATGACACTCGAAGAAGTGGCACGACATCGTCCGCCGATGGGCGGTGCTCCTGATACACAGGTTTTTCGAAAAATTTTGAAACAGGAATAACTCGTGAACGGGAATAAATACCAGGCTGAAACTTCGGATTTTGTACCAGGAGCACATGACACTCGACGAGGTGGCACGACATCGCCCTATGATGGGCGGTGCTCCTGATACAGAAGCTTTTCGAAAAATTTTGAAACCGCAATATCTCGTGAAGGAAAAAGCCTAGCCGGCTGAAATTTCGGATTTTGTATCAGGAGAGCATGACACTCGAGGAGGTTGCCCAGCATCGCCCGTCGATGGGCGGTGCTGTTGGTACAAAGGTTTTTCGAAATATTTTGAAACAGGAATAACTCGTGAACGAGAATGAATACAAGGCTGAAATTTCGGATTTTGTACAAGGAGAACATGGTACTCGAGGAGGTGGAACGACAGCCGCCGCCGATGCGCGGTGCTCCTAATACATAGGTTTTTCGAATAATATTCAAACTGGAATATATCGTGAACGAGGAAGAATGGCTGGCTGAAAATTAAAAATTTGTACCAGGAGAACATCTCACTCGAGGAGGTGACACCACATCGTCCGCCGATGAGCGGTGCTCCTGATACATTGGTTATTCGAAAAATATTCAAACAGGAATATATCTTGAACGAAGAGGATTGGCTGGCTGTAATTTCGTATTTTGTATTAGGAGAACATGGCACTCGAGGAGGTAGCACAACATCGACCGCCGATGTGCGATTCACCTGATACAGAGGTTTTTCAAAAAATGTTGAAACTGGAATATCTTGTGAAAGAGAAGGAATAGCTGGCTGGAAATTCGCAATTTTTATCCGGAAAACATGGCTCTCGAGGAGGCGGCACCACATCTTCCGGCGATTAGCGAGTCTCCTAATGTAGATGTTTTTCGAGAAATTTGGAACTGGAACATTTCGAGAATTTTGGAACTGGAACATTTCTTGAACGAGGAGGAAGAAATTTCCTGGCTGGAAATGCGTATTTGGTGTCAGAAGAACATGACACTCGAGGAGGTGTGTTATTTGTTCTTGTATCGTTTTGTTTGGCGTAATCACAGACGGCCTTTACGTTCGTCGTCGTACATTTTACTACACTGTAGTGGGTATCAAACATCATATTGCTGTAGCTGTCATTAGTTACCCATCTCACCGTTGTTTAAACTTAGGATATGTTTAAGAACCAGTGATTTCTGTATGTCGGTACATCAGATCACGGTTGACTGTAGCCCATAAGATAGTATGTCTATTTATCTCGTCTGTTACTTGGTTGGTGTCTGTGTTTGTTATATTGACTGCCAGTATGGCAGTGACGAAGAAGATTCTGATGTTTTCTATTAGATGGTAGTATAATAGAAAAGAAACAGTATTAGCTATTAAATTATAGAAGCGTAATTCGAATCTATAGTGCAAATGTTTCTTCCTATGAAATTAGTACAATATCGATCAAGATTGCAATTGATGCTCATATGTCATTTGCGAGCTTGTAAATTGATATGACCAGCTTTTTTTCATATCTTTATTATAACGTTAATTTTATGTAATATAATTTCTATCTGTTTAATATTGTTCATTTGTCCATCTAAACTATTTAAAAGGGAATTAATTTAACTTAATTTTATCGACATTTTAAACAAAAGATCGAGCTTTAGACAATAGTTGAACAGTAATAAATACATTACATTTTCGACGACTGTATCACATATCTATTAAATGTAAACAAATACGAATAAAGATTAAAAATTATCAACTATTGAAATTGACGTTACTGTTAATATGTCTTTTTAGAAGACGAAGATATCATCATTAATTAGGATTATTATTAGCAATTGGATTAATTCTTTTACTAAACATTTGTTTTGTAATATATCCAAATATGATATAACATCATAATATAATATATATGTACCTAACATAAGTATAATAAAAACAAGTGTAACATAAATTATGGCATAATTCATGTACATTTTCAAGTCGGTGCCATGTTTTACCAATACTAATCATAACAGCCGTCTCTCGCCAGAGTGTTATAGAAATTTCAAAACGTTTGATACAACGCGTCCCATTGACACCAAAGTGTCTCTGCGATAGTGTTTCTGTTCGAACACTTTCGTGAGCTCCATTTGTACAAACGCGCGTAAAAGCATTCGTGTGTACGTGAGCGAGCTCGCGTTCACAACTGACAATCAGTCGCGTATACGGGCAAGAACCGAAAGGGGAAAACTGGTCTTGGATTGTCCAGTTATCGACGTTATCTCGCCGCTTTAAAAGGCGGCTGTGAAAAAGCCTCGAGCAGAACGTTCCATTGCCTCCCAATGCCGTGCTTCGATCGTTGTTTCCTTCGAGTTTGGCCGATCATTAGGACCTTAAAGGTCGCCTCTGTTCTCCACTCGATCGCGAATATAAATCGTTTCTCTTCCCATTTTTGGCCTGTTCTCCATCGGAACGCCCACGAATCTGACACGAAGGAGAGATACACGTGCATTTGCAAAATTCGGTGTTCGATCTCCGTGAGATTATGTCGTTTGTCAGGGATAAACTGCAAATTGCTCGATCGTGATTTTATAACGCGCGGGGGATGTAGGATTTGTTGAAACAGGCGATTATTTAAGAAATGATTTGATGAAATTGTAATGTAATGATGGTGAAATTTCGAGACTAAACTAGAAATATATATATGTACATATATATATATATATTTTTTTCTCAGTTTTAAGTATATTTAAATGTAACCCAGGCAAAACGAATGATTCATTACTTCTTAATCATTTCTATCCAGTGATATCGTGTTCAAAGTGAAAAGAAAGCGACGAATTATTGTATACGGCCTCGGCCACTCGTTATGGTCCGCGCGACCAGTTGCCGGTGCAAGGGGCAATTAATTTATTCGTTTTTTTTTTTTTTTTTTAAATCACCATAGTCGTCTACGATTCGAACAACAACTATAAGTCTCAGACGTCCATTCGAACATTTCAATTTACACTATTTCGATCGTTCCTCTAAAGAACATGTCACTGTACTTCCGCTTCCGCAATTCGTGCGTAAAATGAAAAAGAGGAACAAAAACGGAACACAGTGGCAAACTTTTCAGAGTCCATGGATAATTATACGCGTCCGTTACCGGATGACTCAGATATAATAAATTATGAGCAGCTACAGGTTCCCTTCCTTGCAGGAAGTTCCTCTCTCCTCCCCCTACCCCCCTCCCCCTCTCTTCCTCTTCCTCTCCTTCTCCCTCCGGCTCCCGGCATTCGCATCGATTGTCGCGGTTTAAAGGAAAATTTTCCTGGAAACACGAGATCCGCAGCGTGACTCATGGTCCCTCCAACCAGATTCAAGGTCATCGATCCGCCCACCGAAACGCAGACTCTTTTCGCCTTGGTGGTGTCGGAGAGGAGAATAAAAGTGTCTGAATCGTCGGAGGGAAGGGAAACAGTGAAACGTTGAATAATAAGAGTGGAAGGGAGAAGGAAGAAAGGTTGGAGAGGAGTGTGACATGAGGTTGGAGGAGATTAACGACGATCCAAAAAATAAAGAGTATTATGTCGTCTTTCGTCTCGTTTGTCGCTCCTGCTGTCTTCTGTTTTCTTTTTCTTTTTCTGTTTTGCTTTTTTTCCCCCCGAGAGGCGAAACAGGTTAAATCGAGCGTCTTTAAGATAGAGTTTCCCGCGGTGGCGTCTTAATTTTTACGAGACTTAGTATTTTAAGGAATTTGACAGTAGGGCCATCTGTACTAGCTCGTAGTTCAAGAGACGATGAATGAATGAATTCTGTAATTTTATTAAAGGTTGGTCGGTTACTGAACTCTTTGGCGATTAGATAAATCACGAGGGTTCGATGATTTATAAGTAGCAATATCTGAAAATGGAACGTCGAAGATGGAGGATTTTAGAAATTTATTTGCAATAAATTAGGAGAGCTGCTATTGCTTTTCGCTTCGTTATCGAAAGAAGATTTATGAAAAGTGTCGTGTTAGACTTAGTTTAAGCTCGTCCCTGACCTCAACTTGGAGTAATCTAAGCTTAGCCTTGATTTCGTCCAGATACAGGCTACTCTAAACTATCTGCGGCTAGTTTGCTTTCATTGCAAACATAAGTGGCCATAAATTTTCGCAGACCTAATTCACGGCAATTCAAAATTAATTGAAACCATATTTAACTTCCACACGTTACACGATTGATAGAGAATGATTATCACTGACTGAATCAAAATTTACCTTAACTTTTCAGATTTCAATTATTTTAATTGTCTTGAATTGTCTTCAAGTTTGACTGAATCGACAAACTAGAAGAAATTTGACTTTAATCGAAATTTTATCACATTAATCCATGTTTGAGTCAATTAACACACTTAGTTTAAATTGATTTAGTTATTACACTCAATTTTTATTTATTATATAATTAAATCTAACAAATTTTAGCTTAGCTTCCAATTCGTTTCAATTATTCCTAATTTCAATCATTCCTAATCATTCCAACATCCAACTTACCTGAATTGAACTTCAAATCAGAACAAACTGAGTTACTATCTTAACTTGAAGTCAATTCAATAACTATTGCAACTTTAATAATTCGACAGTAATTCCAGATTGGAGTTCGTCGTTAAACTTACCTTTCAGCAACATTGACGACAGTTGTACTAACTTCTGAATATACCTACCTTACAATATCACTACTGATACTTTCACCAGTTTTCGAAATCTTTCGTATCCTCCTCTAACTCTTAATCTTCCTTACACCTTCTATTCCAAAAACATGCAGTTCCTTTTCATAATTCTTCAACTTACCTTTCTGACTCAGGTAATCTGCATTGAGATACTTAAAAAGATCTGCAAAATCCATCCGGAGGGAACGATAATTCTTCGTGCACCAGTGAGTGTCAGTCTTGCGGGCTATCGTTATTTAATGGTGTAACAGTATAGTTAACGGCCAAAGTTATTGGTACGAAGAGCATAAGGAACAGATAAGACCGACATTCCTCTCGGTCGATACGATTAGACCGAATTGTAATGGCATTTAACGCTTCTGTTGCTTAATTACCAACACAGGCCATCGTTGTTTCACGTTCCAATTTTAACTTTGTGTTACAGTTGCGATTTATCGAGCAGAATTCGCGACAGGTGGTTCCTCTGAACCGAGGTTCTCGTTCACATTGACTTTAAGCCATTGCACCACGATTATTTATTATTGTCCAAATTGGGAATTAGCTTCGCTAAAAATGAAAATATTTATCGCGTGGAAGAAAGAGATGTAAAATCCTCGCTTGGAACTTGCGTACATCTTTGGAAGAATAGAATCTCGAAACGCGTCTAACAATAAGCAAATTTTATATCTAATCTGACACTTAACTAGTCCTCTTCTTGTACACATATTGTCAATTTGTCGACGATAATGACAATAATGACGACAGAAAATTGATTCTATTGGTCAGCTGATTTTAATAGATATTTGAGGTGTCAGGTATTTCCAATTAATTTCATTGTCAATTATGAAACTATGTATAATTCTGTACGTTCTGAGATAAAGTAAATATAAAAAGATAAATGTAGGAAGGAAATAAAAAAATGAATAAAAATGAATGACGAGTATCTCATAACAGGAAATACTAAATATTATGCATTATAAATAACAGTAGCAATGATACATGTCATACATTAATACAACCAATAAGCAATATAAATTACTGGCTCGTCAAAAGAAAAGAAACTAGAAAATAAATTATCCTACGATGAATATTTGAAAAGTATTCGTATCGAATTTCATTTCGCTGACACTGCGTTCCTTTTTATTGAACTTTTTATTAAAACTTTAGATTCAACAGATAAGCGAGTACTATAATTGCAGTATCATTGAACCGTTCGCTTGGAGATAAGATTACGATGTTTGCACACGTGGATACAACATTTTCTTTTTCTCTCTCTCTCTCTCTTTCTCTCTTTTTTTTTTGTTTTCTTCTATGTTGGATTAAAGATCAATCTGTATATCAGTGATCCGGGAACAATCGCTGTTGACTGATAAAAAGAATTCTATTTCTTTCTTCCCGTTTCTGAGAGATAACCGACGACCTTTCGAATGTCGTTCCAGAGTATTCATCGATCAAATAAATCTCAATAATTCCAACTCTTCCATTTCAAAGATCACATTTCACTCTAAATCCACTCCGAGAGATCGATTCGTAGAAAATACATCGCTTTCGAGATAGGATCCCTCTCGAGAGTAAAATTATACTGGTGATATCGATGATTATAATATCAAGGCCTGACTAGTCGTCGAAAGTTAATTTTGGATTCTAGCTAAAGTAATTTAATTCGAATGACCTGATAAAGTTATACAATTTACTGTAATATAATACTGTAATAATTTATTGTGATTTATAGCAGTTCGAGAGGAAGCTTTCGTCTTGCACGAGTGTTAATAAAATTGTTAATAACCGTGTAAATCCGGCAGAGGATTTAATTTAATTTTAATTTTTTTATACTTACACCTGAGGGCAGATGCTTCGTTAAATTCGAAAAATCCAAAAAATGCGATTGCAATTGAATTAAAAAGAAGAAAATGAACGCGTGCTGATGTAATATCGATTGTTACTGTTCCAAAGAATCCGATAAAAAATCTGTGAACGCAGAATATTAGCTGGAAGCTAATTTTAACTTCCTTCGGTGATGAATAACAGTTTGACAAAGCGAACGTTCATTTTATTCTAAAATTATTTTATTTTATTCCAATATTATAATTTTATTAAAATTATATTATAATATTATATATTACAGCGTTGTTATAATTCTAATTATAATATTAAACTATTTTCTACCATTTTAATTATAATTATTAAATTATTTCATCTAAAATTATTTTATTCCTCTAAAGTTACGGTACTCGCAAGTTTCACAATTCTCAACGAAAAATGTACAGTTAGAAACAGAAATATGTACGTACTGCCAAGGATCATCGGGGTCCACTGAACACACGGGCCCCCGTTTCAAAGAAAGAACAGTTTCTCCCTCTCGCAGGTATACCAGTGCACGCGACGCTTGTACCAGCGGAATGTGAGTCATCCAGGTAAAAGATGCCGCGCGGTAGAAAGCTGAGGTGGCTTGTGAAGTTAAAAAGGTGGAGGGAAGGAATCTAAGAGAGAAACGATCAACATTCCCCAGTGCAACCCCATGAGTCACCGACTCATCATCCCTCCTCGGTAGCCTATGTACGGTACATACCTGCAGCCACCTGTTGCGCTCGTTTTCTGGGTCGCGCTCGAGTTTCACCCCATCCCCCTTCTGGCCATCCACCTTTCTCCACGTGTTTCACCTTGCAGTGGCTTTAAAATTGGAGCAATGGTCGACCGGTCGACGACGAGATACGTGACCGAGGGTAATATCGAGAGACAGAGAGGCGGATAAAGAAAAGTGGTTACAGGGGAAATATTTGATGGAATCTCGCGTGCACTGGTTAACAAAAGTTATTCGTGCACGATGAAAATAATCACCTGCTGATGACAAAATTACGCGGTGGTTCGTGGCAGTACTCGAGCATTTATCGTGAAATTTTTCTATAAATATTTCACAATAGCTCATACATATTGTATATATATTTTACAATAGTTCATATGTATTGTACATATATTTTACAATAATTAATATATATTGTACACATATTTTACAATAGTTTGAAATTTTATTATTTATACGCTGTAACACGGAAGACACTGGTAAAAGCAATTATATGTGGAAGATACATGTTATATTTATACAGGTACATAATATATCATATTATGTTAAAAAATTAATGTACAGCACAAATTATCTATCTTGGGCATGTAATAAGCTCAAGTTTTTAAGTTTATAACATATCGTGTAATATTAAAAAATGTGCAGCACAAATTATCTATCTTGAGCATATAATAAGCTTAAATATGACCTTAGTAAAATTAAATGTTAATAGTTATTAATATACTGGATGATCGCCTCTTCCGTGATATCTGAAACATATTAAAATTATTAAATATGAGTATTAAAATATTGAATTGAATAATTCAAATATTTAAATTCGTATTCTTCGTTATATTAACCTTCTAAGGACGAAGTATTTAAATCCCCGTTCGCTAGTGGACGGATTTAAATCGCCTGGCAAAGTTTAATTTTACATGTTTTCATATAAATTATTGCACTTCCTATTTTCAAAGTCAATCAAATCAAATAAAAAACTACGTTGTTTTGCAATAATTTATTTGCCATAATACATTCATACTTAGAAAGTTAAGAGGAAGATTTTTATATAGATAAAATAGGAGAGTAAATTATATAATTAATATAATATGTTAGTTTATAATTAGTTATATTAGTTTATAGATATATGTTAATTTATAATTAGATATTTATAATATTATAATGTAGTTAATGCATTAATTGTTTAATTTTAGTTATTGATCAAATAAGTTATTATTTATATTTCATATACAATTGATGTAATATTTTATATTTTTATATAGATAAAATAGGAGAGTTAAGTTAGTAAGAAGACATTTCATCTGTTTCACCCGATCTAATTTCTTTGACACAAGTTTTCCACTTCGGTTCTCGGTTTTAGTTTTCGAACGTATTCACGTTCGTCGTAAATGCATAAATATCGTCGATCTAAAAATAACGCGAGAAAAACGTATGTTTACGTAACCTACATTAACCAAACACGTTACCAGTGGAGCGAATAATTACAACCGGAAACACACGTGGATCAATTAATTCCTTCTCGCGAATCGATAATTCATTCGTAGTCGAGGCAATAATAGCTCGTCGAGGTATTCGAGCGCTAAATTTTCAACGCGCGAAGAAACCATCGACGTTCAAACTATCGCTACATAATTTCATGGAAAGAAATGGATCTTGGCTCGTTTCAAACATCTCTACTTTCAATATGCATCGTTTATTTCGTTGCAAGATGTTCAGCATGTGGGGAAAACGAATTATCATCATTTGAAAAAAAATTGTTTTCAACGATCGAAAACCTTGGTCGTCTACCTCTCGATCGAAAATACCAATGAAAAGGTGAATCTAAATCCTGAATAAATGCTTTCTCGATATTTTTACACGCTGTGACGATTCACGAGCATTCTCGAAAAGAAAAGTACCTTCACTCTCTCCCATCCGCTATACATATTGCAAATAAATTAAAACGAGCCAAGTTTGTTGCACGTGCAAATCGCGTACCATTTCTCGAACGTCAGAAATTCACCGCACGAACACTTTCGTATAGACGTTGTTCGTAAATCTGTTCATTGAGGAAACGAGGTCTCGCCTTGTTCGCGCGATTTTTTATTATTATTTTTTTTTTTTTTCTTCGTAGAATCGCAACGTGGAAATTGAAAGAAATCGTATCGCAGTGGCACACGGATATCGGGCGAGTTCCGAGAAAATTTCATTCACAAACGGCGGCGAGGATTTACGGGAAAGCAACGCGCGCAGTTCCGGTTTCCCCCGGATGATTCACGGCCACTCGAATTCCTTCGTTCACGACCTCATTCACCGGATCGATTCTTCTGAGAATCGAAACCGTCGAAGGTATTCGCGGATTCCCGCCTTTCTCTCTTGTCCGTGACGTCGACAGTTCCTCCAGGTTTTCATGCCACTTTAAACACGTCCAGCGCCAAGCTGTCCAAAAATTGTCGCGTATATCAAGAGAAAAAAAGAAAAGAAGAACAAAATGATACACTGCAAGAGAAATTTTAAAGTGAACAAATAAAATGAATTTTAAAATAAAGTATTTGAAATTGTAAACAGTAAAGTAAATTTTAAAATAAGGTATTCAAAATTATAAAAGTAAATCAGTTATTATACAGTTAATATTAGTAGTTGAATTTATAAAAGTAAATTAATCATTAAAGTTAATATTAGTAATTAAAGTTATAAAAGTAAATTATTAAAGCTACTATTAGTAATTAGAGTAATAAAATATTTAATATTAGTAATCAGTAATTAAAGTATTTAAAATTATAAAATAAATTTTAAAATAGAATATTTAAAATTATAAAAAATGAAATAAACTTCAAAATAAAGTATTTGAAATTATAAAAAGTAAAATAAATTTTAAAATAAAGTATTTAAAATTATAAAAGTAAATCAGTTACTAAAGTTAATGTTAGTAGATAAAATTATAAAAGTAAATAATTATTAAAGTTAATATTAGTAATTAAAGTTAATAAAGTATTTAAAATTATAAAAAGTAAAATAAATTTTAAAATAAGGTATTTAAAATTGCACCTGGTGTTCTGTAGCATCCGCAACCAATCCCTGTACAAAGACGATTCCTCACGAAGTGAAATGAAAAATTAACAGATATCTCGTTCTCAAATTTTCAACTTTTCGCGAACGTAATAAATATATTTCCATCTTGCAACGTTGAACACAAGAATTAAAGAAAAAGTTGAACTTGCACTTCGCAATTTTTATTATGTCCTGTTCAAATAAAGAAATTAAATTAAACGTACAAATAAAAGAATTAAAATTAAAATTCTCTGTTCAATGTCGTTCAAAGTGCGTATGTACATATGTACATACACTGAGTGAACTTGCAATTAACGGGCGCGGTGTTCTGGCTTCAGTTTTACTTTTAATGGATCGTTGGCGATCGTTGTAACGCCAATTCCAGACAGCTGGCCGCTTCATTAACGATCACGTGAGTGATTCGTACCTGTTGGTATGTCAGTCCATTCGGGCCGTGTCGCATAGATACATACGTGACTCACGTATGTAAGTACTTTGCTCGTCGAATGGATCAACAACGTTCCAACGGAGATCCCGTGTTTTCGATAATATTTGAACCAGCGTCCAGTTGCGGCATCCTCCATCTCGAATCGAGCTCAAGCTCGATATCGTTTCTGAAAAATATCGTCGCCGATACTCGAACTATTTGCACAGTCGAAATGGAAAACTGTTTCTCTTGTTGAACATACAATCAGATTTTGTATGAAAAGTAATTGAGTTCAAAGTAATCGTGACATTAAGTAAATTAATTTCCAATAATTCAATTCATTCTCGAACATTCACATTTTTTTCTTATCTTTCGTTTCGTCCAATTTCCGACCAAACACTTTCCAATCAAACAAATTTACTTTGTTCTCCGTTAGTTTGCCCAGTTGAATTCTAGCTCTTTAAAACGACAAACTTATTTACAACCTGTTAACTCGCGTAATTTACTTTCAAATTTTTAGACGACAATAAATCTTCGATATTCGATATTACCTATTTATCTATTCGTCCCATACTTTCCTTATGAACGAACGATCCAGCACAGAGAATATTATTATTTAATAACGATAAAAAAAAAAAAATTCATCTGATTTCGAAGCAGGAAATAAAGTTGAAGGAAAAGAGTAGGAGAAATGTATAATTCCACTATTGAACAATTTCAAGTGCTTTCGGCAAATTATTTTGAAAGATAATGACGTTACGAACACTGTGAAACACACGTGACGTATTTTCATTATCGTTTAAATATCAAGATAGCAGCACGCATACGCTATAATAACAGTTTCGACTGATAAAGCAATGATAAAGGGGGAGATGGGGGGGAAAAAAAAAATTAGAGCGCGTGGAATGCAGCGATGTCCTTTGGCAAGAAAAATTCGCATTATCTGTTCCTGTCGCGAGCGTAACGTTTGTTTTTATCGCCGCACGCTATCGTTATCTATTCATAGATAACGTAGTAATCGTGAACAACGTTGCACGACCTCGTTTTGTCTCGTAACCGTTTCATAATGTTGCATCTTACGCTGCTTTCTTCTTCCTCTTTCATTTCTCTTTTTCTCCATGAAATGGAAATACAGTTGTACTAATATATTTGGTTTTAATTAATTTCCTCACCTTCTACGGAATTTAATTCAGTTCAATTTAATAATTTAACAACGCGATTATTTTCAGTTAATTTTTCAATCTTCCGCGGAGTTCACCTCAGACGTGATGATATCGTGGAATTTTCAGAAACAGCGAAGAAAAAGCTCAAAGTAGAAATTTAGTTTACTGATAAAATTTAGTAATTTAGTTTACTAATAAAATTTAGTAATTTAGTAATTTACTAATTTACTAATAAAAATTAGTAATTTAGTAATTTACTAATTTACTAATAAAAATTAGTAATTTAGTAATTTACTAATTTACTAATAAAATTTAGTAATTTAGTAATTTAGTAATTTAGTAATTTAGTTTACTAATAAAATTTATTAATTTAGTAATTTAGGGAATATATATATATATAAAATTTTAGGGAATTTTGAGGAATTCTTCGAAACAGAAATATTTCATAAATATACAATCAAATTATACGGAATTCTTGGGAATATAACTGTTCAGTAATTATAGAAATTTTTAAAAAATCTGTCACAAAAATATTTCAAAAGATATAGCGAAATAATAGCAAATATAGATATATATTGCGAGAGATTCTTAGGAATAGAAATAATTCTTTTCTTTTTTTAAATTATTAAATAAAAACTTCCTAAGACTTACTATTAAAATAGAAATTTAAAAGTCTGCAGACTTTTAGATATGCTTTTAACAGAATTAAATTATAAGAAAAATTGTACTTTGCACGCAAAACGTGATTGTATATTTTACATTCTGTAAAAAAAAATTGTTATCGGTATTCCATGGTCTTTATCACTTTGGATAATGAATGTCTTTAGATATTTGTTACCTAGGTGTTAAAAGAAAATCCACGAATTATTCAACAATATCACTTAGCTTCGTTGGTCATGCAAAAAGATTGTACGCGAACAAACATGTTTGAAAGAACATACGAGCAACGCGTTATTGATTTCGTTGCTGGAAATATCAGGCTGATAAGGCCTAAAGTTTAATACTTGAAATTAAAACGTTCGTTTCAAGGAGCAATGATATCGACAATACTTTCATTCAATACTACACCAAATGTACATAATAATTTTCTCTTCCCTTTAAATCAATTTTCACTTTTTTTTAACAGAAACTGATTAAAGAAAGAAGAAAAAAGAGGATTAATTAGAAACAACAGAGAATAAGAGAAAAAGATGAAACAAGAAACGCACGTATCTATCACGTTGACATAACTGTTTTTTTTCTTTTTTTTTTTTTTTTTTGTAATTATAATACACGCTCGAGATGAGGTTTCGTGTCTTTGACAGGGATTAATTAATTAGCAAGCCGTTTAATCATTTAATTAATAACCCAACAGAAGTCATTTTGCCGAGCAGAAAAAGAGGAAATACTACTCAAGTTCCTGTTTCGCTAACAAGGCCGTTCGTTACTTGAAAATCCATTGCGTTTCTATTGTGTAATAATTACGACATACGAGCGCATAAATTCTTACGTTACGGCCGTTGCATACGTGAAACGTTCGTGAAAGATTGTGCTTATCGTCAGGTCGTATAATTAAAAAAGCACGAGTCGCTTAAAATTAGAGAGTGCAATCATTGTTCGGCTTGTTCCGAATTTCCATTTTCGGTGAATGCAATTGACGAAATAGATATTTATTACACAACTGTACACGAATTACATACTTTACACATTTTGCATAACTATACTGAACTATCATGAAAGCTTGCTGAAGGAAGTAAAACGAATCGATCGGACAAGATTCGTAAAATACTTTTTTTCTTTTTAGTTACCAAAATTTGTATAAACTCGACGAATAAAGTAAATCGATTGATCAAAATTCATAAAATTTTTGATTATTTTGAATTGAAATTGACTATGAAGGTGTCTAATGAGCAAAATGAACTGATCTAACTGCAATTTTGGAAGTTTGTAAAATTACTCTTGACTCGTATTGAAAAATTTAATTATCACTCGTGAAGTAATGGCTGAATTGACCCAAGAGGTCAATTATTATCAAGTCGATGCATCCAATTATCGCGAGATTAATATAAAACCGAGGAAACGAAGCAAACGAGTCAGTCAAAATTCGGAGAACACTTTCCGTCACAAACAAACTCCGAATTATTATTTTCTAAATAAATTGCAAACTCGTCAGTCACCACTTACCAAATCATTGTAAAACCACCCAATCGACCCAATCGATTAAGAAAAAAATCGGTTATTGTCCGATCGAATTATTACGAATGCCGACTACTCGAGAAATCCAAATTACCATTTATATAAACGATCATCTAAAGGGACGCGAAATGAAATAATGGGTGTAAATCGAGTGACAAAATTTCGTGGAGTGGTTGTCGCTTCGAAAAAAGAAAGGAAAAAAAGAAAAGAAAAAGGGGGGGGGAAAGGGAAGAAAAGCAGAAAAGTCGACGAGGGTTCAACGAACCACGCGTGAGAGCACACGTCGCGAATAAATCCCCCACGTGGCGATTACGCAACGAGGGGGGGGGCGGAGGGGAGGGGAGGGAGGTGGGACGTGTGGCGTTCTATCGAGGTGGATAACTGACCTACGTCACCGCGGTAAACAGACGAAACCGCGTCATCGTGCACCCTGCAACAACCGCTGCTTCGCGTTCGCCGCGTTTTGCTCCTTTTCCAACATCTCCTCACCGCGCGCGTCAGCGCATTTGCATTCACTCTGTGCATTCACTATCGCGTATTAACCTACAGCTACGTCATCGTTCGATGAGTCAGAGAATGCACGTCGGGCGTAAATTGCAACGAGCATGCAACACGGTTCCGGGGGAGGGGGGGAGGGGCGAATGAGACCGTGAAAAGGTTACAATTAGTTGGGAGGAGAATCGACTCTGCTAAACTGCCGCGGGTAATTAAATTTTACTCACAATCAGCTTTTCGTAATACGTACTTTCACGGTGGCGAGTACGAGGCATCGATCGACATACACGAGCGAAAGTTGACGATATTCCGAACGATTGATTTCGGAACTTCTCTTTGTCTCGTCGTTTTTGTCAAAACTTTGGTAGAGTAGAGCTTTGAAAGTTTGTTTGCATTTATTTGTGTTATCATTTGAATCGTCATCTGTTCGACGAAGAGGCGACAATCGAAACTGACACACATCGGGCATTGATCATTTCGATCACAGCTGGACGCGTGTCTTGTTCTGATTTCGATTTGATCTCTCAAGTTGAACTGAATTGAACTTGTTGTCAATTCGTGGCAATGTTCTTTTAACACGTTAAAAAGTGGAGTTTCTTGAATTTGTTGAAAACAGAACAGGAAGTAAAAGACACCGAGAAAGAAAATTTTAGATTCAACGATTCAAAAATTCTCTACTAACGTCCAAATTCAGTCTTGTGCAACATAAAAGTGATAAAGAACTTGTTCCAGTTTCCTGCGAGGCAAATGCGGAACGACAAACAATAATGTATGATTATTAAATCTGTTTGTTAAAGATCAAAAGGAACTGATAGATACGAGCATTCTCTCTGTTAAAAATTCACCTGACGTCTGAACGTAAGCTTACGCAAGTTGTAAAATATTGTTACTAACAAACTTATTCATTGTCATTCGACAAATTTTACGTTGTCGGAAAGTGAATTAAGAAAAAATGTTCAGTGAGTATTTTCGATAAAAAAAAGAGAGAAGCCAACATCTGCGATCGAACAAAATTAGAAAATCTACTGGTACAGGATCCTTACGCAAAATGACACGGTCTCTTACATAAGTGTGCGACTTATGAAAGAGCACAATACAATCGTGTGTTATATTTGCACGGCGCGCTGAAAATCCGGGCGAAAAAGAAAACGATTGAACGTTGGACAAGCAACGTTGCGAAAGTGGTTTGCAAAACCAGCGGAGCGAGGCATTATCCGTGCAATTAATTACACCGATTCGCATCGGCTCGAATACAAAATCCCAGCCGAGCACAATTTCGTTCGCGGTAAACGTTCCATCCAATCTCTTCACTTCCTTCTGCTACTTTTCCCTTGCTTTCTCCTAACTTTCGACATTATTTCCTTCACCTTCTTACCTCTGTAGTACTCTTCTCCTTCGACGAATTTCCATTTATTTCGTATAACGATCCACTTGGTCTCATTTTACAGGCCAATTTGTTTCGTTTCGGTTCTTCTTCTTTTCACAGATACTCTTTGAAACACGTTGAAGATAAAACGACGGGATGGAAATTGAGGATTTCTTGGAATTTTGAAACTGCATCGTTTCAACGTCTAATTTCATGAGAGAACGTGTGAAACGGATGGAAAAAAGAAAGCACGCGAGTCGTCTATAATTATAATGATACGATACAGTAATAATGATAATAATAATTCCAGGCATAACCAATTCAATTTTTATAATATTTATAATGTAACATTTATAATATTACATTGATATTGTTAGAAGTATAATACAAATATAAATATAATTTTATATTTATAATATAACATTTATATTATATTAATATTATTATAAATAATAATATTGTTATAAATATAATATAAATATTTATAATATTTATAACATAACATTTATAATATTATATTAATATTATCATAAATATAATATAAATATTTATAATATTAATATAAATATAATTTTATAATATTTACAACATAACATTTATAATATTACATTGATATTGTTATAAATATAATATAAATGTTTATAACATTAATATAAATATCATTTTATAATATTTATAATATAACATTTATAAGAAAGCACGCGAGTCGTGTATAATTATAATGATACGATACAATAATAATAATAATTCAAGGCATAACCAATTCAATTTTTATAATATTTATAATGTAACATTTATAATATTATACTGATACTAATATAATTTTATATTTATAACATTTATATTATATTAATATTGTTATAAATATAATATAAATATTTATAATATTAATATAAATATAATTTTATAACATTTATAATATTATATTAATATTGTTATAAGTATAATATAAATATTTATAATATTAATATAATATAATTTTATAATATTTATAATATAAGATTTATAATATTATATTAATATCGTTATAAATATAATATAAATATTTATAATATTAATATAAATATAATTTTATGATATTTATAACATAACATTTATAATATTATATTGATATTGTTATAAATATAATATAAATGTTTATAACATTAATATAAATATCATTTTATAATATTTATAATATAAGATTTATAATATTATATTAATATCGTTATAAATATAATATAAATATTTATAATATTAATATAAATATAATTTTATGATATTTATAACATAACATTTATAATATTATATTAATATTGTTATAAATATAATACAAATGTAAATATACCTTTATAATATTTATAATGTAACATTTATAATATTATATTAATATTGTTATAAATACAATATCAATATTTATAATATTAATATAAATATAATACTATAAAATTTATAACCTAACGAATTAAATTAATTTTTGCACGTCCTCAAAGCTCTCTCTCTTGGCGTCAACAGCCAACGCACTAGAAAAGAAACGCGAGTTCACGGGTAGCAGCCGACCTACTGAAATCCTCCTCTTAGGAATCTCTGGTAGATCGGTCGTAAAACACGAATTTAACGGCTCGATAACGAACCAGACAAACACGGTCCAAGAGACAACAAAAAAAGGAATAGGAGTAGGTGGAGCAAATTCGGTAGAAACGGCGAAACGTAAATTCTCGGCGCGACACAGCCGGGCACAGAAGAGAGGACACCTTGCTCGATTTGGTCACGAAGGAGTTAGTTGGACTCCCGTGGGCGAACTGGTACCGATCAGGCTCGATATTCCCATCTTTTCGTTCGTCAATGATAATTTCGCAATTGTGGGTTTCACAGCCTTACGCGATGGAAAAGAAAAAGAAGCAAAAGAACGCAAAGAGTTAAAATTTTTAAGATTTTTTTAAGACAAATCGGATCGAAGTTCGAGATCGGGATCTTCTTTGTCGAGATTTCGAGGATTGTATTTCGGGACGCGCTATGTCAAGCACGTCTTCTCAGTAATTAAAGTAGCAACACCGAGTCCTATACGAATAATTAAATCAAACATACTGTGTAATATAATATATACTAATATAATATTGTATAACATAATATACTATACAATATATACAATAGTATACTAGTACTATTACACTACTTATACTATATATACTAGTACACTAGTACTATTATACCACTAGTATGCTAATTAGTATACTAATAAATACTAATATAATATAATACTATAATATTGTAATATTATTATTATTATATACCGAGTCTATACGAATAATTAAATCAAACATACTGCATAATATAATATATACTAATATAATATTGTGTAACATACTGTATTGATATAATACTGTTATAATTATACTAATATACAATATATACCAATAGTATACTAATATATACTAGTATACTAGTACTATTACACTATTGTACCACTAATATGCTAATTAATACTCTAGTAAGTACTAATATAATACTATATTATCGTAATATTATTATTATTATATACCGAGTCTATACGAATAATTAAATCAAACATATTGTATAATATAATATATACTAATATAATTGTATAATATTGTATAACATAATATACTATATTGATGTAATACTGTTATAATTATACTAATATACAATATATACTAATAGAATACTAATACACACTAGTGTATACTAGTACTATTACACTGCTAATATGCTAATTAGTATACCGATAAATACTAATAGAATACTATATCATTGTAATATTATTATTATGATAATTAAATCAAACATATTGTATAATATAATATATACTAATATGCTAACATAATAACATAATATACTGTATTAATATAATACTGTTATAATTATACTAATATACAATATACTAACAGTATACTAATATATACTGGTATAGTAGTACTATTATACTATTATACTACTAATATGCTAGCTGGTACACAAATAAATACTACATTATTATAATATATTACAACTACAGTTTAATTAAAATTTAATCATAATCATAGCACGACATAATAAAATAATAATAATAATAATAATAATCATAGATAGAGGTATACGTACATAGGTTGTTCGAATTCTTTTATGAGTCTCCATACAACGAAACAAAATTACAATAATAATAATAGGAACATCCTCGTCGATGATCCAATTGACCCTTCGTCCTAGGAAGACAAGATATCTTGGCACACCGTGTATCTAGGCCAAGATTTAGCGCCAGCGCCTCTGAGAAAACGGCTGGTTCGCCTGCCAAACGGATCGAATTCTGCGAACGCTATAAATCGATTTATACGCACCTATTGCAGGCGCATAGGTGAGGGCATAGATCTCGTTCCTCTTCGACACGTTCCGCGAACGCGAGCCCCGTTTCGGTCGCTCGTCTCATCCGTTGTTGCTCAACAATCGTGACCCGACTGAAAACTACACCGTCGTTGCGTATTAAATATGAGGCAACCGGCAAATTTGTCTCTCGTTCGCCACTCGACAATTTTGATTCACATCTTTCGTACAGTTTCCTTCAATTATCGTATCTCGAGCGCTATTTGCTCTTTCGTTATCTTGTCGTTGCTGCTATTATTATTTTATTCATTGGCCAGCCATTTGAACTTTCTTCGAATCGTTTAGACTTTTCAGCCATTGGGCGACGAAAATAATCAATTCATAATTTTTTCAAAGAATGACATATATATACATATTTAGAAAAATATATAGAAATACAGAGAAACATTTAGAAAAATCTTGGGTTCTTCATTGTATCAAAAATTTTCTTCTTTCACAGTATGTTACACTGTGAAATGTAAAATATTATAAAATATTGTAAAACGTGACAAAATTACAAATATACCTAAATTTCACAATAGATGACGAATTTTTTTCCACTCGACGTAAACTTAAAGGGATCAAACTGCATAGGATTGCAACGAAGAATGAAAACTTGAATTCGGATGTACGCTGACTCAGTTTCCAAATGATCAGAGGTATTAGGATCGTGTGATAAAAATTGTGTTACACGTAGCTCGTCCTACACATTATCGTTATTCCGTATTTGCATTATCGTATCACGCGTAATTTCCCTTTGCGACCTAAAAAATTTCCCTCGCGGGTTGCACGTTTTATTCCTTTATTTCTATTACGACTCGACTGCAAAGGGCGGGCAATAAAATCGAGCTTCGCTGTATCGGCAAGTCCATCGAACCGGATGTGCGTTACGTAAATGGCCGACAGGCATGTATGTTTAATGGCCGACTTCGAGTCCTCGGGGGAGCGAAGGCGAAGAAAAGGCGAACAGAGCGACAAAGCGGGGCACCAGGAAGCAATTACAAGGGACACGCGCGTTTATCTTCGGCCTGGCCGGAGAACCACTGACAATTGTTGCCCCGCGTGAAGAATTAATGATTGTCAGCCGGCTGATACCGGCTCTCGCCACGAATATTGCGCTCTCGTGCAATCGAACGGCCGACTTGAAAGAAATTGTATTGTTCTGCGAGAAGCGGGATACAGATACTCTTGCCAACGACGAGAAATTGGAAATTCGAGGCTTTGGAAATCGCTGCGAGGATGGAGGAGGGAGCGAAAAGAGGAATCAATCGTTCAATTGCTTCAATTTAATTTACCTTATCCCGCGAAAATTTCTCATTCGTATACACTTCGTGGAGGAAGTTTCTAGAGCAGAGAACTCGTGGTGTAATAATGTTTTGCAACGAGTCGATGTATGTAACGAGAGTTACATGGATAACAGCATTCGTAAATGAATTATTCTACAGGCAATGTGAGAGGAAGAGAAGAATTTCCTTTCCTTAGAAATTCACCTCTGGATAGAACAATTTCTAATCGAAATGAAATGAAATGAAAGATTGTGCGAATTTTCAGCGGGTTTGGCGAGAAAAAAGAGTGGACACTAGTGTCACACCAGTAGCAAGGGTCAGAGGTTGGGTAGTTTTGGAAAATTGCTCGCCATTTGTTGGCGGATTATTTATCGAATGGCGAAGTAACGCAGGAGTCACGGTCTCTGCGCGAGACCCCTACGAAACCTCGTGGTTTCCAGGCACGAACCAGGGGGCCGGTATTGATTTTCGTCTGGTTCCCCCAGAAAAACCGAACGGAAGGGGCCATTTGCTCACTTCGTTGAATTAGCCGTCCGAAAGAATTGCATTACGAGATTACAAGGCCTAAGTGCCCTCTCCCCCCCTCGAACGATATATCTCGACTCTGGCGAATCGACAGAACGTACGCAGAGAAACGTACGTACGTTCAGACAAATTGGAAAAGTCCTTTGCTCTTCCGTTGCGAAAATTACAATTTCAGAGTTCCGAGATACTTCTTTCCTGCGGTGATTCGCGTGTAATCTCTCTTTTGGTCGTGTTCTCCGTTAGAGAGAACAACAATTTACCACGACGTTGCAAAGAAAGGCCAGAATACCTAAAACGGAGGATGAGAAAGAAAGAAAGGAGCCTGATAGCAAGATTCAGGTGTGGCAACGAAGTCAGAGGAAGACAACACTGGAGAGAGGAAGAAAGTAGAAGGTGTAGAATATGCAAAGAGGAAGAGGAGACATTAGAGCATGTGATAGAAAGATGCGAGGTCACGAGAGGGGACCTGAGAGTAAAAGAAGTGCTGAAGGGGACAGGGGAAGGACTAGAAGAGATGAAGAGAATACAGAGGGAAAGAAGAAGGAGAAACACGGAAGAGGCAAACGAGCAGGTTGAGGGGAGAAAGGCAGAGGGGGCGGGAGGAATAGACATAGGAAGGAGGAGAAAAATGACTGAAGGAGAAACAGCAAGACGACACCAAAGAAAAAGCAATAATAGAAGACAGTGTTTCTAGCAAAAGGCAAATTAGATATATAGGACGTAGACAATAAGATTTAGATATAGAAATAGAAATAAGAAAAAAGTAAATTCATTGTAAACCGGAAGCCATCCTAAGCCGCCTAGGCAAGGATTGTATATATAAATAAATAAAATAATAAAAAAATTTACCACGACGTTGCAAATACTTTCGAAAATTTATAAAATTAACAGAGAGGAGACAAATATATTTCCAAAATTCTCCAATATTATTCAAAAGTAAGATTCGTGAAAAGGTGGAATCAATGTGAATCGATGGGAAATGACTGCAAACGAAATAAGTTCTTTTCATTCAATTGACACTTTTGCAACAGCTCGACATTGAACGGGAAACGAAACGTGAAACCATGTTTCATGTAAATGAATTCATACGTTATTCGCAATTTTTCCAATCGAGTATCTCTGAAAATGCGAGATGTAACTTTTAGATTCGAGACAACTTCCTTCAATTCTGAAAAATTACATTTGCACGAAAAGACGTTTGTCGAGCCTCTCCACGTTGCTCTCGGCGCAAGACGATCGGAGGCGGCCGCCGCGGGGATGCCCCCGTTTAATTTGCAAGCTAAAGGTTGCTACGAGAACGGCATAAATTTACGAATCGTCCGTGACCGAGAGGCGGCAATCGGTATCGACAGATTCGCCGACAAATCGGCGCGCGGGGTCGAGAGCCAGATTGCAAGATGCCGTTTTATTCAGGCGGCGTGCACACGCCTTGGAATAATGCGGCGTCGTGCAGCACGCGTGGAATATCAATCGCGATCCATGGATCGTCGAGAACGTGGCCGGTGCCGTGCTTCCAATCGTGTCTGTTTCCACCGGCGACTTTTCCGCTACGCCTGCTGCTTTTTTCACATCCTCTCGATCGCACGCGACCAACCGATCCCACCCTCGTAATATCGCCAACAGTTAACCCTATCCCAATGTTGAAATGTTACAAAGTCAAAAGATTGAATTTTTTTTTTTTTTGATTTTGTACGACAATGTGAAACTGATATCTTCTAATTTTTGATGGGGAGGATTTGTGAGAGGCGCGAGCCTGTTAAATTTCGTGCAGCGATTTTATACGATTAATAAAATTGATATTCTCTGCTTTGATTTTCGTTCAAAGTTTAATTTATATCGTATACCACGATGGTGTGAGACGAACATTTCTCCAATTGTCACTTGATTTCAAGGATATCCCCCCTTGTATATTTATAGTGGAAAAGATTTATTCCCTTGACATCGCGTAGGAACAAAAATCCAAATAGAAAATATTGTTCATTTACACCCCTACTTTTCACTTTGATCCCTTGACATGCAATGTCATACGTTTCCTAAGGACTATAGAATTCTTAACTTGTTCTTTCGTCATTTCATTTTATTAATTTCGTTCGTAAACACACTGCGTATTATTTGTGTGTTATTTTGCAGTATAAGCGTAACAAGGGTATAAAAATGATCTCTGTCGAGTTTGCACAAATGTTAAAACGATCGAATTTCATTTAGTTCGTATGTCAAGGGGTTAATTAGCTTCTTCAAGCTAAGGCAAAAGTTCATTCCGACTTCGTTATTGTATTGTACTCACACTGACAAAGCCACGCGATATATATGTGTGTGTGTGTGTGTGTGTGTGTAAAGTACTTTGTAAGATCGAGTTGCACGATTCATCATTTTATATTCTTTATTCATCCGTATTCATAACGTTCCACCCTGTCGCACGGATCATGAAAAAGAAACCGGTCTAAATTGTAGGCGACAAAGGACTTTGGGCTCACGGATAGAAGATGTAATCCCACGCTACGGGCATCATTAATATACATCAATTTCCAGCCGACAAGTGCTGGAAACACGTTTCAGAATTTCAATGGCAAGACTTTCGAGCGTTTCCTTGGTCGATCGTTCGATAATATTATTCACATGCAGCTAAATCTATACGATCTTTTTAAGCAGAATTAACGAGCCAAGGAATTTGTTTTTCGACAATTTTAGTTTTATTTTTGTATGTGGAAACACATTCATTTTTCTTTTCTTAAATAGTATATTAGACAGCCTTCGTTTAATTAACTCGTTATCTTTCCACTGCTCGTAGATTTTTTTTATCTCTTTAATTTGAGCCAAGAACTTGTTTTTCAACAATTTTAGCTTTATTTTTGTATTTAGAAACACATTCATTTTTCTTCTCTTTTTCTCTTTTCTTAAATAGTATGTTAGACAGCCTTCGTTTAATTAACTCGTTATCTTTCCACTGCTCGTAGATTTTTTTTATCTCTTCAATTTGAGCCAAGAACTTGTTTTTCAACAATTTTAATTTTATTTTTGTATGTAGAACACATTCATTTTTCTTCTCTTTTTCTCTTTTCTCAAATAGTGTGTTAGACAGTCCTCGTTTAATTAACAT
This sequence comes from Tetragonisca angustula, assembly GCA_036937485.2. Classification (NCBI taxonomy): domain Eukaryota; kingdom Metazoa; phylum Arthropoda; class Insecta; order Hymenoptera; family Apidae; genus Tetragonisca; species Tetragonisca angustula. The sequence continues at coordinate 1,850,358 of JAWNGG020000014.1, forward strand.
TATCTTTCATTACTCGCAGATACAAAACTTCAGATGCAAAAATTCCTCTTGTAGAAAAGATTCAGAATCTCACAATCCAAGATGTCTACGTTCGGCACGTAAATACAATTCGCACGGAACACCCTGTAGATACTAAAAGAAAAAAAAAAAAAGACAGACGACCGTGTGCAACGTCATGGGGGTCAGCAGGCGACCAGCTGTCTCGCCAATAGAACTTACATTTAAATACACGTGCATACTTATCTCACAACTTATACGTTTAAACATATCTTCGAACAATTTCATACTATTGTTACAACTTCACTCGTTACTGAAAAAAATGGCAGCACGTGCTTCGTGTTTGTTTTATCGCTCATAAAATCGGCGTGAAAACAGGAATAAATTTTGACGACGTTTTATTACATTTTCAAAGTAATAAACCTCGGTTTAATTGCAATCAAACGACCAACGTTCAACGCTATTAATTTCCCCTCGATGAACCAACGATTCATTCCACTTATCGACCATACTTTCTCCACGATTAACTTTATCGATCATCGGACAAATGATTCCCAATAAAATCGATCAACAGGCAACCGTGGCGGTTTCACCCTTCGAAAACCGTGCTCCTTGCGTAATTCGGGACGACGCGCAGAGGGGAGTGTCGACGCTTAAAAATAAACCGGTGAATAAGACCCGCTGGTGTCAACAGCTACAAGGGATTTATGGACGCGTTGCTTTTCGAGGAAAGTCTAATGACACAACGTTATGCAACCAAGGCTTCTTGCGTTCGCGACGCCTCTTAAAGAGGTCAACCGCGACGACGACGACGTGATAAAACGATTGACTCTGCGCTTCTCTCTGATTACCGCTATCGTTCGCTTGGGGGGACAACTCGAAGGCTCGGTTGCCGATTGGTTATTGGAATCCACGATTTGTACGGTATAAAATATTCGAGTGTACAGTTGTGCACGACGGGCGAAATTGTCGTCACTTGTGAAAGCAGGGATCGAAAGAGTTAGGGAACTTTCAAGCAGGTTCTACGATACTTGGATCACAATTTGCCTCGCAATTTCCTCAGATAAGCATCGTTATTTCAGATACAGAACGTTGGGACATTATTTAAAATCTATACTGATTAATATTATAACAGTCGGAGGAATTGAATTTAAACTGAATTGCTTATACTACGTGTGTGTGTGTGTGTGTGTGTGTGTGTGTGTGTGTGTGTGTGTGTGTGGCTCGATGCTGGCGCAAGGTGTTAAAAATGAAAGTTTAAAAGACAGAGTATAGAAATACAAATTAACATTGAGGAACAAATTGCCTGTCATTAAGACAAGGCCAATGTTTCTCGTATTTCTCTTTCAGTTTCAAGTACAGACAATTTTTCATCGAGTCTGACGAAAAATATCCTGGAGATTTGATCAAAGAAATGTAGAAAATTTTGGCAAGAAGGAATAATATCAGTAGACTCGACGAATTGTGTAAAGTAAATTTATTTGATGGTCGTGAGAACGTGGCAATAATTCAGGATAAACAGATCGATATTATCGTTCGAGGAATTGATGTTATTGATACAAGTCGTCGACAACGATAAGATAACCGCTAGGTGAACCTTCAAGGATTTCACGAAAACTTTGCTATACCGATATTCGTACGAAATTTAACAGATTTAAAACGAAAATTTATGACGTTGAATTGATAGTAAAATCGTAATAATGTGAATTTATTATGTTATGTAAGAGAAGGAGAAACTTATTCCCAAAGATCGTGAAATTGAAAAGTCAACTGAAGTCCGTCTGTGTTAACAATTGAAAAAAATAGGGATAAAATTTCAAGTTTCGAGGTTTCTAACATTCTACGAGAGACTGGATTTTTATAATTTAACTAAATTACAACGCTCATTAGTTTAGAAGAAATTAGAACTTCGAAAGAAACAATAATCTCTCCCCAAATGAATAAATTGTAATATAACATTCAATTGTAATTATAACTAATCGTAATTGTGGTATAACGTTCATATTTCGTAGAAAAATAAAACATAATGAAATTTAGCTCATCTAAAAGGGTGAAGATTTCCGAAACTTCTGCAAATTATTTTACTTGGTGTATATCTTAACGATTGCCATATTTTGAATTTATTTATATACACTCATCGCGCTTATTTTAAATTCACGAAGTCACAGTTTGATTCCTAATGAAAAATAATATAAAATATTATATAATATGTACATGCATATTAAATATAATGTATATAATATACATACAATATTAAATATAACTTAAAAATATTATAAACTAATGAAAAATAATGTAACAAGAATAATTAAAATAACTATGTAGAAATAAAATAAAATAATGTTATAAAAATAGTCGCGACGGATCGTTGAATTACGTGTGTCTATGGGAAACGTTAAAATGCAAAATTTCGCAGAACGTACATAACACGAAGAGATCTCTAAAATATCTGAAGTACAGTGGTCCTTCAGATAACGTCTAGAGTTTAAAGCAATTCTTCACTTCTACTTTCTCAATTATATTCACGATAACACGATCCGCATGAAAAGATCCGTAGCAACGATGAGAAACTCGGGAAGTCGAAGGACAAACGTGGAAAGAGAAGAACGATCACATGAGAACCACCCACACCGATCGTTCCCAGTGTTCTCCACTGTTATTTGCGTCTAATCTAAATTCCAAGTATTAAAATAATGTAGCATCCGCCAGGAAAATTCCGATCGATGGCTGTTCGAGTAACGAACTGCTTGCTTCCACAACTGAACCGTATGAAAAATTGTTTTTGAAATCGTTAGCGACGGATGATTAATGAGAAGGCATTAGGGAGAGCTTTGCTACGTAGTATTGCCTGGATTTTACTTTCCTGGTGTAATTAACATCTATCTGTGTGTAGCTGCAGAGCCGATGGGTTGCACACTTCCTGTAGCAAGTGTAACTTGTAAGAAATCATAATTAGGTAAGTATGTAAGCTAAGAAAAAGGTGAACGGTTACTAATGGACGACTAGAGACTTTCATTGTAGATTTTTATGTGTTTGAAAGGAATTTTTCGACGTAAAAGATGTATGCAATAGGCAATGAAATATTCAAAATATGTCCAGTAATTAATTCCTGTAACTTTTCTTCATTTATAATAAAAAATATAAATATAATTGATGATAAAGAAGAAATTGAATAATATAAAATTATTTTTGTGGAATTTTTTGTAATATTTGAAAGTTTATAAAATTATTGAAAATTCATAAATAATTCATTTTATCATAAGATTATCAATCATTGTTAACACGATTAAGCATAAATATATTGAAAAAGATTAAATTTTATTATTTTATTTATTAAGTAATAAATAATATATAATGTATATATATTTAATTTCAAAAATTAATATTAATTTATTGAAAAAAATTCTGTCATCAATCAAATGGATAGAATGGTAAAACTTAATTTCTAAAATAAATAGTTAAATTTGCAGTAGACATTTCTGTTCAATTAAGCGTACAAGACTTGTGTAAATCTCACTCGTATAAGTGAAATTATTACATCATGTTATTACAATATTATAATATTATATATTATATTATTATATAATTATATTAAATTTGTAACATTTTAATACACAAAAGAGAGATGGGTCTTCATAGGTTCTTCAATTACACAACTCGTCCATCTTCAATTATTGCTTTTTCGTTTGTACTAAGCTATTAACTATTAATACAAGTTACAATTAAGTTGAAGGTTTCGTCTGAATTTTTTTACACAGAGAAAGGATGTTCCTTTGTCCAGAAAAATGGCGTCAGCTCGTGACAAAGGGATAAGATCTATTTAAAATTCTTGCGTTAGCAGCCGACACAGACGGTTCTCTGGAGCGTGGCAATTATTGCACATATACGGAATTAAAAATGACGAACTCTCCTTTGATCAGCCATCGCGATCGTCGTCTGATTCAATGGCTGGTTGAAAAACATTTGCATACAACTGCGCATTCATTGTTGGTCCGACCGATCGTGCCACGATAGACTCCCGATAAACGTTGAAAGGATTCTCGTTTTCGTGTTACTTTCGAGAATCGATTGTCATCCGCGAGGTAGTATCGTTATCCCGATGGAATTTTAATTACACGTGCCGGCTGGCGTTGAATTAATCACATTCTGAGGAAGCTCGTCGACGCAGTAAAATTGAACAAACGAACAGCGAGGAGGGACATTTGATTCGTCGTGGAAAGCATAATCTCTTGTAAATGGAATTTGAGGCGTTCTTTTTTTTTTTTTTAGTATAGTTTGTAAAAATTTATAACTTTCGCGAAGTGAAAGAGGAACCTAGAAGAACTTGGAGCTTGGATTCTGCAGTTTTTCTAAACTGCGATACAGCGAATTTTCATTATTTCTTTCACACGAAATAGCAGTAACTGTAAAAATATAGAGTATTGGTGAAAAAATTAGATATTACAAGCGAATGTGAATAAATATATTTGTATATCGAGAAAAATTGGGGGTGGTAGCGCCACTCGATTGCGTAACTCGTTATTATTCGAAACGGCTACCATGCACTATCGCTTTTGTGCGTAGCGAACTATTTTACAAATCCTGCCAATATATCAAATGACATCAAACACAAACAACTAACACTCGTTTAATCCACTCTGTCTGAAACGGTGCAAGTTCCCATTCGCAAACACGAGAATGGCAGCCACTTTAGAATCGCGTTGACAGCACACGAGTCGATCGTTCCACACAAGTCGACTCGATTTCTCTCGCTGAGAGATTCAATGAATCTCTTCTGGGACCAGGGATCAGAAAAAGGAAAATAGCGGGGAACTGCGAGCGAAGGATGCTGCAGCCGATCGGCCATCGCCGAGTCGCCAGTCGCGATTGCGACATCGAGCCTCTGTCCAGAGCACTGTTTACGAGGCGAAGCGAAGGTTTTTCCCCCCCGATTAAAAAAGGGTCAGTGAGCCAGGGTCACCGTTTCGAATCCATCGGACGAGCGTTCTCTCGGCTGTAGACGCGGCTTTCTGCCCGTTCGCATAATCCGAAGGCCGGCACGCCGCGAAAGAATGGGGTGAATGCGTTTTTCCGAGAAATGAAACGATCCGAGGAAACGTGGCTGGCGTACGGCAAAACCCGCCGCAGATAATCATCAACGACTCGTTTTGTCCAGCCATTTGTTGATATTTTACCATTTTCGTAGTTCACTGTTGTTCTTTTCTCCCCTTTTCTTTCCTTTTTTCTTTTGTAGTTTCCGTTTTTACTGTTTGGCGTCGAATTTACAAACGAAAGTAACCGAACGCTCGTAGAAATCGTTCTGTATACTAGAAATTAAATTTCAAACACAGCAATAATATAATAAAAAAGATTCTTTTGTTGCAAGAAGATTCAAACACCTATCAACCCCCGACGATCGTCTCGCGCGATCTCCCCTCACTGTTTGGCGTCGAATTTACAAACGAAAGTAACTAAACGCTCGTAGAAATCGTTCTGTATACTAGAAATTAAATTTCAAACACAGCAATAATATAATGAAAAAAATTCTTTTGTTGTAAGAAGATTCAAACACCTATCAACCCCCGACGATCGTCTCGCGCAATCTCCCCTCACTGTTTGGCGTCGAATTTACAAACGAAAGTAACTAAACGCTCGTAGAAATCGTTCTGTATACTAGAAATTAAATTTCAAACACAGCAATAATATAATAAAAAAGATTCTTTTGTTGCAAGAAGATTCAAACACCTATCAACCCCCGACGATCGTCTCGCGCAATCTCCCCTCACTGTTTGGCGTCGAATTTACAAACGAAAGTAACTAAACGCTCGTAGAAATCGTTCTGTATACTAGAAATTAAATTTCAAACACAGCAATAATATAGTAAAAAAGATTCTTTTGTTGCTAGAAGATTCAAACACCTACCAACCCTCGACGATCGTCTCGCGCGATCTCTCCTCACTGTTTGGCGTCGAATTTACAAACGAAAGTAACTAAACGCTCGTAGAAATCGTTCTGTATACTAGAAATTAAATTTCAAACACAGCAATAATATAGTAAAAAAGATTCTTTTGTTGTAAGAAGATTCAAACACCTACCAACCCCCGACGATCGTCTCGCGCGATCTCCCCTCACTGTTTGGCGTCGAATTTACAAATGAAAGTAACTAAACGCTCGTAGAAATCGTTCTGTATACTAGAAATTAAATTTCAAACACAGCAATAATATAATAAAAAAGATTCTTTTGTTGCAAGAAGATTCAAACACCTACCAACCCTCGACGATCGTCTCGCGCGATCTCCCCTCACTGTTTGGCGTCGAATTTACAAACGAAAGTAACTAAACGCTCGTAGAAATCGTTCTGTATACTAGAAATTAAATTTCAAACACAGCAATAATATAATAAAAAAGATTCTTTTGTTGTAAGAAGATTCAAACACCTATCAACCCCCGACGATCGACCAAATTCTAAATTCTCCTCAGTGATGGATCTCCTTAAGGAACAGTGTATACTAACCCTTCGGCAGGGCATAGGAAATTCGGCAACAGTCCAATTTTCCAAATCCGGAACGATGACTAAGAGGTCGAGGCGAGCTCGGCCAATCGGGACTCACGGCACAATTTTAGCACCGCCAATCGTCCGCCACCTGGTTCGAGAATCGCCACCCCGACGAGTGTCAACAACGCGCGTCCTCTCCTTTGCTATCGCTCGCCTAACAGAGCCGCGTATCCTTTTCCATCTTCTCTTGGCTTGATCGCCAGCCAGAGAGCTGTGGCCCCCGGGTTTTACAATTTGTTCGCTCGATTCTCTCTTGCTTGTTTACGAGCTTATTGGATCGTGGATCGAGACGATCGCCGGCCAGGATCTCTCTCTCTCTCTTTTTCTTTCGATCGACTGGCCGTCAAAGACGAGGTTACGCAACGCGATCGACCTTTGGAGAACAGCCGGATGAGAAGCGGAGGATAGACGAGGAGGCGCGTGTGGGTGATCGACGAAGGACTATTCCGTCATTTGTCTCGCCTCTCTTTTTACATTTCTCCCGTTTTCTCCTTGATTTGATGTATATCTGATCGAGCTCACTCGTGGAGAGTGGCGTTTCGTTCATTCGTGCATTCGTGCGTAGCGTAGGAAGAAAAAGTATAGTTATTTCCTACAATTTCAGTATTTAGTATCAACTGATAAATGTCGTAGATAATTCATTTGGTACATATTTGGCGAAACACTATGACGAAGCAATAAGTAATATATCAGGAGCTTCTAGAATTGTATGATGTATATTTTATGGGGGAAAAATTACTGATTAATTAATGAGAACTGATAATTATCATAAATAGTTTACTTGGTACTTGTGTAGTGACGAGTATTGATGAAATACTATGAGGAAGCAATAAGTAATATATCAGAAGCTTCTAGAATTGTATGATGTATATTTTATGGGGGAAAAATTACTGATTAATTAATGAGAACTGATAATTATCATAAATAGTTTACTTGGTACTTGTGTAGTGACGAGTATTGATGAAATACTATGAGGAAGCAATAAGTAATATATCAGAAGCTTCTAGAATTGTATGATGTATATTTTATGGGGGAAAAATTACTGATTAATTAATGAGAACTGATAATTATCATAAATAGTTTACTTGGTACTTGTGTAGTGACGAGTATTGATGAAATACTATGAGGAAGCAATAAGTAATATATCAGAAGCTTCTAGAATTGTATGATGTATATTTTATGGGGGAAAAATTACTGATTAATTAATGAGAACTGATAATTATCATAAATAGTTTACTTGGTACTTGTGTAGTGACGAGTATTGATGAAATACTATGAGGAAGCAATAAGTAATATATCAGAAGCTTCTAGAATTGTATGATGTATATTTTATGGGGGAAAAATTACTGATTAATTAATGAGAACTGATAATTATAAATAGTTTACTTGGTACTTGTGTAGTGACGAGTATTGATGAAATACTATGAGGAAGCAATAAGTAATATATCAGAAGCTTCTAGAATTGTATGATGTATATTTTATGGGGGAAAAATTACTGATTAATTAATGAGAACTGATAATTATAAATAGTTTACTTGGTACTTGTGTAGTGACGAGTATTGATGAAATACTATGAGGAAGCAATAAGTAATATATCAGAAGCTTCTAGAATTGTATGATGTATATTTTATGGGGGAAAAATTACTGATTAATTAATGAGAACTGATAATTATAAATAGTTTACTTGGTACTTGTGTAGTGACGAGTATTGATGAAATACTATGAGGAAGCAATAAGTAATATATCAGAAGCTTCTAGAATTGTATGATGTACATTTTATGGGGGAAAAATTACTGATTAATTGTTGGGAATTGATAATTATCATAAATAGTTTACTTGGTATTTGTGTATTGACGAAATACTATGAGGAAGCAATAAGTAACATATCAGAAGCTTCTAGAATTATATGTTGTATATTTTATGGGGGAAAAATTACTGATTAATTACTGAAAACTGATCATTATTATAAATAGTTTACCTGGTATTTGTGTAGTGACATGTATTGACGAAATACTATGAGAAAGCAGTAAGTAATATATCAGAAGCTTCTAGAATTGTATTTTATGGGGGAAAAATTACTGATTAATTACTGAGAACTGATAATTATCATAAATAATTTACTTTGCCGTTTGTGTAATGTATAGATGATGCTATACTATAGTGATAACATAAAAAATATTCTTTTAGTACTAGAACTTCGTCTATTTACAAAATATAAAATATTATTACCGATTTTAAAAATCTAAAATACTAAATAACTGCCATGAATAATTCAATTGTCAATTTGATTATCAGTGGCTTATCGACAAAGTACGACGAAACAATACTGTTTAACGCCAAACTTCAGTTTATTTATAAAGGAGAAAGATCACCAGTCAATTGTCCTAAATAATTGAAACATCCTTCGCTTAAAAGGAACATGTTTCGAAGATTTCGATCAAATCGGAGCACGAACACTTTCGTTTCAAAAAACTACGATCGAAAAAGAAACATAATCCGCTGTCCTGTAATACATACAACGTAGCCTTCGAGGTAGCCAAGCGTTCCACAAAAGATTTCACAGCAACAAACGGGACAAAAGAGTCGGGAGGCTCTGCTCACCATACGAATTAAACAACGTTTAAATTTTATTATCACGGAAACGGTTCATTGTGGTCACGAGTCGATGAACAGCGCCGTTTCTTTCTTTCTTCATCCGCTCGATCTTCTCCCCTTCCCTCGTGTCTCTTCATTTCCTCTCTCTTTTACTTTCCTCTTTTTCTCTTCTTCTTCCTGCACCTCCGCGTTGCTATTCCCGGACGAGGAGGCAGGATAACGAATCTCCTGTAAAAATTCCCTCCACCCGGCAAGATAAATGGATCCTGCTTTCGAAATTACAATATGAATCGTGGCCACTATTTTTTTCTTTTTCTCTTCTTTCTTCGTGGAAGAGGACTTCTCGAGGGAGAGCGAGAGAAGCAGCTGAAGATAGGGGGGCAAACGATTTGTTTCTGGCCTCTTAACAGTAGAACTGCCATGCCAGTCAAAATTTTCCTACTTCGTGTTGCATTTTTACGCGCAATGATGTATTGACTTTAGCAACAATAGCTAAAGGAATAATATAATGAATTTTATTTTGTTTTATTTTTATTTTTATTTTTTATTCAAAATTAAAATAACTTTGTATCATGTCTACTTATACCAGCTACGTTTGTAACAAATGTGACAAACTATAATTTTTCATGTCCAATAATTTACGTTATATTATAAGAATAACTTAACTTTAAAATGGAAATCCTTTGAATATTTTTGTTACCATATAGCATGTGTTTTTTGTTATACTTATTGTTGTTATTGATGTGTAAGTGATAAAATGTGCCAATAATACAAAAATGTACTACATAACATTCCTTTGTAAGAAAGTAATAAAATAAAAATATTCTATTACGAATTTTTTTAAAGACCAATCATTTTCACTGGTCCTGGTCGAAGTAACTTCGTCAAAACGTAGTTCTAGTGTTAAGCACCGGCCCTTACCTATTCATAGCTCGTACCGAGAGACGTTCCGTTAGGTGAATGAATAAATTTCAGAAGCTGCCTGGGAATAAACGAGTCGGGGGCACATTGCGAGCTGATAGTTTCTAAGGGAAACGCTTGATTCAGAGTTCCATCTACTGATTGAAATTGGACATCCGTCGAGTACACTTGAACAATTTTCAAATTCGATCTCTTTCCTCGAGTGAAATAATTTCATTTTATCTTTCGTCAAGTAAAACCATCCCCTACATGGTCATATTGTCAGTTATAGGACATACAGTTATACAAAATATTGTAATCTCAAATATTAGTCGAGTGAAAGTTTACGATACTCGCGATTGTATTTATAACACTGCCATGATAAAATTAGGATAGAAGTGATACAAGATCGTGTCTAGAAAGAGAAAGAAAGATCGTCCTGTGTGTGGGAACGTACACGAGAGAAAACGAGAAAAAAAGAGTGAAAGAGGCACGGAACAGAGAGGCAACAGTCTGAACTTTCGAACGAGAAGTGTCTTCGATTGCGACACGTACGGCCCTTAAACGTATTCTTTCTTTTTCTTTCTTTGCCCTCCTTTCATTGCTCCGAGAGAGTATCTTTCACGTGAAGGAAGATAAGAGAGAGAGGGAGAGAAAGAGAAAAAAGAGGCGGCTCGCGTAAATATTTAGGCTGTCCAGCCGGGAGTGTGTTTTATTTCCACGATTCCCTCGGCAAATAAACCGATTTCGACGATGGATCGGCCGAGATCGGAACATCTGTTCGTCGCACGGTTATTTCCAGAAATTCTGTTCGATCGCATCCGGACGGAGGATAGATCCATCATTCGGCGATAAATTAGGTCGCATTTTTCTGATTACGAGCATCGGACGCTTATTACGGGAGTAATAATGTCGTATGAAACAGTTTGAAATTTTATTATTATTATTAATAATATATAATTTTATTATTATTATATATTATTATTATTAATTGTATTTCTATTGTTACCACAATGTGCGAGACACGACTGTCATGATTATATTGATCAAGCTTGAAACCAATCTGAAAATATAATCTGTATACAGGAGTTATAAGACATTTATCATATACAATAGAATATACGCACGTATCCATATATCAAGTACGTCAAATTTTGAGTATTTGAAATATTTCATAATTAATAAATTACATGCTTTAATTATTATTTATTATTATCTTTATTAATATTGTAAATGAAACATTTGTAAATATCTAAATAAAAGTTATAATTAAAATATTTTACTATTATTTTAATTACAATTTTTATTTTTACTTCATCATTGCAATTATATTTATTTTCATCTTATACATTTATCTCATATACTCAAATGTTGTATCGTATCAATATCCAAATGTTATTGTATCGTTTGAAATCTAAATATTCGAATTACACTCGGTGTGATATTGAATTCACAACGCAATTATACGTGTTATCTATTTGAAAAAGGTTCGAAAAAGGAATAATAATTGTGAAAATACGAGCAGTCGTGTACTAGTATACGCAGAACAAACATTCTTTAGAAATTAACCGACGGGCAACAAAGACAGAGGTGAAAGAATGGCCGATTTTATCTTTACCATCAGCAGCTGATCGAACTGTTTCTATTAATCTCGAACACCTGAGGCTTGCGGTTTATATTGAACAAATTGATATATTCAATATAAATATTCTATTAATCCTATTAACATTAATGTAAATTAACTATCTACTAACAATCCAATTACTAATAACTTGCTAATTAACTAACTATCCTATTAATATTAATGTAAATAATATGACAAATATAAATAATAAAATTATATTAATTATAAAATGATAAAAATTTAAATATTTCAAATAAAAAATTATTGGAGTTAACAGAGTAATTTGAATATCAAAAATTAAAAATAATAATCTAATTTAAAGAAAAGGTATAGAAAATGGTAATATAAATTTTGAAATTGAATTGAATCCACATTCAAATGGAATTCCTTTTTCTAAATTAATTTTTTTAACGACTAATAAAAATTTATTTAAATTAAAAATAATTAATGCAATCAATATAATAAATATAATAAATAATATATAAATTAATTGCATAAATTTTTTAATTGGAATCTCTCCCTTCGATTCGCCTATTGCGATCAAACGATCGTCCCAGAAGTTTTATTCCCCAAGTTATCAACTAAATTTATTCTTCGACGAGAACACCCTTTCTAGCAACCTAGTGAAGAAAAATAAAATCCATCATATTAAGTTTGGTGATACCATCGTTAAATTTTTACAACGTAGCCCTTGTAATCACCTTTGACCCTCGAAGCACCACTTGAGAATTAAAGGTGTCAAAGTATCTCAATTTTTATAAATATTTCGCGAACACTGGACGGTTAAAAGTTTTTACTTACATGCTTATGCTGCTACTCTGGATTACTCTGAAAGAATGAACGTCAACGTTAACGATATGTGCATACATACATACATCGATTGCACTTTGATCCGTGATAAAACCAAGTGGCTATGCAGAATGGAGGAAGTGAGTCAATCGCAGATCACGGACGAGCTGAAATATGCACGGTCGGTGAGGCTCGAGGCAAAATCATAGTCGGCTGGTGTCACGGTCATCATTAGGAGAAAATTAACTCCGATGTACACGTGCTCGTAGCTCCGTTCCCAAACGTAAACTAATCGTTCGCTGGCGTTAACCGGTTAAGAGGAGTTACTTACTTGTTTGTTTGCTTGGTTCCTTGGCAAAGCGGAAATTCATGTTCTCCAAACACAGCGCTCTTTGTTTTGCATCCTTGGCTAAGCCTAGGGGAAGAATTTTCGGAAATTCTACGGAAAGATACCTATTTCTTATCGCTTTATAAATTTCCTACTCTTTCGTTTCTTCTGCTACAAGTCTGACACTTTTAGTTCCAGTATTGTAAATTATGTTATACTTTAATAATACAATATCATACAATGTGTTATTGATATAAATACATTATACCGCAACGTTTTGATATTTTACATTGACCATCATGTTATAACAACAATAATTAATACTAATACTAATACCGAGAAAATTAAAAAAAAAAATAAAGTTAAAATAATCATGTACTTAAGATGAAGTACACGTGTATTTAAAAGTCTCAAGTTTTTGAGTATCCATATCAGAGTTATTGCACAAATAATCAATAATATAAATATACGACAGATCAGACATAGTACAACATGCTGAATAAATATATCAAAATTTACTTAAAGATGAATACATTCTTTGTTCGTCGTATCGTTCAGTATTAAACTTTTAGACTTTTATTAAACATTTAATTTCAAGCGTCCGAAGGCAGCTCTATTTTTAAGGCACTATCTATTTTTATATATTCGCTGGCCACCGTGGACGATAAAATATCCAAATTACATTCGTGCTTTATAATGCAATTATTCACGCGTTAACGTTCTGCGGCCAACGTAATTATTTTCAAATTGTGATTCGTGTTCATAACTCACTCTTATTTCGTTGATTTATTTTCATTGGAACAAAATTATCGTCCAGTCATGCTGAGGATGAAACTACGAGGCATCGACACTCCACTGATTCTTTGTCATGCGATACCTAATTTTTGCAATTTTGAAACAAATATATATATATATATATAACAAAAGTCATACCACTATACACTTCTGTCCAAAAGTTTCAAGACGAATACTATAATTTAGCGATTTCTCCCAATTTTGGTTTTTAAAAATATAAATTAGAAGAAGTGCTATGATTGTAACAATATTACAAAATTATGTAAAATATAATATAATATAACACGAATAATTATAATATAATATATATAACATGATGTTCAATATAAAATACATTTATATATTATAATTATAATACAATATATACATTATAAATATAATATAGTAAATAAATAATTATAATATAATATATACAACATGATGTTCAATATGAAATATATATATACATTACTGTATTATGATATAATAAATAAATAATTATAATATAATATAATATAAATAAATAATTATAATATAACATAGTATAAATAAATAATTATAATATAATATAAATAAATAATCACAACGTAAATATATTACATCATAAATTTCGAACATAACATAAATTTCTCTTTGGCTACACTCTCTCCTTCTTTTCGTTTTGCCCCTAGTTTTACATGTTTGTTATATCTTCCAAGAACATTGAGATCATTTCTTCTTGTTTATGTTTTTTTAAAGAAAAAAACCAAAATCGAGGAAACTCGCTCAGGTATCGTAGTCGTGAAACTTTGGAACAGTAGTATATACAGAGGTACATACATACGTGTGGCCAGTGGCGAAAAAAATCGAGTCTCGTTACGCAAACGCGCGCAATGACGGCTGATTATTACGCAATCGGCAGGACGAGAGAGAGAAAGAGAGAAACACGCCGCGAAACGGCAACGCATCAATTACCCAGAGCGAAGCGACGATCACCATGGCTGCAATCAATTCACGGTTTAATCGGCGTTATTTCACGTCTATTTTCACGATTGTACGCGCTTAGGCGAGGCCCGCTGACATCATTGCGGCTGAACGTTACTCGCTTTCTTTCAAACACGACACCGCCAATGTCGATGTGAAAAACGATGAATTACGTATTTTTGTCTTTTTACGTCTGTTACATAAAAACCGTTTTAAACTCCAATCGCGTTGTCGCTGAAATTTCACGCATTGACATCACACCTTTTAGTTAGTTGACTTTGAGATGTGATAACATGTGCTTTGTTGTTATCCGCCTGAGAAACGAACGTACGTGAGAATGTGCGAATTATCCTAAAGTATAGTTAGATGGATTTCCGTGTATTTATGAGAAATTTCGATGCCCGAAAGTACGCGGGTAAATTGTATTTAACATCTCGATACAGAATGTATCATATTATATATAATATATATAATATATAATGTGTAACAATAATAATAATAATAATATATTAATAATTAATATAATATATTATATATAATATATAAAATATATGTAAATTCTATATATTTTTATAGAAAATATATTTCTGTACATTTTGTATTCCATATATTCTATACATTTCTGTATCTTTAACAAATTTATATTAAATATATTGAAATAAATCCACAGTATAATATAATCACGATGAATTATACTATACTGTGAATTTATTTCCATGTACTCAATATAAATTTATTATAAATCTAATTTAGATTTATATTTAAATTTATATTAAATTTATAATAAATTTATATTTCACAAATTTATATTAAACATATGGAAATAAATCCACAGTATAATATAATCACGAATATAGATTATATTATACTGTGGATTTATTTCCATATATTTAATATAAATTTATTATAAATTTAATTTAGATTTATATTTAAATTTATATTTCACAAATTTATATTAAACATATGGAAATAAATCCACAGTATAATATAATCACGACAGATTATATTATACTGCGGATTTATTTCCATATACTTAGTATAAATTTATTATAAATTTAATTTAGATTTATATTTAAATTTATAATAAATTTATATTTCACAAATTTATATTAAACATATGGAAATAAATCTACAGTATAATATAATCACGATAGATTATATTATACTGTGGATTTATTTCCATATATTTAATATAAATCTAATTTAGATTTATATTTAAATTTATATTAAACTTATAGTAAATTTATATTTCACAAATTCATATGAAACATATGGAAATAAATCCACAGTTATAACATAATCACGATAACGTTGATGCGTGCATACATCTACGAGCGGGGGCGGTGTGATACACATTCATCTTTCCATCTGAAGAGCTGAAAATGACATACGGCAATCTCTTAACATCGTACGATCCGTGAATGTAAGAGAGGAGAACAGCAACTTGTCCAACACCGAACTAATTCACCACAGTGTTAACCTGCTTGCGTAACCGCAAGACGAAATCGAAACTACAAGTGTACATTCGCGCGCGTAATATATTGCTCGGGTAAACACGACTGCAAACGTTTATCACAGCTGGGGAAAAAAAAAATAAGATTCTAAAGCGCGACTTTGTTTTATTCAATAATAAACACGTGACACAATGTTATATCTTGGGACACGCAGCGTTTAATATCCAATATCCAGTTCTCAATTAGCACCACTTATCGCGAACGAACGTCAGATATCGCTCGAATTGATTCAGCCTTGGAATTTTCGTTTCAATCTGGAAATGAGGAAGAGGAGAAAGAATCGTTTATGGGAGTTTCACTGTACCAATTGTGCTCGATGGATTCAATCGAGTTAAGGAAACCGATTATAGGAAAACGTGGGGATAGTACGAGTGGAAGTTTGAAAAATTAAGAGGTTCGGAGATGTTCGAGATTCGCAAATTTGAGAATTTCGATAGCTGGAGATTTAGAGGTCTGGGCGTTTGAAGTTTTTCATTTGGAAATAGTTGGATACTTCGATGTTTAAACGACAGTTTTCATTTAAATGTTCAGAAGCACCGGACACTGGAACGTGAAACTTTTACAGATGTTGTTCGAATTACTGCAAATGCAACGTATTGTAAATCTAGGAATCTAGTAAAAAAAGGAAAAAAAAAAAGAATGACAAATTGCTCGTTTTATCTACTTCGTTTCTAACAGTTCCTCTGGGGGGCATCGATCAAACGTTGCCAAACATCATTCAACGCGTGTGTGTGTGTATATATATATATATATATATTTATACATTAAATATTATATATTATTTTATATTAAATTTTATATTATATTATATTAAATATTATATATTATTATACATTAAAAACAGTATATGTATATACTGTTTTTAATATATTATTTATATTATTTAATATATGAACAGTATATATACATTTATCATAACAAATATACTAAGAATATCCATTAAAATTAATAAAAGTAAAATTACCAAAAAGGAACATTATAGAAAACTATCTATTATTTGTCGATTGTTAATTATTCAAACAGTAAAACGAACAAAAACATGTATACATAGTTGAGAAACATTTCCAGCGATTATTTTAATCGACACGGCGAAAGAGTTTTTATATATATATAAAAACTCTTTATATATACGTATATATATATATATATATATATATATATACACAGATACACACACATGACATCGGTCTTATACACACCTCCTCCTCAATCTTGATCCCGGTAGTGTCGATCCTTATCTCGAAACAATCGTCGATGAGTCAATCGGCTGGAATGCCGAGGAACCAAGAACGAGCGGCAAGTGAACGCGCGAGGGCTCGATCGTCGAACGATTTTGCATAGGATCCACCCAGATCTCGCGACAATCCACGGATGATCGGGATGAGCTAACAGCTTAACGACTTTGCGCGCGAGGTGCGCCGAGGTGATTTCAATAAAAAGAATCGTGAAAAATGGAGGCTCAACAGATTGCTAGAACAAACTTTCATTCTTCTTCCTATCTTTTTCGAGCAGTGAATAATCGCGTGGATGAATTAAAATTTATAGACATATATATATACAGGGTGTTTCGTAACTTGTGGAACCCACTTCGAGAGCTGATTGTACGCCTAAAAATAATGAAAAAAAGTCATATAAATATATGTCCTATCTGTCTTCGTTTGTGAGATATATATATATATGAATACAGAAGCTACACTTACAACATTGAAATGAGAAGGATACGGGGAAAATTAGAAAAGAGATGCTGAGAGAAGCAACTTACGTAAAAACGTGAAAACGTAGATATACATCTTTCAAGAGATATACGAATGATTGATGACGACGGAACTAATCGACAGATAATGAAGTGGTTGCTAGTAGAAAGATAGTCGAGCGATGATGGAAGATGAGAAAAGAAAGTTGAAGTCTCTTGCTAATTGTAGGAGAAAATAAGGAAATGAATGCATGAAAATTCGCAATCCAATTGTTGATTGAATTGTTGTTGATCGAAAAACTCCAAGCGTAGTTGAACAACAGCGCGAATGTACTGAAAAATACAAATATAATATTTAAAAAAAAAATCAATATAAAAAATATTTAAATCATTAGTAGAAATAATTATATTTATAAAATTAATACGAAAAAAATAATTAATATAAATTAAAAATACAAATATAATATAAAGATATTAATTCTATTTTATTTCTGTAATATCATGATATATATATTTATATATTATATTTAGTATATTAATATTGTATAGTCATATTACATATTATAGTTACGATGTCACAGTAATAAAATAATTATCAATAGACAAATGCAATTCCGAATAAAAGTACAAATTACAGTGCAAACGTCAAAATCAAAATGTAACTTCAAATTGAAAATAGTAAAGAACAGCTTCTCCATCGTTCTTATATCTTCCTGTAGGAAATGGTAGCTAGAACCATAATCATCGCAGGATTAAAATCACACTTTATGAGTCAGCCGTTATGATCTGTGCCTTCTGTTTCCACGAAACGATCTATGCCTTCTTTCGTTTTGGCGTAAAAAGAAAAGAAAAAAGGGACACGCGTGATTCAATGATCGAGAATGCGCGCAAATGATCGATTCACATTCTCAAAGAGAATGCAATTGTGCCGGTCAATTTGCATGAGGCGCAAGCGTCTCTTAGCAAACATCGCTTAGAAATCGAAGCTGACGAGGTTTCTAATCGTGGATTCGTACCGCTACTTGTCACGATCATTAATCCTTTTCTAGCTGGGTCGATTCCAAACGTCCATAATTTCGTTTGAAACCCAGCAGTTTCTAATTTCACGTTTTATTCCACACCGTGTGCTCGTGCAACGCACATTAAGCCGACGTTGCGGTTGATCAAAATAATTCCAAGAAGATTCTGTGTCATCTCGGTACGTACTGCCTTTTCTCAAATAAATTGCAGTGAATTTCGTCTGTTAAGGACTCGTCCTTAAAAATCTCAGAGAAAAATCTGTCCTTTGGTATATCTCGAGAGAGACAGAGTCTCTCCCAAGCGATTCTCCTTTCGAATTTTAATTTTTCCAGACCAGCTTTTAGACATTACGTAAATATATGTACGTCATTCTCGATTGAAGAAGATTATTGTATATTTGATGGATGAAATAAAACAATTCGGGGAGAAAAGAAAATAGAATTGCTCTCTGTCACTTGTAACATTGTGAAGAAAATCTCTTTTCCTTGCGAAGAAACTCGAGAAACAAACAAAACCATTACTACTGTCGACTAATCTCCAATAAATTAAATCTCCCAGCTTCTAAGAAATCTAAGAAAGAAAGAAAATCATTCTTTAGCACTTTCGACCGAGGAAAACAATTTATAGAAATATTGCCTCGAATTTTTCGGCGTTGTCAGCTGCGAAACAATTAATCGTCGATAAGAAAAAAATTCCCCCAGCCAGTTTCTAGAAAAAAAAAATCCGAGAAAATCAGACTTCAACCAAGAAATTCACTCTCTACCAAAATACTGCGAGATCTATTTTCAAGAGAGCTGCCTCGCTTTTATTTCTTTTTTTTTTTTTTCTTTTCTAATAATAAAACTCGAAGCTTCATCGAGGAAGAAAGGTCGGTGAAAATTTAAAAATTGAACCGAGCACAATTTATTTATCAACGACAAATGACAGAGGAAAATCGTAAAATCAACATCCTAGAACCGAAGGAGGAGAACAAAGTTTGATCGAGCAAACAACTCGACGCTGATTGTAAGTTCAGTGGAAAACAAGCGTCGACAACGTATTGCGTAAATGACAAACGCAGAATGCCGCGTGGAGACGGTGGAAATGAGTCGGCGACATAATCGTGACTACCAGGGATCAGGATCAGGTCCAATTATGCTTCGTACGTTCCAAATATTGCTCTCGACGATGTAGAAATACTTCAGCGAGCGCGTTTGCTTGTCAGTATAGCTAGAATCAGTATTTACAAATTTTGGTATTGCAATTGTAAATAGTGTCACGTAATATTTCGAGTCGAATATTCCAATATACCATCGCGCGTACGATGGATGAAAAAAGCATTGGCACGGTTAGTTTTTCTTTATGAAAAGTAGCAATTTTACTACCAAGTTTTTGTATAAGTATCAAGAAACACGTTTCTTCATACAAGATTTGCAATTTTCCGACGCGAACGCAATATTTAAAAAATCGCTGCATAGAAAAGCAAAGGACATGCTTCATCATTCAAAGACCTCTGACATACATGTCGAGACTCGTTATGTCTGGCGATTGTAGGAAAATATTCCTTTAAGGTGGAATTATTACAAAGATGATTGAATGATAATTCAATATTAATTTAAGAATTGTGTAGGTTGGTGTTAAATTGTATAAGTATAGCACAAAAGTATAGGGTAGGTAGAATGAAGAGCGAGAGTGAGAGAATGAAAAAAAAAAAAAAGAAAAGAGAAATGTAAACCAAGTTCACTTTCAACGCCCTGAAGCCGAAAAATAAAATTATCTATCTATCTATTAATTTAAGAATTATTGTAACTTATTTAAGATGATTCAATGGTAATTTAATATTAATTTAAAAACAAAGATTACTACAGAATAATAATTTAATAATTTAATCACTGTCATTAATAATAATACATCACATTTAATATCAATTTGATATTGAGTCAAGATCCTAATTTAGGAACCTAATTAACAGGTAAATTACTACAGGACGGAGATTATTACAAGAATAAAGTGGAGCAGTTGTACGAATTCAAGATTATTACAGAAATAAATTAACATATTTTCTTTTCATTTCACATCGTGGACGAGATATATATTTTAACAGGAATCATACATAGAAATAAATCAAAATTCATATCCATCCACAGGAAACATCCTAACTATTCACCGGAGCTACCCAATTATTTTAGAGTGTACTTGCGACTAAAAGTATCGTTAGAAGTACTTGAAAAGAAATATTCAAATCCAATGATCCAAAGTTTCGAAGCTTACTTGTCAGGTGTTCGATCCCATCTCTAGTAGTTGCCAGTTATATTAATTACACGATCGCGAGTAGGCGAGTCGGAAGCGGCAGATGTAATGGCGCAACCACGGAACCGCGTCATCGTCGTCGTCGATCCTCTTCTGGTTCTCCATAAAGGCTGGCGCCTTCAGCCGAGTCCGCATGTAAATTAATAAACGACCACAATCCCGACCACTGAGAAACCAAATGAAAAAGAGGGAGAGAGAGAATCGTCGTTGGCTGTCCTTGGCACGTTTTCTTTTAAGGACCGGCCACGTACAGCCTGAAAAGTACCGTTCTTCCACGAAATCGCGATCGTTTCGTTCTTAATCGCATCTCGCTGCCGGATGTTTTCTAAACCGAGAGTTTTTATTATCGTAACATAAAAGAGAGGTTTCGATCGAGACCTTCGTCTCTCTCGCTTTTCTTCTTTCAATCTGTCTGTCTTCGGTTCCAGCCGCATTAAATGTTTTGTAAGTCAGAGAATTTCACTGCCGTAAGATACAAAACGAGAGGATCTTTCTTGATCTTCCTCTGATTGTTTCGACTGACTTTCCTCTTTTCTTAACTTGCTCGTTTGCGAGATTTTTACCAATTTTTCTGAGAATCCTCTCGGATCCTAAGCGCGCCTCGCTGTTGAATGCTTTCTAAATTCTAATAAATTTTATTATCGGCATGTTCCATTTCGTTTGCTTTCCTTTTTGACTGCTTCAGTTTTCTTTCGTTTCTCCTTGTCATCTGATTATTCTGAGATTTCCGTTAACTTTCGTAAGAATTTTCTGACTCTAATTGCAAATCGGATATTTCGCAAATCGAGAGTATTTCCCTTTCCCCTTTTTGCTTGGCTCTCTTCTCCTCTTGCTCTTCATTTTATTTGCCTGTTTGCAAGAGATTTGCGGGATCGTTTCCTCTTCTTTCAATTTCAATTTCAAAACACGATTGTTTAACACTTTTTTGGAAAGAAGAGAGTAAGTCCCACGTGGGCGGTGAAACTGTAAAACGCTGAAGACGAAAATATGCAAACGAAGGAATTGTTGAACGAACCTACACTAGGTTTCGAGGAAAAGTAAAAAAAAAAACAAACTACTCTCCTCCTTTTCTTCACTTGAGAACGTTTTAAACCCCTCTGACACACTTTTCACTGAAGCGAAAGCTTTCAAAAATGTTCATATAATTTCAAAAATCTTTCAAACTAAAATTATAATAAAAATCTTGCATGATAATTTGTTGACACACACACACATATATATATATATATATATATATATAATCATCGTCATCTTGTCGTATCTTTCACGAAAGACCATGGATTTACAAAGCGAAGATCGAAATAACATAAAGATAGACTAAGTAAAAAGGAACCCAAGGCTGACCCCCATGCTTGTTCCTCGGCAGAAGCAGTTCGACAGTCAATATGAGAGCCACTGTCCGGCTGACAGGATGTGGGAGGCGAATGTCAAGGTTAAACACTCGTGGTAACCCTTGCCCCTCGGCCCTCCTCGTCCACCTACCATCCGATTCTGTTTGTACTCCGATTTTCGCCTTCTTTTTAACTGTCATTCGCCACCATCTCTCCCTCTCTCTCTTTCTCTCTGTTCTGGCCACGTCCGCGCAGACCCGCAGAAAATAATTTACGAAAGAGCCAGGAGAGCGTCGTGGCGTTCCTGCGGGCTCCTCTTTCCTCGTGAAAGAAATTCACGGCGTCCCGTGACACCTCCTTTCTCTCTCCCCCTCTCCTGGAACACCAAGGAAAGCCTTGCAAGTTCCACTTTACTTCCAGCGAGATTTATTTCCACGTTATCGCGTGCGAACATCGCTATCGTGGATCGTGCAATTACAAGGTGGAGGAAGGCGCGACTTCTTCGTTGAAACGCTGTTCGAGTGGACGTTCGTGGCATTGCGAAGAGCGTGAATCTCGGTTTGTTTCTAGATCACTCGTGCGTAGAAGATATGTTCTTTTTTGTTTTAATTACTCTGTCTTGAATTTTTGGAATCTCAGGTTGTTCTTTAATTAAATAATCGCTGCTTTGATTATTGAACAATGCGAGAGTATCGAAATGCTACTTTGACAACTTGAAGACTACCAATATTCAATAAATACGAATGGTTGCGCAATAATATTGAAAGCAAATCGAGTTTAAAGGATTGATATCAGTTGGCAAAGATATTTTCAAAAAATACTGTGTCAATAGTTTTTTTTTTTCTAATCTTATAATTATGATGCAGTCTTTAATTAAATAATCGCTGCTTTGATTATTGAACAATGCGAGAGTATCGAAATGCTACTTTGACAACTTGAAGACTACCAATATTCAATAAATACGAATGGATGCGCAATAATATTGAAAGCAAATCGAGTTTAAAGGATTGATATCAGTTGGCAAAGATATTTTCAAAAAATACTGTGTCAATAGTTTTTTTTTTCTAATCCTATAATTATGATACAGTCTTTAATTAAATAATCGCTGCTTTGATTATTGAACAATGCGAGAGTATCGAAATGCTACTTTGTCAACTTGAAGACTACCAATATTCAATAAATACGAATGGATGCGCAATAATATTGAAAGCAAATCGAGTTTAAAGGATTGATATCAGTTGGCAAAGATATTTTCAAAAAATACTGTGTCAATAGTTTTTTTTTTCTAATCTTATAATTATGATGCAGTCTTTAATTAAATAATCGCTGCTTTGATTATTGAACAATGCGAGAGTATCGAAATGCTACTTTGACAACTTGAAGACTACCAATATTCAATAAATACGAATGGATGCGCAATAATATTGAAAGCAAATCGAGTTTAAAGGATTGATATCAGTTGGCAAAGATATTTTCAAAAAATACTGTGTCAATAGTTTTTTTTTTCTAATCCTATAATTATGATACAGTCTTTAATTAAATAATCGCTGCTTTGATTATTGAACAATGCGAGAGTATCGAAATGCTACTTTGACAACTTGAAGACTACCAATATTCAATAAATACGAATGGATGCGCAATAATATTGAAAGCAAATCGAGTTTAAAGGATTGATATCAGTTGACAAAGATATTTTCAAAAAATACTGTGTCAATAGTTTGTTTTTCTAATCCTATAATTATGATACAGTCTTTAATTAAACATCGTAGCTTTGATTATTGAATAATGCGAGAGTATCTGCGCAACAACATTGAAAGCAAATCGAGTTTAAAGGAATGATATCAGTTGACAAAGATATTTTCAAAAAATACTGTGTCAATAGTTTGTTTTTCTAATCCTATAATTATGATACAGTCTTTAATTAAACATCGTAGCTTTGATTATTGAATAATGCGAGAGTATCTGCGCAACAACATTGAAAGCAAATCGAGTTTAAAGGATTGATATCAGTTGACAAAGATGTTTCCAAAAAAGACTGTGTCAATAGTTTTCTTTTCTTTTCTAATCCTATAACTATGATTCAGTCTTTAATAAAACATCGTAGCTTTGATTATTGAACAATGCGAGAGTATCGAAATGCTACTTTGTCAACTTGAAGACTACCAATATTCAATAAATACGAATGGATGCGCAATAATATTGAAAGCAAATCGAGTTTAAAGGATTGATATCAGTTGACAAAGATGTTTACAAAAAAACACTGTGTCAATAGTTTTCTTTTTTTTCTAATCCTACAAATATGATGCAGTCACACTAAATCCAACATAAAAAGAACTAAACGATACATCGCCACTTTCAAAACAATCCTAAATCAGATTTCTTCTTGCAGTTATTAACCATTATAACAAGAATCGTTCTACAATCACTTCTCTCTATATAGCATCATAGATAGATACAATCACTTCTATACATAACAATTATAATAAAAATCGAATTCTGCGATCACTTCTAATCGTCCTGTAACAAGAATTGTTCTACAATCAAATTATTAAAAAAAAAAAAAAAAAAGAAAGGGTTAACGTCACGTCGAACTTGCGTTCACCAACGTATCCGGGAGGGGGTAGAAGAGCTTCGAAAATTTTAAACAAGGAAACGAGCCGATCGCGAAGTGAAAACGAAAGGCAATAATTGTCAGAGCCGCAACGGGGGAGACCGCGGCAATTATGGGGCCTCGGATAATGGGTCGTCATGGAAACCCTCTTGGATAACGGGCAACTTTCTCGCTGCATTTCTCTCCCCTTATCGAGTCGTCGTTGAGACGGTGGCCGTTGTCGTTGTCGTTGCCGGTGTTGGAAATTGCTCTAATAAACTTGGCCGCACTTACATGCTCCGAACGGCTCTCGTGAGAGAGAAGAGAGAAGAGAAACGACACTAGAAGGGGGGGGAGAGGATTTATCACGGCTGAGAAATCTTATCGTGTTGCCCGGTCGCGTGATTGTGCACCATTCCTTTCGACGAATCGGCCAATAGCCTCGTTAATTGCTCGACCTTATCCTGATCAATTATTTACCCCTAAACGGCCAACGAAAATTGATCGCGAGATCCGAGGAAGAGACCTACCCTCCTCGCTGACGTGAGAAAATATCAAAATCGAAGTTGGACGCGAGATGAAATGTCTCGAGAGAAATGTTTCGGGTATGCGTGTGGTAAAGCTGTTTCGAGATTAACAATGACAAAAAAATTTGTCCTCGTCGTCCCATTAACGTAGTACACTCGTTATGGTCCGCGAACCAGTTGCCAGCGCAAGGAAGGAGGGTTGGAACTACCTCTTCGACGATTCTCCCCTCGCTCTGTATAAAATTTAAACAATTAAATTTAAACTGTCTTTCGATTGCATGCAAACTTGCACACAACAATCCAACTTTGACTAATCTGTCAGTGTCCTACAGTGAAACTTGGACGACGAGTTCGGCGGAATAGCAGCGCAAGTGACGATGGCCGTGTAGTACACTAGTGTGTAGAAAAGTCGAAATTACGCAATGGACGGCTCTGGTGAAGCTCTTCCTGCTCGAGGAGAAGAAAGTGAAACGGATGCCGCCCACGTGGCGCGACGAGGTCGTTCTAGGGATCGTCCGAAACGGCCACAGGCGCTCCGCAATTTAATAGGATATCGTCCTGTCCTCCGTTGTAAATTCCGGCGAGGGATCCGGGCACGGTTCAGATATTAAATTACGTTTAATAACATTCAGAAGTTGTACGGCCGCTGCGGGGAGGGGGGAGAAATGGGGTGAAAGCGATTATCCTCTGTCAGGGTGGAGAGACTGCCCTCCCCCACACGCACTATGTTAATTGCACGCGGCGCGTAAGTGTACCTCCGATCACACGCGATGAAACGCTCATATTTTCTGTTCTGTTAACCCTGACGTTGGATATTACAACTTATTTTTTGGAAAATTTGAGATTGTTGACCGAATTATAAGGTACAGGGGAATTAAGAAAAATCTAAAGGTTTAATACTGAAGGCGAACGCGTTCATTTTTAAAAATATAGCTTTTGATGTATTTGTTTACAATATATTTAATATATATTTGATATATTGTATATTAAATTATATATCGTATATTGTATACCTTATATATTGTATACTGTATATCGTATGTGCAATATATTGTATATTGTATACCTCATATATAATATACTGTATATAGTATGTACAATACATTGTATATTGTATACGTCATATATAATATACTGTATATTGTATATTGTATACCTCATACATAATATACTGTATATCGTATGTACAATATATTGTATATTGTATACGTCATATATAATATACTGTATATTGTATACGTCATATATAATATACTGTATATCGTATGTACAATATATTGTATACCTCATATATAATATACTGTATATTGTATACCTCATGTATAATATACTGTATATCGTATGTACAATATATTGTATATTGTATACGTCATATATAATATACTGTATATTGTATACCTCATGTATAATATACTGTATATCGTATGTGCAATATATTGTATATTGTATACCTCATATATAATATACTGTATATCGTATGTACAATATATTGTATATCGTATACCTTAAATATAATATACTGTATATCGTATGTACAATATATTGTATTCTGTATATCGTGTTATTCTCTGATAAATTAAATATAACATATTAACTACATATTGTATATATAAAAAGTAAATGTATATTAAATTATATATTGTATATCGTATATCGTGTTATCCTCTGAGACACTTTTTCATTTCATTATTATTGATTGCGAGACTGGCTGTGTAGTCTATGGACGTTCGAAAAGGGTTAAGCACCGAAAGGTTCGTTCACACGAGTGACAGCCGAAAACAATTGATAAGAACGCGAACGATCCGGGCTAATCGGCGTGTTAAACGATTCCGTGGAAGGGCCCATTAAGGGGAATCGCCACGGTGGTAATGCAACACTTTCCTGCATTCGGCCGGATTAAGGCCACATCTGCGTAACTTTTTCACCAGGTGACCAACGCTGACGAGGGTGAAGTACCCTTCGGGCAAGTACCCATTAAGCCGGGTTTTCAGTTTCCACCAGCAGCCACGCTGCTCTCTCGCAACGAAAACAGGCACTTGAATCTTCGATTCGTCGTCGATTCCGTGAGATTGAGAATTTTTTGCTAATCAACGATCTTTTGTGATTTGACTTTAGTACGAGTTGCAAGCCTGGTGAAACTTCCGAGACGATTTCCTTTTCAATCTTCTTGCGCAAGCATTCATTGTTGTAATTTGATTATTAATAATATTATATAATACATTATAATTTCAAGTATATGCGTATTAATTATTAATAATATTATATAATATATTATGATTTCAAGTATATGCGTATTAATTATTAATAAATGTATATACACGCATTGATAATAATATCGATACATACACGTACTTTTATAACTATCACTTTTATAAAATATTAATATCTATAATTACAAAATAATGTATATTATTACACGATGTCAATATTATTATGCACTGTGATGTACAATGCAATATATTGTTATACTTTACTCTTCTAATCTGTCAATAATTTCGGGGGAATCTTACATAGCCACGAATATTTAAATGCACCACGTCGACCGTCCAGAAGAGAGAGTGCTATGGCTGAAATGGTAAGAGCTTTGAGAACGAGTAGGTTAAAGTGTTAATGCCGTATGATTGCCGACGAGGCTCCGGCCCGACGGGGAATAAGTAGCTTTCCTGCGTTAAACCGGCCAGTACGGTCTCTACCGGGTGATCAAAGAAAAAATCATCGTAAATCTCTTTAATCTCTTTTCTCTCATCATCGACGGAAACGTTGCTGTTCAAATCTCAAGGAGACGCGAGAAACATTTTCGTAGATGCAATTTTTTTCGATTGTCGAGGGAAAACTTCGACAAAATGTACAAGATCGTTGAAAATATTTTCTAGCGAGTATAACTTCGTTTGTGTTGCGAAGCTTCGAGAAATTTGGAATGATTGTGATTGAAATGTAATAATTAAAAGAGAAAAAAGGAAGTACGAGATAATGAATTTTAATAGAAAGAGAAATTAATTCGATTCCTTTTCCATTGGACGTAAAATTTGAAAATTTGAGCAACTCCCCTCGAACGTAAAGAGAACTTGCTCTACGCTCGAAAAAACGATTTCCTATCTGACTGATCCAAGAGTAAAACTAATAGATAAATGTTTATTTAAGGAAGAATTAAGTATATCCGTAAATCGCCGATTTTTATGATTTCTGGAATATCTTCGAAGGACGAACTCGTGTAACGAAATTAAAAATTCTAAATCTTGAACGTTCGTTAACACCGCCGCTGACGCGTAAGCTACGTCAATTCAATTATCTAAATAATTCTGCTGACGTAACGACTCAATTTACGTATTGATAAAAAAAAAAAAAAGTTCAGAGCAGAAGAAATACGCTTTTACTTCGAATAAAAATCTTTCTGACAATGTAAGTTGAAGGAACAACATTGAAGTTTTAGGAAATTGCAGGAAATACCTATTTCAAATGCTTTAATTTCGTAAAGCCAGCGATAGATGCGCGAATTTTGTGAAATTATCTAGGATAAGCAGCATTAGAGTTCCGGACACTTTTGAACATTTTCTGTTTATGTTTTAAATATTCAAATCTCAATATTACACATTATCACATTGTTTCTAATGCAAACGCAACATTTAAAAATCATACTTAGATCTTGAAGTATCGATAGATAAATCTCCGTAGGAACAGTGAGCACATACGACTGCATAAATTGAATTTATTAAATGAATCAATTAAACCGTATCATTTAATATTTATCAATGTCATAGTCAAAAACTATATTGTACAGGTGAAATATAAATGACATTTATTTAGTGACAAAACAACAGATGATCACGACAAGATCAACTCTTTTTTCAACACACAATCGACTCGTTTTTAATAATACAGGCCATATCTGTTGCAATCGCAACTAAAAATATAACAATATAACGACAGATCATGCGATCTATCTAGATACTGCAATATTATCACTAATTTGTAGTAATATTGTTATTACTATTGATTGTACTTTTTTCCCTCCCCTCGACACAAGAACTCCAATCTTTCCTGTGGTTTAATTCAACCCTCGACGAGAGAGAGAGTATCGACAGGCAAAGCTCTGGAGGAGCAGAGTTTAGCACTGTACTGCACACGTTTCACGGTCAACGTGCGTGCGGCCCCTGCCAGTCTAGGCGTCGGGACGCCCGGCGCCACGTCTGTACGCCCCTGCACCCTCGGCACCCGCCAAGCCTCATAAATTCAGGAGCGGATCGCGCGCCTGCCTCTCCCGTTTCCCTCGCCTTATCGGTGCTCAGGGATCGTCAGCGATATGATTTCGCTTTTTTGTTTCTTTTGCTTTCGTGCCTCTTCTTCTTCTTCTTCTTCTTCTTCCTTGTTTCGTCAACGCAGCTCCTCCTCTTGCCTCTCCACCTCGCCGGACAGTTTCTCGAGCGTAATATTCTTGCTTGCTTTTTCCGGGTCTTTGAACTTTGGTCTCTCTTGAGAAACGTTTCTGTATTTTTTTTTCCTCTTTTTTTTTTATAACTGAAACGTTTCGTCCAGGGCTCGTTTAGTTTTTAAAATACGGTTCTTTGTCTCATTTCCTTCTTTTTGTTTAAGTTTAATTTAATTCGCTCGCCAAGGTTGTCAAACTGTAGCTGAATTTGCAAGTACTTTTTATGTGTAATATAAAATACAATATATTTTATAGAATTATAATAAAATATCATATAAAATATAATAGAATTAGTGTACTGTGTTATTCACTTTTCCTTATGCATACATCTCTCTCTCTTGAGAATTGAAACGTTCTTCTTTTTTTTTAAATTTAATTTAATTTGCTTCCCAAGGTTGTCGAACTGCAGCTGAACTTGCAAGCACTTTTTACATGTAATATAAAATATAATACATTTTATAGAATTACAATAAAATATCATATAAAATATAATAGAATTACAATAAAATATCATATAAAATATAATAGAATTACAATAAAATATCATATAAAATATAATAGAATTACAATAAAATATCATATAAAATATAATAGAATTACAATAAAATATCATATAAAATATAATAGAATTAGTGTGCTGTGTTATTCACTTTTCCTTATGCATACATCTCTCTCTCTTGAGAAACGTTTCTCCATTTTTTTCCTTCTTTTTTTTATAATTGAAACGTTCCTCTTTTTTTTTTAAATTTAATTTAATTTGCTTCCCAAGGTTGTCGAACTGCAGCTGAACTTGCAAGCACTTTTTACATGTAATATAAAATATAATACATTTTATAGAATTACAATAAAATATCATATAAAATATAATAGAATTACAATAAAATATCATATAAAATATAATAGAATTAGTGTGCTGTGTTATTCACTTTTCCTTATGCATACATCTCTCTCTCTTGAGAAACGTTTCTCCATTTTTTTCCCTCTTTTTTTTATAATTGAAACGTTCCTCTTTTTTTTTTAAATTTAATTTAATTTGCTTCCCAAGGTTGTCGAACTGTAGCTGAACTTGCAAGCACTTTTTATATGTAATATAAAATATAATATATTTTATAGAATTACAATAAAATATCATATAAAATATAATAGAACTAACGTGCTGTGTTCTTCTTGCGAAATGATCATTTACTGACGACTGAATATTCTTAGTTGAATGAAGAGGAACAAGGGGATTAAGTTAATTCTTCACAACGCGACGTGAAAACTTGAATACTACATACACGTACGTTTTGAAAACTATATTTCTGTTTCATTATTACTCCGGCACAACTAATTAGAAATTCAACCTTCGATTATTATTCGATCGCATAATTCATATCAAATGTCACGAGTAATTATTACATTATTGTTAAATATATTATGTACGCGTGCAGTGACATATTGCTCGCAACATGTTCGATCAAAATGCCTGCCGAAACGGCCACAGCCTAATACAAAACTGGAGCATCGTGCCTGTTAACCTCAATTTCGTAATCAAAAGCTGTTAATAACCGCGGCCCAATGGCGAACCTTAATTGTGTACCCATTAACCTCAATTTTGCTTAATCAGCAGCTGGTAATTCGAGATTACTTCCCTCTTCCGTTTCCTCGACAACGCTCCCCGACAACACCACTTTTCTCCCTCGAAGCAACAATCTGGCCCGAAAAACCTCGTTCGTCCACCTTCCAAACACCGCTAAAAAAAACTCCCTCTCCCAAGCGCCGCCGAGAGGAAAAGCAATTCCAAGTGCGCGAAGACACTTGAGGGAAGATATTCGCCGAGGTACCATCGCCGTCTGCGCAACAATTCTCGCTGAGGAGACGGCTCGTTTGAAAACAAAAAGGGGCGAGCGTCGACGGGGGGGCCCCGACGCGTTGGGGTCGCTCGATTTCCTTTTTCTCTCCCTCTTGGCGCGGAGGGATGAAGGGATCGATAAAGTTTTCGAGGGTTCCGCCGCGACGTTCCCTCCTTCTGACTTCGAACCTCGAATTACGGATTCTTCCAGCCGAGTGTCCATTAAACGGTCGCCAAAGATTTGACGAGTATACGTTCGTGATCGTGCACACAGTGGTGCACGAAAGTATTCGGGGATATTTATACAGTATGATACACACGTGTGATACATTATGTTTTGTAAAGCATTTTGAGACTTTGTGAACACTATATCGTGACGATTATGTTGGTAAAATTTGAAAATGTACGTAGCAGGTATTTATTGCAAGTGTACATATATTTGTATACGTTACAAATTAGTCATCTC
Organism: Tetragonisca angustula; assembly: GCA_036937485.2. Classification (NCBI taxonomy): domain Eukaryota; kingdom Metazoa; phylum Arthropoda; class Insecta; order Hymenoptera; family Apidae; genus Tetragonisca; species Tetragonisca angustula. The sequence goes on from JAWNGG020000014.1 coordinate 1,882,550, forward strand.
GAGCATGTTATAATAAACATTGTTGATGATAATGTAGTAAATAAATATAATAAGTTATTAATAGTAGTAAATAAATATAATGGGGTAATTAGCTCGTGATTTCTGCAAAATAATCTGTTCTACACGTCGCCTAATTTCTATACATTGTATATTTACGCATTGCAAATTTTCAACTTGACTGACGTTTGCCATATTAATAAAATATTATATTTTATATTAACAATATATATTATACAAATATCATATTAATGTGATATATCTTATACAACACACGTATATATAAATATATTCGCAGAGAGTTTCAATACTTTGAGAAGCTATATGCACGTGATATTAATTATTAAAAAAATCATGAAAAATTCGCAACCCTTTGTCAACATCCCCCCGGGTTCTTTCTCAAATTCCAGCGTCCGTCGACAATACGAAACTCGTGAAACATAAGAGAACGCAAATCCTCCGCCGCAATCGTCAACGATCTCGACACCCTTCCTGGCGAGTCCATTCCCTCCCACAAAAACATACAAAAACAACCTCCTTTCCACCCCTGAAACTCCCATTTCCAAACATACACACACACACGCGCGCGCGTGCAAATGTGCATGTACCCTCTCTTTCACCCCTATCCGACTCGCCAATTTATCGTCGACACACCCGGAATAAAAGTGATATTGGCGCGTACGACGGGGAGGCTTGAAATTTTCATCGTCGTCCATGTTGTCGAGCCGATTCTTTCGTTTGACCCCCCGCGGACACTGTGGGGCGAACTATAGGGGACGTCGCGGAATAAATATTCCCCTTGTGTCTCCCTGCACAAAGCCCGGTTACCCATCGACGTTCGTTAAGGCTCGCCAATGCGAATTCACTATCGCGAAGACGAGCACAATCTCAAAAATATCTGGACAACGCCAAAGATATCTTATCAATTTATACAATTTATTCCACCTATATATAAAAAATATAAATAACTATACAATATATATATAAATTTACACAATGACCTAATAAAAAATAAAAATTTACAGTTAATACAATTAATAAATCTTAATAACCATTAATATTACAATTATAGTAAATATATTATACTATATAGATATAATTATAATAATATATTTATATATATATAATATATATATATATAATATATATATATATATATATTTATATTTATATTATAATTAATTTACATATAATATAATTATACAATTTATTCCACCTATATATAAAAAATATAAATAACTATACAATATATATATAAATTTACACAATAACCTAATAAAAAATAAAAATTTACAGTTAATACAATTAATAAATCTTAATAACCATTAATATTACAATTATAGTAAATATACTATATAGATATAATTATAATAATATATTAATATATATATATATATCTAATATATATATATAATATATATATATATTTATATTTATATTATAATTAATTTACATATAATATAATTATACAATTTATTCCACCTATATATAAAAAATATAAATAACTATACAATATATATATAAATTTACACAATAACCTAATAAAAAATAAAAATTTACAGTTAATACAATTAATAAATCTTAATAACCATTAATATTACAATTATAGTAAATATATTATACTATATAGATATAATTATAATAATATATTAATATATATATAATATATATATTTATATTTATATTTATATTATAATTAATTTACATATAATATAATTATACAATTTATTCCACCTATATATAAAAAATATAAATAACTATACAATATATATATAAATTTACACAATAACCTAATAAAAAATAAAAATTTACAGTTAATACAATTAATAAATCTTAATAACCATTAATATTACAATTATAGTAAATATATTATACTATATAGATATAATTATAATAATATATTAATATATATATAATATATATATTTATATTTATATTTATATTTATATTATAATTAATTTACATATAATATAATTATACAATTTATTCCACCTATATATAAAAAATATAAATAACTATACAATATATATATAAATTTACACAATAACCTAATAAAAAATAAAAATTTACAGTTAATACAATTAATAAATCTTAATAACCATTAATATTACAATTATAGTAAATATATTATACTATATAGATATAATTATAATAAGAATAGATCGAGCCGTAAAAATAGCCAATTGGATCGTGTTGAACGTGATAAATTGCGGATTTTCATGCATTTGTAGGTAATTCGGCGACGTGAAATGTTTGCTGAATATTTATTATGATGTTTGGTAAACGAAACTTTTATTTCACCCTTCGATCGTGATACGGTGTTGTGGTTAAAGGCAAATCGTAGCCATACGAATTTGACTTCACTTGGAGAGAAATCGATCCTTGGAATTTCGATTGAATTTTTCAATGCCGATTCTTCCAACCGAGGATTGATAAATACAAATCGTGTACGTATGTATTTAATTCGACACAATGCAGCGTGTGTTGCGCTGAACACCTCGTCAACCTCTTCCGCCATTTTGCAAAGTCGCAATATAACCCAAGGCAGATAATAAATCTAGTACTTTTCAGTCGTTTCTATCCAGCGATATACCGACGAGTTCAAAGAGCTCGGTCACTCGTTATGGTCCGCAATCTCGCTTCGTCGCTTGCAAAAGTCCTCAATCTATTATAAAACATATAGTTAAATCCTTGATTTAATCCTTGATCTTCCTAAAAAAAGAAAACGGGAAAAAAAAGTCGGCGAATCGGTAGATCAACCGTTCAATTTCATCAAAGGGCGAAGACCCACCAGCGTCCGCCTAATTTCCTCCGGCCGAACGATACTTCCGCTTTTTTGTTCCTCCGTCCCGACGACGCGACAAAGCGTCCACGAAGAGCGTGGGGAAACCCGAAAGAACACAAAGAAGAAGAAGAAGAAGAAGAAGAAGAAGAAAGCAGGTCTCGTGTGTCGGTGGATTAGCCGAAAGGTGGTTTGACAGACTGCGAGCGAAGGGAGGCTAGTCTAGCAGGCGCCGTCTGGACTTTCACCCTCGCGGAAACACGAGCGCGTGCACGGGCGACGCCGCGCCGGTAAGCTCGATTTCAGCTCGCTCCGCTTGCGCGAGCGTGTCACCCTCGCCGATTCGAAAATGGAAATCGAATGGAAATTACGACGGTCGAGTGGCTGACGCGTTCTCTCCTCTCCGTTTCTTCGGCCACTTTGTTCAGGAGGGGTGAAAATGGGCTGCGAGTTTGAAACGAGGATAAAGAGAGGAGTCTTCAATTGTAGAGTTTCTCGACGAGTGAAGGGCACTTTTGCGAATCTGTTGGGAAACTGACTGGAGGAGACACGAGGAAACGCGATCTCTTCGACTCGATGGTTCCTAGGTAGTGGTTTTGAACAGTCGGGCGGAACTCTTTTACCGAAAGATTCGTCCATCTTCTCCATTCCGTGATTGGCTAAATTAACGCGTGTTGATTAATTTCAATTTAAATTTCGTTTGACATCTCGCAGGTAGTCGGGAGAAGAGAAAAATTTTCGACGAAGACGAGATTAACACGTGAATGGAAAAGTACGTAAAAATAACCAAGCCACATTGTCACGCGAAACGACAGAGACGAATCTGATCTATAGATTCGAGTTCGTACGTACGAGTGTTCTTTGTGACAAAAATCGTGTGCTGGCCGGTGTTATCAATCCTCTCCTCGTCCGGACGAAAGCGACGTCGCCTGATAACGATTCGCGAGGCCGTCGATTCCAGAGCGAGATTCCGATGAAACGGCAGGGGGAGGAGGAGGGGGGGGGGAGAGAAGAGACGGATAGGCGAAGGGAAATGACGAAAATGAGATAAGAACGGAACGTTCGGCGGCGCCAACATGAATCACGGCCACGCGAAAATAAATCTAAAAACGTGCAAGTTTCACGAATCGTACGACGAGAGTATCGCTGGAGCTTTAGAATTCTTTTTTTTTCTTCTTCCTGTTTTGTTAACTTGGTTGTGAGAGTTTCTAAAGTGGTGGAAAATTGAATGAAAAAGCTCTTTTTGGTGTAGTATATACATACATATGTATATAATTGTAAAATGATATAATTATGTATACAATTATGTAATTATAAAATAATTACCATTATATAATTAAAACATATATAGTTATAATATAGTTATAATATTACAATTATATTATAATTAGTTATATTATATTATATTATAATTATTTATGATATAGTTATAATATTACAATTAGTTATGTTATATTATATTATATTATAATTAGTTATAATATAGTTATAATATTACAATTATACATGTACCATTATTATTATATATATAATATAATTACAATATATTATAGTTACAATTATATTATAATTACCAATATTATATTATATTATAATTACTTATAATATAGTTACAATTATATTATAATTAAAATTATACATATACCATCATTATTATATATGTATAATTGTAATTATAATATAATTGCAACTATATCATAACTATATATTTTTTAATTATATAATTATAATTACATTATTTTTCAATTATACAATGGCAATTATTTCACAATTATGTAATTGTAATTATATAACGGTAATTATATCATTTTACAATTATATAATTTTTGTAACACCTTATTTACTAATATCTCCTATCGAAGACGTTTCAAAGAAGTCTTAACTTCCTGACATGTTCTTCTAACAACGTAAATCACGAAGAATGAAATACAGCGCGACGAAGAAGCAACAGTAACAAAATTTTCTAACAACGAAAATTCGATCCAAGAAGATAAAAAGGAAATGGACTTTAAACGAGGCTCTAATCCACGATAACATTAGAACTAGTTTGTCTTTCGATGAACGAAGATAATGGGCAACAGGAAGTCGCTGAAAGCTCACAACGTTACCGTTGTTTTTATTGGCGATCGACCGATAAACATTTATATCTGCCGCTCGAGAACAGCCTGACGTCCCATTTTCCAAATCCCAGAACGCAAAACTTTATCTGCCATTCACCATCTAGAACATTAAAGACCGACGTGAAAGTCAGCGTAGGAGAGGCACAGACGATATTTCATCCTCGTTGCGGACGACAAAGCGACTTCGATTTTTCTTTTCAACCTAAGCGACGAGAAAAAATGACAGCGAAAACTCCAAAAGTTTCTTAAATTTTTCTCACTTTCGTTCTGCAATTGTACATGTTAACTTTCGTTTCGCCTCGTTCGTGTCTTTTTAACAGAATCTATGCAACAGAATCGATGATGAGCAAATAAATTGATTGATTAATGGTTAAAAATCCTCGTTTTTACATTCGAAACTTCCAAGTGTGTGTAGATTTTCGTCGTCTCTCTTCGATGAAATCTCAGATAAATAAAATAGTCATTGAATCGTGAAAGGTGCAACATGTTACATTTTTCATTTTATATGTAACATTCTATATATAAAGTTATCTTTCGAATCGAAGAAACCAGAGGGAACTTTCTACAATTTCTTCAACCGGGATTATCGTTCTAACGAGGAGTGAGCAACACGCGTGTAAAGGGCGTGGTGTCTAAATAACAATATGAGTTACACCCGTTGTAATTTAACGTACGTGTTCCAACAGGGCGGGAGCATGAAATGTACACACTAGACGAAATTACTTTCACGTAGGATACATCAGGGCTTATCCCATTTGGGCAGCTGCCAATATACCAATAGGCCAACTTGTAGGATGCGCCGAAAATAACGGAGACCAGCCACGAAAAATTTCAATGTACAGGAGCTGTCAATTAAATGACAGTCGGCTCGTTAGTTGAACTGACCGGACTCTCGAACCCTTTCCTCCCACCGGAAGTTTTATCGAAGATCTTTTGTTACGAGAAATATCGTAAATATCGTAAATTTAAAAATTTGGTCGTCTCATTTAGTAACTTACCAGATAGTAAGCAATTATTTATAAGTTGAAATATTAATTCTCTAATTCTGCAATTCACTGGACAACCGAAATTGTTGTATTTTCACTTTTGGAAAACATGACATCTCCCGCCTTTTGAAATTAATTTCTAAATTCCGTCAAATTTTCACAGTGAAAAACAATTCCTCGGAAAATATAATTTTTGACCTAATCTGGAATAAATTGAGCTTCATCTTCTGTGTCATCATGCGAAAAATTAATTGACCGTGGAAATTAGAATTCAAAATCAATCCTTAGTATTTTTACTGAAAATATCTCTTCGTTTCAAAAATGAACCATACACTGAAAACAGAGTTTCAAATTACAAACATAAAATAATGAAGAATGCATCACGATGGAAAATAATTATTTTAATTTAACCTCTGGAATTAACTGTATCATCGATAATTCTCTCTCTCTCTCTCTCTCAAAGAATATGATTTTCCTCCGCTTAAAGAATTCTTACAAATTAATAAACTATTTACATCGTTCATGAAACAATTAATTAATCTTAAGTATAATTTCTCTTAATCTTTTCTTAAATTTTTTTATAATTTTATAATTTTACAATTTTACAAGTTCGCAATTTTACAATTTTATAATATAATTTTTCATCTCTGGAATCAATTCTTTGTCATTTTCCGCTTCTACCTTCAGAAACTATGTCTCGACCCACCGCATCGATAGAAACGAACCCTCGATCGAGAGTCACAGAGAGACAGTTCGTCTCACGGGGAGATGCCCGAGCGAAACGGAACAAAGTTTCAAACAGAGAAACGGCCAATCCTATTAATAGTCCCTCGCAGACTAGGAATAAAAAGACAGAGGCAGCGTAGGTGGCTGAAGAGAACGCGTGGGTGTCGAAAAGGTTTTCTCTGCTGCCGTACGTTGAGGAGAGTCGCCGCTGAAGACGTTGGAGATTCACGCGTTTGTTACGTTTTTCGCGAAGGTCAGCTAACCGAGGACAGCTCTTGCCGATCCTTCACGCTTGCGCAATCATTGACGAATCCGCTTGATGATTAACGATCTCGCCAGAGCGTGCGCTTCTTCTTCTTGGCTCGTACATACGCGAGAGCTTCTCCTCAAAACTTTGCCTCTGATCGAACCATCTGCTTTACATAACGATTAAGCCGTGCCAACGAACGCCGCCTGTCACGAAGATTTATGGATGATTTATGCAATCTGGTTGAACGCGACGAGTTTGGGATCGTTGGGGGTGGGGGTGGGGGGGGGGGAGAGAAATCGGGGAAAGGTGAAGCTTTCTTCATTGAGGGATGATTAGGCTGTTCGAGAATGAATTTGACTTTGGTTTGCACGCTGGTTGGACTCGCGAGTGCAAAGCATTGACGTTCGATGGCAAAATTATAATAAATAGTATATTAAATTAAATAAATAGAATATATTATTATATTATAATAAAATTATAATAAACAGTATATATAATGTACTATACTATAAATTGTATACTATAAAATTATAATAAATAGTATACTATGCTATACTATGCTATGCTATACTCTACTATAATATACTATACTGTAATAAATAGTATATATAATATACTATACTATAAAATTATAATAAATGGTATATTATACTATACTATGCTGTACTATGCTATGCTATGCTATGCTATACTATGCTATACTATAATATACTATACTATATTATACTATACCATAATAAATAGTATATATAATATACTAAATAGAAAATTATAATAAATAGTATACTATACTATACTATACTATGCTATGCTATGCTATGCTATGCTATGCTATGCTATAATATACTATACTATATTATACTATACCATAATAAATAGTATATAGAATATACAATATATAATAACAGTATATGTAATATACTAAATAGAAAATTATAATAAATAGTATATATAATAAATGTTGGACTTTGTTAGAGGGCATGTATGAGTAGGTGCTGTATGAGAGATGCGAAAAAATAGAGAGTTGAGGCAAATAAAAAGGGAAAAAATTTCAAAAACGAAGGCAAAAGAGGGTATAGAATAGGTACCGTAGTGGAGAGATAAATAGGTAAATAGAGTTGGCAGTAGAAGATAAGCGAATAATAGAGGAAATAGAAAAAGGGAGGTTAGATTTAGAAATCGTGGAATACCCAATTTTATTAAAAGCAGAAACAGAAAAAGACAGTACAGTAAAGAAACAGAAATAGTCACTAAATTTAAGGTAATTAATATACATAAACAAGAAATTAAGAAAATTAGGTGAGGAAGAGCAGATTTGTAGATTGAAAGTAGAAGCATATCAGACATATAATAAATATTATAATAATATTATAATAAATCATAATAAAACAAACGTTTGATGGAAAAAATTATTTTACAACGATAAATTAACGATAAATTGAACGAAGAATGATTTTATTTTTTATGCATCTTTGTGAGAAATTTAAGGGTACCATAAATGCGCAGAGTGTCGATTCATCGATCTGCAAAAATATATGAAACGCCCGAATTGTAATGTTTAGTAAAAAGAATAATTTCTAGGAAGCACTCTTTCCTAAATTTATACTTGTGAAAGTATCCATTTGCACAAAACATTTGCAGTTTCGCAAAAAGAAGTTGTACAACGAAGCTATAATAATTTAAAATAATTAAAAAGATACACTATTCTCTGTCGACACATTAAAATTGCTGTAACTCTGTAAAATATTGTCGAACGATCCAATTGAGTTCACTCTAAAACTAATACAATCGCAATTTAATTGCTATCATTTGTTATTACTTGTTACCGTTTATTTTAATTATCATTAAAACATAGAAAAACAATGAATTCGCGAAATGATTGAATTGAAGCGATAGAAATTGAAAGGAAGACTCGACGATCCGAGGCAAAATCGAGAAACGAAAAATACCAGTCACGTTTCGTGGCAGTCAAAACGATTTTACGTCGGAAACTCGAGGAAAGACGAGTATGCGAAAAGGAGAGAAAAAAAAAACTGACGAGAAACAAAGGAGAAGAAGAAGAGAAGGCGATGGAGAAAATTGACGTGCACCTAAGCCAACAAGTCTGCTGTCTAATCTCTGACGTCGCTGGTCCACGTATTTAGGATCCAACGCAAGGTTAAATCGACGTGCGTGATTTCATTATTTTTTTCACAAATAAATCTGCGTGTGTATTAAACCCCTCAGTCGACAAATCTGTTAAATGAATCATCCAAAATTCCCTAACTTTCGTGATACAAAATTTCCAAATTTCTATTCTCGAAGCAGACTGAAATTTTGAAGTCAAAGAGTCGAGGGTGCCATTCTCTAAAATACTCAATCGTAGCAATTATGAAATTATACATTTATCAAATTTAAAAAATATATATATATATGCATATGTATATACATATATTTAAATTATTACGTAATTGGAAATATCTGAACGTGAATTTCAAGAGAAAGTGAAGACAAGCCACTCTCTTTGCTCTCTGCAAAATGTTCACTCAGCAACGTGATTTATACTTGTGTCTACACATTGTTCATGCAAGGATCCAAGAAACCAGGAATCTACGAATATCCAACGAAAACAGGTGGAACAACAATCGCAAAGACTAATGAACGTCTATCAGTCTCGATAATTTATGCAATGTTAGGAATTGGATTTTTAGGATTTATTGTATGGGCTCATCATATATTTACTGTTGGATTATCATATTTTACATCAGCAACGATAATTATTGCTATTCCGACAGGTATTAAAGTTTTCAGATGATTAGCTACACATCATGGATCAAAATTGATTTTTAATATTTCATTTTTATGATCTATTCGATTTATTTTAATATTTACTATCGGAGGGTTAACTGGGATTATACTTTCAAATTCATCAATTGATATTATTTTACATGATTCATATTATGTTGTTGGTCATTTTCATGATGTATTATCAATAGGTGCTGTTCTTTCAATTATTGCAAGATTCATTCGTTGATTTCCTTTATTTTCAGGATTATTAATAAATTATAAATGATTGAAATTCCAATTTTTTTTTTATATTTATTGGATTTTTTTATATTTATGGAATTAATTTTACATTTTTGGGGACTAATAGGAATACCACGACGATATTCAGATTATCCTGATTCTTATTATTGTTGAAATTTTATTTCATCACTAAGATCAATAATTATAGCGTCTTCGTCCCGTTCACCATGAAGATGTTCAAACGAGACTCACGTTATATATTCTGACATAACGTATGTATGTACATCGTGATACAGGATGGTTTGTTCGTTCAAGTTCAACAACGACGTCGTTCACTTTCCCAACTTTTACAATAATTTGCGTCAAAGGCCGTACTGACAAGTATTACACAGAATTTTGGAGAAAGCGAGTCGTTCCAGCTTGCAGATACTCGAATCTCAAATCGATTGTGTTTCGTAACTCGGTGGTCGTCCACTCTTCGGGCCGCCAGCTATCGTGTATGTTCACGGTCCGCGGAGAGATCGAGCTTACGCGAGTCTAATTCGATCCAGGGATCTATGCATAGTGCGCGCATGCAACGACCACGTGCACCGCGTCATCGCGAGCAGGCTGACCACCTGCGTCCCGCAGATCTTTGTCGCGGAGAGCGCGACCCGCGTTTTCAAACGAACCGGATCGCTCCAAAGAAAACAGACCGCGGCTCGTGCCAACCGGAGACAGTTGCGAATTGAGACCACGAATAGAAAGAGGCCTCCACGTTTAGATTTTCGAGCGATCCTCCCCTCCACTTTGCTTTTGTCTCACAACCTATAACCCTCGCCTTCTAGTCGATTATTCTTTTCGTTCCTTTTCACTGACTTTTTTCAATTGGATTCGCGCCAAAGTGCCTCAATCTCGTTGAATTTTCACACTTTGAGCGATCCTTCCCTTTTATCTTGTTTTTCGTTTTACAAACTATAACCTTCGCCTCCTAGTCGATTTTTCTTTTCGTTCCTTTTCACTGATTTTTTTTCAATTGGATTCGCGCCAAAGTGCCTCAATCTCGTTGAATTTTCACACTTTGAGCGATCCTTCCTTTTTATCTTGTTTTTCGTTTTACAAACTATAACCCTCGCCTTCTAGTCGATTATTCTTTTCGTTCCTTTTCACTGACTTTTTTCAATTGGATTCGCGCCAAAGTGCCTCAATTTCGTTGGATTTTCACACTTTGAGCGATCCTTCCCTTTCATCTTGTTTTTTGTTTTACAAACTATAACCTTCGCCTCCTAGTCGATTTTTCTTTTCGTTCCTTTTCACTGATTTTTCTTCGATTGGATTCGCGCCAAAGTGCCTCAATTTCGTTGAATTTTCACACTTTGAGCGATCCTTCCCTTTCATCTTGTTTTTTGTTTTACAAACTATAACCTTCGCCTCCTAGTCGATTTTTCTTTTCACTGACTTTTTTTCAATTGGATTCGCGCCAAAGTGCCTCAATTTCGTTGAATTTTCACACTTTGAGCGATCCTTCCCTTTCATCTTGTTTTTTGTTTTACAAACTATAACCTTCGCCTCCTAGTCGATTTTTCTTTTCACTGACTTTTTTTCAATTGGATTCGCGCCAAAGTGCCTCAATCTCGTTGAATTTTCACACTTTGAGCGATCCTTCCCTTTTATCTTGTTTTTCGTTTTACAAACTATAACCTTCGCCTCCTAGTCGATTTTTCTTTTCGTTCCTTTTCACTGATTTTTTTTCAATTGGATTCGCGCCAAAGTGCCTCAATCTCGTTGAATTTTCACACTTTGAGCGATCCTTCCCTTTTATCTTGTTTTTCGTTTTACAAACTATAACCTTCGCCTCCTAGTCAATTTTTCTTTTCGTTCCTTTTCACTGATTTTTTTTCGATTGGATTCGCGCCAAAGTGCCTCAATCTCGTTGAATTTTCACACTTTGAGCGATCCTCGCTCACAATCTATAATCTTCGCCTCCTTCGTCGATTTTTACATTTTTTTTTCATTTCTTTCTTCTTCATTAATTTTTTAAGTTAGACAGAAAGTGCCTCAACCAGATTGTATAATATTTCACATAATTACTATTAACAATTAAAATCAACATTTGAAACATTACACCAGTCAAGAGTAAGAATTAAATTCGCGGACGCGGGAGATGTCAATTTGTTTCTGTAACATGTAGTTTCGAATACTTGCGTTTGATGGAACCTAATCCAAACCTAACCCAAACCGTACAAATACAAATTGCAGATATCTGCAGATATCTTTGAAAATTGATACTCAACGAAACCAAGATACATCGAACGATCGCACTTGCTTCTTGAACGAACTAGAATTTCAAAATTTGTCGTTCCAACGAGACTTTTCTTCGCGGTGAAAGAAAATACTCAATATACACAGAATCAATTTGGCGCTGAGAAAACAAAAGTTTCGACCAACCACTGATCTGTTTCGCATCGAGAAACTTCTTGACGCGACTGTATAGACACAGATTATCGCCATTGTTAGACGAACCACCACAATCGCAACGATTGAAGAGAGCTGGAAGAACGCGGTTCGAGGAAGAGACGAGGAGACTTTTAGTCGACGATTAGTCACGCAGTTTGGCAGAGCGAGAAAAGGCGGTCAACGATTTCGCGGAGGGCTAGCTGGCATCGTGTTCTGACCGCTTCGATCAACAGGAAGCGATCGCTGACGCCGATGTATCAGGGATTTCCTCCCCTGTCATGAAACGTCATCGTGGCGAACAAATGGCGAACACCGGCGTCTCTGATTGTGAGTCGAAAGCCGAATGCAGTTACGTCGTTCTAATTATACGAGGTCGTTTCGCGGAAACGGGTCAGTTTATAGAAGAGGGGGAACGATGATGAAAGAGGATATTAAAACGTTAGTGAAAACGTGCGTGGCTTTTGCAGCTTCACGCGATGCCGATCGCGTCAGATTTGACGTAAGGTTAACACTGGATCATCATTTTTTTTTCGAGAATTACGCACGTTCGATATAAATTGGAAATCGTCGAATTGTGACAGATTTAAAGTTAGAAAGCTTGATGTCGATCTGTGACGCTTTCGATGTGACTCGTTACTTTGATTTGTACATACAATTGGAAGGAAATTCGGGTGATGGATCATTTTGATAGTCTCGAATCTAAAAGAGTGTCCCATTAATGTCCCAAAATATGGGAAATCGGAAGAAGAAGAAAGGGGCACTGCGATGCATATTATACGATAATGTCCAAAGTAGAATAATATATATAATATATAATATATAATTAAATTTAATTATTATCATTAGTAATAAATGATATATAATTTGTTACAGTGCAAAGCAAATTTCTATCTTTAAGATATTTAGAACTGTGAACTAGGGCTTTGTTGTGTTCATAATGCTTCCGTAAATATGAACCAAGGAAATGAAACTCGATTAAAAATTAACTACCATTGCAACAGTCGTGGAATTATAATCAGAAAATTAATTTTAAACACTTTCAACGTTAAGATTTTCACACTCTTAAATTTCCCAAACAAAATACACGTCCACGGTTTAGTTACGTTCTTAACAATATAAAAGTGAAACGAAAATCTGCAACCTTGTTTGATGTCTCCTAAATATTACTAACAATAATAATTAAGTTTAATTAAAGTAGCTAAATAATAATATTACTAACAATAACAATTAAGTTTAATCAAAGTACCTAAATAATAATATTACTAATAACAATAATTAAGTTTAATTAAAGTAGCTAAATAGTAATATTACTAACAATAATAATTAAGTTTAACCAAAGTACCTAAATAGTAATATTACTAATAATAACAATTAGGTTTAATCAAAGTACCTAAATGATAATATCACTAATAATAACAATTAAGTTTAATCAAAGTACCTAAATAGTAATATTACTAATAACAATAATTAAGTTTAATTAAAATAACTAAATAGTAATATTACTAATAATAATAATTAAGCTCAATCGAAGTACCTAAATAATAATATTACTAATAAGTAAGTTTAATTAAAGCTGAATAATAATGTTACTAATAATAATAATTAAGCTTAATCGAAATACCTAAATAATAATATTACTGATAATTAAGTTTAATTAAAGCTGAATAATAATGTCACTAATTAAGCTTAATCAAAGTAGCCAACTAATAATATTACCAATAATAATTAAGTTCAATTATTTGCTAATAATTTCACCGATAAGGCGTAGAATTTTAAAATTGATCGACGAATCGCTGTCAGGAAGCGCGCGATCATAGAATTGCTCCGCACAATGGAAAGGAAACGTTTCGAACGATCCCCGTGCAGGAATTTCGGTCGTTGAGTTTAATTGCACGCCGCTGTGAATAAATTTTCGCGCCTAGCTTATGGCAGTCGTCGACGATTGCACAATCGTCGCGATTCATTCACGGTCGCTTTTTCGCTTCTCGACAGCCCGTCGGCTGCTCGTTGAGCAACGTCGACAAACAGCTGGCGAAAATTTCTCGACACAAGAGAAGAGAGAGACACTCAGTCGCACGATTTAAAAACTCGTTCCGTGATTGATTTATTTTTTTTTTTTTTTTTTTTTTTTTTTTTTTGCTAGATAACCTTCAAGTTTACTGATTTACGATTTCATTTCATTATGCTGCTAACTCGATGTTCGTTCTCGTGGAATATAAAAATATTAGATGAAAGAAAGTACAGTATCGTTGAGTCTGTACTAATACTGTTTCGTAGAATCCAGTTTGAACATTTTGTACGTCAATCGATTATACTTGAACTTTGCTAACTTCAGGATAAAGCGCGATTTTTTGTGAAAAATTAAAAATTGGAAAACGCAAGTACAAGTACAAGCCATATCAGAATAAAATGATTTACCTCTTTTCTAAAGAATATCCTATGGTTAGTAGCAAATTGATATTAAAAATTATTGATTTATCAAGAAGATGAAGTTTGTTTGGCCAAACTCACAAATTAATCGAGAAACATTAAAGTGAATGTTACTTAAAATTTAACATTGTTAAACATTAAAACATAGCCAATAAAATTCCATATCTAACAAGACTCAGCAGTTAGGATAAAAAATATATGAATCAAATATGTAAAAAGTATCTTTTCTACTTCTCAACATTTTTTATAATAAATAAACGAATAATAATATATATAATATATAGTATATAATATTATATAAGATATTATTATATACTATATAAAATTATACAAGATATTATAATATAATATAACATAAATACACTACATTCATATATTATATAATATCCATACAATAATATATTTAATAATAATTTTATAATAAATAAAACGAATTTATTTTATTCCAACGTGACTTTTTAAAGTTCCTCTGCAACAAACGTTCGAATATTTTTATCCTCCATTGTGTACACAGCGTAAAGGCCATAAGAGCGACAGCCGCGAGAGATATTAAAAAAAAAAGATTTCCGGTTGTGCAACCTCAGTCTCTGCGGGCATGATAATCTCCATAGAAACACGTCGGGGCAATTATTCTTAATAATCGAGTTTCGCGAACGAAACGAACATGATTCGATTTTTTTAAATCAACGACTCGAGCGAAACTTCAATACTAATTGCCGGATACGACATTAAGATAATCTTTTCTTTTCCCCAGCTGCCTACGCGATTCTGTGTAAAAAGTTACTATAAAAAAAAAAAATCATACGTTCACGATCATATGTTCTTCAACGACCATTATTGCATCATGTTACGTTACTTGTTCTTCGTGTTATTTTTAACAACTCGTCTCTCTTATTTTTCGTCTTTTATTATACTTATTATAATATATCATTTATTATTCAATTATATTGATTGTTAGTTGTTATTTCTTTCATTTCCATTTCAATGTTATTACGTAATAATATGTTACATTCGTATTTACTACTATATCATGTATTACAATACATAATATTACTTATTATTATGCTTCTTATTTTCCTTTTTATACATATTGTATTATGTATTACATACAATATATATTGTATTATATTGTATTATATTGTATTACATACAATACATATTGTACTATGTATTACAATACATAATATTACTCATTATTATGCTTCTTATTTTGTTTTCTTTTTACTTTCATTTTCTTCCTTCTTTTCTGCGGATTTTCTCCATTCGCTTCCAATAATTTCATCGTTTTCAGCCGCTGTAAAATTCATCGCGATGCACGAAATTATGCGAACGAGTGTTTTATTGATGCCACCCACGCAGTACATTTTCACGGAACCGCTTTCACCGTTTTATTCCTGCAACCTAAATAAATAACCAGCCTCGATAGCGATATTGAAATGGTTTTATTGTCGCTGCCTGAAATTTTATATTTTCCCTGTTCGTAACTTTGTTCTTTTTTTTTTTTTAACGATTCGACGAATCTTCAACTCTCGATAAATCTGCTTCTTTCTCATGCGAATCTGTATCTTTGGAAATGGCTATTGAGAGAACAGAAATTGTAGAATCTGGATGGGAAATTGTCTGAATTGGCGGCAGATGCTATTTGAAAACGCTGTACACTTTGGATATTTCATTATTTTTATGTATTTCACATATTTTTCCAGGGAATATTACAGAAAATGCATGAAAATCCACGCTCCCTTAACTACGAAAACAAGAATGTAAATTCGAAGAAGAAACAAATACATATATTTCTATAATACAGTCTATAGTTACGACTTGAATTCGAGTCACTCTAAGCCACTCGGTTGTCTCGACGGTTCTCCAGAGATTCACCAAAAACGGCACCGACGTTTACCTTTATACTGACAACTGAAACTGTGCAAAGTTTTACGAAAGCCAAATTGCTACCAAAAACAAGCAAACCGAATCTTCAGCATCGTAACATCGTGACAAGAAATATTTCGCGAAACTGCTACAAAGCCGAGTCAATCTCGAAATCGAATGAAAGGGACATTATTCGTCAGATTACTTGGCAATCACGATTCAATTGAAAAGAAACTGTGAAATTTGAATCCTCGGATACGCGTGAAAAGCGTGAAAACGACTGATCGACTCGAGGTGAAGCTAAGAAGCGAAGAAGCTAAGGAAACAACGTTGGAGGAGACCCCGCGAAACTTGGCCCACGGCCAAACACCACCTCACGGCTCCTCTCCACGTTCGTTGGACCAGTTTCTTTATCCGGCCCGGCGGTTACACCGCGAGCAGATTTCGAAACGACCGGTTCTCCTTCCACGAAAACGCGCGCTGGCTTTCGGGGCCGACGAAAATAAAACGGCGTCCGCGATATCCTTGCGAACTTTACGATCCTGGGAGAGCAGACACTGGCGGCTCAGTTTTCTCTTTCGCCTGTCATCCTTCACGGTTGGCGATAATGGATATAGGAGGGTGATTCAATGATTAAATCGTGCTTTCTTCTGGGGACGAGGGGAAACAAAAAAATCCGTAAACTGTAGTCAACATAATTAATTAAGACTCGTCAGATGAATTTGAAACGGAGCTGAAATACCACTTTAAAAATAAGTAAACACAGATATTTTGTTTCGTGTCATGCACGTATGTTTGAAAGTAAAAGAAACGTTTCGAAGGTAATATTTCTGCTCTGTTCTACTTTAAAGTAGACTAGAAAGAAAGAAAAAGAAACCTGAAAAAAGAAAGAAGCTCCCAAAAAAATAGGCTTTCCGCGTGACGAACGGAAATTTCTAAATTCCTTTAATTAATCTTCGGTATATTAAATTTACCCACGCATCTTCTCCATACACTTTCATCGTGAAAATAAAAAAAAAAAAAAATAAAGAAACCTGGAAATTATGTAAAAAAAAAAAAGAATGTTTAATCAACCAACAGAGATATGTGCAACAGTTGCCAGATATACCAAAAACAACACTACCCTAGAGCTATCTGATCGTCGTTGACATAACCTCGATTCTAAACATCATCGAACGACAACTCGAAACGTTCCCAACGTCCACTTCTTCAAAGAGGTTTCGGTCTGATTAACGACACACCCAAGAACCAACTAAAGAAGTCAGAGGCTAAAGGAGGCTGTCGAGCCAGCTATTCGACCCCGAAGAAGTCGTTCGTTGCGTGTGTGTAATGCACGAGCGGGGAACCAATTCTGGACGCTTCCGCGAGGCAAACTATGCGCGCAAGAAACGAAGGGACGAAAGAATGCCGTGGACTTTCCGGTTCAGCCTCTAGAAACATTTCGCCAAACAAACCCGGAAACTTTGCCGAGATACGCGATTTTTAATTCTTAAGTTTTGCATCGTTAGACTCGCTAAAGGTTGTTGCAAATGTATAGTCACTGAACGACGATAAATTACAATTAGAATCATTTGGTCTGAGAGTTTCTAACTTATTTAGTCTCTGTCACGGTGAGTGTGAATCAAATAGCCTGAATTTCAGTAATCTTATGTATAATAATGATTTTGTAATATATAATAATAATATAATATTAATATAATATAATATAATATAATATAATATAATATGGTATAGTATAGTATAGTATAGTATAGCATAACATAGTATAATATAGTATAGTACAGTATACTATAGTATAGTATACTATAGTATAATATAGCATAATATAGTATAATATAGCATAATATAGTATAGTATAGTATAATATAGCATAATATAGTATAATATAATATTAATATAATATTATATATATATATATACTATGTAAAATTTACAAAATATAATATTATATATTATGCAATATTTTTAAATTGTATCAATATTATATCAACAACATTATCAAGTTGCATATATTGTATGACAATACAAATTAATTTTCAGGTAATATCACAATATAATATCTTTTGTAACATTACCTGAGAATTAATCGACGAAAGTATAATACAAATTGCACGTAGTAAATGCTGTAGAGCAACATGGAATAAAGAAATAAAGAAAAGTTGATAAAGGAACAAACCAATTTTCGACCAAAATCCCAGTTCTGTTCAAGCAAAAGACATGAGAAAGGAAAAAAATTATAAAAATCTGTCCGCAGTTATCAGTGTTATTACTATTACAGAGTCTCATCGAGAAACCACGCGAGGATAAAAACGTAGCAATCATTCCGACAAACAAGAGAATTCTCGCGAATGTAATGTATTGCGCTGACAATGAGAGTTACGTAAACCGAACCGGCGGATCTGCTTTTTGCTCCGAGCTGAAGAAGGAAGCGGAGGACGACGGAGCACGAGACGTTTTGCAAGAGTTTCGTTGGAAGAAGGACGTGATTTTTGAAGAGCGAGGATCTCGGAAGAAAGAGGACAAGGTTAGGAGATACGGTTTGTTTGAACGGGGAAATAAAAAGATCCGAGAAAATATGGTATAGCGAGCTGATGCAAATTCAAGGCGAGAGATTACAAAACGTGGTTATTTTAAGACCCCTCTAACTTTCGTTCTAACAACTTTATTGCAAGATTTGGACATTATTTTAAGACTCGTCTAACTTTCGTTCTAACAACTTTACTGCAAGATTTGGACATTATTTTAAGACTCGTCTAACTTTCGTTCTAACAACTTTACTGCAAGATTTGGACATTATTTTAAGACTCGTCTAACTTTCGTTCTAACAACTTTACTGCAAGATTTGGACATTATTTTAAGACTCGTCTAACTTTCGTTCTAACAACTTTACTGCAAGATTTGGACATTATTTTAAGACTCGTCTAACTTTCGTTCTAACAACTTTACTGCAAGATTTGGACATTATTTTAAGACTCGTCTAACTTTCGTTCTAACAACTTTACTGCAAGATTTGGACATTATTTTAAGACTCGTCTAACTTTCGTTCTAACAACTTTACTGCAAGATTTGGACATTATTTTAAGACTCGTCTAACTTTCGTTCTAACAACTTTACTGCAAGATTTGGACATTATTTTAAGACTCGTCTAACTTTCGTTCTAACAACTTTACTGCAAGATTTGGACATTATTTTAAGACTCGTCTAACTTTCGTTCTAACAACTTTACTGCAAGATTTGTATGGTTTACGTACGCTCTTGCTATTCCGTGAACCTGAGAAATATTTCGTGGTAACTAAAAGCTATAAAACAGACGAGATCCATGTTTAAAGAATTGCATGTTTTTACTCTTAATTAATAGTGATGAAAGACGTAGCTACAAACAACTGTTTCAACAGAATATTATCATTGCCAACGATAGTTTTGATAATTTTCCTCGAGCAAGCTCCTCATTATCCCCGAACGTTTCACTTCGAAGATCTGTAACAGCTACTGTGATATAGCAAAGATATCTATGAATGCTTCAGGATTTTTCGAAAGCTTTCAAATCCAGACAAATACGTAACAATATATGATACATAATATATTACATATAATCAAATTACGTTACGTTATATTACATCGTATATATCGATGTTATGTTATTTCCTTACAAAATGAGAAGAATATCGAAACTACGGTAAAATCGGCAGAAAACGTGTTGAATGGGTGGAAAACCGCAAGATAATCGGCTCTTGAACCTCGATCGCGACCACGTCACGCCGTGGAGAGCCGTTAGACATGTGGATCGTTCCTCGGTAGGAGCCATCGGGGTTTAACCTTGGTCGCCGTATCGCCATTCAGAGAACGGGTCTACTAGAATTCGCCCCGTTCGATCCTGAATCGCCGAGCGGCACGTTTTCTTCGGCCTTGAACATCAGACGTCCGTCAGACCCGGAGGAGACCGACGCAGTGGAGATCGGGCAAAGTCGAGAAAGGGAACGATATGTACCCCGGTCACGTTCTACCTTCGTGTTCTGCCTGCTTTCCACGTACGTACATATACCACGTTTTCGTCCGTACACGTCGCACGCTCCGTCGTAAGAAGAAGAAGAAGAAGAAGAAGAAGAGAAAAACAGCTTGAGTTTTGTTGCTGACGAGTCACCGGCGAAAGCCACGGTCGCATCTTCGTATCGGCGGAAGAAGAAGAAGAAGAAGAAGTCGTTTTGTACGAACGCGCGTTGGGAGAATATTGGTTGGAAATTTTTGGCCGTGTCTTTTAATGTACAGCTGGTAATTGCAGTATTGTTAAATGTAGTGTAGTTTTTTTTTTTTTTTGTAGTGTAGTACTTTGTAGTATAATAACTTTACATAGTTGGTAATTGTAGTATTGTTAACTATAGTATAGTCTTTATAGTATAATAACTTCTAATATATAATTGGTAATTGTAGTATTATTAAATATAGTATAGCTTTATAATATATAATATATATATATATTATTTTATATGTAATATTTTATAGATAATATAATATATATATTTTATTATTTTATATTATTATTAATATATATATTATATATACAAAATATAGTATAGTATAATACAGTACAATAATTTTTAATTTAAAGTTGGTGACTGAAGTATTATTAAATATAGTATAGTTTTATAATATATATATATATATATATATATATATATATAAAATATAATATAGTATAACATAGTACAATAATTTTTAATTTAAAGTTGGTAATTGTAGTATTATTAAATATAGTATAGCTTTATATATATATATATATATATATATATATATATTATTTCATATGTAATATTTTATAAATAATATAATATATATATTATATTATTTTATATTATTATTAATATATATATATATATAAAATATAGTATAGTATAATATAGTACAATAATTTTTAATTTAAAGTTGGTGACTGAAGTATTATTAAATATAGTACAGTTTTATAATATACATATATGTATAAAATATAGTATAGTATAATATAGTATAATAACCTTTAATTTATAATTGGTGATTATAGTACAATTTTTATTGTACAGTTAAATATAGTACGATTTTTATTGGATTTTCCTGGATTTTCACGCGTTTCGAAATTTCTGTAACGTCATGATACAAATATAAAATAAAGAAACAGAATGTAAACTTTGATTTGCTACGTACTATTGTAATAATTATAGATGATAATACATGATAATTCGCTGAATATTTTATGGATTCTCTGAGTATTTTTCGTATATGCGTTGTTCTATTTTCCTACGAACGCATAAAAATTCGCCATCTAGTTATCGAAACATTTACGTTGGATATTTTGTACGGTGTCCATGGAAATATTAATGGAGATCGAAACAATCAGCTTGGAATCTTCAAACGTATGAAAAGTAGATATCTCGGAACGAGTATATATCTGGATCGTCGTAAAATTGATAAGCCTATATAATCCACAAGGCAATCAAACTAACAAACATACTCCTTTCATAAACTCAAATAGAATGTAACTAACGTTAACCATTTTTCAAGAAAAGGAAAACGTAGATATGTCCTAGATGTGTCCTGGATATGTCTAATTTTTGGAACAATGTTAAGTACCCTTGAACTTTCTCCGTCGCTTCGACGCAACCCCAAGATAAGGGATGATTAGATTAGAATATTATTTAGCACTTAACATTCATCGATAGTTACAACATTTCATTCTAAAGATTTCAACTTAACTGAATTTTATTATTAACCTCGATCATGCAGAACATATAAAATATAAAACGAAATACATATACATGTATATTAATATAATAACATAATATTGATCGTACATTGCCAGATAAAATTAAATTCTTATCATGCAAATTATAAAAATTTGTATCAATAATATATCATCCACATTAATAATATAATATTAATATATAATATATAATTACAATATTAATATTAATACATAACATATAATTATAATATTAATATACAATATATAATTATAATATTAATTATTACATCACTAATTATTTATCATACAGTCATTAATATTCCAGCGATATTGGGGTGAATAACAAAGAATACCAAAAATGCAATTGAACAACAATTAACAAATAAATTGAAAACTACGGAATAACACAGAAGGTAGAAATAAATTAGACACGGATTTATGGTACCTAAGGGGCGAGGTGCTCCTTCTTCAGCATCGTTCAAACAGCGTCGTCGAAAAGATCCACCCCCTTGTCCCAAATTCCACGCGATGCAGAGAGACAACGAACAAGAAGCGGAGGGAAGAACGTGGCGTTCTCCACGCAGTGTCCTTTGTTCCCCGAGCACACAACACGGTGCATTGCATCGACGTGCAAACTGCGCAGCGAGCTAATCTCGCGAAGGGGGGAAGGAGGAGGAGGAGGAGGAGGAGATAAGAGAATCGCGCGGGGGCGACGCGAGGCGAGAGGAACGAGGTGGAAAGGAGAGAAGGAGTTAACGAGTGTTGCAGAACGGAGCACGTGGCGCGATGGCTAGGTCAAACGCGCACAATGCCCGAAACCGAGAGGCGGCGAAGCCGAGCCAGCGTGGAAAATACATTGGGTAATCCCGAACTGACATACGTGCCACCGCCGCGCACGTGCACACGTGTTCCCTCCGCTTCTTCTCTTCGTGTCCCTTTTCTTCTCTTCTCATTCGCGAGCCCCCGACGTCGTTACACAGCTGCAATACGTATGTACATATCTCGTTCGTATTGGCCTTTGGTTCGGAGATCGGCGAGCCAAGACGAGAGGGATCTGAAAGACGGTCACTTTTGAATTTCGTGGCGTGGCCATTTTTTGTGGAGCTTCATCGTCGCGTATTGGCGCAATTAGAAACGAAGTAGGCGACAGCCTCTTGACTCTGACTGTCACTTGATTGCTAATTAATTATCGAGTATTAACACGTGAGTGATATCTGCTTGATCACGATATTCGTTTGGTATCTATATGCGTAAAGATGTTGCAATCATCTTCCCGTAATCCTCTTCCATCGTCGAGATATTTCAAAGTACCTAGAATTTCGAAAGGTATACGACGACGTATATCAAAACGTCTGTTGAAATGTATCTCGATGCGTATTTTGATTGAATATTATCGGCTCACTGTCAATTGCAACTTGGCTCAAGTTCAAATGTGGAAGTGGGTTTTTGAGAAAAAGAGGAATGCGAGGTATTCAAAAAAGAACAAGTAGTATAATTATTCACGCCACTGCATATATATATACATACGTCAATTGCAATCCGACTCAAGTTCAAATATGGAAGTGGGTTTTTGAGAAAAAGAGGAATGCAAGGTATTCAAAAAAGAAAGTAGTATAAAGTAGTATAATTATTCATACCACTGCATATATATATACATATACATACGTAAATACACAACTATCATGAAATTAAATAATAAACATCACAATTTCCACGACAGTTGCTAGACCTGTCTTAACGTCACTTAAATAAAACAAATATCAAAAAAATCTGTTGAAAGTTGAATGTAACGTAATCGTATCGAAAACCTCGTTGGACATTATTGATAAAGTTTCATGCTTTTATTTTCTCCAATACGTTATCGAGAAACGTCGAGTTATGCCAGTGAAGCTAACCCAAACCTAACCCAAACCTAACCCAAACCATGAAAATCTCTTTTACACCCGTTTCCATGGGTGGTCTCGCGTGTTATCCCTTTTCACTGCCGCACAGTGGTGGATATTACAGGAAATCCAACGGTTGAAGAAACTTCCTCTATCGGGCGGACAGTTTCTAGAAATGTTGGCTGGCTTCTGTGTTAAACGGCCGACGGTATTCCGGCGTTATCGCCAGTGGCCATTTATCGCCACTGCCCGCCGCGATAAGTCTCCTGCGTTTTCCTTCCTTTCGAAAAATTCTACCTCGTTTGCTTTTACCGTTTCTCAGACCTCCGAGAGAAACGGGAGAGGCTCGTGTTACTGTACAACGTTCGCGGTGTTTGTACGCGGTTTATGCCTACTTTGAACAACGTAAATTAACGCGACGAGTGGCCAAGAGGCACGATGTTTGATTCAATTTCGAGACAGAAGAGAGTCGATGTAACTTAGAAATTCGTGAATTATAAAATCGACGCGAATGGTTTCTTCTGTATATTTTAATGCGAATTATCATACTATGTTACGTTATACATTTTTTTTTCTTTTTCTGTTCAATCTTGGAAAAAGACAAAGCGCGCAATTATCGCGCCACGTCTTTGAGAATTACAACTGTCGAACGTCACAATTACTCCAATTGTCATATATGGAAAAAATCATTTCTGTGACATGTTGCTCGCGAAAACGGAACTGAAATGCTAAAACACGGCAAGCACGTTTCAAGCAGAGACGTGTTCGAACATTACAAACAACTGCAACGTGAAACATATTATTTACAAAAATTCGTATTACCATTTGCCGGTAATTCGTAAAATTGCAAATTACAAGTTATGAACGATTTATGCGGCTCGTTAAAACAACAGCATGTGTGACGCGTAATCACGCGGTTGTTTAACTTGACACGAAATAAAAAAATAAAAAAATAAAAAAAAAACAAAATAAAATGAAAATCTCACGCGTCTTTCGTTCTTCGAGGACGACGAAATGGAACATCGATTAACAAGATGATCGAACGAATTTAATAACATTCTCTCCCTCCCCTCCCCCTGCCCCTTGTACTCGAAACGAATCAACGTATCGAAAACTTCAGTTTCAACCCCCGATTTCGCGATCGGGCACGTCAGATCAGAAGGATCGAAGTGCGTCGAATGTTCGAGGCGAAACGAGCGGAGAGATGATCGGATAAGGGAACCAGGCGCGCGATTCGAGGGTCGTTCGTCGCAGCATTGTGCGCCAGCGTCGAGGACTTTCCAGCTAAAACGTGCAAATAAACAGCAGGAGTGGCTCGAATTAAGCACGACTCCCGCAGCGGCCGTGAAGTGAAAAAAAAGGAAGCAAAATGGCAACCGCCGGGGAGGAGAAAGGAAAACGAAGAGTAAAAGGGAGAAACACGCGAAGGGGAACAGAAGCAAGAAGAGGAACGGTGCCAGAAAGAGAAGACAGACGAGTGACACAAGGTGGTTGTGGTGCTTGCTTGTCATCTAGCGATGGCGCGGATACCCTCGTGACTGGTTTCAATCCGCGTGTCGACGTGCAACACGACAGTTTCAGACATTTTCAGGTTTTTAAAAGCGTTGGAAATGTACGAAGAAGAAGTAGAACTTTGATCCAGAGAATTGTGCGCCTCCTCAAATCCATTTTCGAATATTTTTCAAGCGAGGATGATAATTCTGATTCGGGTAGATTGAGACGATGAATCTTGATGGATGATGCTGTAATAATTCATACCGGAGTAAACGATGACATTTGACATTTGGGATTTTTGTTGCAAGGAGTGTGAAACTAAATAATTCTGGAAATTCTAACTAGTGAATTGCTGTGGTATTTTATAGTCAACGATACTGTCTGAAGGTTTGGGTTAGGTTAAAAATATGATGTTACTTGAATGTAATTTTCTTTGAAAAGCGGTGCATGTTACGATTTCTGGACGTTAATCTTTTAATCGATTAATTGGACTTGCAACTTTATTCCCGTCGTAATTATTACTCCCTAGCG
Organism: Tetragonisca angustula; assembly: GCA_036937485.2. NCBI lineage: Eukaryota > Metazoa > Arthropoda > Insecta > Hymenoptera > Apidae > Tetragonisca > Tetragonisca angustula. Next base: position 1,908,770 of record JAWNGG020000014.1, read on the forward strand.
CTGTGTTACATTTGCTAAAACTACGAATTAATTTAATTAGCAATTGAACTGAAAAGACTAAAACTTTAGAAATCTTCCAACGTAGATTATAAAATTTCCATTGTTTTAAACTGACAAATCGCAGCTCGTCGCATTTTATCATCGCCGCGGCGATACAATGGGAAAAAATCTACACTGGTTGAACGACGACTTTACTCAGGATCGGGCTGTAGCCATCGCTACTCCACCACTCGCATCCCCAAGATAAACTGAAAACAAAGCGGCGTGGGATAACGCTAATATAACGAACGAGAGGGCAGCAACACGAAAGAGAGGACAACGAACTTGCCCCGTAATACTTGCTGCGCATATAATCGAGCGATTCTGGGTTAAGCGCGGCCGAAGCTACTGCGCAGAATGTCACGTGCGTATTTATTGCGGAGGAATTGCCAGCGAGCACTCGCCGCCATTTAAATGGCCGATACCTTTCGCGACGACGAGCCACCCCCTTTTCTTGCGAATCGTCGTTGTTCCGCGAAAGGGTGGAATTCTCTTCTCTTCTCTTTTTGTCGCTCTTCAGCTTTGATTTTTTTTTCTTTTTTTTTTTTTTTCTTGAGAAACGTAATAAACAGAACAATGATGACGAATTCGTTTGGAGGAGGGGAAATTCGCGTCACTGGAAACAATTATCACGTCTCCGGAGGATCGTGTTTCGCAGAATACGTCGATATTCGAGAGGTGTTGAAAAGAATTTTTTTTATCAAAAGAATCATTTTTTTATTATTATTATTGGGAACGACAGTTTTTGTAAGTTTTGTAGATAAACTGACCGATCAACAGGTAGATCGCTACTCAATTTTTCTTTTTTATTTTTTTAAATCAATTATTTTATGTCGCATCAACTTGATGGGTCATTAGCGACGCCAGAAGGAGGGATTTTTTTATATGTTGTTGTAGATCTTGGTGTGTTTCAGATATTGTAGCTTGATGATGTTCCACTGTCAATTAGGTTGTCTTGACTCTGAGTTGTTTTCTTAGCAGTAGGTATATAATTCACATTGTATGAGGTGGTCTATTGTTAGAGTCGTCTTGCACCGTTCGTGGTTGGTCTTCTTTGATTTCTTTTTTTTTTCTCGCAAGTTTCAGAAAAATCTGAAGAAATTGTTCTTTCACTATCAGTTTAATTTTGATTTAGAGATTCTCTTTCAATAAAAACGCAATGAAGGAAATAACAATTGGATTATTTGAAATGAAGTGAAACAATGAGAAAGAAATTTACACCATCTTCAACTCGGAAAGTTTGTCTGAAAAGAACTTCCGAGGCTGAAGATAGTTCTTCACTAAAGAATAAAGAAACAATTAAAAACTAGATAACACAGTTTTCCAAATTTGATTCATCCAATTGTCAAAATTTATCAACCACGTGCAAAATGTTACAAATTTATTAAAAAGATTGACTTTGATCTACAAAAGCTTTAAATTTTGTTCAAACATCGAATATCAAGCGAATCGAACAAAAAAAGACGTAACATTATTAAAATATTCCGTCCCATTTAACGTTCAAAATGTTTCGATAAACTTACTCAAGCGTCGTTTGGGAAATTTGCAATAAGAAGATTGAAAATGTAGAAATAAAATAATAATAAATGCTCCGTATCGCTTCAATTTTACAAAAGAAACCCCCCCCCCCCTGACAACGAAGACAGAAGAAAATCCTGAAGCTTGCAATATCGAACGCCTCAATTCCAATTCCTACTAATCAAATACTCCTTGGAAAAAAAAAAGAACCTGGAATGCCTGCCATAAACGGCGTGTAACCTGTGAAATTGCACGGATGAAACAACAAAGAGCCGAGAAAGTGTTCGGAACACAGTCGCCGCGCGAAATTCTAGAACGAGGAAGTGATTCACGGTGAATATTCAGCGGTTTTGTATTTTATCTTGCATTCCTTGGCCTCGCACACGGGGCAACGGGTCCAGAAGGATTCGCGTGACCTTGCCCGGTTCCGTGAATAAAGCCTCGTGGCCACGCATTTTCGGAGGTTCCACCCATTAGAACCAGAGATGATCATCCTGACGCGCTATTTATTTAGATAATTCGAGTTAGACCGCGCGAGTGACCAAGGAAAAATATACCAAGCGTTCGTTTTCAGTAATATCAGGGACGATTATGGTTGTGGTAAGAGATCGTTGATGTTCACAAGTTTGATAAGATGATCAACTTTAGACAATAATAAATCAAATAATAATAATGTTTTTCTCATCATTTATCTTGTGTGATTCACGTTTTCCAGTTTATAATTTGTTTTATAATTTTGTGTGGTTATACCTATGGCTATTCTCTATGGAGAATCTCGATTGAAACGAGGACACCCTTTTCTTTTTTCTTTCAATTTATTTTATAAATACGACGATAATTTTCTAATTTATATCATAAATTTTTGAACTTTTTTTAAACTGTAGTGGATTTATTATATCGATACAGTTTTATAAATTATTTCAAATTCCGTATAAAACAAGTGACAAAATAAATCTCCAAATGTTGCAGAATTTTCAATACTAAGAAATAATTGTATATAATATATTATATGTATATAATAATTTCTAAATGGAATACAGATGCAAAAAGGAATGATTTAATAGATTTGAAAAGTCACAAATTTGTAGCGCTATAAAATAAAAATATTAAAAATTTTTTAACTTTTTTTAAACTGTAGTGGATTTATTATATCGATACAGTTTTATAAATTATTTCAAATTCCGTGTAAAACAAGTGACAAAATAAATCTCCAAATGTTGCAAAATTTTCAATAGTAAGGATAATTATATATAGTATATTATATATATATAATAATTTCTAAATGGAATATAGATGCAAAAAGAAATAATTTGAAAAGTCACAAATTTGTAGCGCTATAAAATAAAAATATTATAAATTTTTGAACTTTTTTTAAACTGTAGTGAATTTATTATATCGATACAGTTTTATAAATTATTTCAAATTCCGTGTAAAACAAGTGACAAAATAAATCTCCAAATGTTGCAGAATTTTCAATAGTAAGGATAATTATATATAGTATATTATATATATATAATAATTTCTAAATGGAATATAGATGCAAAAAGAAATAATTTGAAAAGTCACAAATTTGTAGCGCTATAAAATAAAAATATTATAAATTTTTGAACTTTTTTTAAACTGTAGTGAATTTATTATATCGATACAGTTTTATAAATTATTTCAAATTCCGTGTAAAACAAGTGACAAAATAAATCTCTAAATGTTGCAGAATTTTCAATAGTAAGAATAATTATATATAATATATTATATATATATAATAATTTCTAAATGGAATATAGATGCAAAAAGAAATAATTTGAAAAGTCACAAATTTGTAGCGCTATAAAATAAAAATATTATAAATTTTTGAACTTTTTTAAACTGTAGTGAATTTATTATATCGATACAGTTTTATAAATTATTTCAAATTCCGTGTAAAACAAGTGACAAAATAAATCTCTAAATGTTGCAGAATTTTCAATAGTAAGAATAATTATATATAATATATTCTATATATATAATAATTTCTAAATGGAATACAGATGCAAAATGGAATGATTTAATAGATTTGAAAAGTCACAAATTTGTAGCGCTGTAAAAGAAAAATATAAATTGCTCCAATTGATCCTCGACATCCTATCGCACGGAATAATTCGAATTATTTTCACATTTCGCCCGAAAGCTTGAAATATGCGCTTTCAAAACTGGAAACTTTCAATCATTTTAGTTTTTTTTTTTTTTTTTCTCGCGCGAAATATAAGGTTACAGCGTTAGCTACGAACGTTAGCCGCAATTATCTTAAATATAGCTCGAAGGAGGTACAAAGTCCCATTTACTTGCAATCCTTTGTTGCAATTCTTTTAATGGCGTTTTCGTGCGACTGACACGCGATAAATTCAAATGGCGGAACTCTTTCGATTTTTCGCTCGTTTCCTCGAGTATCTTTGTCCCACCGTGGATATTCTGTACACGCGTATCTAGCCGCGGCCTTCGAACTATTATCCCTTATCGCGAACCCGATGCTGGCTGCGCCGTAATCTGGATCTCCGTCAGCGATTCCAAACAAAGCGGTTCGAAATCTCTGTTTGGTCGACCGGCACGCAATTCCTTATCTAAACGTAAACTTTGCTTTTCTTTGTGGACAGGAAGAAACATGAAGAAACAGAGAGAGAGAGAGAATGTTCCTGTTCCTTCAATCTCTTCAACGACCAGAGAGACGATTTTTTTCCTTTTTATTTGAAGAAGAGAAACATCGAAGTAAAGTAAAACTACGTTCTTAAACATATCGTTGCGCAGTGATTTATGTGAAGAATTTTCGAGCACAATGAGGTTTCGAAGGTTAAAGATCTGGACATTTGGACAGTTGGAAGGTTGGCTGCTCCCAAAAGTTCGAGAAGCAGAAGACTGAGAGACTTCAGGAGGTATTGAAAATTCGCAAGTTTCGAGAAAAATTGGGAAATTTACAAATTTGAGGAAAAATTTGAAGATCTTTCAAAATTAAAAAGCTGCGAACTTTGAAGATTTGAAGATGATGAGGCTTAAAAAATTTTTGAAGAAAACGTTTGGAGCGTTTCAAATTTAAGAGATTAAAAAATGATCAGAGTCCAAACAAAAAAAAAAAAAAAAAAAAGGAACAGAAAATTTTTGAATTACAAAATATCACGAAATATCAAAATTACAAGATTAAAAGGCATTTAAGTAACAATCTATGCACGCGCTGAACATCGAAGGCACACTTTATCTTTGTCTTAAATCTCGAAATTCGTCGACGACCGCTATTCGTCCGGGTTAAATACGTCAGTGACGTTCTACGAAATCTATTGGCTCGTTAACTTGTCACGTGACTAAATTGGTACGCTGCCAATTAGTATATATGCTTTTAAGTTCTGGCAGAATGCCATTTGTTTACCAAACGTTTGTACAACTCAATATCGATGTTTGATTTAACCACGGCGCACCGTGGCTCTGACTTCTTTTCATTCACCGTCTTTTCTTTATTTTCTTCGAAAACTTGGCCCATTTCCACAACGCGATTTTCTCACGCTTTTGCTTCTTTATTGATAAACTGCACGCCTACGGATCTTAGAAAATATAAAATGTGCAACGTATTTTATTTATCTTTAAAGAGTTTATCATTCGTATTATTTCCATTCGCGTCAATTACATGATACAAAAAAACATTTTCACGATTTCATAAGGACCCAGTATAAAATCTCTGTGATTCTGGATTTGGAATTTAAAATATAACAAATGTATCTGAACGGTGATAAAAAGACAATAAATGGATCTGAAATTTTATCCGAATCTTAGATTAAGGGAACAAGATTAAAGTCCTAGTACCCTAGATAAAGAGGACATGAAATATAAATTACTCTAAAATTCAGATTAAGGAAACATTCTGTCAAGAACCAAAATTCTTTACAGTCACCAAAAACATACTCATTCGCTCAACTTGAAAAAATATAATCATAATATACATATTAAAAATATAATCATAATACATATATTATGTAAGGGAAAATTAAACTTTCTTAATTAAATTAAAATTAAAATTAAAATCAAAATTAGAATTAAAATTAAAATTGAAATTAAAATCGAAGACAAAGTTAAAGTTAAAGTTAAAATTTCTTCAATTCCAATTCAAATCCAGAAGGAAACTCTGAGAACAAACATAAAATCCTACGTTATGAGCATCCCCCGGAGAGAGCCGAATAGAAACCACAGAAAATCCTCTTCAATTAAAGGAAACAAACGCTCAATTTGGCGGCGTTCGAAACACCGCGAAGCATCGTCGCGTTAGTATCGTTATTCAAACGATATACACCTCGTCGCGTGCAGACGTATCACCGATGCATCCCGCGTGTTTTGCAATTCCCGCGGAATCCGTGACTCGGTTTTCAAAGGGAACACGATCCTCCCCGGTTTGCGGGGCGCGCGTGAAGCGAATTCGAACGCGTCTCTCGCACGCTCCGAAAAGGAATTCCATCGAATGGAGGACAGCGCGGAATTAGCATAAGAAAATTGGAAGCCCGCTTTCGTATTGTGTGTACTCTTCAGCGTCGTGCTTCCCTCCATTTGCATTCGAATCGTTTCGAAACGCGTCCACGTGTCCGGCTGGACAGATTTTCGTCGACAAGACTTCTCGTTTCTCCTTGTTGACATGTATATGTGACATTGTAATAATATAAATAATAATTATTTAATTAATTATTATGTAGTTAATATTAATTATACTAACCTAAATATTATAGATATATAATATTGTAATAATATAAATAATAATCATTTAATTAATTATTATGCAGTTAGTATTAATTATAGTAGCATAAATATTATAATATTATAATAATATTATCTATTATATATAAATATGTAATATAATAATATAAATAAAAATTATTTAATTAATTATGTAGTTCATATTAATTATACTAACCTAAATATTATAAATATATAATATTGTAATAATATAAATAATCATCATTTAATTAATTATTATGTAGTTAGTATTAATTATAGTAGCATAAATATTATAATATTATAATAATATTATCTATTATATATAAATATGTAATATAATAATATAAATAATAATTATTTAATTAATTATTATGTAGTTAATATTAATTATACTAACCTAAATATTATAGATGTATAATATTATAATAATATAAATAATAATTATTTAATTAATTATTATGTAGTTAGTATAATTATAGTAACATAAATATTATAATATTATAAATATATAGTATTATAATATTATCTATTATATATAAATATGTAATATTATAATAATATAAATAATAATTATTTAATTAATTATTATGTAGTTAGTATAAATTATAGTAACATAAATATTATAATATTATAAATATATAATATTATAATAATATAAATAATTATTATGTAGTTAGCATTAATTATAATGACATAAACATTGTACTGATATTATATATTATATATAAATATACAATATACATACACACACATATATCTATATATTTATATACGTATTAAAGAAATCCGCGATCGTCTACTTTTTCATCCGATATCGAAAAACACACGTTCGATCTCTAATCGAATCTCTTATAAATAATTCCCAGCGCATTGCAGTAAAATTTCACCGACGACACGTTACACGTCGCTTTCAAGACTCGGATGTCGCAACAATATATTGCCAAACGCAACGCAGAAAGAAGAAAAAAAAAAAAAAAAAAAAAAAAGGAAGAAAAATGCAACGCGAGAAAATCGACGGCTAAATATCACGCTGCCCACGTTTTCTCGGAAGCGAGACGAAAAGAGCGTTCGGAATCGCTGGTTGGGACCAGCTGAAGCCACGCGTTAACATTCCCCGTTCGGCAGCAACAATGAAACTACGTGGAACTATGCAAAAAAAAAAAAAAAAAAAAAGAAAAAAAAAGTTTTTCAATTCGTCGATTCCCGGTAGCGATCGTCCGCTATCGGTATAAACGATACTACGTGTGCACGTGTGTGTATTCCATTATGAAAAGAAAAAAATGAGTAAATTTATATGCCAGCGCGGCGAAACCTACGGAACGCGCGCCGTCGAACGAGGATAGAGATAGAGCGCACAGAGGACGTGTGCATGTTAATAACATGCATGAAATAACGCAGCTGCGGCTATCAATGATGCCGTTTTTCTCGACGCCATTGCGGCACTGGGTCACTGGCGTACGTATTCCATTATTTCTCGAAAGGAATTATGGTACCATTATCGCGGACTTACACATGTAAAACGGTGCTCGGCTTTAACGACTAATCCGCGGCCTTTAAGCCCGCTTTTCCACGACGCGATTCAATGCAGATTTTCCTTTGTTCCTTTGAGAGCGTAGCCGTTTCAGAGAAACGAAGACTCTCGGTCTGTGATATCGTCACGAAACTTTCGAACGACAATTAAAAATTTTGGAAATTGACGTGGTTGGGGCGACAAATCGAGACATTTTTCATGATTTTTTTTCCGTGATTTTTCACGGACGTCATACTTTAGAAATCACATAGTTGAAACAACTGGGAAATTTTTACGATTGCTACAGAATTACTAAATTCATCGTGACATCCAAAATGTCTTTGCAAATAGTACATATATAATAATAGTGAGAAAAATATTTGTCGTACCAGAATGCTCATTCAGATTCGATTTTCTCTGAATGATCCTTGCCTTGAAGCTACAGTATACTCACAATCGTCAACAGCTGTAACAACTACGATTTTTATTAAAATTTTAGATAACTCTTGACACGTACAGTAAAAGCAAGGTGGAATAATTCCACGTACAATTTGCATCCCTATTCTTCGAATGTCTTTAACATTATACTATTTAATATAATATCTGAATATTAAGATATTAAAGTAAAAATTTACACAAGGAAGGCTCTACAATTACGTTCAACGTAAGACGTACGCTGACGTCAATTGACATACCTGTTTGAAAACGATACCGATCGAAATACAGAGGAAAAGATTAAATCACTGATTTTAATCCCAATGCCTGTTCCACAATGATCAAAAATGTATCCGCGCTGACTATTGACAATTTGACCGGTATCAGTTCCAGGAATGACACAGTGGCAAACTGGCGAGAGATAAAAGTCTCAGAGAGAAGAATTTGACGGCAATGAAAGAAAAAAAAAAAAAGAAAAAAAAAAAGAGCCGCGTAAAAAGGCATTCGTTCGTGGAACGCGCTGTAGTCGCGCGTGCTCTTTTGTTTACCCGCGCATTCCATCGGCAACTCGCAACACGCGCGTGCACGACGCACACACAGAGGCGTCGCGTGCATGCGTGCGAATGCATTTGCATTAGCCGCGAGTTTATCTACATCACAAAGCGTCGCCGCTTAGTTGGCCTACTTATACCGCGCCACGACGCTTAATAACGCTCCGGGAAGCGTCCGGATAACGCGTCACGCCTCGCTCGTAATCCGGACGCGCGCGACCATTCGCCACCGTTCTCTTCATCGCTTCGAATCATCCTCCGTTTCATTTCTTTTTTTTTTTTTTCTTTTATTAATTAAACGAACGATCAGAAAAGTGAAAGTATTCAAATGCAGGCCGAAGCAATGAAACATTGTACGCAGGCACAACTCATTTGTTTAGCTTCGCTACACGCGTTTAACTGTACCTACGTGTTAAATCGTAGAGAAGTTAACTCTCCTAAGTACATAGATATGAATGGAAAGGGGACGACGAATTTCTACACAATCCTGATTCTTCGAGTGCAATGATTTTCTTCATTTGTAGATTTATTTATTTATTAATTTATTTTTTTTTTTTTTTTTTTTTTTGGAAACGTGGTATCATTTAAAATAAAAATAAATTATCTGACAATTACGTCGCGACTACAAAGACTTGGAATTGATCGATGGGATTTCGATTTAGCGACAGCTAACTCTACAATTGTCAAAGATATTTTTTAATTGAGATGTGGTCCGGTTGAGAAATTAAAGAAACTGACGGTGATAAGTAAATATACAAGTATTATATATATATTATATATATAAGTATTTATTATATATATTATTATATGTTACATCAGTATATTAATATTTATTATATATATTATATATGAGTAATATATATAATACTTATGTAATAATAATATTTAATATCTAACATATAATAATATATAATTTTAATGTTCATAATAATAATTATCATTATATACAATTATATATAATATATAATTTTTTATATAATGACAGTATTTAATATATATAATATATATATATATATTAAATATTTATATATATAATATATATAATACTTACTTGTCAGATTCAGTTCCTTTAATTTCATAATATAATATACATAATACATATATTAATACAACATTCACAATATATTAATATACATAGATTTATATATATTATATATTTTTATATACTTTTATACTTTAATATACATAATGTATACATTATATATTATATAAGTATTACATAAGTATTCTCTTATCAGAACAAGTAAATATTAATAATAATAAGTATTCTTCCAAGTGTAACAAGTTAATATATATAATACTTATCAGATTCAGTTTTTTTAATTTCATAATATAATATACATAATGCATATATTAATACAACATACATAATATATTAATATACATAGATTTATATATATTATATATTTTTATACACTTTTATACTTTAATATACATGATATATATTATATAAGTATTCTCTTATTAGAACAAGTAAATATTGATAATAATTCTTTCAAATGTAACAAGTTACTTACTATTATTCATTTGCATTACATTTGACAGTCGATTGTTTTACATATTTCATGCATATTTTCCTTTTTCCGTCGTTTGAATTTTCTTTAAACGAATGGTACGTGAAAACCCGCAGTTTGCTGCCAAGAAATATAAACAAATCTAACGTTCGTGAGAAACGTGACTCACAATCACTGCATTATCTGCTTCTAGCGGCATAATTAAAAAAATTATAATCATAAAGCTGCGCGTTAGAGAGGAAATTAACTTATTTCACTTACACGTGTATTTACCGTGCTCTGAAACGTCAAATGAAATTTTTCCCAGCGAGAGATACGAACAATCCAAACATTTGCAAAAAAGAATGAATCACAACCATTGGTAATACCTCCTGCTTTCGTTAGCGCTGTTTTAATTTTACTTTTTGACACGTTGAAAAATTAACTGCGTTTTTCTGATTAAGAAAAAACTGAAATTACAGAATGGATGAAAACTGACTGGGAGAAATGGCTATGTTACGGGAACACTTGAAATTGAAATCAGCTTGCTATGATCGAAGTACTGTTTGCGACTCGATCTTACCACGAAACATCAGATCTCTTGATGATTTACAGAGCGTACAAGTTAATTTTTATTATTCTCATGTTATTGAATCTACGGAAATTCCTATTATTTGCGTCGGATTATAGCGAATGATCTCAGTTCGGTTCTTTGAAATTTCACGATGTTATGAAATCTATCTAGAAGGATGTAACGATTAAAAAAATTAAAACCAGTACTTTATTTTAGAAATCTCACGTAGTTTTGCCTGTTATGCAGACTTTTAATGGCATACTTTTTTAAATCGATCCGCTCGAATCGCCCGACACAATTCTTTTCGTACATCATTTTCGTACATAGTTTCAATGATATTCGAACGAGTCTAATTGTAGCGTGTATTCTGTATCTAATTTCCAAATGCAGGAAAATGTGCAGTCTGTCGATAAAATAGTTAAAATACGTACGAAAAGTTTAAAATAACGTCAGTTTTCATCGAGACTTCTAGGATCTAAACAATTACGTTACATTCTCCTTGGAAGAACGATGCTTGCTTCGCGTGCGACGATATTTACGTATCTCGACATCTTCATTAAGTTCGAATTGCACTCTTTCGAGAAAGTAAACGTCGAATAATCGGAATGTAGGGCGAGATTACCATAAGGAAATGCGCGAACGTGTCGTTTCACTGCGGATTTTACACTTAATTTTTCCACGGCGTAGCAAGTGGCACGGTTTCGCCGTTTCACGAGATGAAAGTGGAGTTAGCCTAATCTGCAGTTCCTTCCTGATTAAAGCCAGATCTGGTGGCTCCGTGTACCGAACCGAAAGCTTGCATCACTTTTTCTACTCTTTCTCATAGTGCACAAATGTCTCGCGAAAAATAGGAAAATATAGTTTTTTTTTTTTTTTTTAATAAATCTTTGAAAGAGGCGCGTGCATACATATATATGGTTTTGCTCTGTAGAGAAGAATAATTAAAAAATATTTTTTCAAATATTAATAACGACTGTGGTAAAAATAATCAAGTTGAGAAACAATGTTGACTGTTTGGGTTATTAATTTCTGCTTAAAAATTCCAGAATTCAAATCGCGAAGAACTTGATCTGAGAGCGTAACTATAAATTGCCAATTCACAAATTGTCAACTGCCATACATCCATCGTTTTGCGATTTGAGAACAATCGATCTTCAAATGTCTAATTTTCGCAAATCGTCGATTAATGATTAATTTCCCGAATTTGTTTAAACTATAATTTAATTTGTTAACTTATAAGCTCTTAAGCTTATAATTTGTTTAAACTGTATTTCAAATATTGTATTGCTGTAAATAGTATTGCTTCGAGCTATTAAACGATTTTCAATTCGCCAACAACTTTCGAGTTAAAAGATCCAATTCCCAGAAATTGCCAATTTCTAAGCCACGCAACACATAGTAATTAATACCAATAGTTACCAGGCAATTAAATAGTTGAATAATTAAACTAAACAATTAAACGATTAAAAAGTAACAAATGAATCTCGACTTATCAAATATCTATCCTCTTTTTTATCCCAACCGTGTCACCAGCTACTCGAACGCAAAATCCTTATTATCATAATCGTCGCGCGGATAGATAACGATATTTCTCCACGACCTCGGAAACTGGTAATCGATTATTTATCTTCTTATCGCGTGGGAAAACTTATCTCCTCGTTTTCAAACGACGCACGTATAATTTTCCTTCGTGTACAAAGGGACAAGATCATTATAATATGTTTCGAAATGATTGAATAGTACATCATCTTATTTGGCTGATTGTCTGATTTGAAACGACTGGCTCGCTAGTTCGATCGAACACGAAGATGATTTTTCTCTGATCATTTCCTCACTTGCCAAGATCGTAAGGACATAAAAATTCCCACTCTATTTATCAGTTTGTGTTCGAAGAAATTTTTATTCAAATTTTTATTCCTTGAACGCTTGATAATTCTGTGAATGTGTGTGTCAATTGCGTCGCAGATTTATAATTTCAGATAATTTTGTTATTTCACTCGAATATCCGAGTCTGATAAGAGAAACTATCTGTTCATTTCAATATTATTAAATAAAATTGTCCTCTTTCTAAAAGTATGAATAACTTTCCAGCCATTTTCGAATAGTCGAGAACATAATTGAAGAAATTGGAACCTAAATGAAAGCTTACGATCATCTTTCGCTAAATAGTAATAAATAGTAATAGTAATCAAGAAATTTAGTAACAAGTACACCGATTTACATGTATTTTATATTATATATTTTCGAATATTTAGAGTATATTCTCCCATAAGTGCAGAAAAATCCGCAGTCTAATGATCAAATGAATTCATCATTTCACTTTGTTCCAGATACATCGAACGTAGGAGTTTTGCCAACACGAGCGGAGTCCGGCACACGTGCTCGTGTTTAAGTAATCACGTTTAAACAAGAAATACGTATTTGCACGAGCACGAGCGTGTTTAATGTTTGACTAATCTAATCTCGAGACACGGCTCGAAACAAATATTAAAACCAGATCGATTTCTCAGCCGCAGGTGCGGAGTGTTTAACGGTGATCTTCGAATTTTCGAGATTGTAAATGGCAAGAGGTAGGACGCGTTTCGCGAGAAGGACTCTCTAAGGTGCAAGATACGAGATTTCACTTATTTTATAAGAAAATAAAATAACACGAATGAAATACAACGTGAGAAAATTGTGTTTAACTGCCGCGATGAATCAACGTCTTGTTTACGAATAGTGGAACTTCCACGTTGCCCCTTTACATTTTGTTACACAAAACCTAATATATCAGATCGATAAATTTTCATAGTACAGACACTGTTTTACTGAACAAACAACTTACGATAGTTCATCTAGACGTAAAAAAAATTTACTTAACATCGACAGGAATCGTGAAGAATATTGAAAATAAAACAACGGAGCGTACCGCGAAATGTTAAAATACTAAATACTAAAATACTAAATATTAAAAAATACTAAATAAAATTAGCTAAATA